>JBAJHW010000011.1:23768549-24381088 GCA_037013535.1 Intellagama lesueurii
GGGGGCTGGAAACCAAGCCTTAGGAAGAAAGGCTGAAAGAATTGGGCATGTTTAGCCTTGAGAAAAGAAGACAGAGGGGTGATATAACAACACTTTATTTTTTTATTTATTATTAGATTTCTATCCCGCCCTTTTAGACAGAGTCTACTCAGGGTGGGTTCCATTAAATATTATAAAACTAAAACAGTTAAAACAGTTAAAACAATTCAAAACAATAATGTTAGTAGTGCTCAAGATGGAAAAACAGAAAATTATAATAAAAATAAAGTCAAGTATTGACAGGAGGGAAGGCTTGCCTGAAGAGCCAAGTTTTTAATTGGCTCTTAAAAACCTTTTTAAGAGCCAATTAAAAACTTTTTAATTAAGCCAATTAAGACCTTTCCAAATACTTGAAAGGCTGTCATACAGAAGAGCGGCAGGATATGTTCTCGATCATCTCAGAGGGCAGGACACGCAACAATGGGTTCAAGTTACAGGAAGCCAGATTTCGGTTGAATATCAGGAAAAAACTTCCTAACTGTTAGAGCAGTACGACAATGGAACCAATTACCTCAGGAGGTGGTGAGTGCTCCAACACTGGAGGCATTCAAGAGAAACTTAGACAACCACCTAGCAGATATCCTTTGATTCGTATTCCTGCACTGAGCAGGGGGTTGGACTTGATGGCCTTATAGGCCCCTTCCAACTTCACTATTCCAGGATTCTATGATTTTATCAGAAAGGCTATCATTCATTCTGCCACCCAGGACTCTCTGATCTCATTATGCTGCATGCGTAGACCTGTCTTTCAAAGATGAAAGCAAGGGCTTAGCTTACTCCAGCCAAGACTACTGAACAGCTTGAACATCAATTTCACAGCAACCGGTGTAGCAAAAAAGAAATATGCACAGAATTCACAGCATATATGAGGGCTACTGCCACTGTTGGGAATACATTTTCCTTCTCACATCACATACAAGCAGCTTCTTAAGACCTGTCAAATCTGTACCTCTGATAACATTATTTTTTGCAAGGAGAGGTCATGAATCACTACAGAGGAATCTGCCCCCAGCCAACAAAACACACTCATAAGAGGAATCAGTAAATGGCAATCTGTCTCCTCTAAACATTTCTGGGCACGCAGGGAGAGGTGTTACTATAAAATAATTAATCTGTAATGAAGCCTAACAAATTGCCTTAGTTGCTTGTAACTTAGAAGAGCTTTTACTGCTTATAGCAGTCATAAGTGATTATAGGCCTATAGTTTCCACTTCTTTTCTCTCAGATCTACAAGTGAATTTCAACCTGCTTCTCCCTTTATTGCTAATCTATCCCGTATAGCTTTTCTCTCTGCCCATTCTCCTTCAATTCACCTTTCCTAAAGCTCCTTCCTGGACGTAGCCTCTCCAGATTTCAGCCTCTCCTACTCCTTCTTGTTTTAGTGCTCTCGGGGAGCTCTCCACCCTTAAGGGATAGGAGAGCCCAAGGCAGCCCAAAATGCTTCTACCTTCCCGGCCTCAATCGAAGCAAGAGAATAACAGCACAACAATCTCTTAGCACTTTGCTATTCTACAAACAGCATGTTATATGCTATTGCTGGAAATGAAAATGAGGCATGTCAAACATTGTGATGCTGCAGCAAAACCACATAAGAAATTGGAAAATTGTTTCTTTCAGTGGCAGTACGTTTGACTGGGAGTTCAGCATTCCTCGAGCAAAAGTGCTCAGTCCAATCACTTACCACAAATCTGATCTGATTATATCGAAGGTTGAGCTCTGTCAACGAATCCAGTCCATTGAGGTTTTCAACATATGTTAAACCATTCCGGGCAAGATTCAGCACTCTGAGACCACTTAAATGATTAAGATTTTCAATGATGGCAATCTGTAAAGGAAGAACCATGATTATTTTAACTAATCCATCGCTGTGTTCCACCAACCCCGAAGAACTGGTCCAAACACTCTGTTTCCTACAATTAAATTGTAACATCTGCAGGGTGTCAGAGTGGAGTAATCAAAGGCTTACAGTTGTGCCTCTTCTACACATCCAGAGATCAAGACCCAATGAAACAGTAGGACTAATGTCCAATTAACTGTGCATTCAGCAATTAAATTGAGGAGGAACAAAAGTAGTATGTGTGATGCAGTCATTGAATTATACTAGCTCCTCTGAGATAATTAGTTACAGAAAGAAAGAAATTTGACCCGAGAGTATGTACAAACTCTTATTTAGAGCTGAGCATCATATATACACATGGAGAACGGCAAAGAAGAGGCTAAAGTGTGTGGAACACCCCAAATATGGCTTTTTCTTGCATGTTTGCCAACACCGGCTTTTAAAAAAGGGAGTCCATCCATCTGAAGAGCAGAAATCTAGGTTTCATGAAGAATTCATAATGACGTTGTTTATAAACTTCCTCTCTTAAGTGTTAATGGGATTCCTTTATTCATTCTTAGCCTACTTTCCTTTTTTAAACAAACTTCATGCAAACTTAAAATGGTGGCATTAATAACAGTACAAACAAGGCATTACAAAATGCAAAATTAGAGAATTACAGTATTTCACTGCACACCTTGTCATGCCATAACACGTATCCCAAGGCACCAGACACATTGGCAGCCTCCAGATGATTGTTATTATTCATCACATTTCTAGCATGCCTTTCCACTCCTAGGCAGTGCCCAAAAGCAGCTGAATAAGTGACGACAAGTCATTTAGTCAGTTTACATTCTCTGCAAGAAACAGGCTAAGTTCACTCTATATTTAACTCTATATACATTTTGAAAAATGGGCAAACTAAAGGTGCTTTCAATTCAAGAAGTCCCACAAAAAGGATGGGAGAAAGCAGAGAACCACAGACAACAGAGGACACTTGGAAAGTAAAAAAACAGGGTATTCAACAATACAACTGCAAGAAACATTGGTTGCAGCGTACCTGATTTCCATGAAGGTCTAAGACATCAAGGCTTCCAAGGTTATCCAGGTCTGTTATTCTCCTTATTCTGAAACATCCAAGTGTTCCCAAATTATTTTCATTAGAAGGAAGGGATGGAGGAACCCATTAGCAGTTCTAATCAAGCATACCACCTATTTGTTTATTTGCTATATTTATGTCTGATTTTTCCTCTGGATGGACACAAGAAAACATATATGCCTCTCCTTCACCCTATTTTATCCTTACAACTAGAGATGGGGGTATTCGTATACGAATACAGGTGGAGATAATGAGGGTCCAGCCCCCTAGGACCAGACCGACCACTCACCCTTCCGCGCTCCCTTCCTATCGCTCCAGAGCTCATGGTCAATTAGCCACTCCTGGCAGGAGGCGGGATGACGAGCCTCTCTGCCAGGCTGAAGAGTAGCTAATCAGACACCTAGCCTGTGCCTTCCCTGCATCCTCAGCCAGCCTGGAACGACAGGCTACCCATACGCACCTCGCTCTGCTTTGTGTGCTGTGTGGCTTGCTCTTTGTTGGACTGCTGGCTACTGTTAGGACAGGGACAGTAAGCACCGTGTTTCAAGCATTCGCTGAGGAAATACAGTATTCACAGCTTTCATTAAGGTCTCTAGAAATATATTTGCTGCCTAATACAAAAACGTGAAACAGCTCATCGGCCTTCTTTTCCTTTACCTGTTGTTCCCCAACAGAAGGACCCGAAGCGACCTCAGGGTGGAAAGGCCACTGATTTCCTCTATCTGATTATCATACAAATCTAAGAAGATAAGATGCTGCAGGTTAGAAATATTCTGGATCCGAGTAATGCAGTTATGCTGGAGGCTGAGCAAACGCAGGTGTTCTTCGCCATCAATAATGGGGCACACGGTCAGCTTTTGCCTAGAAAACAGAAAGGGTTTAAAGAGCAGAGGGGAAAAACCCAGAGGATTACTTCCTCAGACAGTACATTGAGGCCATGGATGACAATAGGTGGGGAGCATCAATGGGCAGGCACCCATTTCCAAGGAGAAAGTTCGGCAAGTTCACCTTGTACAAATTAACTTAAACCAAAACCATTAAGTTACTAGCAACAAAAGAAATCTCTTCCACCTATTTAGTAGCACACGGGATGCTTTTCTGGAGAACTAAGGGAATTTAACAAACGGAATAATAATACAATAATAAAACACAGATCAAAGTGTTCTCTGACTCCTTTTCCAGCTTACATGTACACACACACAAAAACCACCCTTATCCCATCCCATTCTTCCCACTAGTTTATCTTCTTTCTGTCTTTTTACTTAATCGCCTGAAAACAAAATATTTAATAATCCCACTGAGGCCTAGATTCTACTCTTTTTCTTCTCAACAGCTCTTTACATGAAGAGATGATGCTTCTCTTTTTCAAAATTTTGTTCAAATTTAATTCTAAGTTTTTGTCCTTATTTTAATTATGTTTCCTCTTCTTCATTGCTACAATCAAAGAAATCTTACTCAACAGTTGCCCAGGAAACCTTACTGATCATGTTCCACATTTTAACTGCTGTCTAAGGCTCCAATCCTACACAGCGTGTAATCAAGGAGTAAGTGCCGCTGTACTCTGAGATGCTAACTTCTTCTTTGGAATGTACCAGATTGCACTGTAGGAATGTAATCCTAAGGGTTAACGACGTAAGGACTATTATCTCAAACATACACTAGAAAAATGTCACATGCACCGGTTGCCCTTACCTTTCCAGGGTCAACCGGTCCGAGTGCTGCGTTTTCTCATCCGTAGCACGATGCACCAGGGGAAAAGAGGTGTTCCCATAACTGATACTATCTAATGGAGAGAAACCATATATTTTTAAGCATTTAACTGCAAAAATGTCAGAAAAAATGTTTCAGAAATCACAGCCTCTTTAGTGTTGGTTAATGCATATGCTGACTTGGCTCAAATGCCGCTCAAGACGGCAGTACCACAGTTCCTCTACAGGTGTCCTCCTTGCACACATTTTCTGGGAGGGGCCAACCATGGGACTGCATTGGAAAGGTGACCCAGAACGATTCAGCGTTGCTGCGATTCTATTTGCAGCCTGTGTTTGAAACCACTGTTAGTGCTCACACAGGGGCAGGAGACTGATTTGAGAATTCACTGTTCAGACCAGATGCAACGCGAGTCACATTCAAGCCCATAGTCCCTCCCTCCCTCGGCAGATCATTTTCTGCCGCGTAAATGCGGGAAATTAATAATAATGAGGACTCAGTGATAAGGTGACCTCTTGGTGCAATGGTTAAACTGCAGTACTGCAGTGAAGACTCTGTTCATGACCTGAGTTAAATCCCGGAGTCAGGTAGCTAGCTCAAGGTTTACTCAACCTTCCAAGGTCGGTGAACTGGGTACCCAGCTCACTGAGGGAGCAGTGTGTAACCTGCATAATTAAGCTGTAAACTGCCCAGAGAGAGCTTTAAGCACTATGGGGTAGTATATACCGTAAGCTTCGCTTTGTTTTTGATAGGGCAACAGAGTACTAATCTCATATATCTAAGATTTTTTTATTATTAAAAATTCAGAAGACAATTGGGGGAGAGGAAAGAATGCAGGGAGGGGATGTTTCCCCAGTCCTGAATACGTTGCCTTTCTGCTTGTACTCTTAATACGAGTCAAGCTTTATATCAAGGGTTCACAATGCAGGATATGAAATAAAAAGAAAGGCGTGTGAAGAGGATAACAAACAAATTCAGGTACAGTCAACCCTCGACTTACAAACTTAATCCGTTCTGGAAGGAAGTTTGTAAGTCGAAAAGTTCGTAAGTCGAATCAGCATTTCCCATAGGAATGCATTGAAAACCAATTAATCTGTTCCGGCTGTTTTTGGTTCTTAGGTCGAGGGGCGGTTTGTAACTCGAATCATTAGTTCCCATAGGAACTAATGCAAAGCCAGTTAATCCGTTCCTACCACTAGGGGCAGAATTTTTTTCTTTTTTTTTCCTTTTAACCTAAGATGACTTAGGTTAAAAAAAGTTTTTTTTCCGGTTCGTAACTCGAATCTAAGTTCGCAAGTCGAGTCAATATTTTTCTATCAGAGCGGTTCGTAAGTCGAAATGTTCGTAACTAGGGCCGTTCGTAAGTCGAGGGTTGACTGTACCAAGTTCTCATTTCTATTGGAATTCCTGTTTTACTGGACTTCTGGTGAATACTGACTCACTGAACTTTCCTCCACCTCCAAAGGTTCTATAAAAGTTCTAACTAAAATCATAAAGTTCAAGTAGAACTGTCATGAAAAAAAGACAGTTCGGGGACAAGGAGAGCCCGACAGCAAGCTACCTCAGTCAAACTGAAGGACTCAGACCAGTCTTTTCCTCTACTACAGCCTAGCGGGATTCAATGGGGCATTGGAAAGAAAAGTTCAGGTCAGTTACCTGGGAAATTTCCACCAACACTTTGACAGCCCTGTTGAATTCTGTACTTTGCAGGGGTAGGGAAAGAGCAGTCCCCAAATGCTGAGAGAGAGCCTGCCCCATATTTTACCTCCAGACCAGGCACATCTGCAAAATTATTTGTTACAGGAACGTACAGCTTTTTACTGCGCGATAAAGGACTCAACCTTCCATCTGCCATGGGAAAAACAAAACAAAGGATTAGGATGGCCCTATTATAGAATAGAACACACACACCCGCCCATGTGTGGCATCACTATCCACTGATTCACTTATCTGCTACTTGAAAATATGAAATAAAAAAAACAGAGAAATACATAGTATTTATACGCATTTCCACAATGTGTTTACCAGAACTAGCCACTAGCAGGTGCCAGAGACGATGCTATGTATAGCATTTGCTACTACTGAGTTTTTCGGCGTACACCGGGGGGGGGGGGGGGGGGGGGCTTGAAATCGATTCCCCACAGATACTGTAGTTCCTAAGGTCTCACTACATTCTGAACTACAGCCAACGTCATATGGACCCTTTACTGGAAGGAAAACTTTTGGCAATCTGTTGGTCTGCCTTCTGAGGAGGATCCACAGAGTTGTGCTAGCAAACACATCTGCACCTCAGCAGAGAGCGCCACCTCACTCAGTTGTTTCACAGCCAAGCACCCTCCAGATGTTTTGGCCTACAGCGTCTATCTGGCTTTGCCACCAGGGCCAAAGGTCAGGGATTCTGGGAGCTGTGGTGCACTGGCTGGAATGAAATGAAAAAACAATACGGAAAGTCATCTGTTTTGATGTACTGTATCCCTTCTCCTGCTCCCTTCTTCCAAGAAGCTGACAGCAGCAAACTTCCTTTTTCCACACTCCTCATTTGCCTCACAACAACCCTCCATATGGAAGACCAGGCACAGCTGCGAAATCATGAGAGCCACAAGTATTTGTAACGACGAATGGGTCACATGAATCTGAGCCTAGAAAAGTTAATTTTGGGACTATGGCAGAAGACTCTTCTAGCTAGGATGGCCTAAACACAAATGTTTAGGTACGGCAGGGCAGTGATCATGGTGCATTTCTGAGGGTCCCTCAGTCAATCTTTAACTTATTTGCTCAAAGAGCACAAGTTCAAGGTCAGGAAATCCACAGCAGCAGGATCGGCTGTGACAACAGACAAGATGCCTAGAGAATCTATTTTTCTCTAAGGCATCTGTCAGCAGTTTTGTTACAGAAAAACTGCATTGCATATAAAGGAATTAATTATTTTATGCTTGTTTATATGCATTTATATTAGATTTCTAATACTATTTTTAAGACTAGTTTAATCTGTGCTCTTGCATACAGCCTGATCAGCTACAAAGCAATAAAGTATGCATAAAGAAATTATGCTACCTGTTCTTTTTTTATGGCTAGCACGCATAATTTGCTAAAGATGAGTTTGTAAACCAACATTACCTAGTTTTCCTGAATAGCTCTTTTCGTGATCATGCTGCAAGAATCTGTTATGATGATATGGTTGTTCTTTGTGCAATCTGAACTCAAGCTGCAACAGAAAACATTACAGCTGCATAAAGTGTAAAGAATTTTGGAATACCATTACTATTAATAACATCGAATGATTGCTTTCCTTACTCCATTTTCTTGTTCTTGCACTGCTGTAGAATATTTTGAGATTGGTTATGTCAATATTTTAATTAAAAATAATTAGGAAAAAGAATGCAGGAATAGGAGACAGGGAATTTAACAAACAGGATAAAAGAAGTATACAAGATTACATCCATGCAGTAAACACTTCTAAGAACTAAAAACATGCTTTTTAGTTACCCATTCCATATGAAAAATATCTATTGCCAGAGGAAAGGTACACTGTGGTCATATATATTCATCATGTGCTGTTAACGATGAATCCATGTCCCACTTCAAATGTACCAGGGGGCCACATGGCCCCTGTAGAGAGTGGCTGCCTAAACAGCAGCAGCAAAACCTCTGAAGAAGTGGTCAGCAGGGTAGAGGAGCACCATGTAGCTTGAAGGGAGCGTTCCCCTCTATTTTTCCACCGTAACATAGGGTAGAAATTAATATACAAGTATGTACCTAATCCAGAACTGTAACAGCAGAAAAGTTGCCATCTACACATGCTAAGTGATTCCAAGACTGCACATTCTCCCCTCTAACAAGGAGGTGGCAGATAGCAACCACCAAAAATTAAGATGCTGTAACTGGTTTGCAAAAGCTCAACTGAAGGGCCTTATATACAAAAATTAAACATTTTTACTGGTGATCTCAATGGGAATAGCTTTATTTGTTGCAGCAAAAAGTGAATGCACACAGTAGAATACATTGTGCACAACAGTAAGCATGTAAACAATCATGATGAGGATTAACAGGTGGAGAAAAAAACAAAAGCAGAGTTTCATAAGAAGCACAACATAAACACAAAACTTTAAATAAATAAACAAATGGAAACAAAACTTTGAACACATTACACTACAACCCAGAACAAGCTGATTCTCTATATTTCAATAATAAAAATCAATGCCTCACAGGTTTGGTTCTTTCAGCAGCTGAAGTGCTTTGGAGAACTAGCTGAAGCCCATAATTGTTAGCCTGCAAATTGAAAACTCGTTTTAGTAAGTTCTATGAAAAGCAGACATTTGAAACACAATGTAAAGACAGTAAGGCAAATATATCTTATAGACAAAACAATTTAAAAGCCAATATTGATAAAATAAATTTTTGAAACACATAAAGATATCTGTTTACTGTAAATATTCAGTTTAGGGACTTAGTATTTTTTATGAATGGCCCCTAAGAATTGTTATTATGAGTTATCAACTTGCCTTCTACTTAGGATGACCCCATGAATGAGTGATCTGCAAAATCTCCTGTCCTCAACCACCCAGCCTCTGGCTCCATAGCCAAATACCTAACCACAGGTGGTTAGTACTCTGGGCAACTCTAAAACGCATGTCATGGCTTTGCCTAGGTAAAGGTTCCCCTTGACATTTAGTCCAGTCGTGTCTGACTCTAGGGGGTGGTGCTCATCCCCGTTTCCAAGCCATAGAGCCAGCGTTTGTCCGAAGACCGTTTCCGTGGTCACGTGGCCAGCGCGGCTAGACACGGAACGCCATTACCTTCCCACCGAGGTGGTACCTATTTATCAACTCGCATTTACATGCTTTCGAACTGCTAGGTTGGCAGGAGCTGGGACAAGCGACGGGAGCTCACTCCATCGCGTGGATTCGATCTTACGACTGCTGGTCTTCTGACCTTGCAGCACAGAGGCTAAATGACAGAAGCACAGAAAATGCCTGTTTGTTTGCGACACACAAGGCCAACCCAACCCCAAAGGAGCTAGAGGTAGACCCATGCAAAAGACACTCCTTTCCAACTGGACCTAATTATATGCCTGAATACCCTCAGATTGTTGTCTGTTTTAGAGATACTTAGAGTACGACTGTAAAACAGACACCAAAATGAGAATATTCAGACATATAATTAGCTCCAGTTGAAAAGGAGGGTGCTTTGCATGGGTCTAACTCAGGCTCCTTCGGGGTTGGGGTTGCTTTGCCCGTCACAAACAAACAGGCATTTTGCAGGCGTTTGTCTTTTTACACCAAAGTGTTGCAATGTGTTACGCAGGTGTATCCATTATGTGTTTTCTGAGCGACTGGGCCGCCTGAGTGGAGTTTTTAAATGGACTGTTGTCCCTTATTGCTTCGAATGTGTTTTTTTGGTCTTGCTTCTGTTTTCTTTAATAGGGTATTTATTTGATCTTTTTAAGTATTTGTATACTCACCATGGTTAGCTTTAATATTGCCTTTTAACGAGGAAAGCCGTCGAAGGGTCCTTTTTAAGGAGAAAAGGCGGGGCAAAAATACGATGGATGGAAAGACAGATGGAGGGAGGAGACAGATTCTGCACCCACCTATTTTGAGGGCCACCGGCATGAATTATTTGGCTGGGTGTTTAGCATCCATATATATTGCAAAGGGCATTCACTGCCCTTCCTCCCATGCAAGACACGGAGGGAGGGAGGGAGGCCACCTCCCTGCACCTCACAAGGTGTAAAATAAAAGCCAATGACCCTTGTCATGACCTCTCGTTGGGCAAACCGCCCCCGAGGGGCTTTCTCTGCCCCAGAAAAAGGGGAAAGGGCATCATAGGACTCCCAAAGACCATCGACACAAATATACCTTCGAGGCACCTTTAAAAGAGAACAAAGCGCCGTGCCAGGCAAGGCCACCCCAAAGGGAATTCCGTTCCCTGGGAGGGGAAAGGCTTTCTCAACCCTTCCAAAAGCAGGGCGGAAAGAAAGAGAGGGGGAAAGGAGGAGGTTCAATAGCATTTAAAGAGCATTTAAAGGGGGGAACCCGGGGAAGGGGGTGGGATAGAAAGGAAACCCTCCGCGCCTGGGGAAGAGAAAAAACAGGCACGGGACCCAATTACTGAGGTAAAAAACAGGGCTTAAAAGAAGAAGGCGAAGGAGCGGCTATTCCATTTATTATATTTTATTTTATTATTTTATATTTCATTATTTTATTTTATATTTCATTATTTTATTGTCTTGTTTTATTTAGGGCCGGCTCCTGGCAAACAAAGGCAAAAACCACCCATAGGGATCCATAGAGGCGGCTTTTCTCCACACAGAGAGAGAGAGAGAGAGAGAGGGAAGGAGGGAAGCGAGGCAGCCTCCCGGGACCCGCTCCGGCGGCTGGGCTTACCGACACGGCGTGGCCGGGCCTGCTCCCGGCGGCGGGCCGGCATTTGCTGGGCACCATGGCAACGCCGACCCTGCTCCGCGGCGGCGGCGAGGCGCGGGAAGGAGCTCCGCCCCTTCCCCCCCCCTCCTCAAGCCGGAAGCCGCGGCGTTAGTCACCATGGCAACACCCTCTCTTTCTTTCGCGTGCCTCTTGAGCCCGCCCGCCTCTTTTTTTTCTTCTCAGCTGGAGAAAAGGACGTCAGGGAGTGGGCGTGGCCAAAAGGAGGCGGCGGTGACGCGGCCCGCGCGCCTCCTCCTCTTCCCCCAAGGGCAAGCAAGCCGAACGGTATCTATAGACACTTCGGGCTCACCATCGAACGCGAGGGCGTCGCCCGCGGGAGAGGCGAAAACGCGAGACTATAGAGGTGGCGGCTAGAGCGGCCAGTCGACTCCCCGCCGCCTTCCTCATCGGCCACGCGTGGGGTGGGTTGCGAATGGAAACCGGAAGTGGATGTTGGTCCCTTGCCTCTATGAAGCAGGGCTGGTAAGGGGGGAAACTCCCGGGACTCAGGCATCATGTGCAGAGCCCACGTGCAAAACCTCACAGCTGGGAGAGAACGGATCCTCCCAGCAACAGTTCTAGTATAGTTGAAAGCTGGCCCTGCTGTCATGCAAAGTATTTGAGGGCTGACTGATTTTAGATGAGCCATCAAGAGCCGTCGGCCTTACAAAAGACCTGCTCCTCTCACGCTGATCTAGATTCTCTCCCACCAATCCCAGGCTTTCTCACAGATCCCAAGAGATTCTGCCTCACTATGGCAGGACAGGCTCCTGCCACCCTGGCTAGGGATGATGGAGTTTGTAATCCAACCCATCTGGACGAGGACACTTTCATAGGGTTCCTGGATCAATCAGAACGTCTTAGTTGGGTCCCTCCAGCTATTTTGGGGGACACTCCCCTCTCTCCGTGAAGCTCTGAACACTGGCCATGCTGGGAAACATCTGGGAAGGACCAGTTTTTTTAAAAAAAACAACAACACTGGGCTTCCAGATGTTGTGAGACTTGCCCAGAAGCCCTGGCCGAGTCTCTCGGAACGGCAGCCCATCAACCCCTGGCCGGCCCAAGACTGAGAACCAGGGGCCGGACGACCTCAGGGTCTCCTCCATTCTAGCCAGCTGGACACCTTCCTGCAGAGGCAGTGCCGCTTCAAAATCCTCTCGGGTTCAAATTTCCCCGAGAGAGGAGAATTTCCTTCCTATTTAAAATCCCCCCCCCCATTCCACAAAAAAAAAAAAAAAGAGGAAAATTTAAGAAAGAAAAAACAACGCCGAGTGGCGTGGTTGCAACGCTCGTCTGCATCCCCGCCCCCGGGACGGGCCACTCCTCGGGGGGCGTGGCCAGGCAGCCTCCGCCTCCTCCCTGCCCGCGGGGGCGGCCAGCCCGCCCGCCCGCTCCCCCGCCCCGGCCCGGTCCGGGAGGCGGAGGCTGGAAGCGCCGCCTCGGCTCCCGCCGGCTCAGTGCGGCAGCGCCGGGAGGTCCGGTCGCTCGGAGGCAGCGCGGGCAGCATGGAAGTGACCGGCCCGGTGGAGATCCGGGTGGCCGCCGCCCCGGAGACCGAGGGAGAGGGGAGGGGAGACCCCGAGGAAGAGGAGGGAGAGGAGGAGGAGGAGGAGGAAGACGAGGAGGAGGGAGAGGAGGAAGGCTGCCGCCGCAGGCACTGCCGCCGCGGGCGTCTGAGCCTGAGCCCGGCTCCGTTGGGCAGCGGCAGCTGCAGCGAAGACGATGCCGGCCGCGGCTACGGAGGAGGAGGAAGGGACGGGGGCAAATCCAGGTACCCGAAGGGAAAGGGAGGGCCTCCTGCAGCGGACAGCAACACCCCCCCCCCCCGGCTTGGACGGTAGCTCTCCTCGCCCCCCCCCCCCCCGTTTCCCCAGTCCTCCGGCGGGAGAGCTGCCCCTCGGGCTTCCTCAAGAGGAAGCCTGCGAAGAATCGGGGCCCCGTGAGCAAGTCCGGCTTCTCCGAGCTGGGGCCGAAAGCGGGCATGCCTGTCCTTCCTGTTGCCCGACGCGCTGGTTCGAGCCTGTGCCCCGTTTACTCGGGAGTAAGGGCCCCAGCCCCGGGTTCAGTGGGGCTGGCTTATTGGCTGGGAGCCGGGCGAAAGGGACGTGCCTCGTAGGGCGCAACCCCGGAGGGCTGATTCCTGGTTTTCAGCCCCGGAGGCTGGCTGGCCGTCAGGTCCCTCGATGGGGCCGGTCTTGGTTCGAGGTGGAGAGCGGCCCCCTGGCAGAGGGGGCAAGGCCGGTGTCTTCACGGGGTGGCTTGTCTTTCTCCTACCCAAGGGGGGTTTCCTTCTCCCCACTCTCTTCCCCTTGCGGCTGTCTGTTCTACTCGTGTGTATCTTAAAGAGTTCAAGGGGAAAAAATGAGGTCCAGGAGAAGTGAAACGTGCTTTTGAAAGCCAGGATCCTAAATTCCCAGCATTGTTTTTGATGCCCGCTCTGTGAAAACAGGCGAGGAAGGGAAGGGTACCGTCAGAAGGGGACCTGGGGGATCGAACCGAGGCCCGAGTCACCCAATGAGCAGCAGAAGTCTGCAACAGATTCCACATTTTCAAGCAGGATCTCTAAAGCCATCCAAAGAGCCACACCAAGACCTGATGGTTTAAAGAGGTTGGAGGGGGGGATACGGGGGACTCTTAAATCTGGAGTTCTCAGATTCCGGGACTGCACTTCAGAGCAGCTTCATAGGAGGGTGAAGAGCAAACCCTCAATCTCGGATGCCTTGTGTGGACCTGAAGGGGTCTACTCTAGGACAAGGGAGGTCAGGCCACCTGAGTCCATGGCTTCCATGTCTCTTGACAGGTGGGAAGGAAGGAGGTGGTGCTTGTGGGCTTCCTGGGGAGGATTTCCTGGTGGATTGGGCCCTGTGGCTTTGTGGTGCTCACCTCCCATTGTGCATCTGCTTGATCATATTCTGTGATGAAACACTGGCTGCCTTTATCAAATGCCTGGGGTAGCGGTCAACTTTTTCTCCTCTCCTGGCTCCTTTGCAAATCCTAGTATTCTCATAGTCTCTCTCCTCTTTGAAGAAGGTTATGTTTGTAGTACTGGCAGCCACTGGTGGGTTAGGATTTTGCTCCACTCAGGGGGGCTTTCAGTAACTCCGGCTTGGCTTCAAAGACTAAATCTCCTCGTTGTCATTGCTACCAACCTTCCCCTTCTAAAAATCTGGTGGCATGGGACAGGGAGCTGGGTTCGGATCTCACACCTGTCTCAAAGAAGATGGAGCAGGCTTGGTCTTTCTCACACCTCACAGGGCAGAACTGGAGGCCCCAAGGGGTGGGAAATTGCAGAGAAACTGGATTTGCACCCATATCGTAAGGACAACAACTGTAGGATAGTGGAGCGAATTGCTTTAAGACATGACGAAGGAAGGTTTCCATTCGCTGGAGATCCTTAAGCAGAGGATGGGTGAGTGCCTCCATCAGCTAACTAATCTAGCCACAAAGATGGGAAAGTAACTTTTGGACGACAGCTGCCAGAATACCTTAGACCTAGCTAGTAGGGTGTTTTTTTGGGGGGGGGGGGCGGTCAGGACCTGAAGTCCAAAATAGTAACTTTTCAAAATTCCAAGTCATATGGACTTGTGTCTTGGGCTATAATGGTTCAAACTCTCTTTAATGCCTCTTTCGTTTTATACAGTAATAAACTAATTGAATGCCTGCAGAAAATGCTGATTCCTCCTTTTGCAGGGAGAGCAAAATAAATGGGATGTTAAATGCATCTAGCAGCCATGCTGGTTAAAAAAAAAAAACCCAAACGAATTAATGGCAAGCGCAGGGGGTGGAGATGAGAAGGAATTTTTCTGATCTACAGTGCAAATAAAAATCACCTTCCAACCGTTATTGTTAATTCTCAGTTGATTGGTCCAGAGCATACAAAAGTTCCTTTTTGGACTACAACACCCAGAATCCTCTAGCCCGCATGGCTATTCCACTCCTGATACTGAAGGGTTCCCCCCGCCACTCCAGATTTCTAACCTGTTTGCTGCAGATGCATTTGGTGGTACTTCCAGCAAAGCCCTAAGTTCAATTGGTCAGGAAAGTCTTCTGTACCCTTTGCCATTGAGGATAAATCCCAGGCTGGTCCTACCACTGGGTAAAGTGAGACTGTTGTTTTGCACGTCAGCGCCTGGGAGGCTCTGTATTCCCGCTGGCGAGGAAATGCTGCGATTTGTAGTCGAAAGAACTAACTTTTCCCAGCCTGGCTTCCTCCATCCCCTTCTTCCAGATCCCCTTTGGACAGATCTGAACAGCCAAATCAAGGGAACTCCTAAATCCACTCAAGCAAAACCCAAAGAAAAGAAAGAACCAAAACGTGTTTTTTTTAAAGACAAAAAAAACCCCTTAAAGACCTGCCTGTCTCCTGTAGGAAGGTTTACAACAGAACTGAACACCAAACATCGGTGGTACATTACTGCATGTGAGATGTAACCATACGCCCCAGACTCTTAAAGCCGATGAAGGTTTTGAAGGTTTCACTTGTGGAGTCTGTATTTTATTTTATTCCGTAGGCCAGAAGAAGTGGACTTGCTCCACGAAAGCTCACATTAAAATATAATAGCTAGTCTTTAAGATGCCATGAGGTTTTTGTCTTTTAAAGTTATTATTCTTTTTTTTTTTCCTCCCCACTTTGGATTTTGCCTGATAACGCTTCCACAGACTAACACGGCTACCTCTTATAAATCTACGCCTAAATCCGTGGTTGCTGCTTCTTTCCCTTCCTGCTGCCGGGCAGGAGAAGGTTGTTTATCTACATGGCCTGCTGGCATCACCCTTGGTACCCCTCCGGTCCCTGGCTCGGGGAAAACCCTTCCATTCTGCCACAGCTGAGATGCAGAAGAGGAAAGATGGGCTACTGCTTCCTGTTCACCCGAGGGGCCAGGGGGAGAGGCTGCTTCTTATTAGACCAGACCAGTGTGGTGGTGCGTCGGCCCCTGTGGTGTGCGTGGCTCTCCCTCCCTCTTGGCCCTGCCAAGGGGAGAAGACCACCCCTTTCAGCCCACGCAGGCGCTGCCTGATGCCAAGAGCTGCCAGATCCAACAGGAAACTTGGTGCAACGGGGAGCGGATGTTGCACCACCTCTTCGCGCCCTCCCTCCCAGCCCCATCCAGTGGGATGATGCTCTGCAGTGGCTTCGGGAGGCCGCGGCCGAGGCTTTCCCTGAGGGTGGGAGGAGATGGAGGGGAAGCATCGCCTGCTGATCTGGCAGTCCTGTGTGGGAGGGGGGACTCGGCCGGATCAGCCCAGCTGAGCATCTGTAATCTGATGCCAGGGAGGGTCGGAGGGTGGTGGCATCGGGCGGCGGCCTGGAAGATGAGCCGGAGGAGGTGACCTGCCTTGCCTTCCTTCTAAATCCGTCTGGTTTTGCTCAGGGAGCGCCTGTTCCCTCCGTGGTTCAGGGTGGAAGCAGTAGCAGCAGCTGACTAACCATCTTCTCAACTTGGAAGGGGGTCAACCCAGCCAGCTTGAAACCAAAGCTGGTAAAGGGACTACGATACCCAAAATCCCCTAGCTGGGGAGGGGGAATGTTCCCCCACTCCGACAGACTGTGCTAAATAGGACACAGACAGGCGCTGAACACTTTCTATTTTGCAAGAAGGCATGAGAAACTTCCATAGATCAAACCAAAGAGGTCCATCCGGCATCCAGTTTTTCCCAGGGTTCAACCAGATGCCCCTGGTAAGAATCTGAAACAGGACATGAACACATCCGTTCTCTATACAACAGTTCCCCCCCCCCATCACTGATGCTCAGAGATATATTTCCACTGACCAAAAGTCTTTGCAAGATTTTTCCATGCATTCTTTCTTTCTTTCTTTCTTTCTTTCTTTCTTTCTTTCTTTCTATCTATCTATCTATCTATCTATCTATCTATCTATCTATCTATCTATCTATCTGTATTTAGCAAGATCATATCGTAACAGGTAAAAAGTATATATTGATAGAACAAGTTGCATGTATAATTCAGGATCAATAATCTTAAGAAATAGGCAATATATGCTTCTTTTGTGTAGTAAAGGAAGAACGTTATAACTCTGAGCCCGGTTGCCTTCCCCTCTCCTCCTTTAACTAGTGATTGTGCAAAACCATGTTTTATAAACCCTCTTCAAACCATGGTTTACAGGCAAATCTGCTTATCCTTAGATATGGTTCGTAGCCTTGTTGCAATCCGAGTTTGGAATGATGATGACCCTATGAGACCTAGAATTCTCCAGCCAGCATGGACACTGGCCATGCTCGCCAGAGGATTCTGGGACTCACCGTTCAGAAAGGTACCCTGTCTATAGGCTCTCACCTGCCTATATTACCGCTGCGCTGTACTGGCATGCAGGAAGTGATTGGGTCTCTCACTCTCCCAGGGAAAGACATGGTGGGAAACGGTTTCCACCAGGGCTTTGAGGTGGGGAAGGGGTGATTAACCTCCTCAGCCCGGTGCTGTTTACATGGCACCAGAGAAAAGAAGATTAGGGTGGCTGAGATCGCAAAACTTTGCCGAAGGAGAGAGGCGAGCCCATTAGGCTGCCATTCTGGTGGATTAGCATGATTGGCTTGTTCAAGGCTCCCTCTGGGTTGTGACGCACCCGTGGTGCTCTACAGGGAGTGACCGAGGAATAAATGGATCGGAAGACCCAAGACCTAATCTAGGATTACCACCGTCTTAATCAGCTGGCTGCGGGCTTTCCTGACATAGTGGCGTAATAGGGCAGCTGCCCTGGGGCGTTTGGCCTCTTTACTTGGCTTGCTGTTTTTTGTGGCATCTCCTGAGATGTTGGTGTCAACCTCTGACACTTTATGGCTGGCACTGTATACATCAGTGGCTCTCGAATGGGGACAGGTGTGGCCCATCCTCAATTTTCATAATCATTACTAGGAATGGTTGTGCTTTTACATTCAACAGTAAAATTTATTCCCAATGCACCTCGGTTATGATTAGACTTCTTCCAGTGTTTTAATACCTATACTTAGGTAAAGGTAAAGGTTCCCCTTGACATTTAGTCCAGTCGTGTCCGACTCTAGGGGGCGGTGCTCATCCCCGTCTCCAAGCCATAGAGCCAGCGTTTGTCCGTAGACAGTTTCCGTGGTCACGTGGCCAGCGTGACTAGGCATGGAACGCCGTTACCTTCCCACCGTGGTGGTGCCTATTTATCTACTCGCATATTTTACATGCTTTCAAACTGCTAGGTTGGCAGGAGATACCTATACTTACTTTATACTTATTCAAACTTTTCCCTCCCAGTGGAGTTATTTTTGCTTATTTGTGTTTATTTGTCAAGTTATACTACTTCTGTTTTTGGTTTTTTAAAATGCCCCTAAAAGATGCCATAAACCCCCTGAGGCAAATGCCTCACTCCGCCTAATGTTTGGGCCAGTCCCAACTTTATAACCCTGGACAAAGCAAAATGTTTCTACTTCCCTCTTTCAGTCTCTCTTCTTCCCTGTGTCAAGCCTTCCCCCCCCCCCCCTCTATTTGAAACCTTCCTTCCTTCTGATGCTTCTTGAACTCCCAACAGAATCAAATCTTAAGGGAATGCAAAGCTTAGCTTAGGACAAAGGTCCCGTCTACGGAGTCAGAACTTTGGTTGAGCATCATCTCTGCCCCAGCAGGCTTAGCGCACTGCACTAAGGGGACAGCCTATTCATTAATGAAACAAAGAAAGAAATTCTACAGTTCACTGGCTTTCTGCTCGACTGCCAAGGACCACCAGCCGGAGCCATGAACGTGACAATGGCTTGAGAGAGTGAGTGGACCCAGGGATGTTGGCAAGTCTTGGGATCCGAGTCCCAGGTCTGAATCTTTAGTACCAAGTCTGAGTCTGGGTCTTTGGTACCAAGTCAGAGTTCCTATTAAAAAACAAGCTTTTTATTCCAGAAAAAAAGGGAGAGGGTGGGTGGGTACCAAGTCACAAGCTGAGTACGAGTCATTGGGAAAAACAAACAAACCCTGAGTCGAGTCACTGGTATGACTTAAGTCCAACTTGACCGTGAGTCCTGCGACTCAAGTCCCCATCCCAGGGGGGACCTGTATGATCAAGAGCCAGGATCGCACCATATAGCAATACAGACCGCGGTCATAACTCAAAACTAGGGTCACTGCCGTTTAATGATTTTTCAAAACATTTTTGATGAATTTGTTCTCCAAAATGAAGGCGAATGCATGAGTTTTTAAATGATTTGCCCTTCACCTCTCTTTCAGTGCAGGCATGGGATTTCTCTTCTTTTAAAAAACAATGTTTGCTTTTGAAAACTCCTTCCCCCCCCTCCCCTGAATTCAAGCTGTTGTTTCTGTGTTGTTGAGTTTGAAGCGCTGCCTGGTGCAAAACCACCGCATTCCTCATTCAAATATTTGGAGTTTTGTGAGGACACCAGACTTTGCATGCAGCAGGAAAGTATGCTGGGGGGGGGTCTCCCTCCCTCCACCTGCAATGACTTTATCCCCCTCCATCCAGCCACCTTCCTCCAAGTTTTCTTAAAGGGCAGAAGAATCAGGAATAGGTATAGGCATATAGCAGTTGGTTGAATTCTGTGGCTGAACACAGGGCCCCTAAACCCTGTTGTCTTCTTGGTGACAGATGTCTTCGAAAAGAATTAAGAGGCTTGGGTGTCTGTGGTTATCCAAAAAGATGTATTAATGTGGCTTGAGGAGCTGGGGGGGGGGGGGGGGAGCCGAAGGACAGAAGCTTGCCCTTGATGCGTGCCTGTGTTTGCTCTCCCTCCATGACTCACAGGCAGATGAGTCACAATCTAATAGGGTTGTTTTTCTGCCTGCCCCGGCGTTTTATTTATTTATTTGTTGACAGTGGCATTCTCAGAATAAGTGATGAAAGAGCTCCCCAAGCTTTTCTGCATATTTTACAGGTATAGCGTCAAAAATACCGAGTCTATTTGAAGTTGGGGTGGGGGTCTGCCCAGGATACACACATAAAATGTGGCTTGTTTTGAGATTCATCAGAGAGAGAGAGAGAGAGAGAGAGAGAATGAATCTACTGACCGGGGTGGGGATTCGAGGAGCAGGATCGCTGTCAAGTCAGAGTTAATTCACACCAGTTGACTTGGACTCAACTCAGGGAGTTTCTTTTCAGTGACTCAGACTCGACTCAACAGCTCAGAACCCACCCACCCCTTCCTTTTTTTCCTGGGGGAATTGGTTTTAATAGGGACTCAGACTTGGGACTCGGACCCAAAGACTGGCTAACCTCCCAGCTACTGACTTGGACCAAACTAGCGCATGGATGCCTACTTTTGCCCATCTTGGGATGGTACCCCATCCAGACAGAACAGTCGGACTAAAACTAGGCGCCTAGACAAACTGGGCAACAGACACATCGTTTTTCTAAAAATTGGCCCTTAGGACTTCTTGCAGGAAAAGTCTCAGTCCTCTTGGGGGAAGTCTGGCCACCTCTGGAATTCAGGGCAGGGTTCGAAACGGTTTCTCAGATGCCAATCTCACTTGGGTGGCCTTGGCTGGTTATCATCTCTGTCTGGCCAACCTCACAAGGGCGTTGGGACCGTGAAGGGAGGAGGGGAGGAGACGAGGTGTGAGCACTGCTTCGAGCTCACTGGAGGAGTGCCCTGGTTGCCAGAGGGTGCGGGGTATAAATCCAATAAATCAATAAATATATAAAGGTGAGATAGAAAGGTATGAGCAAATGAGTAAATAAAGCAGCCCGAGGACAGACATTTTAAACTTTTGGGATAGGGAAAGGCTAGGAAACCACCCAATGATGGTGTTCACGGGGAAGGCGACATGGCCATTGGGGGGGGGGGGGGAGCTCAGGTGGCCTGATTTTGGCTTCCGGGCCTAAGGTTTCCCACCCTTGCCTCTGGGGAAGCCTTTTCTCCCCCCCCCCCCCCCGTGGAAACATTTCCTTTGTACAAGGAACCAATGAGGCTGTAAAGCAAGAGTGAGTAACTTCGGCGCATCTGGCCTAGAAATGTTCCTAAAAAAGAGCAAGTCCAAAAATACAAAGCAAAAACCCGAAGCACCCAGGAGCCACTTCCAGTTTTGAACTGGAGGGCTGGGGAGCACCTCCCGGGCCCTAAAGGGAAAAAGGCACTCCTGGAGCAGAGAAGAGCCCTCCCCAAATAAAACCATTGCATTTTTCACACCACAAAAACACGCCTTCCTTTCTTTCTTTTTTTTCCCCCAGTGGGGGTGAGTATGAGGACTGTGGCCACCAGTGGAAACCTCCAGACCACGACGTGATCGTGAAACTAGTGGCTCAGATAGAGTATTACTTCTCGGATGAAAACCTTGAAAAGGACGCCTTTCTCCTCAAACATGTCCGGAGAAACAAGATGGGATACGTCAGTGTTAAGCTGCTGACATCCTTCAAGAAGGTGAGCCGGAAAGTGTTGTTTAATAACAGCCGAGGGGGACCGGGTCAGCTTGGGAGTCTTGCTTTTTCCTGCTGATTTTAGGATGATTTAGAAACTCTGCATGGGGAATTCAAATCTGATGGGCTTGTCCAAGGTAAAAAGTCCACATTCTGTGTGTCTTGAAAACTGAAATGTAACATTTGCCATTTAAACTAAGTCAGTGGTCCTAGTATTAGCTAAACATTATTTGCAAGATGTCCGGGCCTCTTTCCAATTCAAGAGCTGGCTGGATCGCTCAGGGAGTTAGGGAGCCAGAGGCTGGGAGTTCAAATCCCCACTGTGTGCCTCCTGGGAGTAGAGCCAGCCTGGGTAGCCTTGGGCAAGCTGCACAGTCCCAGGGCACCCCCAGAGGAAGGGAAGATGGTCAACCACATTTGAGTACTCCCTATCTAGAAAACCCTGAATTGACTTGATGGCACCTGATTATTATTATTTCAATTTAAAGCCAAATCGGATGGCATCCTTCCAACCCTGGAGCCAGCTTTTTCTCCTCTATCATCTGCCCCTGTCCTTCTGCAGTCCTCTATATACCCTAATTTTTTTCCTCCAGAGTGCTAAGAAACTGATGCAGGCTTTCAGTGCTACGGAGGGCTGAGAATAAAGATAATAAAGAGAGTTCAGATTGAATATGGAAGTATTCAAGATTCCTTAAACTTGGGTTCTGCCTGCTGAGGCTCAAAACAGAAACAGAGACAGGCACCGTTGTGTGCACAGATCCAAATAGAACACATTGGAATGCCAACATTCTGATTAGAAGCACAACAACAGTAAAAACAGAAGAGAAGCCAGAAATAAAATCATGTGATGGTTTTAATCAAATCATGGATAGGTTTGTTCTCCTTGCAGTCCAGAGGACTCTCAAGAGTCTCCTCCAGCACCACAATTCAAAAGCATCAATTCTTCGGCGGTCAGCCTTCTTTATGGTCCAGCTCTCACTTCCATGCAGTACTGCAGTTTTAACCCCTGTGCCATGAGGCTCCTTGTACAATAATATCATAAGCTCGAGAAAACGACTATTTTTTTTCCATTGGATTGACCATGCAGACAGGATTAACATTGCAGGAACAATCCTGGTCCAATCTGTCTGTCCCTTTCAGTCTCTGAAGAGGTTGATTTTGTAGGTACCGTTGGTTTGCATGACTCTTAGCTTGCTAGGGCACTTATGGCAGATCTCACGAGTGAGTGAGTGTTGCAGTGTACACCCCATTGTGAATAGGCTCCTGCCATCTTCCTACTATTCTGGATTTTTCTAAATATGCTGCCTTTTATTACAGGTGAAGCATTTGACCCGTGACTGGAGAACCACAGCTTATGCCCTGAAGTATTCAGATGTTCTAGAGCTGAATGAAGACAACAGAAAGGTTCGGCGAAACACGCCCGTTCCCGTATTCCCTAGTGAAAATCTCCCCAGTAAGATGTTGCTGGTTTACAACATCTGCCTAATGTCTGACCTTCATCCTCTGGATGGAGGGCAAGAGAATGGCTGCGTTCAAGAGAAGGTGATGGAGCATCTTCTTAAAGCTTTTGTCAGGTTTGGCACCATTTCCTCAGTCCGCGTCCTCAAGCCGGGCCGGGACCTTCCACCAGATATCAAGAGGTTCAGTAGCCGGTACGCCCAAGTGGGCACCAAAGAATGTGTGATCGTAGAGTTTGAAGAGGTGGATGCAGCTATAAGAGCTCATGAGTCCATGTGCATGACGGACCACGAACATGCCATGAAAGTGGTCCTCATGGGGATGAAGCCACCGAAAAAGAAAGTTCTGAAAGACAAGAACCGCGATGAAGAGTCCGGCAAGGGTTTCGGCAAGACACGATCCATGAACAAAAGAGTTGAAGAACTCCAATATGTTGGCGATGAATCTTCAGCCAACAGCTCCTCCGAGCCAGAGAGCAACCCGGAGTCCCCCATGTCGGGGCGCAGAAGTGGCGCTTCCAACAAGTTGAGTCCTACCACCTACCCAAACAATCATCTCAGCCCCAACATGTCTCCGAGGTCAAGCCCTTGGAGCAGCCCTTCTTCCCTGCGGAAAGTCTCCAGGATGTCTCCACTGGCAGAAGACGGCAGGTTGAACCTGAGCACCAGCCCTGAAATGTCCAGGAGATGTGCGGATTATTCGTCGGACAGTAGCATCACCCCTTCGAGTAGCCCCTGGGTTCAGAGACGCCGGCAAGCTCAAATACAAGAGAAAAGTCCAGTGGGCAGTCCCCTACAGAGCCCCAAAATGCAGAGTGCAGTTGGACTACCCGTTGGGGTGTTGCGTTTTCCCAGAGGGCCAGACGGCACCAAAGGGTTCCATAATAGTTGTGAAAGGAATAAAGCTCTCCAAGAATGAACAGCCATTGGTTTTGCTCATTCAGTGCATTATTCCAGCATCCGATACCTTCAAGGACTTCAGATCAAAACAGTATTTTTTCCAAAAAAAAAAGCATTTGTATCCATGTGGCTTTGCATGTTTGTATCCCCACTTAATCTCCATTCTTTCTATATTTTCATTGTTTTTCAAAGCTCCTTCCTCAACATGGGTGCGTTTTGCTTACTTTTTTTTAAAGCCAGGTATAACCAAACATTCCGTGGAAAAAACTGATTTTATTCTGCAACGCTTCATGTACTTCATCAAGACAATTGTAGAAGTTGTATCAGTTTGCTGAATTGTCCAAGTTCCTTCTCTTTTGTAATGTTTTGTAAGGGACACGTGAGCTCTCGATATTTTTGCTAGCTATATTGCGTGATATCAGAAAGGCATTTCCTAGTCTACCATATGACCTAAATATGTCTTTTGGGTAGTATGAATAAATAACACAGATATTTAAAAATGATCTCCTGGGTTCGTTGGACTAAAAATTGGGCCAGTTAAATATTTAAGATTGTAGACTAGATTGTTATCAAACTTGGGTTTGTGTGCTGAACCTCGGACAATTTCTCAACCGAGTAGAGCACAGTTTTGGACCTTGAGATACTAAGGAACTACAGTGCCCATGATCCTTTGATCATTGGCCATGTTGTCTGGGAATGGACACCCAAAACATCTGGAGGGCCACCGGTTTCCTACCTCTGGTCTGTGGGAGGAGTAAATATCTCCTGAAGTGAAATTTAAGACACGTTCAGTGGGTTCTACCCTACTGGAAATATTAGCAAGAACTTTGCAGGAAACTGTGAACACGGGAATAAGAATTAGTAAGTAAGGATTGTGAAAACTACAGTTTAGTTTGTGTGCTGTTAGATTTGAGGTGGGACGGTCTACCTTCCGGATAACTTGATGTCACCACCAGGCATACCTAAAGCAGGGTGTATATCCTCACGCCTATGTCGCTGTACCACAGGAGAAAAGCAGGAATGGTGTTGGGGGGCCCATCAACAAAGTTGCTCAAGAACCCTTGATAACCTTCTAAAGAATCCAAGGAATGACTCCCAAAGATACAGCTGGGGGAAGCCTTGGCGTCAGTTACAGACAGTGAGATGCATACGGAGGGGGAAACACTGCCATCCATTCTACAATTGGGGGGGGGGGGGCAGCACATTAAAGATAAGAGACACCATCTATAGTCTGCCGGCATCTTTTTAAAGTTCTGAGACAAGCACAGACTTTTGAACATGAGGAGCTCCGGAGGGGTCGTTTGGATGTTTTTAATCAGTCTGGCAGGCCTTCCATGTTTCCTGGGTGTGTTCGTAAACCTTGCACAGCCGATGTCTTTTGCCTTTGTGAGTCAAATGGATGGTCCTTAGAAGGGGAAAAAGCATTTGTCTCATTCTGCTGGGTCAAGGAATATTGGATTCCCCCCCCCCCTGATGTGTCATGTCATTGCTGTGTCAAGGCAATCCAGATCAATGAGAACCAGGAACTTACTGAGTATTCTCAAGTTCTCAGCCATACTCTTGGCTGGCTCTGCTATTGTGTCAGCAAAGGGCAAAACTGTACATTGCAGTTTACCCATCACCAGAACTAAAATCACTAGTAAAGCTTGTGTTTAGCCGATCAGAAAACAAAGCAAGCTGATTTGCAAACGACAGGGGGTGAGAAAAGCTCTGGCTGTGATAAGCAGACACTTCAGCAGAGTAGGCGTTTTCGCAATCTTTGTAACTTACAAATTGACCCTAATTTATATCATTTCTTTTTAAAAATTTGTGGGGGTTTTTTTGGCAATGCCGATGGCTGCTTGGGTTCAACCAATTACAGCTTGTAAGACCGGGCATCACAGGGCACCAGCTTGTGATTGGCACAAGGAGTGGCCAATCAACTTCAAGCAGAATCCATTGTGAGATCACTGAAAACCTCTATGAAGCAAAGACACAAACACACACTCAAAAGAAATCCAACCTCAACTCACATCTGGGGCCAGCTGGGAAGCTGAACCTACTACAACATGGCTTTTTCCTACAGGTAAGCATTTCAGCTCTGACTTCTATCAGCCCCAGGCCAGCATGGCCGAGGGATCGGGGTGATGGGCGTTGTAGTCCAGCAATATCCGGAGAGCCACAGGTCTTCCAATATGGTTCATTGGGCAATAGGTCTATAAAGACCTCATACAAGCCACCAAAACACAGCTGTTGGGGGGGGGGGGAGGGGTTAACCCTTTCCCTCCCTGTGCTGTTTCCCAGAATTTTATGCTCTCCCTCTGATCCTATTCGCTCTGTTAGGAAAAAGTAGGACCACATTCCAGGGAAAACAGAAAGAGGGTTTAACCCTGGGGGGGGGGGGGGGACAGAGGAGAAGAATTAACAGGTCAAAGAGCTTTGGGATTCTGCTTTTGTGTTTTAAAGGAGATGTGGTCCACCTCTGGGGAGGGGGAGTTTCAACCTGAAACAGCTTGGTCAGTTTTGGCACTGAGAAGTGGCCCCTCCGCCTTGAGCACAAGCTTTTCTGGCCTCTGCCTCTCACAAAGTCAAGGGGCTTTGCCTTGGGATTGGTCATCGGGGCGGCGAAAGCAGGCGTCACGGGCCAGCTGGGTTGCTCAGATGCACCGTCTCCAACCCCATGGCAGGGAAATGTATAATTTTGAGAACAAGCTCTACCCCACGCCGTCTGGTTATGCATGTTTTATGTTTGTTTGTTTTCAGAGCCTCTCTGCCTCCTTATGCCATCTCCCCAGAATACGGCATTAATAGACCTGTCTGCCTCTATGTCCCTAGCCCGGTAAGTATGGCCACCTCCTTGTGGTTGATCGCCTTGGATTTGACATAGCTCTAAAGCTAGACGACTATGTAATCCGCAATGCTGGGCTTCCTGAAAGTTTCAGTTTGCAATCTGTCTACTTTCTAGGTAGCCAGTAGAGATGGGCGTGAACCACTGAACCGGTTTGTTTTTTGGCTAATCAGGTCTCCAGTGCTTCCCAGTCCCGCCTCCTCTGGCGGGCACCCACTCAGAGGCAGCACCTGGAGGAGGCGGGGCAGGGAAGCCAGGGAGCTGCCTCTGAGTGGGTGCCCACCAGAGGAGGTGGGGCTGGGGAGCGGTGAACACCTGCTCAACCGAAAAATGAATCGGCACAAACCACCAGTTCAGTGGTTCGTGCCCGTCTCTCGTAGCCAGAAGCAAGTGGATGATGTTCAGGCTCCAGAATCCAGACTCGTGATCACAGTTTTGAAATCCACAGAAGTTTAAGACAAAGTTGGCACCTGTGACCCTGGACTGCAATTCCCACAGACCTTCATCGCTGCCTATGTTGGCTGATGGGAATTGGTAACCCAAAACCATCTTGACTCCCTCTACAGCAATAGTTCCCAACCTTAAGTAACCCAGATGTTCTTAGACTATAACTCCCAGAAATCCTGGTATGTGATGAAGGCTTTTAGTCCAAGGACATCTGGAGACCCGAGGTTGGGAACCACTCTACAGGACAAAGACAGGATAACAAATAATTTAACTCATAAACTGAAAAGATGAAATGTTCAGAGGGTCACAGTTGCCCATTCTTGGTTTAAGCAAAACTTGGAGAGTTATTTTTTAGAAGCAATTCATTTTGCATGACTCATTACATTACTTGACTAGTAGCCCATTGTTTTCACTCCCTGCATGGCTGAAAAAGTAATTTATTACATTATGTATTGTCGATTAAACCTTAGGATCGACAATAGCATAAATTTGAAAACTTTTCTTTAAAACAACTCTAAATATGTTCCGAAATGCCACTTGAAAGTAACGGGAAGATGTCATTCCAAGAAAATAATGTTGATGTCATTTGTTACATTATTTTTGTAACGCAGCTTCAAGATGTCCTTGTTACTCAAAAATGAGCCGTGAGCAACCCTATTATACTCGTAACTCTTTCCATCTAAGCTGGACATAAGCCAGGCAGGCCATCTTGAGATTTAGGATGAGCAAAGATGCTAAGACACTCCTTTTCTGCCCCTTCGTTAGCCTCCCAAATCAAGTTTGTCAAAATTTATTTCTCTTTTGTATCCCTGAAGATTGTGGATTACCATGGATTCATGCGAGAATATATTAAACACCGAGGAGCCAAGATTATTGATCTCAGCCAGGTGACAGGTAAAACAGTTTGGGAGGGGTGGTAAGGTGAAGCTCATCAGCTTCTTGAATATCCTCATCATCACCCTGTGGGAAAAAAATCATGCATGATGTAGAGAAAGTGTATTACAAGAAATACCCAAACCCACTGATGTGATCCAAGGAAGCAGAGCGACGTGTAGGTTTCCCAAGTCAGGAGCATCCCATGATGGCCTCCGAACTCAGGGCCAGAAGCTGAGGCTAGTGGGCGGGGCCTCGTGATGTCACAGAGGCAGGGCAGCCCACGGTCATAAAAGGAGGCAAGTCCATTACACAGGGAAGCGCCTTTGTGCCCAGCCAGCAGGGCTCCCGGGCTCCATGCCAAGGCGTCTGCCTGGGATGCCCGGCGGGAAGGGACGGAGAGGAGTGACCCGCCTTCAGGGGCTGTGGCAACGGCCTGCGCTACTTTGACACGAGGTGCGAAAGCAACAGAAACCTTGACCCAACAGCTGGCGCTGACCCCCTCGCGGCTTCTCTGTGCCGCTCACCATTTGGACTGTGAAGAGATCCATCCTGTGTAGCCCTTGAGAACCTAGGGCAGCCTAATTTAGCCCAGAAGCCGCCAAGCTCCGCGGACTGAGGATGCTGGGAGATGTAGTCTAACCCGTTTGAAGGGCACCCAGGTTGGATGACTAGAATAAGAGAAGTGTGGAGTTTGAAGGGGCTTATAAGGCCCTAGGGTCCAACCTCCTGCTCAAGGCAGGAATTCAAATCAAAGCAAGAACTAGACGGCATGCTTGTAAAAAAAACCAAAATACCCTCACGTTTATAATAAATCTATTAATCTGAAAGTTGCCAC
The DNA here is from genome assembly GCA_037013535.1 of Intellagama lesueurii. Classification (NCBI taxonomy): domain Eukaryota; kingdom Metazoa; phylum Chordata; class Lepidosauria; order Squamata; family Agamidae; genus Intellagama; species Intellagama lesueurii. Next base: position 23,797,312 of record JBAJHW010000011.1, read on the forward strand.
GCTATGACCATCCAAATTTTTTAGAAGGGGAAGAGTATCCATGTCAGTCTGTTGCCATCAAAACAGCGCAGAGTCTGGTGGCATCTTAAGAATGACTAGCTTTATTGTGCCTTAATGTTTGCGGACTAGAGCCTTCGTCCAGACTGGAGTCCACAAGACCACATGCTCAGCAAAAAGGCTTTGCTTTCTAGATCCCACAAGACTCTGTGGTTCCACCCTAAATTTTGGGGGTGGGCGGGTGCGACCTTCTCCACCAGCATCATTCCACGTTTGAATAAAAATGTGTTATGGAGATCAGAGTGCAGTCATGTCCGCTGATTCACAAATATTCATTCACAGACATTTGTAGTGTGTTAACTCTTACCTTCGTCCAGGCTCCAGGGCCACGCAGGAGGAGAAGTGGATCAATTACGTTAATGTGGTCAACTTCATCAAACCTTGGAGGGCAGCCGGGAAACCTTTCGGTCAGTGTCTTCATGTGCCTTTTGACATTTATTTACATTTAATTGACATTTTTCCAGCGAGAGTTGCTGGGGTTTCAAAAGTCTTTTTCAGATGTGCCTTTGATTTGTTTTAAAATTTTTGCTGTTCTAACATGGGAACATGTTTAATCTTACTATTCTGTCATTGTGTTTTCATCTGCATTTGGGTTTTTAAAAAATAATTTGGGGAGCCGTCCCTGGGTCTCTGCACGGCAAGAAAGACAGGACAAGACGTGGGGGCGGAACTGTAGGAGCTAAGGGTTTGTTTAGCCTCAAGGGGCACAGAAATAGAAGAAGCTGCCTTACACGAAGACAGAGCCTTGGCCCATGTAGTCCAATATTACCAACTCTGACTGCCAGCAGTGCGTTCCTTCCCAGCCTACCTGGAGATCCCTACTATTCATGAATATTATTTTCTTTCTGGTCGTCTGTTTGGGACCTTGTTGCTTACGAGTTGCAATAACTCTCTCTGGTCTTCTGCAGTGTGTGACCGACTCTGGTTGTGGACCAGCTAAAGGAGGAAAAAAGAAAGAAAGAGAGGAGGAGGAAAACAAGGGCAGCCCGTGAGATCTTGGTACTTCAATTAAACTTGACCGCACCCAGGAAAGGACACCTTGGTGGGCTACGTCAACTGTCACTTCTCTGTTTTTTTGTTGTTGTTTTTTGCAAAAACAAGGGCCCGGCTGGGGGAAAAGAAATGGGTCCTCCTCAACTGAGGGATGGCAAAGCTGAGAGTTAAAAAACCAGCCAGGCTCCCCATTCAGCAAAGAGTAAACATGCCTCTGCTTTTTTCTCCAGTGTTTTGCAACGTGGCTGTAGAAATGACTCATGAAGTCAGGCTTGGGGACCTGCAGAAATCTTGCCGGTCCTCATTATCTCTCACAGGTAGTTGTTTAGACCCCCGTTTAAGGATCTCGGACTAAAGGGGATCCACCACCTGCTCCGCGGATGAACAGATCCTGCACTTAGGAAGTTTCTACTACCGCCAAGTAGAAATCAGCTTCCCTGCAGTTTCCACCTATTAGTAGGCGGTGGGGATGTCCACCTGGTTTTGCCCCTATGTATTTGTTACTTAATATATTTTATTTAAAATATTTTTACCCCAACTTCCTCCTTAAAAAAGGACCCAAGGCAGCTGCACTGAAGTCCTCTTGTTTGAATCCATTTTTGGTTCTCTCTCGGCTGGTCCCCCCTCTGGTCCCTTGTGGCTCTGGAGCAGAAAAAGCTTCTAAGTTCCTTGACGGTTTACTTTCTCCCTTCCTCTTCCCTTCACCTGGATTGCTTTACTCTTCTGACAGCAGGCTCACGGCTTCCACCCAGTGTTTTTAAGTGTGTATTGAAATGCCTCCTATGGCTAGGCCCAGATCCACCTTGCTCAGAAAGGAAGATCCCAGGTAGCAACGGGACAGGAACAGGAAGCTTGGGAGGAGCTAGGCCCTGCTAAGCCTCAAAACCTTCCAGGCGAGGCCTCTTTGCCCAGGCGAGCCACATTTAGGAGCCCGTAAGGTTTGTGTCTGTCAGGTAGAACACTCACAATGTAGAAATAGGGGATTTGTACTTCAAAATCCCATCCCTAGTCCATTCACTGCTTGTCCTCCCTGAGCGAGAGACGAAAAAGCCATGGCTGCTTGGCTGTAAAAAGTTACTTGTTTTGGATTGCAGCTCCCATGCTGGCTGGGGGAATCTGGGAATTGTAGTTCAAAAAGTAATATTTCCAAGTTGTGAGAAAAAGACATTGGGACACCACTGAGACAACCAGCGGCATAATAAATACTGTTTTTTCAATAAGATGCGCCTCCAATATACTCACAAGGCATTGTGTGTTGACTGAAGTACTGTTCTGGGTCTGTTGTTTTTCTCTGCATTCAAACCTTGTAGATTTTCTAGGTAATTAAGTTATTAATTACACAGCCCTTCGAGAAAAGATTGATACAGGTTTTGCCACAGGCAGATCCAAAGAATATTCTGTTTAATTTCAACAAAACCAGAAATGGGTCATTTTTGCCTATTCTACAGAAACCTCAGCCTCCCTCTTTTCCTACCGAGCGTTTATAATGCCGCAGTGAAAACGGCATCGTGCTCTCGATGAGTTGCTGAACACGACCAGTTCATTTATGAGCAAGGATGAGGAGCGAATCAACGCTGAAACTTCTCCTAGGAAAATGAATTGTTCCACGGCCTTGAGCCGGCTACGGGTTTCTGAGAATTCGATCCTGAAAAGCGACATTTCCATGTTTCCGGTGAGAGGGTTAGGGTTAGGGTTAGGGTGAGAGGGCTACGCAGTCGTGAGCATCTCCTGCGGTATTTAAAAAACAAACATACACAATCCCATGGCCGATAGGAAACAGATGTGTCAAAAACGAAGGCCCTTCGTGGTTTTCCGAGAGGAGCTCTTTTCACAGCATAGACGGTTTCAGTGCCTGCCACCGTTCCTTCAACTTTGTTTTCGTACGACTGGAAGCAAAAATGTGGTTGATGGCCTCGTAGGACAGGTTCCACACCTGTTCTTTCGAGAGCTGAAACGTGTCCGCAGCCAGCTGGTATTCCTGAGACAGCTCGGTGGCAAAGACGCCTTTATCGTCGGTCTGATGACGGAAGAAATTAAGAAAAAGAAAGGGTTATGTTTTTGCAACTCTGAATATAGTGGTACCTCAACTTACGAACGTCCCCACCTACGAACATGTCGACTTACGAACCGCTCCGTTCGCAAAATTTTGCTTCGACTTGCGAACGGAGTTTCGAATTACGAACACAAAAACGCAGGGGGAAAGGGCGGGAAATTTGAATTTAATGTAATAACTGTTGGTGGCAAAGAGGCTGCTTCTTTGTAGCTCTTTCGCCCCAACAGTTAGGGAAAGAGATGCGGTGGGGGTACCCAGAGGCAGGAGGCTTGAGCTGGCAGGGCGCTCGGCCGCTCGCCCCGGACGCGGCGGAGGCATCGGAGACCCAGGAGGCTTGAGCAGACAGGGCGCTGCACCGCTCGCCCCCGGCCGCAGCGGAGCGCCGGGAGGCTTGAGCTGGCAGGGTGCTTCGGCGGCTCGACACCGGCTGCGGCGGAGGCATCGGAGCGCCGGGAGGCTTGAGCAGACAGGACGCTTCGGCGGCTCGCCCCCGGACACGGCGGAGGCATCGGAGAGCCGGGAGGTTTGAGCTGCCAGGGCGCTGCGCCGCTCGCCCCTGGCCGCAGCGGAGCACCGGGAGGCTTGAGCTGGCAGGGTGCTTCGGCGGCTCGACCCCGGCTACGGCGGAGGCATCGGAGCGCCAGGAGGCTTGAGCAGACAGGACGCTTTGGCGGCTCGCCCCCGGACGCGGCGGAGGCATCGGAGAACCGGGAGGTTTGAGCTGCCAGGGCGCTGCGCCGCTCGCCCCCCGCCGCAGCAGAGCGCCGGGAGGCCTGAGCTGGCAGGGCGCTTCGGCGGCTCGACCCCGGCTGCGGCGGAGGCATCGGAGCGCCGGGAGGCTTGAACAGACAGGACGCTTCGGCGGCTCGCCCCCGGACGCGGCGGAGGCATCGGAGAGCCGGGAGGTTTGAGCTGCCAGGGCGCTGCGCCACTCGCCCCCGGCGGAGCGCCGGGAGGCTTGAGCTGGCAGGGCGCTTCGGCAGCTCGCCCCCGGCTGCGGCGGAGGCATCGGAGAGCCGGGAGGTTTGAGCTGCCAGGGCGCTGCGCCGCTCGCCCCCGGCCGCAGCAGAGCGCCGGGAGGCTTGAGCTGGCAGGGCACTTCGGCGGCTCAACCCCGGCCGCGGCGGAGGAATCGGAGAGCCGGGAGGTTTGAGCTGACAGGGCGCTGCATCGGAGAGCCAGGAGGTTTGAGCTGCCAGGGCGCTGCGCCGCTCGTCCCCGGCGGAGCGCCGGGAGGCTTGAGCTGGCAGGGCGCTTCGGCAGCTTGCCCCCGGCTGCGGCGGAGGCATCGGAGAGCAGGGAGGTTTGAGCTGCCAGGGCGCTGCGCCGCTCGCCCCCGGCCGCAGCGGAGCGCCGGGAGGCTTGAGCTGGCAGGGCGCTTCGGCGGCTCAACCCCGGCCGCGGCGGAGGCATCGGAGAGCCGGGAGGTTTGAGCTGCCAGGGCGCTGCGCCGCTCGCCCCCGGCGGAGCGCCGGGAGGCTTGAGCTGGCAGGGCGCTTCGGCAGCTCGCCCCCGGCTGCGGCGGAGGCATCGGAGAGCCGGGAGGTTTGAGCTGCCAGGGCGCTGTGCCGCTCGCCCCCGGCCGCATCGGAGCGCCGGGAGGCTTGAGCTGGCAGGGCGGTTCGGCGGCTCAACCCCGGCCGCGGCGGAGGCATCGGAGAGCCGGGAGGTTTGAGCTGCCAGGGCGCTGCGCCGCTCGCCCCCGGCGGAGCGCCGGGAGGCTTGAGCTGGCAGGGCGCTTCGGCAGCTCGCCCCCGGCTGCGGCGGAGGCATCGGAGAGCCGGGAGGTTTGAGCTGCCAGGGCGCTTCGGCAGCTCGCCCCCGGCTGCGGCGGAGGCATCGGAGAGCCGGGAGGTTTGAGCTGCCAGGGCGCTGCGCCGCTCGCCCCCGGCCGCAGCGGAGCGCCGGGAGGCTTGAGCTGGCAGGGCACTTCGGCGGCTCAACCCCGGCTGCGGCGGAGGCATCGGAGAGCCGGGAGGTTTGAGCTGCCAGGGCACTGCGCCGCTCGCCCCCCGCCGCAGCAGAGCGCCGGGAGGCCTGAGCTAGCAGGGTACTTCGACGGGACGCCTCCGGCCGCATCGGAGGCATCGGAGAGCCGGGAGGTTTGAGCTGACAGGGCGCTGCATTGGAGAGCCAGGAGGTTTGAGCTGCCAGAGCGCTGTGCCGCTCGCCCCCGGCCGCAGCGGAGCGCCGGGAGGCTTGAGCTGGCAGGGTGCTTCGGCGGCTCGACCCCGGCTGCGGCGGAGGCATCGGAGCGCCGGGAGGCTTGAGCAGACAGGACGCTTTGGCGGCTCGCCCCCGGACGCGGCGGAGGCATCGGAGAGCCAGAAGGTTTGAGCTGCCAGGGCGCTGCGCCGCTCGCCCCCGGCGGAGCGCCGGGAGGCTTGAGCTGGCAGGGCGCTTCGGCAGCTCGCCCCCGGCCGCAGCGGAGCGCCGGGAGGCCTGAGCTGGCAGGGCGCTTCGGCGGCACGCCTCCGGCCGCATCGGAGGCATCGGAGAGCCGTGAGGTTTGAGCTGCCAGGGCGCTGCGCCGCTCGCCCCTGGCCGCAGCGGAGCACCGGGAGGCTTGAGCTGGCAGGACGCTTCGGCGGCTCAACCCCGGACGCGGCGGAGGCATCGGAGAGCTGGGAGGTTTGAGCTGCCAGGGCGCTGTGCCGCTCTCCCCCGGCCGCAGCGGAGCGCCGGGAGGCTTGAGCTGGCAGGGTGCTTCGGCGGCTCGACCCCGGCTGCGGCGGAGGCATCGGAGCGCCGGGAGGCTTGAGCAGACAGGACGCTTTGGCGGCTCGCCCCCGGACGCGGCGGAGGCATCGGGGAGCCAGGAGGTTTGAGGTGCCAGGGCGCTGCGCCGCTCGCCCCCGGCGGAGCGCCGGGAGGCTTGAGCTGGCAGGGCGCTTCGGCAGCTCGCCCCCGGCCGCAGCGGAGCGCCGGGAGGCTTGAGCTGGCAGGACGCTTCGGCGGCTCGACCCCGGACGCGGCGGAGGCATCGGAGCGCCGGGAGGCTTGAGCTGCCAGGGCGCTGCGCCGCTCGCCCCCCGCCGCAGCAGAGCGCCGGGAGGCCTGAGCTGGCAGGGCGCTTCGGCGGCACGCCTCCGGCCGCATCGGAGGCATCGGAGAGCCGTGAGGTTTGAGCTGCCAGGGCGCTGCGCCGCTCGCCCCCGGCCGCAGCGGGGCGCCGGGAGGCTTGAGCTGGCAGGACGCTTCGGCGGCTCAACCCTGGACGCGGCGGAGGCATCGGAGAGCCGGGAGGTTTGAGCTGCCAGGGCGCTGTGCCGCTCGCCCCCGGCCGCAGCGGAGCGCCGGGAGGCTTGAGCTGGCAGGGTGCTTCGGCGGCTCGACCCCGGCTGCGGCGGAGGCATCGGAGCGCCGGGAGGCTTGAGCAGACAGGACGCTTTGGCGGCTCGCCCCCGGACGCGGCGGAGGCATCGGAGAGCCAGGAGGTTTGAGGTGCCAGAGCGCTGCGCCGCTCGCCCCCGGCGGAGCGCCGGGAGGCTTGAGCTGGCAGGGCGCTTCGGCAGCTCGCCCCCGGCCGCAGCGGAGCGCCGGGAGGCCTGAGCTGGCAGGGTGCTTCGGCGGCTCGACCCCGGCTGTGGTGGAGGCATCGGAGAGCCGGGAGGTTTGAGCTGCCAGGGCGCTGCGCCGCTCGCCCCCCGCCGCAGCAGAGCGCCGGGAGGCCTGAGCTGGCAGGGCGCTTCGGCGGCACGCCTCCGGCCGCATCGGAGGCATCGGAGAGCCGGGAGGTTTGAGCTGCCAGGGAGCTGCGCCGCTCGCCCCCCGCCGCAGCGGAGCGCCGGGAGGCTTGAGCTGGCAGGACGCTTCGGCGGCTCAACCCCGGACGCGGCGGAGGCATCGGAGAGCCGGGAGGTTTGAGCTGCCAGGGCGCTGTGCCGCTCGCCCCCGGCCGCAGCGGAGCGCCGGGAGGCTTGAGCTGGCAGGGTGCTTCGGCGGCTCGGCCCCGGCTGCGGCGGAGGCATCGGAGCGCCGGGAGGCTTGAGCAGACAGGACGCTTTGGCGGCTCGCCCCCGGACGCGGCGGAGGCATCGGAGAGCCAGGAAGTTTGAGGTGCCAGGGCGCTGCGCCGCTCGCCCCCGGCGGAGCACCGGAAGGCTTGAGCTGGCAGGGCGCTTCGGCAGCTCGCCCCCGGCCGCAGCGGAGCGCCGGGAGGCTTGAGCTGGCAGGGTGCTTCGGCGGCTCGACCCCGGCTGTGGCGGAGGCATCGGAGAGCCGGGAGGTTTGAGCTGCCAGGGCGCTGCGCCGCTCGCCCCCCGCCGCAGCAGAGCGCCGGGAGGCCTGAGCTGGCAGGGCGCTTCGGCGGCACGCCTCCGGCCGCATCGGAGGCATCGGAGAGCCGTGAGGTTTGAGCTGCCAGGGCGCTGCGCCGCTCGCCCCTGGCCGCAGCGGAGCGCCGGGAGGCTTGAGCTGGCAGGGCGCTTCGGCGGCTCAACCCCGGCCGCGGCGGAGGCATCGGAGAGCCGGGAGGTTTGAGCTGCCAGGGCGCTGCGCCGCTCGCCCCCGGCGGAGCGCCGGGAGGCTTGAGCTGGCATGGCGCTTCGGCAGCTCGCCCCCGGCTGCGGCGGAGGCATCGGAGAGCCGGGAGGTTTGAGCTGCCAGGGCGCTGTGCCGCTCGCCCCCGGCCGCATCGGAGCGCCGGGAGGCTTGAGCTGGCAGGGCGGTTCGGCGGCTCAAGCCCGGCCGCGGCGGAGGCATCGGAGAGCCGGGAGGTTTGAGCTGCCAGGGCGCTGCGCCGCTCGCCCCCGGCGGAGCGCCGGGAGGCTTGAGCTGGCAGGGCGCTTCGGCAGCTCGCCCCCGGCTGCGGCGGAGGCATCGGAGAGCCGGGAGGTTTGAGCTGCCAGGGCGCTGCGCCGCTCGCCCCCGGCCGCAGCGGAGCGCCGGGAGGCTTGAGCTGGCAGGGCGCTTCGGCAGCTCGCCCCCGGCTGCGGCGGAGGCATCGGAGAGCCGGGAGGTTTGAGCTGCCAGGGCGCTGCGCCGCTCGCCCCCGGCCGCAGCGGAGCGCCGGGAGGCTTGAGCTGGCAGGGCACTTCGGCGGCTCAACCCCGGCTGCGGCGGAGGCATCGGAGAGCCGGGAGGTTTGAGCTGCCAGGGCACTGCGCCGCTCGCCCCCCGCCGCAGCAGAGCGCCGGGAGGCCTGAGCTAGCAGGGTACTTCGACGGGACGCCTCCGGCCGCATCGGAGGCATCGGAGAGCCGGGAGGTTTGAGCTGACAGGGCGCTGCATTGGAGAGCCAGGAGGTTTGAGCTGCCAGAGCGCTGTGCCGCTCGCCCCCGGCCGCAGCGGAGCGCCGGGAGGCTTGAGCTGGCAGGGTGCTTCGGCGGCTCGACCCCGGCTGCGGCGGAGGCATCGGAGCGCCGGGAGGCTTGAGCAGACAGGACGCTTTGGCGGCTCGCCCCCGGACGCGGCGGAGGCATCGGAGAGCCAGGAGGTTTGAGCTGCCAGGGCGCTGCGCCGCTCGCCCCCGGCGGAGCGCCGGGAGGCTTGAGCTGGCAGGGCGCTTCGGCAGCTCGCCCCCGGCCGCAGCGGAGCGCCGGGAGGCCTGAGCTGGCAGGGCGCTTCGGCGGCACGCCTCCGGCCGCATCGGAGGCATCGGAGAGCCGTGAGGTTTGAGCTGCCAGGGCGCTGCGCCGCTCGCCCCTGGCCGCAGCGGAGCACCGGGAGGCTTGAGCTGGCAGGACGCTTCGGCGGCTCAACCCCGGACGCGGCGGAGGCATCGGAGAGCTGGGAGGTTTGAGCTGCCAGGGCGCTGTGCCGCTCTCCCCCGGCCGCAGCGGAGCGCCGGGAGGCTTGAGCTGGCAGGGTGCTTCGGCGGCTCGACCCCGGCTGCGGCGGAGGCATCGGAGCGCCGGGAGGCTTGAGCAGACAGGACGCTTTGGCGGCTCGCCCCCGGACGCGGCGGAGGCATCGGGGAGCCAGGAGGTTTGAGGTGCCAGGGCGCTGCGCCGCTCGCCCCCGGCGGAGCGCCGGGAGGCTTGAGCTGGCAGGGCGCTTCGGCAGCTCGCCCCCGGCCGCAGCGGAGCGCCGGGAGGCCTGAGCTGGCAGGGTGCTTCGGCGGCTCGACCCCGGCTGTGGCGGAGGCATCGGAGAGCCGGGAGGTTTCAGCTGCCAGGGAGCTGCGCCGCTCGCCCCTGGCCGCAGCGGAGCGCCGGGAGGCTTGAGCTGGCAGGACGCTTCGGCGGCTCGACCCCGGACGCGGCGGAGGCATCAAAGCGCCGGGAGGCTTGAGCTGCCAGGGCGCTGCGCCGCTCGCCCCCCGCCGCAGCAGAGCGCCGGGAGGCCTGAGCTGGCAGGGCACTTCGGCGGCACGCCTCCGGCCGCATCGGAGGCATCGGAGAGCCGTGAGGTTTGAGCTGCCAGGGCGCTGCGCCGCTCGCCCCCGGCCGCAGCGGAGCGCCGGGAGGCTTGAGCTGGCAGGACGCTTCGGCGGCTCAACCCTGGACGCGGCGGAGGCATCGGAGAGCCGGGAGGTTTGAGCTGCCAGGGCGCTGTGCCGCTCGCCCCCGGCCGCAGCGGAGCGCCGGGAGGCTTGAGCTGGCAGGACGCTTCGGCGGCTCGACCCCGGCTGCGGCGGAGGCATCGGAGCGCCGGGAGGCTTGAGCAGACAGGACGCTTTGGCGGCTCGCCCCCGGACGCGGCGGAGGCATCGGAGACCCAGGAGGTTTGAGGTGCCAGGGCGCTGCGCCGCTCGCCCCCGGCGGAGCGCCGGGAGGCTTGAGCTGGCAGGGCGCTTCGGCAGCTCGCCCCCGGCCGCAGTGGAGCGCCGGGAGGCCTGAGCTGGCAGGGTGCTTCGGCGGCTCGACCCCGGCTGTGGCGGAGGCATCGGAGAGCCGGGAGGTTTGAGCTGCCAGGGCGCTGCGCCGCTCGCCCCCCGCCGCAGCAGAGCGCCGGGAGGCTTGAGCTGGCAGGGCGCTTCGGCGGCTCAACCCCGGCCGCGGCGGAGGCATCGGAGAGCCGGGAGGTTTGAGCTGCCAGGGCGCTGCGCCGCTCGCCCCCGGCGGAGCGCCGGGAGGCTTGAGCTGGCAGGGCGCTTCGGCAGCTCGCCCCCAGCTGCGGCGGAGGCATCGGAGAGCCAGGAGGTTTGAGCTGCCAGAGCGCTGTGCCGCTCGCCCCCGGCCGCAGCGGAGCGCCGGGAGGCTTGAGCAGACAGGACGCTTTGGCGGCTCGCCCCCGGACGCGGCGGAGGCATCGGAGAGCCAGGAGGTTTGAGCTGCCAGGGCGCTGCGCCGCTCGCCCCCGGCGGAGCGCCGGGAGGCTTGAGCTGGCAGGGCGCTTCGGCAGCTCGCCCCCGGCCGCAGCGGAGCGCCGGGAGGCCTGAGCTGGCAGGGCGCTTCAGCGGCACGCCTCCGGCCGCATCGGAGGCATCGGAGAGCCGTGAGGTTTGAGCTGCCAGGGCGCTGCGCCGCTCGCCCCTGGCCGCAGCGGAGCGCCGGGAGGCTTGAGCTGGCAGGACGCTTCGGCGGCTCAACCCCGGACGCGGCGGAGGCATCGGAGAGCCGGGAGGTTTGAGCTGCCAGGGCGCTGTGCCGCTCGCCCCCGGCCGCAGCGGAGCGCCGGGAGGCTTGAGCTGGCAGGACGCTTCGGCGGCTCGACCCCCGGCTGCGGCGGAGGCATCGGAGCGCCGGGAGGCTTGAGCAGACAGGACGCTTTGGCGGCTCGCCCCCGGACGCGGCGGAGGCATCGGAGACCCAGGAGGTTTGAGGTGCCAGGGCGCTGCGCCGCTCGCCCCCGGCGGAGCGCCGGGAGGCTTGAGCTGGCAGGGCGCTTCGGCAGCTCGCCCCCGGCCGCAGTGGAGCGCCGGGAGGCCTGAGCTGGCAGGGTGCTTCGGCGGCTCGACCCCGGCTGTGGCGGAGGCATCGGAGAGCCGGGAGGTTTGAGCTGCCAGGGCGCTGCGCCGCTCGCCCCCCGCCGCACCAGAGCGCCGGGAGGCTTGAGCTGGCAGGGCACTTCGGCGGCTCAACCCCGGCCGCGGCGGAGGCATCGGAGAGCCGGGAGGTTTGAGCTGCCAGGGCGCTGCGCCGCTCGCCCCCGGCGGAGCGCCGGGAGGCTTGAGCTGGCAGGGCGCTTCGGCAGCTCGCTCCCGGCTGCGGCGGAGGCATCGGAGAGCCAGGAGGTTTGAGCTGCCAGAGCGCTGTGCCGCTCGCCCCCGGCCGCAGCGGAGCGCCGGGAGGCTTGAGCTGGCAGGGTGCTTCGGCGGCTCGACCCCGGCTGCGGCGGAGGCATCGGAGCGCCGGGAGGCTTGAGCAGACAGGACGCTTTGGCGGCTCGCCCCCGGACGCGGCGGAGGCATCGGAGAGCCAGGAGGTTTGAGCTGCCAGGGCGCTGCGCCGCTCGCCCCCGGCGGAGCGCCGGGAGGCTTGAGCTGGCAGGGCGCTTCGGCAGCTCGCCCCCGGCCGCAGCGGAGCGCCGGGAGGCCTGAGCTGGCAGGGCGCTTCAGCGGCACGCCTCCGGCCGCATCGGAGGCATCGGAGAGCCGTGAGGTTTGAGCTGCCAGGGCGCTGCGCCGCTCGCCCCTGGCCGCAGCGGAGCGCCGGGAGGCTTGAGCTGGCAGGACGCTTCGGCGGCTCAACCCCGGACGCGGCGGAGGCATCGGAGAGCCGGGAGGTTTGAGCTGCCAGGGCGCTGTGCCGCTCTCCCCCGGCCGCAGCGGAGCGCCGGGAGGCTTGAGCTGGCAGGGTGCTTCGGCGGCTCGACCCCGGCTGCGGCGGAGGCATCGGAGCGCCGGGAGGCTTGAGCAGACAGGACGCTTTGGCGGCTCGCCCCCGGACGCGGCGGAGGCATCGGAGAGCCAGGAGGTTTGAGGTGCCAGGGCGCTGCGCCGCTCGCCCCCGGCGGAGCGCCGGGAGGCTTGAGCTGGCAGGGCGCTTCGGCAGCTCGCCCCCGGCCGCAGCGGAGCGCCGGGAGGCTTGAGCTGGCAGGGCGCTTCGGCAGCTCGCCCCCGGCCGCAGCGGAGCGCCGGGAGGCCTGAGCTGGCAGGGCGCTTCAGCGGCACGCCTCCGGCCGCATCGGAGGCATCGGAGAGCCGTGAGGTTTGAGCTGCCAGGGCGCTGCGCCGCTCGCCCCTGGCCGCAGCGGAGCGCCGGGAGGCTTGAGCTGGCAGGACGCTTCGGCGGCTCAACCCCGGACGCGGCGGAGGCATCGGAGAGCCGGGAGGTTTGAGCTGCCAGGGCGCTGTGCCGCTCTCCCCCGGCCGCAGCGGAGCGCCGGGAGGCTTGAGCTGGCAGGGTGCTTCGGCGGCTCGACCCCGGCTGCGGCGGAGGCATCGGAGCGCCGGGAGGCTTGAGCAGACAGGACGCTTTGGCGGCTCGCCCCCGGACGCGGCGGAGGCATCGGAGAGCCAGGAGGTTTGAGGTGCCAGGGCGCTGCGCCGCTCGCCCCCCGGCGGAGCGCCGGGAGGCTTGAGCTGGCAGGGCGCTTCGGCAGCTCGCCCCCGGCCGCAGCGGAGCGCCGGGAGGCCTGAGCTGGCAGGGTGCTTCGGCGGCTCGACCCCGGCTGTGGCGGAGGCATCGGAGAGCCGGGAGGTTTGAGCTGCCAGGGAGCTGCGCCGCTCGCCCCCGGCCGCAGCGGAGCGCCGGGAGGCTTGAGCTGGCAGGGTGCTTCGGCGGCTCGACCCCGGCTGCGGCAGAGGCATCGGAGCGCCGGGAGGCTTGAGCAGACAGGACGCTTTGGCGGCTCGCCCCCGGACGCGGCGGAGGCATCGGAGAGCCGGGAGGTTTGAGCTGCCAGGGCGCTGCATCGGAGACCCAGGAGGTTTGAGCTGCCAGGGCGCTGTGCCGCTCGCCCCCGGCCGCAGCGGAGCGCCGGGAGGCTTGAGCTGGCAGGGTGCTTCGGCGGCTCGACCCCGGCTGCGGCGGAGGCATCGGAGCGCCGGGAGGCTTGAGCAGACAGGACGCTTTGGCGGCTCGCCCCCGGACGTGGCGGAGGCATCGGAGAGCCAGGAGGTTTGAGGTGCCAGGGCGCTGCGCCGCTCGCCCCCGGCGGAGCGCCGGGAGGCTTTAGCTGGCAGGGCGCTTCGGCAGCTCGACCCCGGCTGTGGCGGAGGCATCGGAGAGCCGGGAGGTTTGAGCTGCCAGGGCGCTGCGCCGCTCGCCCCCCGCCGCAGCAGAGCGCCGGGAGGCCTGAGCTGGCAGGGCGCTTCGGCGGCACGCCTCCGGCCGCATCGGAGGCATCGGAGAGCCGGGAGGTTTGAGCTGCCAGGGCGCTGCGCCGCTCGCCCCCGGCCGCAGCGGAGCGCCGGGAGGCTTGAGCTGGCAGGACGCTTCGGCGGCTCAACCCCGGACGCGGCGGAGGCATCGGAGAGCCGGGAGGTTTGAGCTGCCAGGGCGCTGCGCCGCTCGCCCCCGGCCGCAGCGGAGCACCGGGAGGCTTGAGCTGGCAGGGTGCTTCGGCGGCTCGACCCCGGCTGCGGCGGAGGCATCGGAGCGCCGGGAGGCTTGAGCAGACAGGACGCTTTGGCGGCTCGTCTCCGTCCGCGGCGGAGGCATCAGAGAGCTGCCAGGGCGCTGCGCCGCTCGCCCCCGGCCGCAGCGGAGCGCCGGGAGGCTTGAGCTGGCAGGGTGCTTCGGCGGCTCGACCCCGGCTGCGGCGGAGGCATCGGAGCGCCGGGAGGCTTGAGCAGACAGGACGCTTTGGCGGCTCGCCCCCGGACGCGGCGGAGGCATCGGCGAGCCGGGAGGTTTGAGCTGACAGGGCGCTGCATCGGAGAGCCAGGAGGTTTGAGCTGCAGGGCGCTGCGCCGCTCACCCCCGGCCGCAGCGGAGCGCCGGGAGGCCTGAGCTGGCAGGGCGCTTCGGCGGCTCGCCTCCGGCCGCAGCGGAGGCATCGGAGAGCCGGGAGGTTTGAGCTGACAGGGCGCTGCATCGGAGAGCCAGGAGGTTTGAGCTGCCAGGGCGCTTCGGCGGCTCGCCCCCAGCCACGGCGGAGGCATTGGGGAGCCGGGAGGCTTTAGCTGGCAGGGCGCTGCGCCGCTCGCCCCCCGGCCGCAGCAGAGCGCCGGGAGGCTTGAGCTGGCCGGGCGCTTCGGCGGCTCGCCACCGGCCACGGTGGAGGCATCGGGGGAGCCGGGAGGCTTGAGCTGCCAGGGCGCTTCGGCGGCTCGCCCCCGGCCACGGCGGAGGCATCGGGGAGCCGGGAGGCTTGAGTTGAAAGGGCGCTGCGCCGCTCGCCCCCGGCCGCAGCGAAGCGCCGGGAGGCTTGAGCTAGCACGGCGCTTTGGCAGCTCAACCCCAGCCGCGGCGGAGGCATCGGAGCGCCGGGAGGCCTGAGCTGGCAGGGCGCTTCGGCGGCTCGTCTCCGTCCGCGGCGGAGGCATCAGAGAGCTGCCAGGGCGCTGCGCCGCTCGCCCCCCGGCCGCAGCGGAGCTCCGGGAGGCTTGAGCTGGCAGGGCGCTTCGGCGGCTCGCCCCCAGCCACGGCGGAGGCATCGGAGAGCCAGGAAGTTTGAGGTGCCAGGGCGCTGCGCCGCTCGCCCCCGGCGGAGCACCGGAAGGCTTGAGCTGGCAGGGCGCTTCGGCAGCTCGCCCCCGGCCGCAGCGGAGCGCCGGGAGGCTTGAGCTGGCAGGGTGCTTCGGCGGCTCGACCCCGGCTGTGGCGGAGGCATCGGAGAGCCGGGAGGTTTGAGCTGCCAGGGCGCTGCGCCGCTCGCCCCCCGCCGCAGCAGAGCGCCGGGAGGCCTGAGCTGGCAGGGCGCTTCGGCGGCACGCCTCCGGCCGCATCGGAGGCATCGGAGAGCCGTGAGGTTTGAGCTGCCAGGGCGCTGCGCCGCTCGCCCCTGGCCGCAGCGGAGCGCCGGGAGGCTTGAGCTGGCAGGACGCTTCGGCGGCTCAACCCCGGACGCGGCGGAGGCATCGGAGAGCCGGGAGGTTTGAGCTGCCAGGGCGCTGTGCCGCTCGCCCCCGGCCGCAGCGGAGCGCCGGGAGGCTTGAGCTGGCAGGGTGCTTCGGCGGCTCGACCCCGGCTGCGGCAGAGGCATCGGAGCGCCGGGAGGCTTGAGCAGACAGGACGCTTTGGCGGCTCGCCCCCGGACGCGGCGGAGGCATCGGAGAGCCGGGAGGTTTGAGCTGCCAGGGCGCTGCATCGGAGACCCAGGAGGTTTGAGCTGCCAGGGCGCTGTGCCGCTCGCCCCCGGCCGCAGCGGAGCGCCGGGAGGCTTGAGCTGGCAGGGTGCTTCGGCGGCTCGACCCCGGCTGCGGCGGAGGCATCGGAGCGCCGGGAGGCTTGAGCAGACAGGACGCTTTGGCGGCTCGCCCCCGGACGTGGCGGAGGCATCGGAGAGCCAGGAGGTTTGAGGTGCCAGGGCGCTGCGCCGCTCGCCCCCCGGCGGAGCGCCGGGAGGCTTTAGCTGGCAGGGCGCTTCGGCAGCTCGACCCCGGCTGTGGCGGAGGCATCGGAGAGCCGGGAGGTTTGAGCTGCCAGGGCGCTGCGCCGCTCGCCCCCCGCCGCAGCAGAGCGCCGGGAGGCCTGAGCTGGCAGGGCGCTTCGGCGGCACGCCTCCGGCCGCATCGGAGGCATCGGAGAGCCGGGAGGTTTGAGCTGCCAGGGCGCTGCGCCGCTCGCCCCCGGCCGCAGTGGAGCGCCGGGAGGCTTGAGCTGGCAGGACGCTTCGGCGGCTCAACCCCGGACGCGGCGGAGGCATCGGAGAGCCGGGAGGTTTGAGCTGCCAGGGCGCTGCGCCGCTCGCCCCCGGCCGCAGCGGAGCACCGGGAGGCTTGAGCTGGCAGGGTGCTTCGGCGGCTCGACCCCGGCTGCGGCGGAGGCATCGGAGCGCCGGGAGGCTTGAGCAGACAGGACGCTTTGGCGGCTCGTCTCCGTCCGCGGCGGAGGCATCAGAGAGCTGCCAGGGCGCTGCGCCGCTCGCCCCCGGCCGCAGCGGAGCGCCGGGAGGCTTGAGCTGGCAGGGTGCTTCGGCGGCTCGACCCCGGCTGCGGCGGAGGCATCGGAGCGCCGGGAGGCTTGAGCAGACAGGACGCTTTGGCGGCTCGCCCCCGGACGCGGCGGAGGCATCGGCAAGCCGGGAGGTTTGAGCTGACAGGGCGCTGCATCGGAGAGCCAGGAGGTTTGAGCTGCAGGGCGCTGCGCCGCTCGCCCCCGGCCGCAGCGGAGCGCCGGGAGGCCTGAGCTGGCAGGGCGCTTCGGCGGCTCGCCTCCGGCCGCAGCGGAGGCATCGGAGAGCCGGGAGGTTTGAGCTGACAGGGCGCTGCATCGGAGAGCCAGGAGGTTTGAGCTGCCAGGGCGCTTCGGCGGCTCGCCCCCAGCCACGGCGGAGGCATTGGGGAGCCGGGAGGCTTTAGCTGGCAGGGCGCTGCGCCGCTCGCCCCCGGCCGCAGCAGAGCGCCGGGAGGCTTGAGCTGGCCGGGCGCTTCGGCGGCTCGCCACCGGCCACGGTGGAGGCATCGGGGAGCCGGGAGGCTTGAGCTGCCAGGGCGCTTCGGCGGCTCGCCCCCGGCCACGGCGGAGGCATCGGGGAGCCGGGAGGCTTGAGTTGAAAGGGCGCTGCGCCGCTCGCCCCCGGCCGCAGCGAAGCGCCGGGAGGCTTGAGCTAGCACGGCGCTTTGGCAGCTCAACCCCAGCCGCGGCGGAGGCATCGGAGCGCCGGGAGGCCTGAGCTGGCAGGGCGCTTCGGCGGCTCGTCTCCGTCCGCGGCGGAGGCATCAGAGAGCTGCCAGGGCGCTGCGCCGCTCGCCCCCGGCCGCAGCGGAGCTCCGGGAGGCTTGAGCTGGCAGGGCGCTTCGGCGGCTCGCCCCCAGCCACGGCGGAGGCATCAGAGAGTCGGGAGGTTTGAGCTGCCAGGGCGCTGCACCGCTCGCCCCCGGCCGCAGCGGAGCGCCAGGAGGCTTGAGCTGGCAGGACGCTTCGGTGGCTCGCCCCCGGCCGCGGCGGAGTCATCGGAGAGCCGGGAGGCTTGAGCTGCCAGGCAATACTGGCAAGTATTCCTGGCATACTGGCAAGTTTTTGAACATCCTGAGGCATTCAGAAACATGGTCACCGTTCACACAGAAATTTGCATTTTCCCTCAGTATTCTAGCGCCTCCCCCGCCCCTCAATTTGGTCTGATCTCGCAAAGCTCCGGTTCTTACAACAGAGGAGCAGGATTAAACAGAAACAGACTCAAAAGGAAGGGTTCCCGCCCCATCCCTTTATGCCCACAAAATAGGAACGGCGCTTACGCAGATCACGAGAGGATGGCCCATGTGGTACCAGAAGCTGAAATGGTGCTGGTCGCTCGAGGGGATGGTCTGACCTTTGAGGTTGGATGTCAGGCAGAGTTCTGAGGAAGGAACCCGAAAATCAGGTCAGGAGGGCACAAAGCAAAGACAAGCACTGTGGCAGCAAAGAACCCAGAGCTTGGCCGGGGGTACCCTAAGACACAACAGCAGGGGCTGGCTGCCTCCCCAAGCCCTCTCAGCTGGCATTCAGGGCCTTTTCCCCCCCTCTACCTAAAGGTGTGCGGTTTTGCTTAACAAGCTGCACAAGATCCCGTGAAGAATGAAGAAAGGTCCCATGTCCGATTCGGTCAGGAGGCAGATCGAGAAGGAGCTTGGTCTCCTCTTCCTGATTTGGGATCTGAAAGCAAAGAACGCACACGTGAATGACAGACTACGTTACCTACTGCATTCCGGACTCCTGTTGGCTGTGTGTCCGCGTGCGGTGATCATGAACGTAGCGAGGAGTAAGTTTTAACTTCATCTAGTCAACGAACGAGGAGGGCATCTACACAATGGAGTTATATCAGTCTGATCCCACTTTGACTGTCATGACACCATCGCAGTTTGGACTGAAAATACTCTGCTCTAGAGCGGTAGCGCAGTGGTCCCCAGTCCTGGGCCCTCCTCCAGATGTTTTAAAGGACAATCCCTGGTCCCTCGCCAGATATTCTGGAGGGTGACATTCAAAACATCTGGAGGACCCAGTAGTCATGAACTAGAAATACACTCCCCTGAACTACAGCACGGTTCTACTCACCTTGCTAAACTACAAATCCCAGAATCCTTTGGGATGGAACCACGGCAAAAAGAGGCAACTTTTTAAAACTCTGCATGTTGGAAAGTCCTTTGGGTGTGCAGAACCCAGGTAATATGCCACGCTGGCATGCCACTGTGTATACACATCAGCAGCCATGACCTGGTTTAAACATGACAACCACCATCTACACCCCACTGTGATTACTTCCAAAATGCTCCTGATGTCACCTTTAAATTTAGTACCTGCTTTGTTTGTTGCTTAATTTGTTTCTTTGATTTGCAGACCTAATGTTAATATTTCCTTTGAAACCTTCTGGGGTGAAGCTCTCACCCGAAGACATTACCTCTGAAAGGTGCAACGACAGCATCAGACCGGCTCTTCTGGCCTCCATGAGGGCTTCCAGGAAGTCCCTGCCATGTCCTGCCTTCCAGAAAAGAAGGGAACACTTGGAACTTTGTAGAGAAAGGCATACGATTAAAGGATCCTTAATCCTTTGGTGACAGTCGGTGACGGCTCGGGGTGGGCGGGCGAGGTGCCGTTTTCCAAACAATGCTTACAGTTGGATTTCCACTGAGGTCAACTCCGACCACCACTCCGTCCGTGGAAAGCTGAAAGTCTTCTGCCAGCTTCACCGTCTGCTTGGCAACCGTCGGTCCAGCTCTTCTATCCACAGATGCTAGAAATCTAGAAGGGAAGGAACATGGACAGTCAGCAAAAGCAGCCCACACAAAGGACCCGAGTGGCTGCCTCGTACCGGAGCAGACGGTCTATCTCGGCCAGGATCGTCTACTATGACTCCCGGAGGCTCTTCAGCAGAGGTGGGGAGCCTTCGGCCCCGAGGTCAAACCTGGACGCTCTTAAGGTCCTCAAACTGGCCGTTTCACCATAGTGTGTGTGGGATTTCCCAGCTTTTAATGGCTTATTCTGAAGGACCAAGAGCCCCCCTAGAGCTGAGTTAATGGCAGTAAGAACATTCAGCTAAGGTATGCTGGCAATTGGGGGCTCCACGATTTTCCTGAGGCTCCGCCCACTCCGGGAATGCACCCCCTTCTCCCCCAGGGAAGAAGTGCACCCCTAGGGAAAGACATTTCCTTTAAACAAATAAAATAAACTTACCGAACCTCTATGTCCAGCTCCTCTTCTTTGCATTGTCTTATGCCCTCAAGGACTGCTTCCAGATACGATATTTTGGTCATGCCTGTAGAAAACATGGAAGCAAGATCTGTGTCCATTTAAAATGTACGGTGATCCCACCATACATAGGGTTACGTACACTAAAGATAGGGGACACTTCTAGTTTTCTCCTTTTTTTCTTCCCCCCGTTCCACAATCCATAGGAATCCCACAGCCAGCAAGATTTACTGCCATGTTTGCAGGATTTCTGTCGAGCTGCAGATCCATCGCGCTGGCAGAGACAGGAAACTTTTTAATTTTTCATAACTCCCAAGGGGAGTTATAAAAAATTAAAAGGCTTCCTGCCTCGGCAGCTCTACAGAAATCCAAGTATCAGTAAATGTCATTAATATGACCTTCTTCTCCCTTTTCACAGCACACAGACTTACGCCCGAGCCAGGGGTCTTCCCAGCCAAGTCCCTGCTCACAGTTTCAGAAACTTGGGAGTGGGGTTCTTAAGTCAAAGGGTAGGAGAACAAAGCATGGACACCCATCCTGGGCTCCTCTCCCAACCCATTTATATCACACCTGGCTGGGGCTTGAGAAGTTGCTGGAAAAAATGACCCTAATAAACTTTCATTCTTACTTGCTGGTGAGCAGGCAGGATGAATGAATTAACCCTGTTTGTTTTTACAACAGGAACCCTGTATCCATGGGGAGATCAGATCCAAACCCGCCCACCCCTCCCCACGGATTCTGAAAAATGGGAGTTATAGCAAACACTTACGTAGCATGGTCTCTGTCTCCACCTAGGGGTCAGTTCTGGTAACTTCATCTTTAGAAATATATATTTCTAGGATTTTTTAAAAATATTCTCAATATTTTCAGACTGTGGATAAGTGAATGAGTGGATACTGATGCTGTGGATATAGGGGGTCCTACTGTACTCAGTTATTAATTTTTTTTTCACTGCTTTTAGTTGTAGTATTTTAAAAAGCTTTAGAAATAAACAATGGGGGGAAAGGGTATAAAATCTCTCAAAATAACCCAACTACCAGAACAGATCATAGGCAAGATCGCTGTTTGTAACACACTGCTTCCAGGCTCTGTGGCAGAAACAGCAGTTTCACTGTCTCTCCCCCCCCCCCCCCCCCCAGTCAGAAAATGGGGACTGAGAGCCTTCGGTGGGAGGGGAGGGACACTGATAAAATAAAAGGCAGAAAAAAGTTTTTACCGGTGGCGCTTTCGTCTCTGGGTGTGCTCCGTAGCTCCAGATACTTGACTCCATCAGCAGCGAATTCCCGAACAACATCTTTGGTTACCTGAAAGGACGAAAGCCTGTTGCACCCACGGATACTCCGAGGGGGGGGGGGGGGGACAGGGCCATGGTCTCAAAGCTAACATCATCTTGCCAGCACGTGATAGACACACACCGAACTCCTGTCTAGCTATGAAATACATCAGGTGATCACAGGTCAGGGAGTTTCACCCAGCCTATCTTACTGGAAGGATAAGAATTTCAGAGCTGGAGAAAATTACTTTTTGGGACTTAAAGATCCAGCACATCCATACTGCTGGCAGAGCATTGTGGGAGTTGTAGTCCAAAATACAGCTTTTCTAAGCTCTGAAAAATCTGAGTGGGGAGGTGGTGCAACAGATGACTGTATATACTATACTAGCCTGAGCTAAGCAAAACGGAAGACATTATAGTAGGGGTTCCCAACCTTGGGTCACCCAGGTGTTCTTGAACTGCAGTTCCCAGAAGCCTTCACCACCCCCTGTGCTGGCCAGGATATCTGGGAGATGTAGTCCACGAACCCCTGGACGACCCAAGGTTGGAAACCACTGGGTGAAACAGACACCTGGCAGCTGTTGGGTTCATTTGAATGCACCAGGGTTCTCCCTACCTTCCCCACAGCATATGCGGAATCTGATGTTGATCTAAAACAGTGGTTCCCAACCTTGGGTCCCCAGACGTTCCTGGACTACAACTCCCAGAAATTCTGGTCAGCACAGGTAGTGGAGAAGACTTATCGGAGCTGCAGTCCAAGAACATCTGGGGACCCAAGGTTGGGAATCATTGCATTACAGTAAAGAAGACACTCAGAAATGTAAAATAACTGATGAGGCAAACATTGATTCATTCCTTTTCACTTTTAATTTATGTTATGTGTTGCATCCAACTTTAACAGCGACCTTAATAGGATTTCCAAGTTGGGAAGAAGGTAGAAGGAGAATCCTAGAAGGCAATTCCATATCAGATAGCTTTAGGAATCAGGTAATTTTAAAGGTAAAATAAATGTCATTCATAATAAGTTTCTTGCATACTTTGAAGATTTCAATTTTTAATCCTATAGTAGCAGAGAGATGGACTTCGGGGAAGCCCTGGAGATCACAGGATTTAAAACTTAAATACATGCAAATCTACTACTGGTTTCACACACAGTTGTTTCATGATAACTATTCAAGGCTGCATGGTTTGTATTTAGTCTCTAACCTGAGCACCTACATTTTTCTTCCAGGAAATGTTTCTTAACACATTTGGCAAAACAAAACCAAATTAAAAGATACAAATTGTAGACTGGCAACCACGAGCTGGCTGGCTGATTTGAAATCAATCTGTGTATTTCAGATTTCTGAACGTGAAACTGACCAGTCTAGTCAGTAGGAGAAAGATGATACTTTAGAGAAGTAGGGGTTCTCAAACTGGGGTCCCCAGATGTTCTTGGACTACAACTCCCTGAAATCCTGGCCAGCACAGATAGTGGTGAAAAGGCTTCTGGGAACTGCAGGCCAAAAACATCTGGGGACCCAAAGTTGGGAATCGTTGCATTACAGTAAAGAAGACACTCAGAAATGTAAAATAACTGATGAGGCAAACATTGATTTCTTTTCACCTTTAATTTATGCTAGGTGTTTGCATCCAACTTTAACAGCGACCTTAATAGGATTTCCAAGATGAGTGAAATATTTCAGGAGTAGTTTTAGCAGTGCTAGCACCATCCCCCTGTGAATTTCCATGCCCAAACAGGGATTTGAACTCAGGTCTCCTGAGTCTTAGTTCATCACTCTGCCCATCATAACACTTTGGGTTCTTCCCTTGTCATAGCCTTCACCCAAAGGCTTCCCAGCAATAAGCTAAATGAGGATACATCCCCCCTGCACAAAGTTGAATTAACTTACCATTAATATGTCTTCAGTCCTACTAGTAATCTGGTGAATGATCTGAAACATCTGGAAACATCTGCACCAACAAGGATTTGAAAAGAGAATTACTTGGGCATGTTAAGACACGGCATGCATAAAAATGAATTCCATTATTTGATTGAATTGAAATAGCCTGTTTTGCACAGTAACAATTATGTCCGTTACAGCTTTTTAATTACAGTAGGAGTACAGTATCCACAGAGGATTGGTTCCAAGCCCCGCCCCGCGGATGCTGAAAACCATGGATAGTCTCTGGAACCCTCATCATGGAAATACAGTACGGCTAGGGGGTTTTATTTAATATTTTTAATATTTTGAGACCATGGATAAGTGAAACTGTGGATACTGATCCCGCAGATACAAGAGTCCTAGTGTATGTTAATTTAACGCCAATTTTAAACCTAAATATCCTAGCATACCCTAATCCTCCGTAGTTTACTTATAGAGCATATAGAACGGAAGCCATATCTGAATTAGATCGTTGGGCTAAAGGACGTTCCCCATGAAATGTACAAGAACTTACTCTTCCAGCCTTCTTTTCTTCCCCTTGTCAATCATCGTCATCCCATTAGGGATCTGCAGGTCTGGCTTCTGGGCCATCAACCTTTTCATGGTGTCAGAACTGATGGAGCCATTCAGGTGGGCGTGGAGCTCCTAAATCAGAAGCCATTCCATGTTTCATTACCAGGATTCTGTCTCTCTCTGTTCCCAACTTTTTCATAGGAAGCATTTTGTAATTACTGTGCTGATAGCAATACAAATAATATAGTGGACAAAGAAGGATAAATAACCTGTTCATCTCGGTCATTATACCAGTTGCTGTAAATGCTCTCATGGTAATATTTCCCTTCCCTTCCTACCTCATCCCCTTTGTTTAATTCCCATGACCCTCAGCCTCTAGATTTTCTATGCAACACTTATTGCACGATAATGTACAATTCTGTTTCTATTTGAAAATAACTTTTTTTAAAGGTTCTATACTAATCATTGTCGTTCCTTTGGTCCCCCCTCACCATATACTTATTTCCAATTTCAGATAGAAGCCATCCAACTGTATAAAATGTTGGTTACCCCATTTCCAAACATGAGCAGGAAATAATGGGGGACCAACATCACCAATAATGGTCAGTGAGGTGGGAAATCTACATTAAAGAATAAGCCTTCTGGGGACTTTTTATTGCAGCACCAATGAGAGTTTCCATCCCAATGCAAACAGCAGGTATAGGCAGACTCTTGTTAGGACTACAATAATATAGTAATCATTCCGACTTATGCTGACCATTTCCAGGGTTTTCCAGGTAGAGAATGCTCAGAAGGGGTTTCCCGTTCTCTTTTTCTGTGGGTGCCCTGGGACTGTGTAGCTTGTACAGGGAGCAGAGCCACCCAGGCTGGCTCTACTCCCAGGAGGCACAAGTTGGGAATCAAACTCTCCACTTAAACCACTGAGCTGTCTAGCCAGCTAGGACTGTAACACGAGGAAAACAAGATAGGTCTACCCTACGAGCTTGGAAATATCACAGTTTGACCACAACACCCTGAACTCCATGTGAACTGGTGACACAATCTTGTTACCTATGGTTGATGTTTGGAGGAACCCATGCTCTCAGGAAGCTCCTTAGCTTGCATCATAAACAAATCTGATTTAAAGACCCTGGTGGGGCCCATTTCTACTGTCCTATAGACTTCTGCTTTCAGGGGTCCGTGTGAACCAGTTCAGAGCCTCTGGGCCTCATTTCCACTCTTATCACTTTTTGGCAGCCTTTCCAGGGGTTTCTTCCACAGCGCTCCACAGACAGGTACTGCCTGCTGTCTGCTGAGCCCCTCACGTCTCATAAACCGGCAGGCAGAAGTAGGATTTCAAACCACAGAAATGCTCTTCTCCAAAGAAATCTGTCCGTTGATGTTTACGGCCATCGTGAGACAGCAAGAAACCAGGGCAACCTGGGTCCTCATGTACTCCCCTTATTCAGTCTTTGTGCGGAGCCATCCACAGGCTACACCCGGGTTATGGAGAACCCAGAAGAGGAACTGCCCTACCTTGGGTGAGCTGCACAGTCCCAGGGCGCGCGCCCCCCCTCCCCAAAGAAGGGAAAGGTAAACTCTCTGCCTGGAAAACCCTGAAAAGGGGTTGCCAGGAGTCACAATTGACCAGACGGCACAAATTTAATTATTACATGAAAAACAAACCTCAAGAGTCTCGGTGCATTCTTAAGGCGGAAAATTTATTTTAAAAACGTAGTTGTAGCCCTGTTAAGTCTGTGCAGGCATTATAGGTAAAAGCAAAAGAGAAAGATATATATATTTTTTAAAGGCCAAAAACGTGGTGGCACCTGAAAGACTAACTTTTATATTTTCCAGTGTGAGCTTTCGTGGACAAGTCCACTTCCCCAGACATTCCATTTAAAAATACAAAAGTCTTTCAGGCACCGCCACGTTTTTGTCTTTTATTATTATTATTATTTTTACTTTTTATTTCTATTTTGCTTTTACCTACAATTATTTCCAAGAACCGTTTGCCATTTCGGACTGGGCTGCTGCCGCCAGGAGCCAAGCACGCCTTTGTCCTTCGCGCCCTGCAGCCGTGCGTCGGGGCCGGGGGGGGGGGGGGAGGAGCCGGGGGTGCCCTTTGGGACAACAACCCCCATCATCCCAGGACCAGGGGAGGCTGGGAGACGTTGTCCGGAGAGGAAGAGCTTTCTGAAGCTCTGCGGGTCGGGAAGAGGGGGGGGGGGGAACTGCGCCCCGGCTGCTTCTCTCGCCCATGGCGAAAACCTCACCACTTTGGGCAGCTGCTGGTAGAAGCGGCGCGCTCGCTTCGCCTCCGCCGCCTCGCTCTCCGCGGCCATGGTCGGGGATCTGGCCTGCTCGGCGGCCGGCGACCCGAGCCGGAGGAGGGGATGAGCGGCTCTCCCGGGCCCGCCTCGTCGGGAGGAGGAAGCGGCGGCGGCGGCGGCGGCCAGACCCGCCACCCGATCGTCACCACCAGCTGCTCCGATGCGCATTTGCGCCGGCCGTGACGCAGCGAGCGGGGGTGGGGGGAACCCTGGCGCCCGCCTTCCCAGCGGAGAGTCTCCGCCCCGAGGGGGCCCGCAGGTCGGGGGAAAGAGCTCCCGGGGTGAGGCCCGGCAGACGGGCTTGGGAAGAGGGCTGCCCCCCCCCCTATCGAAGTGTCACCGGGGCAGGTCTGAAGCCAAGCCGGCGCCCCCTCGGATCTGAGCCTTAGAGCGCATTCGTTTATTTATTTAATGGCCCAAATCCTGATCGTTGCCCGTCGTTGTCCATGTATTGCCCTGACTAATTCGCCTTACTCTGATGGGTGTTTTTAATAATATTTATATAACGACTGAGATGACTGCTGTTTATTGCAGTCTACCCGGACTTGGCGTTTTGGAAGTCTACAGTCGTGGAACGTAATAAAAGCAACTTCGATCAGAGAGTCGTTAAAACCAAATAAAGCCGAACGTGGCCTTGGAGCCTGTTCAAATCAGGCCGACAAGCACTATTGTTGTTACTATTCCATACCTAAGATGAGGAGTAAATAAGTGGAGGTGCTGTTATACAGTCATTATCATTAAAAGGGCAAACTGTGAAGGCCACCAGGAGACTCTTAATCAGGCAGGGCACAACAGAGCTTCAAATGCGGAGAGAAACAGAGAAATCCCCCAAATTATTCTGGCTAAAGAGGCGAAGCCATCCTCTTATTAAATGGTACCTGAGCAGCATAATAAAAGTATCACACCACCCATGATTTTTAATTGGCTTATGGATCTTATGACTGCATTTTGTTCTTCAAAACAAAAATTCTATGCTTCTGTATGCTTCCTCGGAAGACTTTCAAGATCTGAATGGATCCCCACCTATTTTAAAATCATTCTGGACAATAAGGGAAAGCACACGGTAACATCCCAAGTGTACTGTCAGGCTGACTCCAAAATGCTAGCAGAATGCAAGTTATTGAATTTCAGCCAGACAAAGAGGTCCACAGTATACTATGAAGTATTTGGTACACCATCTGGTCCGGCTGGAAAACTCAAAATCATGTACTTTATTGCGGTAGTGTGGCTGATCACAGTAAAGGAGCCTTGTGGTACAGTGGTTAGGCTGCAGTACTGCAGTAAAGACTCTGCCCACGACTTGAGCTCAGTCCCGACAGGTTTAGGTAGCCAGCTTGAGGTTTGCTCAGCTTTCCATTCTTCTGAGGTGGGTAAAATGAGTAGCTCACTAAGGAAGCGGGATGTGTAGCCTGCATAATTAAATAGCAAACCGCCCCTAGAGAGTACTTTAAAGGCTATGGGCTGGTATATAAGCAACACACTTTAAAGGGCTGGGAAGCTTTTCCACACCTCCTGAAGCAGCGTGTATAGTGCACAGGATCCATAGCCCACAGTACAGTCCAAGACCTGATTAGTGAAGTCCCACTGTGTTCTTTAGGACTTCAGAGGTTTTGCCAATTCACCTTCCAGGTGGTCGGGCCGAGAGAAGTTCTAGACGAGATGAAGACAGTGACAACAATGGCAATCACAGTGTGTGTAGATTTTTGTATGGAAGGACTGTGTCCATGGTTCTCATCTGATCATCTTGAGAAAAACCTCTGACTTGACCACGCTTCATTTTGAGGGCTGTGTCTTTTGCACTGGTTTGCTCCACTGAGTGATTCCTACAGAGTGACTCTTGGAAAACAACTCTGAAGTAGATCCAGGGAAACATGAACTTATTCTACACGTGGAACAGAGAACAGGGTTTACCACAAACCCACTGATCTAGTACAATATTGCATCTCCAAAGTTGAGGTAGCTAGTCATTTTCGCCATTGAGAGGAAGCACTGAATGCAGGAAGAAGGAAACAAAACGGTCTTTATTACAGTCCATTACACTAGAAGACTCAACTTCTAACATTGCCTGATCATTACAAATGTGAACAGAACAATCAACCCTGCCAGGCTTCTTGCTAAATAACAGATCTCTCTCTTTTTATATAGTCAAAACAAACACACACGGCCACTCTCAGAAGTAAAAAAAACAAGTAACTAAAGAATGCAGGAGACAGAACAGTAAAAAGCAATGTTACTGAGCAGAATTACTCATGGGTAAGAGAAAAAGAAATACGTGCTGTCTTTCAACAAAAGTAGCTCATGAAAATTTGGATCACATTTACACTGGATTCCGTACATTTATCCAGCAGGTGCAGAGGGTAATAAACACAGTGCACGTACACCTTTATTTTTGCACAATCCCCTTCCAGCACAAAGTCCAAGCGAGCCGAAGAACACGTTTTTGCTTCTATCGTTTTTTTACTACTTTTTTGAACGGGTGTAAAATGGTTAACACAGCACGTCAGTCAAGCAACATCCATTTTTTATCTGAACGAAAATGCTGAGAAATACATTTACTTCAAGCAATGCCCGCTTTCCTGTTTCTGTAAACCGACACCATCTTTCTAGTTATGGTTATAAGTAACCTGTCTTCACGTGGTTGCAACAGAGAAATAGGGTAGGTCGGACATTCCCTCCTACACAAGGGAATGGGTTGTGTGAAAAAGTATTCGAAGTACAGAACTGTTTACAGTCAGGATGTGTACCATGCAGGTGATTGTGGGCAGAGACAGCATGGTCTAATGGTAAGAGCTCAGATGACTAGGGCTGGGAAGAGCCAGGTTCTAGCTTCAAGCCTTCAAAGCATCCCATGACATGGGTTGATGGAACTTGACACAACCCATGTCATTGGATGCTTTGAAGGATATTCCAGGATCCTACAAAATTCCACAGCATCTCTGGGTACCTTGACGGAATTTAGGAATCAAATTCTGCATTACAGATGGCCTCTTAGAAGGTGAGATCCATCAGTTTTAAAGATGTGATTCAAGTATTTGCAAAGACACATGCCTGCATATAATGAATTGCAACAATATGCAGGTTTAAAGGGGAATAAGTCCAGCTGAAACCAGGAGGCTTACTTACGAGAAGAGGCACACAGAATTGTGCTCACAGGCATGTTGTGCTTTTATTCCTGGTGGTGACATTTCCTGCACAGAAGTTGCCTTTCAAATAGGATAAACTGGAGGTTTAAAGCTGTCCTTAAGTCTTCTAACACCCTTGCATCTTCACCACAGTCAATCCTTGTTCATCTTCTGTTCCCATAGTGATACAGAATGGGAACTGTGATGCTTGAAACTCAGGAACTGACATGCAGAAAGCTGACTGTTCATAAGTGCTCGTGATCTATGCTAACAGCAATTAGCACTCAGTAAGAATAACTTGTATAAATTGCTGCATTGTTATCACATGCTCTGTCTATTTAGAAGACAATCGGGACTTGAGAACGCCCATGTATATGAACTGGTCCTTAATCAAAATGGATTTTAATTGGGCATCTCTATTTTACAACTGTCACTGGCAATGGTAGGTAATCATATGTATTAGAGTAAGCCATAACCAGTGCTAAGATTTTACAACTCTGTACACATCCGCATTTCAGAAAAGGCTAGATTTTTGCACCCCCTTCAGTCTTGTCCAGAAAAAAGTACAAAATGAAAGACAGAACAATGAACCATTCGGCCTGAGATACAGTTTAGATGACCAAAGTCTCCCAGTGTAGAGTATTGGCTCAGGAACATGAGAATGGTATGTCCTCCTTTTAAATACGGAAAAATGATTGCACGCATAATTCAGAAGCTTGTAAGACACCTCCAGCAGCAACGAATTCATGTGCACTGGTCGGGAAACAGCACTGCGCTTTAGTTGTGCAACTTATGAACTTTTTCATAGAAAAAAATTAAAAAGTGCATCCAAAAACCCAAAGAGAAATGAATTCTAAGAAAGCATCATTCAATGATCCCTTCATTTATTTTACCTTAAGTTCAAGGTAAGCGAAGTACAGATACTGTACATTAAATATATGTGCACATATGGAACAAAGGCTCCGAGGTCTAATTTTCAAAGTCTGGCTTGTGTATTTCCCAGTGTGATTGACTTCGGATGGTGGGTTTTTTGTTTTTTTTTCGCACGGATGGTTAGATGTAGAGCGAGCCATCGGCGGGACCCACATAGCCAACTCCTATCAGTAACACATCAATCAGAGTCCAGATTCCCAGGCCACCAAAGCTGAAGAGCTTGCCCAGACCCTCCCGCCACTGGCCCAAGTAGAAACGATCCGCTCCGAAGCCACCGAGGGTGATGCTGAGGACAGAAGACAAGGATCAGTTGGAGCTGTTCACTCTGGCATGTCACGCCCCTGACCGGTGAGGTGAGCAGCAAAAAGAAATTCATTTGTAAGGGGGCAAACGTGAGTCCAAATCAACAAGACGCTGTACGTTAAAGAATGCTACCAAGTATGTGAAAGGACTTCATACTTGTTTTAAGAAGTAAAAAGATACTGGCAGTATCCCATCTTATTTCTGCAACTCAGGGCATGCAACATCATGCATAAGATCACATGGGAAAAAGACAGGATGATGAAAGAAAAAAACAAACAAATACATGTCTCCCTTGAATTGCAAGGGGCTAAGCACCACAGTTTTGGTGATACAGGGTTTTTTTCAAGTAAGAAAGAAAGCAAATAAATAAATAAGTAAATATTTCAATAGATAAACATTCCAATAAATAAATATTCAATAAATACTGTGCCCCTGGCCACCCAGAACCCCATGAGTTCAACACTGAAGGTATCAAACTGGTCTACTTGCCCCCAAACACAACAGCTCTAATTCAGCCTCAAGCTCAGGGAGTCCCTAAAGACCTTTAAGGGTGATCACACACCATATTGTATGGAAAGAATTGTCAACACTATAGAAGAGAACTCCAATAGAGAGAACTGTTCTGTATGTGTGTGTGTGCGTATGTGTGTGCGTGAAACCACCATTTAGGCTTTGTAGTTATGTTTTTAGGGGCGTAAGAGTTACAGATGGATTTTGAACTACAATGGGGTCCACCATCCCTAACTCCAGTGTTGTTGGAAGGAGACGTGTAAATCCTTTGCCCAGGTTATCCAAGCATCTAGTCCAAAACACGGAGGGCTCGTTTCCTCCACCCCATTGCCAGTGCTGGCTAGGGTTGCTCGGAGCTACAATCTCTACACCAATGTAGAGAAGGCTGTCGTTTGCACACACCTGGCTGACCTGGTTAAGGCAGCGGTCCCCAACCTTTTTAGCCCCACAAACCGGCCGGGAAAGGCAGGGCACTCCCCTGCGCTCGTGCGCATGCACAAAGGGCGGCGCAGCGCACGTGCGGGTGCGCGGGCACTCGTGTGCATGCGCAAAGGGCAGCGTGGCACTCAGGGGGCACGCGGGCGCAGGCTGTGCGGGGGGGAATGCGTGCGGGAGTGGGGGTCTGTCTCCGCGGCCCAGTCCAGCTCAGGCCACGGACCGGCACCAGGCCGCGGACCGGGGGTTGGGGACCTCTGGTTTAAGGGACACTCTTCAAACACAATTCTCCAATAGAAGCAGAACTTGATAAACCACAACTTTATCCACTCAAACTGTAAACAATCTAAACACGGGGATGTTGAGATTTTCAAGCTGAAAAGACCATACCCTGCCACCCTGGAAGACACCCCATCTCATATGATCTCAGAAGGTAGCCAGGGTTGGATCTGGTTAGTATGTGGATGAGAGGCCAGCAGGGAATAGTAAGCCTCTATGGGCAGGCTAAGGCAGAATTCCTGGGATCTGCTGCCAGTCAGAGTTGATAACACCAGATGGACCAGTGAACTGATTTGTTACAAGTAAGTTTCCCACGTTCATAACAGAGTTTTGGCACCAGGGGCAAGGCGGCAATCCTAAACTCCTGAGGCTTTATAGGTCAATCCTTAGCACAGAAGTTTACC
This sequence comes from Intellagama lesueurii, assembly GCA_037013535.1. Lineage (NCBI taxonomy): Eukaryota > Metazoa > Chordata > Lepidosauria > Squamata > Agamidae > Intellagama > Intellagama lesueurii. Next base: position 23,828,521 of record JBAJHW010000011.1, read on the forward strand.
TATTGGAAAAATGCCAAAAGAAAGCAACTTTGAGGAGCCAACACCAAAGGCCCCTGCAGACATTAAAATACTAAGAGGGGACGCTCAACCCTGACACTTAAAAGGTGAGAACAGACATAGAGAAAGAAACAACCTCTAAGGTACAGACACTGGGTGCTTAGGGTTTCACTGTCAGTCAAGGGGTATGAGAGATCACAAAGAATCTCAATCAGTGGTGGAATTAGACCTTGGAACTTCAGTCATTTGGCAGGTAAATAATCAGCCTACAGTGTTGTATTTTTTTAATCAGCTGAGAGCCTGCTGGTTTACAATGAAGTTTTGGTGTCTTTTTTTTTAAAGCACCAAACAACAACATAATGGATACCCAGAAAAGCCAGAAGTGGGATCATACCCTGCCTACCTTAAAGCCAAGGCTGTTGACCATTTATAGCCTCCAGTCCAGTTGCAATAAAGCATCTTGGGAAAGGTGCGATTACCTTAAAACAAAAACAGACTCAAGTCTTAAGAACGTGACCACAAACACAAAGATGAGTTCACACACTGAAAATTGAAGCACAAACCGAATGCAGTCGTTTCAGCCCCGGTCAAACAGATTATCCTGTGGCAAATCTTTAATTCCACTGTCAGAAAGCCAGCTCTCGCCACTCTTCTTTGTTATGAAAGCTGCCCCATTGTTCTTTTCAACTCAGTGCTACTTGGCACTGACCACATGCTAAAGAGGAAGAACTCGACTGATAGTCCTCCCTAGAGGAGGTAGAATGTTTCAGTGGGCAAATCTCTAGGTGGTCTGCAATTTGCCAGTCATGACGTTTCATTCTTAGTTGCTTTATGGTAACAAAAAGATGCTCCTGAAATCTACATTAGACGCCTGGAATGAATAAAGCATGGGACAACTGGAAATATGCTTGTGTGCGAAATCCATTCGGCCGTGGTACTTCAAAACAAGTTCCTATACTCTGTTTAAATCCTAAGTACGGGTCTTTTGTTGCAGGCTTCTGCTGGTAGGTCTGGGTTTCCAGTGAAACAAAGCAGGAGAAGGGGAAAATTTGCTCTGTTTTTTGTTTCTGTTTTTATTCACCAAATGAATTACTATCTTATCATGTGTTATTTACACTTGCCCACTGAAAACCTGTGAGCGTTCTGCAGCTGCCCAGTTTTAACTATGCACAAGTCAATGAAACCAAAGGATAACTTAAGAGAACATTCTTCCAGAAAGAGGACTGGCCGTAAAACTGTTATATCAAATGATCGGACCCAAACGGGCAGTCTAGTGCAAACTGCAGAAAATGGGAACAACAGCATGACCCCTGAACACAAAAATACCAGTACCCACTCCTGCCACAAATCGTGGGCAAATAGGTGACCATTTTCCCCCCCCAAGGTCTATTCACAATAGCACTTTGACCACGGAGGTGGTCAAGGACAGTCTGTAGGTGTCCAAATATAGCTGAATGGCACACCCCATCATTCACAACTACTGGTGAGGTTGGATGGAGATGAAAGGATTAGTGTCTAACAACATCTGGATGGCTACCAGCTCCAGACTCCTGGACAGGTGCATATAATAGCAGTTCCTTTAACGACCGCCTGATACCATCCAAGCAAGCAGTTGTTACACAGCTTCACTTTCTCCCAGAAACCCAAATTTATTCTAAATGGATATTCCTACCTGCAAAAATTACTGTCACTGCCAAGAAAAGGGATTACATGGAGAACTCAGTCACAGTAAGTCATTAACTTAATTTTCTGTAGCATGTTTTGTTTATATATGTATTTTTTTAAAAAGGGATCCTAGACCACCATAAACAAGAAATAAGACTTTGGTATATTTTACTAAGGTCTGTGACTCAAAACACATGACATGGGAATGAACCTAAACATGAAGATTAGGAGATGAGGTGCAAGCAGAGAGAAAAAACTACCTGCATTTTTTTCCTTCCTAATTCACTGAAGTAAACACCCAAAATCAAATATCCAGGTACTACAGGACAATCAGAACAAGACGGGGGTAGCAACAACAAGTGTTTCCACAGGGTATGGCTTACCTAGGCAATGGATATGATCCTGCACTGTGCAGTTGGCACTGTATCGTTCTCGTGGGCAAGAAACTGTCTTACAGTTTATAGGATTGGAACAGACATAGTCTGTGGGAGGAAGCTGCCAGCAAAACTGGCAAGTCATGTTGATTGTGAAGAATTTCTGACGATTGTTTTTCTCATCCTGTATGGGAGTCAGGAACACAAATCACCCTTTGAGGAATAATTCATAGAACAGATTTATAAGGCAAGAGAGTAAATAAAGGAGATTTAAAGAATGTTGGGGGGGGGGGGGGGAGACAGAAAATATGGCTAAAGAACTACTTACAACACAGTGAACCTGGGATTTAGCTTCACATTCAAAAACAGCTGGTCTCCCATAGATGCAAGTGTAGTTTGTTTTACAAGACATACATTCGGGAGGCAGAAGGCTGCATAAACCATTGCTAGGGCATCGTGTCACGTACGATGGAATCGATGTTGTCTCTGAAGCGTTAAAACCTGCTGAACACAAAGGAAGGGGGGGGGGGGAAACCCAAAAAACAATGTCTTAGGAAAAAGGGGACATGAAGATCCTAAGTGCTGGCTTCAAATTCCTAGGCAATGGTCTGTATTTTATTCTACAACAGCCAGTCAATTCACTTATTTTTGTTTCATACCTTCAGTCACATGCGGGTCAATCCTATCACGAGAATCCCATTGCCAATTTAGGTTCCAAAAGAAAAACTACATCTTCCTAGGCAGCAAATGGCCATGACCAGGAGCCCAATCCATGGCATGTCCAGGAAGTCGGCACCTTTATTGATCATCATCATCATCTTATAACTACAGAGCTGGAAGGGACCCTATGGCTGGAGATGATGCTCCATAGGGTCTCTTCCAGCTCTGCAGTTCTAAGACGATAATGATGATAATCATTACCAACATAGGTACTGACTTTCTGGTCACCGGTTGAAGAACACAACCAGCCTCTTCATAAATGGGCACACTTTTATCTCTGAGTCCTCTCTCTCTCTCCTTCCTTCATATACCATCTCATTAGTGCGAGCACTATTCTGGGCAGTTAACATGCGAAAATCAAGACTCAAATAACAATAAAATAAAATTTCAAGGGGTTTCCTTTACACAAACAAAAATCAACAGCAGGGACATGACCACCTGGGTGTGTTTAGTTAAAAGCACGTCTCGCTGTACTCCAGCTCTGCAGTTCTAAGAGGATGAGGATGATTATCAATGATGATGGTTATTCATATTATTATTATTCCAAAGGTTTTGCTCCCAGTTAGAGACATGTTCCCTGAAAAATCACAGTAGGCAGAGAGGGGTCCCTTCCACCTCCTGAGGTTAAAAAGACAAGAGCAGCCGCTTCAGGTGCAAAAAATGATAAACTGAAATTAGACATTTAGGACTGAAGCCCTGACTTGTGGGAGTTTAGGGAGGGTCACCCCTCGAAGTCCCCCCCAAAAAACAGGGAGCCCTCTCCGACCCTGGACGCCTCCTGAGGCGGGGACGTGGCCCCCTCACGCCTCAGCTTAATGAGTAATGAGGATTATTAATATTAATTGATGATTAATATTAGGGATATGAACCAACCGACCGACCGTCTTCGTCTTCGTCTTCCCCCCCCCCCCGCTCTCTCTCCCTCCCTCCCTCGGGCGACCCACGGAGCCCACCTTGCCCGGAGAGGCCGCAGAGCTGGGCGAGGAGGAGGAAGAGGGCGAGGCGCCAGAGCCTCTTCAGCCCCCGCCGCCCGGGAAGCTCCAGCGCCGCCATCTTGCCCGCATCCGGGGACTTCGGCGTGACTCCGCCCACCCTCGGCCGTCAAGGGAAGGCCCGGACGTGCAAGCCCCCGCCTTCCGCCTCGCGCCGTGCGCAAGCGCCGATCCGAAGGGCCTCCGAGTCGTCTCCTCCCTCCCTTCCAAAGGAGGCGCTCTCGGGGGCCCCCGTGAGGCCGGAGGCGGCATGACTCCTCTTCCAGGTAAGGAAGTTAACAGGACCTTTCTGGAGACTGTTAACTCCCAAAATGTCTAGGCTGCGGTCTGGGTAGGGGATACTGGGAGTGGTCGTCAAAAAGGTAACTTTCTTACTCTCTGATCTGTGGGGCCTCCTGGTTGGCCTAATGAACCAGAGATGGCTCATGTGCGTTGTACAAAAATTGCTGGACTGAGACTCCCATTATCCCCACGCTATATTGGGTGCGCTGGCAGGGGCTGATGGGAGTTATAGTGGTAGCCCTCCAGTTGTTCATGTTCACCATTTTCAATTCCTTTGAAGAACCAGATTCGCCTTCCTTTGAAGCTGTTATCATTTCTTACTTAGGGTTAACGGCCAGCCAACCAGCCACAGGAGATGTCTTACAACTCTGATCCACCCTCATTTTATGGCATGCAAAATGCCATGCCTGCAATCTTTGATGAAAAATAGACTGCTTGGAGCTTCCTTTGTAAAATGAGTTGTCACAAAAATATATACTGTTGAAAAAAATGGATGCACCTCCAAATTTGGTACCACTGAGCTGCACTGCAGTAGGTACGTGGACCACCTCATGATCACTCAACGCAGGCCTGAAGCAACAAGAGTTGGCTTTTGAGCCCATCTCTCCCCACTAGTCTAGCATTTTTCAGTGTTGTGATTTAAAATGAGTTAACCCTTTGTCCTACACATCATCCTCTCTTTGGTAAAGGAAGGGCTGGAGGAGAACGAAAAGACGGAAGGGACACCACCAAGAGGGTGACGGGATCACACCCACAAGCCCAAGGCCAGGAACCTTAAGAAGGCTTGCTGGAGCAGACCGTGTTGCGTTGAACCCATTGCCTATTTTTGCACAGAAAGGCTGGACGAAGATGTGTATAAAAATCTGTGTATAGCAACAAATCAGACTTATGGCAGATTTTAGACCGATGCCAGTGATGGGACAGTGTCCACCATGGTCCCCGAGGACTGCTCTGTCCTGCCATGGAAGGGGACTCAGAAGCAAAGATCAGGCCGAGGTCGTCTACCTTTGACGTCTCCTGCCTGAAGCAGTTGCCCCAGGCTGCCTATAGTGGGGAGAGCCCCATCCACAGCACCCAATCTAGGAAGCCAACAAGAGAAGAAAGGCAACGGCCCCCAACCCTTGCCATGGCTCCCAAAGAACAAGCTGGCAGAGGACAGAGACCCGCCAGGAACAAGGGGTTCCCATGCAACATGAGCGCCGGTAGCCACCGGGAGAGGTCTTCCCCCATTTGTCCAAACGTCTTTTTAAAGCCATATAGTCCAGCTGCCTTTTGTTTCTGTTCATGGAGGAATTAAGGAATCTCTTAATGAGGGTGAAAGAATCAGACACGACTTAACGACTAAACAACAAGTCCAGCTGCCACCCAAACAACTGGAAGTGACTGACAACCCATAATTCACTTGTTGAACTACGTGAAGAACGTCCTTTGTCCTGACATTTGTGGTACCAACAATATCACCAGTTGCCCTGCACTCTAGAGAGAAAGCACATTTTATTCATTTTTTCTACACCACAAATAACTGCCTATACCTGATTTTTCTTTAAATCTTAGGTAACGTAGTGGCTTAAGTCCATCTCTGTTATAAATGCCGCTTCTTCAATTTCTCTCTCTCACACACACACACAAATGTATATAAATTAAGGCTTCAGTAATCCTGGCAAAAGAACCTTGTCTTCAGAAAAATTAAGGATTTTTTTTAACAACTCATGGCCAAGTTTTAAGATACCATGGCAACAAGAATTGTCTTTTTCTCAACAAATGTGAAGCACAGGCAAGATAACCTGTAAAGCAGGGGTCATCAACCCCCGGTCCGTGGCCCGGTGCCGGTCCGTGGGCTTGCCAGAACTGGGCCGCGGATACAGATCTCCGCCCCCCCACGCGGTGGGCGTGTCGCGCTCACACGACACGCCCCCCACGAGCGTGACACGCCCCCGCACGAGCATGACAAACCCACTGCGCTTGCGCAGGGGTGCCCCTGCCCCCCCCCCCACGCATGGAGCTCGCTCCCCCCAGCCAGTCTGCGGCTCCAAAAAGTTTGGGGACCACTGTTGTATAGCACCAGTTTTCCTCAGCTCTCTACCTACCAGTGCTGAACAGTTTTAAGTTAACACCAGAGACCTCTCTGTGTAGCCATTTTGGAAAATTCAAACAGATAAAATGACACATGGAGGAATAACACCAATAACCCCAGTGCTACTGCATTATTTTGAAAAAGGATCTAAAGAGAATAACACCATACACTCTTGAAATTTTATTCCACCAAAAGGAAACACCACATAGGTTCATGACACTTCAGTCAATTTAAAAGCTTAAAACCCTAGAAATCATAGATTGGCTTCTTGGGCACTCTAAACTGGGAGAATAACTCAAGGAAATAATGTGTCATAAATGTTTTTTTGTTTGAAAACCTTTCTGCTTTCTTGGAGCATCACAGAAACAGATGACCAATCCCAGACCAAACAGACTGAATTGGCTCAAAAAATATCACCGTATGCAATGTAGCTAGTATGCCATTTGTAGTCCTGAAGATGACAGGATGTGTTTTCCTTGCTGAAAGCTCTATCTTTTATTGTTTCATTAAAGTTTTTGCTTGGGAGCTAAACCTGTGAGGGTTTTTTGTTTGTTTTCCAAATAAATAAAAATATATTCAATAGCTCAAACTAGTCAATGCTCCCCTCCACAAGTCTGTAAAATAAACAGGAATGTTTCTGCTCATCTCAAAAGAGGTATATGCAGGACCTCTACTAGACAGTTCATGCCCACCCACCCGGAAGCGACAGCAGCATATACAGTAAGTTGATTTTACAGCAAAATTTGCGTGCTAGACTTGTGGGTTTTTTTTTCCAAACAAGTGCATATAAATGCCAGTGCCCCACCTTCACAGTATCTCAGAGACAGCTTGCTGCAGAAAAAAACTGAGTCTTGTTTCCTAGACTACATCGGAGGATGTGTGAAACCGTGAAAGACAGCATATGGCAAAACTGGGTTGTCTTTACGGGGCCATGAAATTCTGCTGTTTGGGGCTGCAACAGACTAACACAGCAACCTCTGGAAATTTCCTGCGGCTATGGATCAGTTACATGTTTAGTTTTCTGACTGGCAAGAAGTGTGATGGAGCCCAGCCTTCTCCTTAATCCTACCGAAGAAAGGCCCACTGAATTCAGTGGGACTGACTTCCCCATAAATATGTTTAAGAGACAGGGGGGTAAAGAGACCCCGTCCAGATGACTTCCAACTGGCAACTCCTAGAATTCTTCTTCTGCATGTAAAATATGGGATGCTTTCAACTGCTTCAATTTTGTGATGGCGGAAGAGACCGAAACTTCTCCGTGAACCTTGTTGTCCCTCGTTCGGACATTCACAGCATTATTGGCTTTCTCCTTTTCACCAACCACTGCAAGAGAACAACATGTAATGCATTAGTTGGAAAATAAGCCTGGCACCTTCCACAGCCAGTGTTCCAAGCATGTTTAACGTAGAAAGGACTTTCACAGTGGGACACATAGGATTGTGCCGGAAAAGTGCAAGACCTAAGAAAATGCACAGGTGATCTTGTTCATAATTTATCCTGTTCTCATTCTTTATTCACCCACGTGATTCTCCCACTCGTGCACTGGGCCTTCTCGCAGATTTTTTTTAACAGAACAGTTTCCTGTAACACTGAGCAGCTGGAATGTTTTTAAGAGTATTCCATCATAGCTCCATAGCTTGGTAAGTGATATGGCAGGTTGCACATTAAAATACAGAATGCAAAACTCTCAAAGCCAATAGCTACACTCGTTCTCAAGATCACTGTATGCTCAGGCAGTATTTAGGGGACATATTGGAAAATTATTTTCCCACATATCTACATGATTCCATGCTTTAATTATCACCAGATGAGCACTTAAAGGACTGTCCAAAGGTGTGGCCTATTTCCCAGCATATATAGAAGCTAAGTACTTGTCCCAGCCAACAGTTCCTGTATCCGTAAAGAATCATTGGCTAATCTAACTCTTAGCCTACACATTATTCCTTCCATCTATGTTGGGAAATAAGCTTCATTCTACTGAGTAATGACTGCTATCATTCCTATTAACATTATTAATCAACATCATTTATATTGCCCCATTGTTTCTGGTGAAAAACAGGGGTATCCTACTCCCCAATTTATCTGTACCGCAACCTTGTGAGCCAAGTCAGACGGAGAGCAACCGGTCCACAGTTGCACAGTGAGTTTCACGGACACAAGGGAATTAGAGTCTGGATGTCTCCATTCCCAATCCAACACATTAAGCATTATGATACACTTATTCTAAGCTTTCCTATGTTACTCTAAGTAGACTTTGCTCCATTATGATGTACTGTTTTCCAGCCATTAAAAGTAGCTTTCGCTTCCACCACACCTTTTCTAGAGTTTGTTTCCTATCAAGAGAGAGGGAGAGAGGAAGGGAGAGAGAGCGAGCATGATAGAATTCTTGATTTTATTAATCCTCTTGTATTTTTCTTTCTTTCTTTTGCCTGAAAAAGGTGAGATATAAATAAGAAGCGTAACAAGATGTCATAGATACCCAAAATAAAAGTATACTGAGCCAGCTGAGCATTTCTTATCTTCTTGTTCAAAGTGCAGCTCTGATCTAAATCCACGTCGGCCATGAAGCCAGCATCAAAAAAGTCACTGCAGACCTAAAAGAAAGAAATCAAACGGCGTCCAGTGAGTTGATACTACACTATCTTGCGTTCCGCCCCCTGTGAGCGTGCTGTGCGCATGCGCACGAGCAGCCCCCCCGAGTGTGAGTGTGCATGCGCGAGTTCCGTCCCCCTGCGGGTGCGCCACGCCCCCCCAACTGGTTCGCGGTTGGGAAAAGGTCGGGGACCACTGCTCTAAATGACTGGTTTGGCCAAAGGGATTTTTAAAGGGAGCATGTTATTCTGTGTTTTACTTGTGTTTTTTATATTGTTCTTATTATGAGTTTTAATATACTTGTTTAATGCTTTTTTAAATATTGTAATCATTTATTATTTGGCTTTTAACTTTGTTTCTTTTAATACTGTAAGCCGCCTCGGATCCTTTGGGAGAAATGCGGCATATAAATATTTTAAGTAAATAAATAAATACTATATTTTCCTATAAAATATTCAATTACTTGAAAATCAAAGTCAATCATTTCCACGCTTGAATAATATACAAAACAATATCCAAAACATGCATTTGAAATTAAAGCCCTTCACTCTTCTTTTCTGTGGACATCTCAGCTCTTACCTGTTGAGCATATTCTTCATGGGTAGGGCCAACAGGAACCACCATGACCTGCCGAGGAGACAGCCAAAAAGGCCTGCCCAAAACATGAATTACAAGAGTTCTTTCACTATCGTGTAGTTTTCCTTCACAGCAGAGTTTAGCATGTTCAAACGGAGGGACACTGGGACTGTTATCCCATTCATACCAAATGACCTAGAAAAACCGACTAAAACACAACACTTTTTATGCTGTGTGCAGTTACTTATTTGATTTGGATAATGCCTTTGTCTTAAAACTGGGACTCAAGGCAACTCGTGGGATTAAAAGCAAGCACAGGTAAGAGACCCGGAAGGGAGGCATGTTAAAACACAACAGAGCAAAAAACATTCTGTACAATGACATTAAGGACAATTCCAAAACACCCTTCCTCTGTCATCCCAGTTCGTAACAAATGACCTAGAACAAAAACAGGCTAAAACGCAAGACTAAATGCAACAGGCTAAAACACAACACAGGCCACCATCGGCCCAAAATCTGCCCAAATCAAATGGCGGAAAGGCTTGGCCTTCCCTTCCCCAGAGTCGCACAGCCTGGCAGCAACCGCTGGGAAGTGCGAGACACTCACAGCGGTACAACGGGTGGCCTCTCCAGGTGAATAGTCACACCGTGATTCGTTTGTTCGATACCTTAGCAAAAGAAAAGAAACCACACATTTCTGTGGAACGTGTGTATGAGTGCTGTGGGAGGAATGGTGGTGGATAATAAGTTTCTAGACTCTGTCCAGGGGGTGAGCTGGGCCAGTCAGGATTTAGGGCTTGGTTTCAACCCCAGAACTTCACCGGCAGGTGCCTTTCAAGTGAACATACTACAGCTGCCTCTAGGGTGACAACAGCCCTTCCTGTACTCAAGAGCTGGGCCAACGGCCACTCTTAAGAATCTCAAAGATCTCACATTTAAATCTCAATAACTTGATCCTTGTTCAGGATCACAGAGGGCCTTCGCAACAGCTCCCAATTACTTCTGCACCTCTGCTACGCACCATTTCCCGCCGTAGTTTTCTGCCAGAATGGCGATCATTCGCTCCACTGAACCCAAAATCGCTCTGTGGATGATAACTGGCCTTTTCTTGTCATCTTGGTCTTTCCTGTGAAGGCAAAGAAGCCAAAAAAGGTGGAACAATTCACACAAGCATATCGCTGCTCTCTTGAGTTCAACCTGGGTATTCTGCCCAAATCTATTAACCTAAGGTGAATGCCAACGCGTTAAAAGGAGCTGACCCTCCTTGCCACAACTAAACCTTTATTATTATTATTATTATTATTTATTTATTTCATTTATACCCCGCCTATCTTGCGACCACTCTAGGCGGCTTCCAAACAACATAAAACAACAGATAAAATCACAAAATTATTACAAAAACAATTTCCATAACAATTATAAAACAAAAAATAAAGATAAATAGAAAAGATAAAAAGATCAGGTATTGACTGGAGGGAAGGCCTGTATAAACATCCATGTTTTTAATTGATTTTTAAAGATACCCAGCGTAGGGGCGGCACGAATCTCCGGAGGAAGATTATTCCAGAGGCGAGGAGCCACCGCCGAGAAGGCCCGATTTCTTGTTCTTTCCCTACGGGCCTCCCTCGGCGTCAAGCTCCTCAGCCTCACCTCCTGACTCGCACGGGTGATCCGGGTAGACCTTGGTGGAAGTAGGCGTTCCGCCAAATATCAAGGTCCTAAACCGTTTAGGGCCTTATAAGTAAGCATTAAAACTTTGAAGTCAATGCGGAACCGAATGGGCAGCCAATGCAATGCGGCCAGAATAGGAGAGATATGCTGGTATTTTCTCACTCCACTAAGGAGTCTGGCCGCCGCATTCTGCACCACCTGAAGTTTCCGCATCAACCTCAAAGGCAGCCCCACGTAGAGCGCGTTACAGTGGTCTAATCTTGAGATTACAAGCGCATGCACCAAGGTAGTGAGCGCCCCCATATCAAGGTAGGGCCGCAGCCGGGCAATCCGCCAAAGATGGAAAAAGGCGGAGCGGACTACCGACGCCACCTGCATTTCCATGGTGAGCGCCGGGTCCAGAGGGATCCCCAAGCTGCGAACCCCACTCTTAGCGGCCAAGGCCACCCCCCCAAACGAGAGAGAGTCATCCAAGCCGCCAACCACAGGGACACCCACCCTCAGAACCTCCGTCTTGTCCGGGTTCAGCCTCAGCCCATTTTCCTGCATCCATTGCAATACAGTCCCCAGGCAGCGCTGAAGGGGCAGGACGGCATCACCTGCAGTTGGTAAAAAGGAGATGTAGAGCTGGGTGTCATCAGCATATTGATGACACGATGCTCCACACCCCCTGATGACCCGACCCAGCGGCCTCATATAGATATTAAATATAGATATGAAGCTGGTCAGCCACCACCCTCTCGACCACTTTGCTAATGAAAGAAACATTGGCGACGGGCCTATAATTGCCAATTTCGTCCGCCACCATATTAGGTTTCTTTCTTATGGGCCTAATGAGTGTCTCCTTGAGGGCAGGTGGGAACCTGCCTTCAAGGAAAGACCCATTTATTATTTACATTTACCTTACTCTGTATTTCTACAAGTCTGATGGATCCACTAAGCTTGCTGATCCCTACCCCCTTCTTGCCCAACGGGATGTAAAAGGATTCAAAATAAAGACCCTTGGCTTTGCTCCCTGTATCTTTATTTACAGTATTTATGATCAGCTGCTCAGCAGCATGCTTCTTCAGGTAGCTCAAGGGATCGTTCTAGGGTGCTCATAGTTCTTGATAGGCATTACTTTGTTGTCATTCTTACAACATCCCACCAAGGTCAGGGGATGCTACTCTCTCCACAGAATGCCATGGGGATGAGGCTAAGTAGAGGTAGTGGCCTTCCTCAGGCCATTTTCCCAGCAAGACCTGAACCTGGATCTTACCGAGGGATATTTCTATCACTCAGCCAGCACACCATCTGAAAACACGAAACATCGGAATGCTCCTCATTGCGGTAGCACAGAATTGCCACTGAGTGTGGTCATCGCACTTACTCAGTTTCTTCAGAACCATTTACAGCTTCTTCCTACATTCTGCCCTCCTGTTCTTTCTTGCTAATTTTGGGACCTCCATAATTAGTCAAGTCCAACTTACCCTACATAAGTAAGATTAAATCTGATAGGCAGCTGGAAGTCCAGCTGGATGGTGGCACACTGATGGTAGCGGCCAATAGCATCTCTGATTTTAATATCGATCTGCAAGAACAAGCACAATTGAAACAAAGTGTTTAGCATTTGTCCTCTACTATAAAGTTTTGCTAAGAATGGAATTGCAAATTTTACTAACCTTGGGACCATAAAATGCTCCATCTCCTGGATTTAGTTTCCAGGGCTCCCTGAAGTCATCCAGGCTGTTTTGTAGTTGCTAAAAGCAAATTAGAAGGAAAAAAGAGTTTAAGCTCCTGTCATATGACCACGGCTATGATCAATGCTACTCCTCTAGGAATATAATTTTAAATATTGTCTTTTAGCTGTTGTAAGCTGCCTTGGGTCCTTTTAAGGAGAAAGGTGGGATAAAAATATTTTACCTAATCAAATAATAAAAAGAAATACCTTCTCTGCCTGGTCCCAGATTTCCTTTTCTCCTAGAAAGTTTACTGGTCTTGTGGAAAGATGAAGTTGAAAGGTAAAACCAAAGACAGAATATACGGATTGCAAGAAATTTAGGCAGCCTTTAATTTCGTCTTCAATCTGAAACATAAAACATTGATACATTTACGGTGGAAATTCCAAAATTAAAGAAAAGCAATTCATAAAAGCTATAATCTCATTATGACCTCTCTTCATTGGAAAAACCAAAGTATCCATCTGTCACAAGGATCACGACACAGATTCCTACCTGCTCCATTGTGCAAAATATGTGGGCATCGTCCTGCTGAAAGCGCCTAACACGAGTCAAACCACTCAGTGTTCCCGAAAGTTCATTTCGGTGAAGAATTCCAAAGTCAGCAAGTCTTAAAGGCATCTCCCTCCAGGACCGGGGACGATGGGCAAACATCAAACTAAGAGAAAGACATTAAATGATTTATGAGGGCAAGCAAAGTATACTCAGTCCTATTGACAGTTGTATCCCATTTCTGTTTTGCCCTTCCTCCTTCTAATGGGAAGGAAATTATTCAGAATTACTGGGAAGAATAATACAGAGCATCACAAAGCAGCAGGTCTTACCAGTGTCCAGGGCAGTTCATCGGCTTAAGGGCAAATATTTCTTTCTCAGCCTCAAAAGAGAACATGTTTTCACTATAGTGCTGCCAGTGACCAGATGCTTCCCACAGTTTTACGTTGTAAATATTAGGAGACACCACTTCTGTGAAATTACGGCGATGATATTCCTCCTGCACAAAGAAACCCAACTCTTTAGCCACACACACACGCACACAAGTCGCCCAAAACAAAATGATTATCTCTGCTCTCCCAACGCCAGCCTTCTTTCAAAGACTTGTGCATGCAACCCTTGGCTTATACCTGTATTGCAAAAAATAGCCATGATGGATCAGACCAATGACTGCCGAAGCATACCCAGAACTACATGGTTAACTGACGCTTGTAAAATGGGTGGATTCCATGGTTCTTCCTCGCCGCCACCACTACCACCCCTGTTATAATCACAGTAACCCCACGGAGTAAGTTAGGCCAAGAGATGGTGACTGGTTCAGGGTGACCAGTATGCTTCAAGGCCCGGTGATGGGGGAAGGACAGGAATCTGAACCAGTAGATGGACTGCAATGCCTAAGTTCGAAACCCTAACTAATACACAGCATTCGGTATTCTGAGATACATGTGGACCTGCAATGGAATGTTGCCGTTTATAAGGTTCAAGCAATCATTCACGCTCTTTACTTGAGCAGTCCTTTCCATTCCAGTCCATTCTCCACATGATGCCAATACTGTGCAAACACTGATCATGATTAGTTATTTTGGGGTTGTTTTGAATCTTTCCCTCACCGTTTTTCTCCTGTAGTTTTGCAAAATGTACTACATTTCCCCAAGGCAACAGATACCTCTCCCCCGCCCACCCCCCGTGTTCCAACGATGTCCTTTGGCTACACAAGGACGTGTGTTCAGAAAACGCCTTTTGTCCTTCTTTAGCCTAACTCTTCCCAAAGAAAGAGTTTCAGTGAGCACATAAAGTTCACAACCAGCATGTTTCTGCAGAAACTTAAAACAGTTAATGTATAAATGATTTACTTACTTTGATGAAATCCATGAGTGTGTTATAGATAAAAGCACCTCTGGGGAGAAAGAAACAACTTCCAGGACTCAGATCATGGAAGAAGAAGAGTTCTTGTTCCTGAATCCACACAAAGAAGCATCAGAAATTAAAAAGAGACAATGAACATGGATGCCATTTGGGTAATATCTTTCTAGAGTGAAATCAAAACAGGATGGAGACAAGATGGCCACTCACTGCTTTAGAGTTTAATTATACACTTCCAGAAAGGTAACCTTGTTAGCCTGAGACCATAAAGGCAACAAGGAGTCTTGTCGCACCTTAAGGACTAATGGATCTATTACAGCGTAAGCTCACAAAGTGTTCACTTGGTGAGATGCACAAAGCCAGGAACTTGTGAAAAGCCCTCCAAAATGGTACTAATGCTGCCCTCCTTTCTGCACTAGGTGAAAAAGTGGGTCTCCCTCCTAGCTTTAAGGGGCCCAGTCACGATGGCTTTACTCAGATCGAACAGATTTTCGATTCCAGAGCACTGCCCTGTCCTGCCAAATATTTTTACCGTCTTACCCCAACTTCCAACTGCTCGATATAGGATGGGATATAAATACTTGGATGAATGAATGGATAAATAAATGCATCAATAAGCAAACAAACATCTGCATGTATGGGCAGACACTCGACACCAAAGCACGAAGAATAACAAGCCATCTCACCAAAATACAAATAAGAAGCAAGACGGAGAATACAATATCTCAATGCAAAGCTCAACCATATGCAAGATGAGCCCAGTGACTATTCACAACGGCAACATTTTTCACTAGGCACTGCCACTTTCCTTAGGTAAAGGTTCCCCTTGATATTTAGTCCAGTCGTGTCCAACTCTAGGGCGCAGTGCTCATCCCCGTCTCCAAGCCGTAGAGCCAGCGTTTGTCTGTAGACAGTTTCCGTGGTCACGTGGCCAGCACGACTAGACACAAAACGCTGTGACCTTCCCACCGTGGTGGTACCTATTTATCTACTCACATTTTTTTAATATGCTTTCGAACTGCTAAGTTGGCAGGAGCTGGGACAAGCGACGGGAGCTCATTCCGTCGCGTGGATTCGATCTTACGACTGCTGGTCTTCTGACCTTGCAGCACAGAGGCTTCTGCGGTTTAACCCGCAGCGCCACCACGTCCCTTGCCACTTTCCTTACCTTGTGCATATCTGAGCTTTCAAGGCAACATTCCATACATCTGTATTTTGGTCTACAAAAGCTTATGCTGCAGTCAATCTTTTAGAAACTGCGAGAGACTAAGCTTCGTGTCTACATTCCCACAATGTCGTTCAAATCTCAAATTAAAACATACATAACATATACCTTGCCAATTTTTCTGTGGTCCCGGTTTCTGGCTTCCTCCTGGAACTTCTCCCACTCTTTCATCATTTTGTTTTCTGGGAAAGATATTCCATAAATTCTCTGGAGTGTTTCCATGTTGGCCTTTCCCTCCCAGTACGTGGAAGAATTCTGTTGGAGAAAACATCATACACACTGTGATTTTGCCGCCTGTCATCTACCTCCTTTTTCTTTACTTTATACAAAGAAGTAGTCGTCACACCCAGTTCTTCCAATAAAACCGGTTTATTAACATGGCTTCATCAATTTGTGAGTCTTGTTTATCGT
This sequence comes from Intellagama lesueurii, assembly GCA_037013535.1. Lineage (NCBI taxonomy): Eukaryota > Metazoa > Chordata > Lepidosauria > Squamata > Agamidae > Intellagama > Intellagama lesueurii. The sequence continues at coordinate 23,844,672 of JBAJHW010000011.1, forward strand.
CCAACTTTAACAATAAATAATAAGTCTTAACATTATTAAAACTGGGTATCTCTTCACGGTACGACAACGGGGAATAACTGTGAACTTTGTGGGACCCTTTGGGTCTGGCCCCCATCCACTCTGGGGTGTTCTCAGCCCACGTCAAGTTTGTGGATGGGATGTCGAACTTTCCTGGTGTTCCCCTTTTATTGAGCCATGCATCGTTCTCCGGCGGGGTCTGAAGGGGCTGGGCCCACAGGATTTCTTTGGACCCACTGTACCTCTCTGCCTTTCTCTCCTCTGTTCTTCCCTCTTTACCCACGCTTTGTATTCCTTCCTTTGCTTTCACTCCTCAGTCTCCCCCCAGTAAGGTGGCTTTCTATACATCTGTCGTCTCCATTCCCTTTCAGCGTGCTCACGGGGCACCTTGAATTCTACCCACTCTCCTGTCCAAGGGTCTTCTTGGATCAATTCTACAAGTTCTTCTTTTTCCTCTCCTTTCGCCTCTCTTCCCCAACATGCTTCTGCCTCCACCCCTCCTGCTCCCTCCTTCTTATCCTCTTCCTTTCCCGCCTGATTTGCGCCTCCTTCAGTCTCTTCTTTTATTTCTAGTTTACTTAATTCCTTTTCTATTACTACTGTCTCTTGTGCTTCTGTCTTTATTTGAGAGTCGGATGGTACACTCTCCTGATCCTGGGCAAGTTGGTTCTTTGCCCCCCCCCCACACACACACACAGAGAGAGCTCTTCCGCTCGTAGATGACAGCCAACAAGGGTGTTCTATCAGCAGGTTGCTCTCTCTGCAGAGATCAACCCACAGAAGAGAGTGCTGCTGGTAGAAGGGGCCCTACAACCAGCGCCTCACCGAGTCAGGATTGCACAGTAACTCTGCCACCATACCTGTGCTTTACAGCACTAACCCTTCCTGTGACCATCGTTTTTCAAGCTCCCCACCCTCCATCCTTGATGCCTCCCCCCCCATATACCTGAAACTAGGGCGCAGAACATCGGCGCCCTGTCGCTTTTCTTCCTTGTCAAATCCCTCCTCAAGCCCCAGCCTTCTCTTTGCGCTCTTTCTTCCCATTCCTCTGCCCTGTTAAACGCCACCATGAAAATACGCAGCACGCACAACGGCAACCATGACGTCTTTCTTCCTTGTATACTGTTTTTCACTTCCCTGTCTAAAACGTCTCTGACGCTTCCCTAATTTGCCTAAAACTAGATTTGCCCTGTGGAATTTTACAGAGTGCCATATGTACACAGGTGGCACTATCTCGAGAAAAAGACATGACTCCGATTTTATTTCCTAACTAAACATTCACAGAACTGGAGTAGCAAAGTTTAATAAACTAAAGGAGGAAAACACTCTGATCCAAGGTTCCCTCTGTGCAGTGCTGCACCCCGCACACCCCCACAGCGAGGGTTTCCAGCCCCTTTGGTTCTGGTCGCAGCTGAAATCCCGTGTGGGGTGGGGGTGGAGTCACACACACGGGGGGGGGCAGAGTCGTGCTGGGAGGCGGAGCCCCACCCTGCGGGGCTGAAAATGAGAGGGAACCTCTTATCTATAGATCTCTTTATTCTAAATACTGGATGTCACAGGCGGGGGAAATCAGAGCCGTGTGATCTCAGTGCGCCGGTTGTGAGTTTCCTGCAGATCTTGCCTAGCTACTGTCAGAAGAAAGACCTTGGACAAGATGGATATTGGTCCCATCCAGCATGCTTTGTTTTGCTTTACTTTAAAAAAAAACACCTCAGCCACAGCAGGATAACTTTAAAGTTAGTCCTTTTAAAAGCAGGCTTGCTCTGGAAAACCCTTGGGTTCCCTATCCCACCCTGCAGCTCTGCTCCTTTTAGGATTTGCCTTTTGTCATCTCGCATTAAATTTCAGGGATGCCGAACAACAAGCAGAATATGTGGAAGCTGATTGAGAAAGACAAGAAGGACTGAAGCAAGAGAACAGGCAGCATCTTCCTATCTGGCCGGGCCCTGCCATCCTCTTGGCAGACCAGGCTCCCGGATCTCCAATCAAGGCAGATCACAGCCCTTCTCCTCCTCACGCAATGTTCTCAAAGAAGTGCTAGGAGCCACAGAGAGACCACGGATCTTGGCTGCTGAAACACATGAGCTGTTCCTCGGCACTCGGGGGACAGATCTTGCCTAGGCACTCCTTTGACGATTCTTAGCTCAGTTTAGAAAGAAAAGAAAGAAAAGAAAAGAAAGAAAAGAAAAGAAAAGAAAAGAAGGAAGGAAGGAAGGAAGGAAGGAAGGAAAAGAAAAAAAGAAGAGAAAAGAAAAGGAAGACAGACAGACAATCTCTTTTCTGAGCACACCAGAAAAAAGGCAGCAATATCAGAAAGGAAGGATGGAAGGAAGAATTAAAGACAGAATTCAAGAAAGAATTCAAGAATTAAAGATATTATTTCTGAAAATTCTAATTTTGAAAAGGCCCCTTACCTTAAAAATCTTTAAAGCCTTAATTTTTCCAGTGTGCCTCACATGAGGGCCTCTGCATAAGTCAATCAGTGGACCACATCTATTTCAAGATATAATTTGGATACAAATAGAGTTAAATTTGCTGTACCCTTTCCATTTAAGTTAACAGGCAATCAAAAGACAGTAGGAATAGAATTTTCTGTTATGCCTATAGCTGTGTTTTTTTATTCTAAGCTTCTTCAGTTACTGTTGCTTTAGTTACAACGAAACTCAACCATCACACCAAATCATGACTTCCACTTTCAAATACATAAGAGATAATACGTGGTTAAGAACTATGTGTATCCTTTTGTTTTCCATCTTCTTAGCACTCAGTTTCATAAATTCAGTCCTATTTCCATAGGATGAGCAACCTCTGGTGGTACAACAATTGTTGTAACTACAGCTTTTCAATTTAGACCTCAGTCTGCAAATCCACTTCAAACCAGGGTCTCCACTTTGGACTTACAGGCCAAGAGCATGCCACAACTTGTCAACTTACACATACATTGTACATGAAACTGCATCACATAGTGACCCACCACCATCACTACCCTTATTCTTGTCTTATTCTTTGCTCCCTACACTCAAATTTGTATGGTAAGATCTTTTGTATGGTAAGCATCATGAACACTGGCGGCACTTTAACATTACTCCAATGAAGATGTTATAAACGTCCTCATTATAAAAAGCATAATTTAGTTCTAAATTCCCTCTTTCAAAACTAAAACCTCTGTTTGTTCCACATGCATCATCTCCCCACCGTAAAACAGCACAGCTGTTCTTTTCAGAATGTGAGACAAGTTACAAATGTTTTTACCTGTACACTGTTGTTGTTGGAGTGTCAACTTTCTCGTTCAGGATTCGGCATTTAAATTTGTTGTACTGGGCAGAAGGGGGAAACAGGGAGAGAGGGGAGGAAACGAATGAGAGAATTTAAATCGTTTCGAAGATATATAAACCACAGAAGACTAGGTCTAGAAAGGACTGCAGGGGGTCATGAAGTCCAGCCCTCTGTCAGTGAAAATGCTTCTACCACAACAGACCACACGGACAAGTCTCTCTGTGCCTTCTTTTGCTAGGCAGCGAATCTGCAGCATCTCCGGTGATGGTCTTTTGCTGGCCGATATGTCAGGTAGTTTTAACTGGGATGCCAGCGATTGAATTTTGATCATTCTGCGTGCAAAGTAAATGTTCTGCCACTGAACTAGAGTCCCTCCTCGGTTCTCTCCACTGGATGTCTAGTTACTGCAAGTCTTCTATGAACTAAGAAGTTCCTGAGTAATTCATTCAGACATCGCCTGGGGATTCTGACATCCCTTCCAGCAAAATGGCATACGTTACGAAACATGCAGGGGAGAGGAGACAAGAGATGAGCTAGGTGGGCTGTGTTTTAGTTATATCAAGCACGGCATCTTTCAAGAAGCACTTTCATCGTACATTAAATAGTAAGATCACAGAGATCAACATGACTGCTGGCTAAAGCCATCTCGGGTTCTCTATCCAAACACAAGGAATAAAAGTTGCTACTCCGGAGGGAAGGCAGTAAAAACAGTCTCAAGAAGAGCTTGCAAACGTGACATTTTTGGACTACAACTCCCAGAATCCCTCTATCAGCATAGACATTGGCCATGTGAGCTTGCAGTCCACCAGGCAGGGAAAGGAAACAGGCAGCTGAGCTGCGACCACCTTGAACCTCCCTGATGGGGAGAAAGAAGGCATATGAATAAAATAAAACCCAAATAAAATACAAGGTGCCCTTCCCATTCCACTCAGAACTCTTGACCCACAAGAAAGCCTAACCATGGCACCAGAATGGAGGGGAGATGAAATGTTCAATATTGTATGACTGTGCAGTCATTCCTTTTATCTCCTCGGCCTATGTTACCCCATCTCTCTCTTTCCCCTCATCCCCTGTGCCATCCCATCCCATCATGCCTGCACAATGTCAGCCAAGAGTCCCAGGTTCTCTGCCCCATCTCAAAAGATGTGCTCCCATATCGGGCAGGACAGAAAAAAACCAGCACTGAAATCCACTCTCCATCTCCCTAATTTCAGAGCCCTGCATCACAGAACGTTAGAGTGCCCAAGGCTTTGATTTCTAGGCTCTGGAGCGTTGCATTTCCCTACCACAAAAACTGACCACACAGAATATGATTCTTTTGATGCCAAAGTTCAGAACAATGTTTGCACTGGGCAGTTTCCAGCGTTAACAAACACACGAGGCTCACTTTAAACATGTCCAGGAGGATCTCCTTGTGGATTTCGAGTCTTTCGAAAGGCTGCCTCTCCTGAATGATGTTTTTACACATGTTCTCCAGGGTTGGGAATTCTGCACTAGATACGCCTCTAGACCAAAGGAGAGCAAATAATAAAATACACCAGCGCGTGTACACAGCGGAATGAAGAAGCTAAGCTCCAGTAAAAACAGGATATTCTATGCAATGATTCTCAGTATGGTACGGCAAATTAGAGGTGGCTCTATTCACTGATAAAGTTCCTATAAATCATAAATATAGTTCCTACACATTGTAGTTAAAATGTTTTCAAAGACTGCATGCCTTAATGATAATCCTGATGTTCTGTAAGGTTCCTGAAGGCAGTAGCAAGGATAAATGTTAATTAAGCATCCATTTTTAAAAATTGGGTATTTCAATATAATTTTGACCACTTGTTTCATCTATGCTCTGCTCTGTTCAACAATCTTGGTCCTGCATATTCAACACGCTGTTATTTTTGTGTTAGCTGGAGTCTCTTTGGCAAGCAACTTTGGATATTACTGATGGAGAAGCTGTGTTTAAGTATTCTAATGAAATAAATTAAAATGTATGCAGTCAGAACCCTCAACTAGCTAAGCACTGCCTGGACTACCACTGAAGTCTGCCGGTAAGGAGGTATGTACATATGCGACTATTACCACCCCCGGAGAAGAACATCCTTCCAGCAGTTAGAAACAAATGGCACATCAGGAAAGAATTCAGAGTAGACATTTCTTATTAAAATATCAGTGATTTATGTATAAAGGGTTTGGAAAGGGATCAGTGTTGGACAGAGCGTTCAAGAATTCAACACTCCAACTTCATCCTGAACTGATATATTCCAGATCTTTATCACAGATTCTGTTGAACGTCTAGACCAGTAGTGGCAAACCTTTTTGGGCTCGCGTGCCCAAACTGGTGGGGGGGGGGGGGAAATGAATCAGCGGGCGGCATGCCGCGGCAGCGGAAGAACCACAAGTGGCGGCGGCGGAACCGGAAGTGGCAGTGGAAGGGGGAATCCCGGCACGGAGGTGCCTCAAGACCCCACTTCGGATCCACTGCCAGCGCCAGCTGCTCCGGATCTGCCTGTCGAAGCGCCAGCACCGCGGTTGCAACCGCCTTCTCAGGTTTGGCTGCGGGGGGGGGGGGGGGGAGTAGCGATCCGGTGACTTATGGCTCGCATGCTGGGAGAAAGGGGCTCCGCATGCCAGCTGTGGCACGCATGCCATAGGTTCGCCATCGCTGGTCTAGATCCTAGAAAGCAGTATTATAAGCAATTTCTAAAACTGTCCAAATACAGAGCATTTGCTTCTACTACTTAACTTTTTTAAACAGGACAGGACAACTGCATTTTGAACAAAGTTTCAACAAAATCTTGTGCTCTGCCAACTTTGGGATACAAAAAAAATTCTGTAATCAAACACCCTTTCACTACGAGCAGCCACAACATGCCTTTACGTTTCCACTAGGAGAACAGAAGCACCTTGAGGTCAGTTACAAAATGTTGTTGTTGTTGTTGTTATTATTATTATTATTATTTCTGTTATCACTACTACTGTTACTAGAAGCTGTGCATTATCATCAGCCTTATCATCAAACTTTCAAATCTGCAAGTTCTAAAATGTTAACACTTATGGGCAAAGCAGCACCTGTTTTCAATGTACATGTCGTAATAAAAACCATTCTCAATGGGAGGTCCATAACATAAGCATCCACCGTAATAATTCTCCATAGCTTCTCCAAGGATGTGAGCACTAGAATGCCAATAAACCTACGTTAAAAGAGAAAAGGGAAATAAAAGATGACAACACAGTACAATTCTCAATTAGACTCCGTCCCTCCCTGTTAGAATAGAGCTTGGGCAAAGCAAACTTGTATGCACTTCAGTTAAAACCCACGTACGCCACAGTGCTCATGACTATAACATCTGGCTTAATTGAAAGACTTTCTTATTCCTTGCTGTGCTTTTGGCCTTCTCACCCTTGTGAAGTTTTGCAAAACCTGAAAGCTTGCACATTCTTGTGTGGCACACGAGATGGTCCCCATGAAAGTGTTAGGAAATTCAGAGCACAACAAAGCACTGCCAACTTATACACACTCAAGCTTTAATTAGACGTGGCTGGCTCACATCCTGGCCCATCAGTTGCATCCAACAATATCTGAAGCTGGATCAGGATCTGCTTCCTTCAACCGACACACCCACCCAGTTCCCGAGTCAGCGAAACACAGAAATGTGGAAGCAGACGTGCCATCCGTACGGGCTCCTGCACTTGAATCTCTGGGTGGATCAGGAATTTTATTTTGAAATTATTTTACAAAGGCAAAGACAGAGTAAATGGTACCTACAGCCTGAGCCTCTTCATCCTCAAACGTGAGCAGCTCCAGGGTACAATCTTCTTCCATGGGCCGGTCTAAATCCCACAATTCCCCGTTCACTTTGGCAATGACGGCGTTGTCAGCAAGTCCTCGGCTACGGATCATAAACGCAAGCTAAACATTTTGCTGGCATACGTACAAATAGAAATCAGACCTTTACAAAGGGAACAGAGTCCCATGGCCTACTTAAGACTTGCCAAGTTTATCTGGCACAAGCTTAGGTAAAGAACAAAAGTGGGCTATGTAAGCTTATGACAAATAAAACTTGTTAATCTGAAACAGGCCACAATGGTACAGGTAGATTGCCCACCAGGATGTCCTAAGACGGAGGACACGCTACATTTTCTAACAAAATGCCCTCTGTATGCAGATTGGAGGGATCCGTATCTTAAATAAACCCTTGACAACTGGGATCAAGAACAACTCCCCTTTATGTAGAGTTTTATTCCTGCTAGCTCGCACACTTTCTCTTCATGTTAATCTTGCAACTTGAAACTTGTCTGAGAATGCTTATTTTATCCTTTTCTGGTTGTTTGTATGTATGTATTAAATGCCAAATACTATTTTTAAATAGTAGTTTAATTTCTGTTGATACATACAACCTGATTGTCTATGAAGCAATAAAGTGTACAGTATTCGGAAGTTGCAAGAATCTTTGTTGGTTTTCCTGCAAAAGGCTAACACAGACACCGCCTTGAAAAAATTTAAAAAAAAAAAACCCTAGAGGCATTCTCCTTTGAAGATCTCAGTTTTTAATCCTATGTTAGAAGGAACATAGAATTGGGGGGGGGGGAGCCCTGGAGAACCCCTAATTTTAAAAATTAAATACAGGCATACATGCAATTTGCTTCACAAATAGCTGTTTCAATATAACCAGCAGAGGCTGCATTTTTTTGTATTTCCTTTCTAACCTGAGCACCTTACATTTTCTCCTACTGACTAGGCTGGTCAGTTTCAATTCAGAAATCTAAAATACACAGATTGATTTCAATTCAGCCAGCCAGCTCCATGGTTGCCAGTCTGCAATTTGTATCTTTTGGTTTTGTTTTGTTTTGCCTAATGTATTAAGAAACATTTGACCAAACTCCGGGAGGCAGTGGAAGACAGGAGGGCCTGGCGTGCTCTGGTCCATGGGGTCACGAAGAGTCGGACACAACTTAACGAGTAAACAACAACAATTAAGAAACATTTCCTGGAAGAAAAATGTAGGTGCTCAGGTTAGAGACTAAATGCAAACAATGCAGCCTTGGATGGTTATAATGAAACAACTATGTGTGAAACAAATAGTAGATTTGCATGTATTTAAGTTTTAAAACCTGTGACCTCCAGGGCTTCCCCAAAGTCTATCTCTCTGCTACTATAGGATTAAAAATTGAAATCTTCAAAGAAACTTATTATGAATGATATTTATTTGACCTTTAAAATTACCTGATTCCTAAAGCTATCTGATATGGAGTTGCCTTCCAGGATTCTCCTTCTGCCTTCTTCCCGTCAGCAAGAGTGATTTTGATTGGCCTGCTTTGAGTAGATGCTCTGGAAGCAAGGAGAGCATCATGGTCTTCCTTCAGCGCTTCGTAGAGCTTCATCCTGTCTTTGACGAAGCCTGGCTCCTGTTGTGGCTGCAAAGACAACAGAGGGAAACATCACATCAGTCCACCAAGCAAGACCACGACCCATCTGGGTCCCAAGAGCCAATCCCGTGGCAAACGGGTCCCAAGAACATGACCGTACTCATTCACGTCAGGGGTTGCCACTTGACCAATCTGTTGCACATCTGCCCTTTTAAACGGTTTTCATCCTGACTGCTTCTCCTGATGACAGTATTGTTTAATCTGCTTGCTAGCTACTTTCAATGTTACACTTTAGATAAGATAAAAATGCAACAAGTGAATACATACATTCTACACAGCAGCTAATTGGAAACAATGGGCCCTCTCAGTGGCTGCTCCCAGGCTGGGGGGGGGGACACCCTGCCCTGAGAAACCAAATTGGGGGCCCTCCCTCTTGTCCGGCAAAGATCTTCCTTTTCAGGCAGACTTTTAAGCAATCCGTGTCTCAGGAATGCTCTATCAATGTCTGATCAATACAAGCAATAGCAAGGGCTTAGAGAAGTTATTTTTTCTGATGACAGCCCCCAGGAGCCACTGGCTATTTTTGCTGGAAGATATTGAGAGTTTTAACCCAAAAAGGGATATTACCCCCACCATACTATGCAACGGAGATCAAGGTACCCCCTTGGCCACTTCAGGAAGACCACTCACCTCATTCTTAACCCCATCCGCTGCTTGTGTTTCCTTCTTCTTCCCCTTTTTATGTTTAGCCTGGCGAGCATCAAGGTTTTCATTGGGCACCTCCTAAGCACAGGAAGAACAGAAATACATTCCATGGATAAAATACGCAAAACAAAGATACCCGGTATTAGCCCAGGAGGCCAAAACCAAGTTGAAACCCACAGGGAGTCAAAATCTTCATTAGCACCAAGTATAATTCAACAAAAGGGTGCAGGCTTTCAAGTTCTCCATACATCTTCATTGGGTGGTCTTTTTGAAAAAACAGAAGGGGAAAAACAAAGGGAAGTCCCAAAACTTGGTTCTATTAGAGCATCACAATCTTTAATACCTCTTTATTAGGAAGTAACGTGATCACCTTTCCAAAGAGAAAAGGAGAGATGGAAACCTGGATGGTCCTTCCTTGGCTATAAAGCAAAGTCCACCAGTAAAATGAGGGTTTAATCTGTTTTAATAATGCTTTGAGAATGCTCTTAGTTAGACATTTTTATATAATGTATATTTAATTCCTTTTTTAAAATATTCGAATTATTTATTATTTCTCTCTCTCTCTCTTTTGAATGATGGAAGCTGCCTTAGTTCCTTTTTTTTTAATTTTAAGGAGGAAAGCGGGTTACAATCAATCAATAAATTAAAAAATTAAAATAAATAAAGTAAAGTAAAATAAAGTAAAAGGAATGGGTGGAGGAAGGAACAAATTAAAATAAATAAAGTAAAATAAATCAATATATATAAAACTAAAATTAAAATAAATGAAGTAAAATAACAAATGAACAAAAGAATGAATCAAAATCAATCAATCAATACATGAAAATAACATCGAATGAATGAATGAATGAATGCATGAAAATAAATCAATAAATAAAACTGAAGTGATGATTAGGCATCCTTCAGTCTCCAGAGATTATGGTAAGTGTCTGAAGTGAACTGAAGTGAAGTGAAATAAAACAATAAAACAATAAATAAAACAATAAAAAATAAATAAAATGAAAATAAAACAATAAAAAAATGAAAAAACCCAATAAAACAATAAATAAATAAAACAATAAATTAAAATTAAATTAAAAAAATAAAAACCCCTTCCTGGTCTAATTTATATTTCCTTTCTCCACGGCCCATCCCGGACGGGCAGGCGTCCTCCTTCTTCCCCCGTAACAGACCGGCCGGGCTCACCTCCAGGCGGCGGGGGGCCGAGGCCGAGGCCGGGGGGGCCCCGGGATCCCCGTCGCCGTCGCCGTCGTCGGGGCTGGCGGCGAGGAGGGAGGCGGCGGAGGCGGAGGCAGCGGAGGGCCGGGCCCGCTCCTCGCGGAGGCGGCGGCGGAGGTGGAGGCGGCGGGCGCGGAGCTTCTCGTTCTCCTCCCGCAGGACCTGGAGCTCCGGGCTGAGGGCCGCCGGGACGGAGACGGCGGCGGCGGCGACGGGCCAGCGCTCGGGCTCCTTCAGGCGCCCGATCTCGGCGGCCAAGGAGCGGATCTCTTGCTCCTGCCGGGCCAGCCGGGAGGCGATCCCGGCGGCGGTGGCGGCCGCCATGCTCTGCTCTGCTCTGCTCCGCTCCGCTCCGCTCGGAGGGAGGGAAGGAGGCGGAGGCGAGGAAGGCGAAAAGCGGCCGCGTTCCTTCTTCTTCCCGCCAAGAGCGCGCCGCCATCTTAGCCGCCTTGGGCTCCCCTGGCCGCCATGACGCCCTTCCTTCGCTTCGTCGTCTGCTACCTCCTCCTGTGCTTCTTTTATTTCATTATCTATTACCTCTTCATCCCCCCCATCCAATAATAATATTCAGCATCATCATTTCAAAATCCCCAAGAAAACGCCACGCAAGGAAGGGCGGCTCACCCAAAAAGCCCTCCCGAGCCTCCCTCTGGTGGGGTTGAGGGAGGAGACTCTAAAAATCCGTTAAAAAATCAATACAAATATATTTAAAGGGAAAAGGTCAATCATCCCCGACGAAACCTTCAGTCGGCATTATGAAATAATGACCCACAAAGCTGAGGAGAGTTTAAACAGTCCATCTGAGGAGAAGTGCTTTCTATTTTAATTTCTATTTTGGGTCCTGGTCAAGGTCATACTTAAGAATATCGAGGGATTTAAGACCCACGTAATTCTCAGTTGATAAAAAAATAAATACAAAGAGAGAGAAATTAACGAAGAGATAGAAATTAACGTCAAATACAGTCGCTGGTTAGCTTTCATGTACTGTATTATGGGTGTAGCAGATCCCAGTACCTTCCACTGTTTTTGTTTTACCTCAGGTTTATTATTATTTATTTGTACAAATATTGATAGGCTGCTCACAGAAGGAAGACAGGTCGTTTAAAAAGGATTTCCCGACCATGCTTGCAATATTTAATTACTTAATATTTATACAACCCATTTGACCAAAAGCCACTCTAGGTGGTTTTCAACATGAAGAACAAAACAATCGTGGATCAATAAAACATAGTTGACTACAGGACTGAAACTTCAAAATAAATGTAAAATACAAAAGTTCATATTCCTGCAGAATATGGTAGGCAGAGTAATACTGAGGAGACTTGTAACAGGTGGGTCTTCTGCCCTAAAAATAAGAATTATCAGACCCTTGTTTAAACGTCATATCTGTGGTCCATGTATGGAAGCTTTCTTTTTCTTCTGAGGATGTTTAGGCTAGCAGGTGTTGAATTTATTTATTTATTTAGTCAAAGACCAAACAAGATGAACCATAGAAAAGGATAGGACAAAACAAACAAATTTTGCAACATCATACCAAGCAATAGTTCCCAAAAGGTATAAACTTCATGTAGGCCTGCAGGAAATGTGAGAAAATCGTAACATTTCTGGGTAATTCTGAAATGCAAACAGTTTAAAAGTGTTCTGGAAAGTGTAAGGAAGGGCCGGGTTATAAAACCTGTAAAGCAAAGAAATAAAATACGAATAAAACCACTTCCAACCGTTTGGAAGGAAAGGACATTTATTGTCAGACACTGAATAATAAACATTTAAAAACACAATTAAAAAAAACATTTAAAAATAAACGTTAAGAACATTTTAAATGTGTGTTTTTTAAATCATGAACATGTTAAAATAAGGATTTAAAAAAAAAGCAGTGTGACTCAGTCATTTCCCAACATTCAGTGTTCCCTCAGAAAAACTGCCCATTGTGTTCAATAAATAACAGTAGTGGTCTGTCACTGTTGGAAGTGTAAGAAAAATAAATGTGTATGTGGCACTCAATAAAAGTGCCAACGTTGCTTTCAGATCTTTGAAAATGCATTTCCAGGATCAAAATGAGTCGGTTTGGAACAACATCCCTGTACAGTATCTATTTATGCCTCAGTATTTCCCCCTTATGTTTTCTGAATACTGTATAATGTTTTTATGACATTTTTTATTATTCATTTGGACTTTTCTGATACGTTTATGGAGATGGTACTTAGTTATCTAGAAGAGTCCAAGTGAATAACCAAAAATATCACAAGAAATATTATTTATCACTCAACCTAAATCACCATAATTATGAATAGAGCACCTGACAATAGAGCAATTAACGAATGTGAATTGTCAGCTAATACACAGTGGTTAGGATGTTGTCTCTAAAGTGTTGAAGCAATGACGTTTGCTTTCAAGACCGAGCTGGCTGGGCTGGGGCCAGACTTTGTCCAAATAAAACAACCTTTTAGCGGTGCACACCTGAGGGAAAAAGAGACATCTTAAAAAGACCCTATCTTTATTTAAGCCTCTAACTGTACAATAGAACGTATGGACATAATCCACTCCAGCCATTTGATTTTTCAAATTGCTATTTGCCATTTCTTTAGGGGTTTTTTTCCTCCTGCACTAGCCACTTTGAGACCAGCAACAACGTTCTGAAAGGTTACATGTCCTGGCAATGGCTTTTCTATGCTTCTCTTAGATCAGATTTATTTTCCTTTTACTGTCTTATGAACAGAGTGCCCTATGTAGAATGCAAAGAGACATTGCTGGCCCCAGATGGCATATATCACCTTAGAAGATGAAGAAGTAAATAAACCCTTTATGTTGTGGATGACATTGTTGCGACCTATAACACTCCTGCCAAAGTAGATGTGGGGATGCATTTGCCACTCAGTTCTGTAACAGAGCCTGGTTACTCTCTCTATCTATGTAGTGTGGGATGTTAGGTATCAGTACCTTAGGCTGGAGGGTTGTTTGTAAGCAAGTCCGGCTTGTCAACCAAACCCTGAGAAAACAAAGTGTTACTGTCCATGTTTTGTCCACACAGGAAATGGCAATATCTGCTAACAAGCACAAGATGGCAGTATCCCAGAGTATTTGCTTCAAGAAACAGGACTTTTAGGCATTGTTTATTTTTCTGCAGAAACGTGGGGTATGTATGTATTTATAAATACATGTAGACTCATACTGTAAGGGTGACACATAAAGAGTAACACCACAGGCAAACCACACTTTACCATTTAAACAGGTTTGCAGCTTCTCATAGTTGTAACAATTTTGTATGGCAATTTATGCTTAAGCATTTCTGCCTACAGTTTTTCCATAGTTGTAAGTATTTTTACAACGTTGGTGTATTTTTGTGTTTGTGGAACATAGAAGCAATGTAGATAAATAAAGCTTGTAGAATTAGACAAGCTAATTTTGCCTGGAATCATTGCAACAATGCACAATATGTATATGCTTTGATGCTCAGATGAATTTTGCTATGATTGGAAATGGTTGTCTGGTTTAATTCTGGAATTATCCCATAACTGGGATAAATGCCAGCTGTGACAAACACAGGCTTCTGATCCCCCCCCCCCCCGAGGTCTATAAAGTTCTGTAGGGATCTTGGGGAGACATTGAGACATCAGAATCTCTGACTGGACACACCCACTCCCTTCAGGTTTTCAATGTATGAACTGAGTTTCACAAAGATGAACCATAAATAAAGAGCCTGTGTCTTCAGAAGACATAATCACTGAAGGGATAACAACCATCCATCGCAATCATTGTTGGACTCTGGAACTAGAAAGATTGCCGGAAACAACATGAGGATCTAAGGAAATGGGCAGGATGGTTAATACTCTCTTTCCAAAGGGGATGGGAACAACTGTGTGCACCTTTGCATTCACGGACTATAGGGGCCATTTTTGTTCTGTTATGATGCTTACCAAGCATCTCAAGCATGTTGCTACAGAGTTATTCAAACATTCCTCACACATTAGCCAGCGGGTGCGGGGAGAAAAAGGTCAAGCCCATGAGCCACACATCCTCACTGTTCCACACACTGAAGTATAAGTGGGAGGTCCCTGGCAGGGCGAGAATCAGGACGGTCCTACCATCCTGGCAGACTGAAGCAGCTGTTTCAGCCAACTGGTGTGGGATGTTCTGAAGCAACAACAAATAATTATTTATATACTATTGTTGCATTTGTAATAAAATGTCTAGGCTAGCCCCAGACAGAAAGCATGGTGATCTGTAGCTCCATAAAAGTCATACCTCTGATGCTAATTAATGCAGTGGGAAATGGCAAAAAGGCATGTGAAATAATAGCCATGTTTGAGGGTTGTGAGGTGACCATCTGATGCCTGCCAAAGACACTTAGCTGAGGCCGACAGAGACAGTATGATTTTTATAAATAAATAATTAAATACATGCGGAAACCTAACAGAAAGTGAAATAAAATAAAATCCTGCTATAGTTCACAGGCATTTACATGTTAAGTTGGATGTTATGCAAGTGTGATCCTCAATGAATAATTACAGCTGGCAGTACACCTACGTTAGAGCTGTAAGAATCTTTCCACTTAATCCTTATTCATTAAGTAGACACTATTTATGAGCATTTTAAAAAGAAAACGATCCACTAAATCACTACATATAAAATACTTACTGTTAAAAGTTACTGGTGCCATCTTTCGTAAGGATCCTTTCTAGAATATTTCTCCTTTCTTCCTCCAAAAGACCTCCCAGGAACAAAACAATAGATTTCCAGGCCTTGTTTTGGCATATAATATAATTGTCTTTGAACTACTGCTCAAAAGGAGCAACTATCAGTTGATTGTAGGATGATTTGAATTGTGGGTCCATCAGAATTTTTACCCTGGTATCCACATGAAGATACATTGGTGTTTGTTGTTTTTACTTGGGTTTAAATGGGATTATTCCTCTGATACTTTGTCTCATTTACTTCTTACAAAAAAAATGTATCTTTTTTAAATATCAGTTACAAAATTTCAAGTTAACACTAGACCATCTCCTGTCTGCCTTGTTATGGTTGTGGTGATGCTTATTAATGCTTGTAAAAGGCCAATTAGCACAAAGTAATCCTCTTAGCGGACTGCAAGCACTGTGCGTGGTGTGTCTGTTTTTCCTTTTTTAATTTGAACATAGGCCTTCTCTTTTCCGGCTGAATTGACATATCCATAGGCAGACAATAGGCACTTTGCGTTCCTGTTATGTTACTGTAGCCTGCTGAAAACAGCTCAACTGACACAGAATACTTGGAATATCTTCTTTTCTTATTTTTAGCCTAAATGCAAACATGTTTGGATGGTCGGCCCGGTCTTGGTTTTATAACTGTGCAAAAACGACAAAAAAAGGAAGCAGAGATAGGAATCACTGGCTTGCCGATATCCTAAGCAACCACAGGGAGGGAATCGTGAGAGAGCTGGATGTGCAGAAAGTGCTGTCATATCTGGTTTATGAGAGAGTCTTTTCCTTGGAGGAGTACAAAGACATTTTGTCCCGGGAGTGCTACGAGAAGCAAGCTACATATTTTTTAGAGAAACTCGCAGGCAAAGGCCCCGGCGCCTTGTCCACTTTTTGTTCCGTGCTGGAAGAGGTCTGTCCCCACTTGCTCATTTCCATTCTCCTTGACTACCAAGGTAAGGTCATAGGTCCTGCTGTCTGAAATGTTCCAAGTGTGTTATCGGCAGTGCCTTCGAATCCTTCCACACTAACAGTCTATAATTAGAAGTTACTTTCTCTCTTGTGCTCGGCATTTGCTCTTGTTATAGCACCTTGTTAGAGACAAATTCAAGTGAATAGAAATAACAGATGGATAAAGCAAATGTTTTATTTCTATCTTGATATGCAATGGTGATAAATTATAAATTATTAAAACCAGTAAGTTAAAATTGTCACCGAGAATGCAACTGGTTCATAAAAAACATTTTCAGATTGACCAAAGCAGTTGTTCATCTGACTATGTAGGAACTGGATTATTCAGTGGTAATTCATATATATGTTGCCTTAGAGACGGCATCTTTTTAAACAAATCACAAGAAAAAAGCAAGCTCTTACAGCACCTTTAGGACTAATAGATTTATATTAGTGTGAGCCTTTGTGGGTTATATTTCACATAGCTGCCTCTTTGAAAATTGCAGCAGCATTCATGGGGTAACTTGTACTACAGTTCAAGTCACAATTCTGTGAGACTATGCTGGGAGTTATTGAATAATAATAATTACTGCAGAAAGGAATGGCCGACAGGCAACTGAAAAATGTATTAATTCAAACAGGTAGCTAAATGTAAATAAATAAATATAACACACTTATATTTCTATACACCATGGAAATATGTCATAGGTCAGATCACAACACCTAAACCAATCAGATTTAAGCATAAATGTCCATAGGACAGTCGCCTTAATCCCATTTATTTGAGGGATCAGTTTAGCCGTGCAATCCTATACATATTTATTTAGAAGTCCAGCCCACTGTGTTAATTGTAGCCCTCCCACAGGTGTGTTTCAGATTGTGGTCCAGTTGCCCTGGCTCAAACAGGTTGTCGACCGGTGTCTAAATTATCTATACAGACACTCATGTTATTCTGAGTGACCTAGAAGTTGTACTGTGCGTTTGTTATCTCAGTTACATGCGACAAAGAAAGACAGAGAATTAAAGGATTCAACAGGCATTCTATAGTAAAGTGCCCCCACGGAAGAATAAAACTCTGAAAGTAACCTGACCTGTGAAATAGTCACCACTTACTCCTCTATTATTTCACACAATAAACTTAATTATCTTTAAAACTGGCAGTCACAAATCCAATGTGCAGAAAAGCAATGGAGCATTTACCATAATTTGCTTTTCAGCAGAGGACCATGTATTTATTTATTACACACACATACAAACACACACCATGATTTACTGGACAGGTTTATGATTCTGACAAGGATGTAGAAGTGGGGAGGGGGAGTTTGTTTCACAAGTGACTTAGTTCCATCATGTGCTGATACCGTGTATTCTGGCATCCAGGTACAAAATAGAACACCGCTTTGTATTTAAATTATGGAGGTGATTGTTCTTCCCGGATGCTAAAGTACCTTCAGAATAGTTTGGGGATCATTTTTTCAGCCTACATTTTTGAGCTAGTATTTTGGACTGAGTCTCCATTTTCCCATCTGCTGTTGTCACTGGTTCTTCACCCAAGCTATAGAGAAGGTGCTACATTTGACAGAAGTTTTATATTTTTAAGAACATTGCGAGGTACTATTCTGCCAGCTCTAATGAAAGAATAAAAGTCAGGGAGATTAGAGTTTGTTTGTTTAAAAGCTGTACAGCAGCTAGAAAATTGTGGGTGCTTTACAATGTTAGGCTAGGGAAATTGTTAACAGACCTTTTTGGTGGTAGCCACTAAACTTTAGTTTAGCTAAGTATGTCACCTCCTTTCATTATGTCTCTTAATCATCCTTTGCTTTAGGAACTATTACTAGAACTGAAAAAACAGAGCAAAACCAAACCACAATAATAAGTGTAATGATCTTCCATTGACTTTGAATACTGAAACCAACAAATGTGTATTACTTACATTCTTAAAAAAAAAAAAGACTGTAATTTATTTAAAAAAATAATGCCTTTCTTCTTATCCAGGTGTGTTAATCAGGAGCTCCACAGACATAGGTTCTGAGAGTACAAAACTGGAAATAGCAGCAGAAATGGAAAGTCAGGACCACCATGAAGCTAATGACCTGGAAGGAAGCTCTTTGGCTGAAGACCAGATAAATCACTGGTTCAACAAGTACAGGTCAAATGATTTACAATAATTTCCTTATTTACATTAGATTTCAAATGCTATTTTTAAGACTGGTCTAATCTATGCTCTTGCGGGCATAATTGGCTACAATAAAATAGGGTATAATATTTCCCTTGTTTCTACTGTGGCTAATCACAAGGTGGGTTTGTTGTTTGTTGTAGGGCTCTGAATGTTCAGTAGACAGGAGGGGTTCTTTATTCTCTCTTGTTCATATCCCTATGACAGAGTAAAAGAAAAGAAGGGTTCAGCATTGGACCAACAACTTTACCACATAATAAGGAGGCAGGACAGCTTGGAAGTAACAATTGACAAGTAACATAACAAATTATCTGACAAATTATCTTTTCTGGCACTTGGGGGTATGATCAAGTAATTTCATTTCAAAAGTAATTTAACAAGTGGGAACAAAACTACTAGTATACTGAGCAATATTTCCCAGTTACTTATAAAGAATATTTTTAGAGTCAATTAACAAGATTCCTTGTATTATTATTTTCAAGTATTATTTCATTCACTTATGTTGCATTCCCACCACCCTCAACCAGGAAGCTTGATTCATGCATACCTGAGACAGAGCCTGTCTGTTTAGCAGTACCTTGCTTGTGGAACTCATTCCCAAGAGAAGTTGGGCTCGCTCCATCTGCGCTGAGCTTTTGATATGAAGCCAAGGACTGTCCAGTTCCGTGGGGACACTTAGTCTAATGCTGTTTTTTAAAATTGACTTTTAAAGAATATTTTTGGTTTGGTCTCCAAATAATGTTTCTGATTTTTTTAAAAAATACATTTTCATCACATTCTTAATTATTTTAATCTATTGTAAATAGATTAGGATCTTTAGTGGACAGAAAGATGACAAATTCAATAAATAATATTGGGAAAATTTGAATGTAAGTATATGAATTTTTAAAAAATTGACAGGCAAATTCAAACTGAAAGATTGGTTTTTAATTTCAATTTTTAAAAGTTATTTTTAAAAAAGCATATATATTTTAAAATCAGGTGTCTGTGTCCATATGCATGTATAATATATCTGTATTCTAAGTAGCATTGTATTTTTTAAAAAACACTGATAGTTACTTAGGGGGAAATGTATTGCTGATATAAACAGATAACAATTCCCTAAACTTATGTTAGATCTGAGAAATCTCATAGTGTGCAATCCCAACTAATCCAGATGGCCAAGGGCTGGCTGCCCTGACACTAAGCCTGCCGAGGCTGTGCTGAATCCAAACTCCTTCTGGCCTGATGATGTTGGAAATTACTTGTACTATGACTCTGGCATAACTTTGTGCTTTGTGCCATGGTTCTAGGCTGAGTAGGGGTTTGGATCTATGAAAACTCAGCTCCTCCCTTTCTCAATTTTCCCTCTTTTTGGCTCTTCCGTCAGCTAATCTTAGCCAGTACAATAGTTGTTCTAGCAGATCTGAGACCCAATAGCATAAGGGTAGTTGTGCTGGCACAAGAAGCTTCTGACCATTGCAAATCCACTACAGCTGATGTATCTTTGATTATACCTGTTACTCTGCTGAAGCTGAAATTCAGAGAGAGACTTCATCGTTCTGACCTTTTGCGTGATTGTTGTTCTTCATATTATGGCTCTGGCAACCAGGCTGTAGAGGGTTGTGCTTATTATACCATAGGGTAGGTCACTTTCAGAAACAAACTAATTAAAATGTGACTCAAATTTGTCTTAAAACTGCATCAGAGAAATGAAATAGCCCTCAAGCCAGTACACAGCGGGAATGCTACTTAATGGCATTATAATAAATAAAATTAATCCAGGATGAGATACATTAGGCTGTGATCCAGTAATGTGCTTGAGCTATCTCTGCTCATTTCAGCTGCGTTTGCATCTCTGTTTCCTACAGGTTTAGACAGAGGGTATAGAATATCTGGATCTTGACTATTGGGTTGTGTTGGGTAATGTACCTGCCATTCCACTCAGCCAACATGTTCATTGCAAGAAACCTGTGGAAATTTGAAGCCACTTCAGATTTTAAAACAGGAAATAAAGATACAAAACAATACTGTGATAGGCTCACCTTATCCCCACACAGAGCAAGAAGTTCCAGGGCCAGTATCGACTGAGTTTTCTTTTGATGAGAGAGCATTGGAGACTTATTCTGTCTATGTAAAATTAGCTTTGCTTGCACTTGTCTGAGCAGAACATAAGTGGAAGTGAAGAAGCATGCCTTCCGAAGGCAGATTTCTGAGACAGCAAATGTACAGGCTCCACGTCTGCACTGCACCCACAATTTCAGCTAACTCCAGTTAGAAACTTCTAGTCTTCTCCTCATTGGCCACATCTCTCTCCCTCTTACACCTACTTAGTGACATACCTGCTCTGAGCTCAAGAAATGCTACTTTCTCCAAACATCCATTCAAAAGCATAGAGAACAACTCATAACTATTAGCTCCTAGTGATCATAGGAAATAATAATACCTGGTGATGATGCAACACATGGACATCCCAGACTATTTACCAGCAGTGTGTCTAACACAGAAATGATTTGTTTACTATAGTAACAACATTTTTATTGGTCCAACTGGTAGCTTGAAGATGGAACAAACTTGTTGAGTTACATTATGTGTGTTTTTTAAATCTGGGTTTGAGGAAGGATATTCACAGCACAAGTTTTAATGTACTTTTTTGGTAGCTGTGCTTGAGTCTTGGATGTTTATGCAGAGAAAGTAATGTTCAGCCATGCACCACTTAATTTTTTTAGATGAGGAAGAGCCCATACTTTTGTCCCTCAAACACATAAATGTACTCAAATCTTTGCATTCAGTCTTTATGAATACAGTAACACATATCTATCTATCTATTCTATATTAGTAGTTTTACTGACACAGAATAAAATCTCCATATTGCATGTAAGCATGCAGCAAAAGAAAGAAGAAATCCTATCCTTGGCTATTCCATTATGAGCATGGTGATAAATCTTCACAAAATGCTTTTGGGGATCGTTATATATAGCGGAACCAGGACTTGTAGGGTGGAAAGGATTGAACTTTCTCACTGGGAAGGACAGTGCTATCATCTGCTACCTGTGTTCCCAACATTGCTTTTCTGTTCACTCTGTACTTATCTGCAATACTCAGAGTAACTCATAGCCTAAAGTATTTCATGTTTTTCTTTCTAATTGTGATTTAAATCCACGCAAACCTACAAACAAGAGATCTTGTGGCAGCCAATTACATGCTTTATTTATTTACTACTTATGTTTAGGTCTGATTTTTTTTTTCAAAGTAAGGTTTCATTTCAAGTGAAATAGAAAGCAGGAAAAAAAATCCAAGCACATGATTTGAAAACAGCAGCAGCAAAACCCATCAATATTAAAACACTGAGAATTTACCTTCAAACTGGACAAATAAACAATAAAATGGTAAAACTTAAGCATGAAGAATAAAATAATGGAAAATGAACTACAACAACATCACAGTTCTGTGTAAGTCTACCTAGAAGCAAGTCCTAAGTATCCATTTATAGCTGACAGGCGCTCGGCTGTGGAATCTTTGCCCTCAAAGGAGGAGGCAGTAGAATTACTAGCTGGGGAAGAACAGTTGGTGCCAGTTGGGGGGAATTCATGAGGCCCCCATCTTCCTGGGGCCTAGCTCCCCTAGGAAGCTTCCAGGAATCAGCCTCCCTTTGCCAAGATGAGGTTGCATTAACCTCTTTCTGATTCGGGGGAACTGGACCTTGATCTGCCCCAGTCACCTCTGCCCTGTCATAGCTTGAGGCTGCTAAAATAGTCTGGGCCATTTAAGAGATGGTGGTGGCAGAATAGAAGTGACATGGCAGGATCAAAAAGAACAACTTCCTTTCCAAAGCCCCCTCTGAATCTGGTCATTCCGAAGTAAGATATAGACATCCCAGCTTGGCTTCTTGCTCCAGCATCAGATGGAGCTATCCATGGTGGCTGAGCCTCCTTTCTTGATTTCGTATTAACCTCAGTCAAGGTTAACCTTGCCAATATTGTAGTCACAGCGAACTGTGCAACTTAGGCCACCACATCCTTACCAAAAAAAAAAAAAAAAAGGGGGGGGGAAGGGTGCCTCCCAACATTCCCTCTAATTTTCAATTAGAGGGAATGTTGTGCATGGCAACTTCGTGCATGCAACTTCGCCCCTGTGCATGCAACTTCCCCTCGTGCATGCAACTTCGCCCCTGCATATGGGGTTGCATTGCAATTGGAACCAAAGTGGCTGAAAACAATCGCTGTTGGTGTGCGGAGGAAGAGGGAGGCTGCATGGAGGGGAGTAGAGTCTTGCACACATGCACAGGCATGCACCTTAGAGGGAACCTTGGTGCCTCCTGATTTTGCAACAACACAAGGTGATGCTGGGCCAAGCAACCTAGAACAACACAGTAAGATTGCCACCTGAATGACTCCCTGTTGATTAGTGTAGTAAGTCACACTAGACTAAGCCCATTGAATTCATGGGAATTTGATGAGTCAGCTCTTCTGTATGTTTAATTGATTCAAATGGACCTACTCTAGTTGCAGCTTACTATGATACAGTAAGTCAGAAGTAAAAGGTAAAGGTTCCCCTTGACAATTAAGTCCAGTTGTGTCCAACTCTAGGGGCCAGTGCTCATCCCCATTGTAAGCCAAAGAGCCGGAGTTTGTCCATAGACACATTCTGTAGTCACATGGCCAGCATGACTAGACATGGAACACCATTATCTTCCCACTGAGGTAGTACCTATTCAATCTACTCGCATTTGCATGTTTTTGAACTGCTAGGTTGGCAGGAGCTGGGACAAGCAACAGGAGCTTATCCCGTCATGCAAATTCGAACTGCGGACCTTTCGATCAACAGCCCAGTGGCTCAGCAGTTTAACCTACAGCACCACCCATGTCACTTAAGTCAGAAGTAGAGTAGGCCTATTTGAATCAATGGTTTTTACAGAATAGTTGACTCACCAAATCTCCAAAGAAGCAACATTATTTCAGTCACGGAAAAATAAATTTCACCCTTCCTAAACCTCCATGTATATGTATTTATAATTAACAATACCAGTTTGTATGAGAATAGTTTTGTGCGCCTTTGGGGTCGATATGCATGAGCAGAGTGCTAGTTGTGATTGACAATTGATTGCTTGAATTTTGATTGCTTGATGTGATTAAAACGTAATGGGGAGGAGTCTGGTCTATATGAGCAGTTTTCAGAGTAGAGAAAATTAAAGTGGAGAGTTTTAGAGAGAAAGAAGTTGTTTAGAATCAGTCAGGAGAAGCAGTCTATGTTAGAATTCATTAGAAGTCTATCCTGAGAGCCTAGAGTATGTTTGTATGTATTAGAAAGTTAGAGGGGTCTTCTGATCTTCAATTACAGAAAGAATATTTTTATATGTTACTGTTGTTTTGAATCTTTATCATTAATATCCTAAAATCTACCTTTCCTTTTCTACCAATTTTACTGTGGTCCCTCAATAAAAATCCTTTTGGTTTGTTAAAATAAACTCTCCTCATTATATTTTTAATAACTAAGAAGAAGTGAAGCAGACTACAGACAGACAACAATACACCCACATCATGTGAAGCAACATGTTACCAGTTGGAAAGAATTATTAACTAAAATAGAATAACCCTTTAACTAAACACCTGACTATAAAAAGGCATCTATAAGGGGCAAAGAGGCTCTGGCTGAGGCAGAACAGAAAGGTCAGTCTCAAAATACTTGGCTGAGGTTTTGAGGGTGGCAGTTCTTTGAGGCTTATGCCTTCCCTAGTGGCACTAAGGAGTAGTGGGTAGGTTTAATGTCTTAAAAGGTGCCAAGGAAGTACCTGTGATCACCTTCGGAGTATGTGATTGACTAGGGTGAAAACTAGTGGAAAAGGCATCATCTGCAAGTAAGGTGGTGTTACCCCTGTCAGTAAGTTGAATTGTTGGCTAAGCAGGTACTTTTATCTTCCTATTGTGCATGGAATTAATTGGATAAACCCTCCGTTCTAGAATAACAAAAAGATGTTAAAAGAGTTATTAAGGACGATCTTATAAATCAGAGCTTGCCTGATAGGCTGCTTTTCTAAACTGGAAGAGGTGTGGGTGGTGGGTGGGTTGGGGTGCGCGTACGCACGCACATGCACGTGTGTGCATGCATGTTTTGTTTTTTTGCTCAGAACACTGACATGTCGCAAATCCAGATTTGTGTCTTGTAAAAATCTTGAAGTCTAGTAACGTCATAGGCTTCATTTGCACAAGTGTGTGACAGGAGCAATTATCCTTGTTAAATTAATTAGAGATTATATTTTTGTGTTTTCAGTATACAAAATGTCAGAGGACCTTTACAAGGGCACATTTTAAATACAGTATAACTTAGAACCAAGCAAATATGCCACCCACACAGACCTGCATAAATTCACACAGTGCTGAATACCAAGGTAACAAACCTAGCAACCAATTGCAAGCTACTGAGTTTGTCTATAAATGTAATCATTTTGGGACAGTGAGATCAATAGGGAACATGTGGGAAATCGTTAAGACCATTGCAAAAGAAAAAAAAACTTATGCAAAGCAAGTACATACAAAGAATAATGTATCTCTAACTGTCCCTGTTTAACCAAGAAACACTCCAGGTTTTTCTATTTTCTGTTCTCTTTCTTTCTGACATATCATCTCTACTGTTGCCTTACTGTGGGATGTCTTGTTAAAATGTTGTCTTTGTGAGCTGCTAGAGGTGTTAGTGCCCTGATTTTTTGCACAGATTTCTTTAAAAGTTAAGCCCTACTCTAACTTGGGGTTTGTGTGTGGAATGGGGTACACCTTGTCTCAAGAATCCTAAGGCATTATGCCAACCTTCCTTAATCAGGGTGCCTCCAGGTGTGTTCGACTATTGCTCATGTTATCTCCAGTCAGCCAGTAAGGCCGCAAAATGAAGAAGTATGACTGAGGTATATAAAAATTCTTGGTGTGAAGCAAATAGACAAGAACAATATTTCCTTCCCCTTTCAATAATACTTGAGTGCCATGGGATCATCTGATGAAACACAGGACAGATAAAATAAATATGTCTTCAGAGAACACATAGTTAAACTTAGAATTCATCATCACAAGATGTAGTGATGACTACATCTGGCAACTTTGAAGATGGATTAGATACATTTATGGAAGTTAGGCTCATCAGTGGTATCCCCTCCAGTATCAGAGGTGGTATTCCTGAGTATGTCAGTTACTGAAGAGTTTGAGATGGAAGATGCACTCACGTCCCGCAATGGCTTTTTTCCACAGGCACCTGACAATCTGTTGTGTGAATAGAATTTTGGACATTCTGGGCTTTGGCTCAGTCTATCCAACCCTGATACACAGAACTTCCGTCACTTTCATCAGTAGAGGAGTTGACTCAACAAATCTCCACTGAGTCAATCAACCTCATCTACTGTGGTTTATTATGCTAAGCAACATAATTTCAGCCATTTTTTCTTACCTCCCAAGAAGAATAGAATTTTCCTATAGAAATCAAACATTTTCTAGGAAGCAAGCAATGCAGTCTCCTGGTGGTCCCTAGGTCCAAAGGCTGATGGCAAGGCCAAAGTGTGCTTTCCTTCAGCTGCACAAAAACCTAGTAGCTGTCATTTGGAGTCAATAATGATGGGGACAAACTCTCTGCAGTTGTTCCTTCTCTGAGAGACGGAAAGGACTAAGTTGGTTTCCCTCTTGCCAGAATATTCTTCCTAGGAGATGAGAGACATATTCCTCATTTATTAAAGAGAGCAAAGGTACAGCCATCAGTGCCCATTCTTAAGAAATCGTTTATTAGCTGACCATCACAATAGGTACTGGTTTTGTTTGATATGGCCACTAGATGGTACTATATTAATATAATTAAGCCACTTAAGTAATAGCCATTTGATACATATCTTTCCTATTCCTTTTCTGAAGGAAGTTCTTTTATTATTATTCCTTTGCTAAGATACTTTTGTAAGATGTCTTCCAGTAATCGTTTGTTTCCAAGCAAGAAGGTCAAAGCAATTTTAGAAAGATCTGAAACTACTTTGGTCGGTGTATAGGATGCAGGACAGGGATGAACAAGTGACTTACACTTCCCCTTTCATTTGTTATGTAGAAGGGAGAGCAGGGCATAGCAGGGCAGGGAGGAGGTATGCTCCATGTAGAAAGAGGCATTTTCTATTCCTGAATCAACATAAAACACATCTCCCTACCGGACTGATATCCTTTCTTTTGACCAAGACATACATAGTGGGAAAGCAACTCACTCTTGCTCTTTAGAACATTCAGAATGGCCCTCAGTGTAGGCCAGAGTATCAGCAACAGAGATTTATTTATTTATTTATTTTATTGGATTTCTACCCCGCCCATCTAGACCAAAGGTCTACTCTGGCATTACCAGGCTTATGGCAGCAAATACATAATGCTTATCTACTACTATATTAGTCTAAGCTTTCACTTCCTTCAACCTAACTGGCAGAAGTCAAAGTGGTTGTTGTAGGTTTTTCAGGCTGTTTTGGCCATGTTCTGAAGGTTTTTCTTCCTAATGTTTCGCCAGTCTCTGTGGCTGGCATCTTCAGAGGACAGGAGTTACAACTCTGTCTGTGTTCTGGTGTACTGTGTGGGATAGTTGAGTATTTGTAGCTGTAGGATCAGCTTTTTGTCCTTTTCAGGAGATTGGGTGATTATGGTGATCAGGGTGTTTTTTTGTTATGGGTGTATTATTGTGATAAGGGGGGGGGAGATGATTTGTCACTGTGATTGATGGGTGTCGTTAGCTAGTCTTTTGTGTGCAGTGATCACAGGTCCTTGTGGCTGGGTAGAGTTTGTTGACCTTTTTGCAGGCTGTATTTTTCAGTGCTGGGAGCCAGGCTTTGTTGAGTTTTAGACCCCCCCCCCCATCACAACAATACACCCATAACAAAAAAAAACACCCTGATCATAATCACCCAATCTCCTGAAAAGGACAAAAAGTTGATCACACAGCTACAAATACTCAACTATCCCACACACTACACCAGAACACAGACAGAGTTCTAACTCCTGTCCCTCTGAAGATGCCAGC
The DNA here is from genome assembly GCA_037013535.1 of Intellagama lesueurii. NCBI lineage: Eukaryota > Metazoa > Chordata > Lepidosauria > Squamata > Agamidae > Intellagama > Intellagama lesueurii. Next base: position 23,872,047 of record JBAJHW010000011.1, read on the forward strand.
CACAGAGACTGGCGAAACGTTAGGAAGAAAAACCTCCAGAACACGGCCAAACAGCCTGAAAAAACCTACAACAACCATCAGATCCTGGCTGTGAAAGCCTTCGAGAATACAGAAGTCAAAGTGTTTCTTTAAACCAGTCTTAGCAACTACAAAAGACAGAAAGATGTTTGAATCACTGTCTCCCTCATTTCTTGTAGATAAGTTTAACTCATATGGAATGCTTCTTTTTGTGCATGTTTCACAAGGCTTGTAATCCAAAAGATTTATTCTAGTAAAATTTAAAGGATTTTTTTTGCATTCTAGTCTAGTGATCATCTGTTTGTTGCCTGTATAATCTTAGCACTAAGTATGCAAATAATATGTGGTACAACATAACATATTAAAAGCAATTTAATTAAATATCTTTGGTATACTTTCTGGTATATGTGACATTGACCATGTGAGAGGTCTGGACCAGGAATTACTGCGATTATGAAAAAATGGGAACTGGTGCTGGTGTAATTGTCATTCTTCATGTAGTGTGTTAATGCAAATACTCAGACTTTTGCAGTTTTTTGTACATGGGTATGCACTTGTTGTGAGCCTTTAATAGAAGTTAAATGTGGGGGGCCACCTCCCAGTGGGGTGTAGGTCTTTTGGAGAACATACTAGGTTCTGCTCTAGAATGCTGTGCTTCTTAAAAATTTTTAAAGTGGCGATTTTCACCCTATTCTTGGCAAACAGCGGCTGGCCATTTCACATGACTGAACTTGTCTCCTGAGAATGAGGTTTGGCTGGATTGATGAAGCACTTGTGTGTCTGTTTCCTTGCATTACTGCTCACAGACCAACTCAATGTTATGCCCCACTTCTCCTGGCAGCTGAGAATGCCATGGATGAGCACACCCATAGTTCGGTTTTCTTGAAAGTTTGCTTTTGGAGTCCAATTGTATTTCTATGATATCAGGTTTATTCTCTCTCTCTCTTTCTCTCTCTCACACACATACACACACACACATTTTGGTCACAGTCTGGTTTTGAATACTAAGCGCTTAAAACAACAGGCTATACTAACCCCATTACTGTGGCCTAGCAGAACAAAGGAAGAGTTCCTTTCCATTAATTTAATTCTAAAAGACATGTCTGGGCAAATCACATTCCTGAGTGGCAAGAGGCTTCTCACTAAAATTCTAAATTCCGTTTGCAGTCAGAGGCACTGGGCTGCAAGAGATCTTTAAAGGTCATGAGACCAAACCCAATTCTATAACACTATTGTTAGCATTGTGTCATTTCCAGTGACATGGGAGTAGTATGATTGCAGGATGAATGCATGGTACTGTTGGACTGCAGGGCATGTTGGACTTGGACTAGGAACTTTGTGGCCTCAGCAAAGGGCATAGGCTAGTGAGATTCTTGGGCTCCTTCAGGCAGAAGGAGATAAGGTGGTGACCAACAGCCCATTACTGACAGGCATATGAAGATTCTAGGATGGCCAGGTCTAATGTATACCTGAAAATCTATCTTTACTCCTCTCACTTGGTCATCAGAACAGTACCTTCTGTTTACTCCAAACTTTCCTCTCCAGTAGCTGACCTTAGATGCTCTGAATCTGCAAGTACACACTTAATATAATGGTTTCAGTATTATTCCCCACTAGCTTAGTGGATTCTGCATGGAAGTCACTGCATTTCAAGTTCTGTCTGGCTCACCTCAAGCCATGTTCTTCGTTTCCCAGTATGGCATATTACTTGGTGTTTCAGAAACACCATATAGACACACTCATAGGTGCTTCCAATTTAAATCATGGCCTTATCATAAATAAGCAGGTGACTTTTAGTGAGGAAATCCTCTCACTTATTTCCTAATCCAGACTCTTTCTTAGGGTTTGTTTTTCTCCCTAAAGGAACAGATAATCTGGTCTAATATAAATGATTGAAGAAGGTAGAAAAACACCTATTTCCTCACAAAAGTTAAGACAGAGCCTCACTGCCTTTTTCTAAATAGCTTTAGCTCTGCCTGATCATCTTCTTTTGTGAGAACAAGCATTGCCACTGTCATTGCTGCACTGAACTGTGCTGTTATTTAGGGGATGAAAATGTCATATGTTTCCTAGTGCAAAGCAGCAATAAGTTTGGCAGCAAATCTATAAGTGGTTTCTGGGGTGGGTGGGGAAACATCTTATATTAGCCCTGTCATTGTGGCTGTGATGATCTGTGGCTGTCAAACTATGAAAACAGAGCATAGTAGTTTATTATTGCAGTCTTGGCCACGTGACTAGCTTGCAGTAACAATGAAGTCTGTCCTTGCATTACCCACCAAGAAACAGTTGTTCTGGGAAAAGGCTCTGGCTTCTGGTTTCACAGTAGTCAGATCAAGGTGAATTGCTGAAAGAGGAAGGCACTTATCTCAGTTTTCCTTCAAACAGCTGCACCAAGATTGTACTCATTAGTCAGCAACTCAAAGGCACAGAGAAGGGCGGAATTGGTGAAGGTTTCTTTCTATAAGACATTGAGATTACAAACCCTCTGTTCTTTCAAACATGAAGTCAGCTACTCCAAACTGTGTGTTGTGATAGTCCTGAGGAACTCAATATCTGATTGGTTACCATACAACAGTATTGGCAGATTAACTTGCAGGAATGCTGTTAAGACATTTGATGTCTTAAGTTTATTGGCTTATATCAACCAGCACAATTTACTTGCCCTTATTTTCAAAGCTCTCATTGACTTGCCACCTGTCTCTCTATTTGTTTTATCTTGATACATCCCAGCCTGAAATCTTTGTTCTTCCAGCTCTACTGGCCAAACTTCTCTTGTGTCCCTAAAAAGACTCCACCCTTTCTCCCTTGCTGCCCAATAGATTTAGAAAAACCTGCATGACATCATCTCTCTTACTTACTGTATTAAACCCTTTCACAAAACCATCTTTTCCCCTGAAGCCTTTGGCAGAACATCTACTTCTCATGGTGTAAAGTAAGTCTCAGTGTAGCTAAGCTTAAGCATGTCTACCTAAAACAATTGGCATGTAGCCTTTGCTGTTTAAACTCCACTTTTCCATCCTGTGAAAGAAGGGCTGTGCTGTATCCATTCAAAGGCTTTATAGACTACAGACTTGTTTGGGGGAGCCCAAAAGCAGGGCATGAATGCAGTAGCATCTTTCTCATTCATGTTTGTCAAGCACTGGTATGCCTCTTAATATAGCCTTTGACGTGGCATATAGCCATTGTGACTAGTAGCACTTTCTCCTGCATTAACTTGTCCCCCTCTATTGTTAAAGCCATTGAACACACACACATTTCTTGTTTCCCCATGTTGAAGTGAAACTGTATGTTCCATTGGACAAAGACCTGTTTCAGGTATTCTGTGAAGTAATGCGCTGATTGATGGCCCTTATATAAAATAATCCAGAAATAACTTATTCAAGATATTAAAAATTAAATACTAAAAAATCCTTTAAACATCATGCTTTAAATCTTCTTCAACAGGATACATTAACCCCACCCCCTGCATATATTCTTCTTTTGATATTAAATTTAAGTGCAGTGTAGGAGAGGGAAAGGGAGAGAGACAAGTTTGCGTTTTAAATTATTTCATTCTTTCAGGGCTTTTATGGAGCCTAGGGGGGAAAGAACCAGATACAAGAATACATAACTAGTTGGTTTTGCAAGTAAGATATATGTTGAGGTGTGGGGGAGTGAGTTAACATCCTTAAGTGAATGATAATTACCTGTCAGTTATCAAGACTAATTTAGCATTTCTTAAGCAGATTCAATATTTTTCTGCATCAAAAATGCAATGCTGGTCAGGACTGCCCTAAATACATTTTCATCACCAGACCTCAGATGTTGCCTTCTCCTGCTCATATGCTTTCATTTGCCTGCCGTTTGTCACAGATGGTGAATGTCAAGGTTGAAGGGAAAATTTATCACAATATAGTCATGAGGTACGTGAAGGTGGGGGCTGCAGTCTGAGTATAAATGCAGATGCATACCTGCCTGCAATCTGGACTAGAGGTAACAATTCAGGGTTGAAATTTTAAAATAAGGGATTTGTATCTTGGATAACGCAGTGAGCTGGAACACCTGGTTGGGAGTTCAATTCTTCACTATGCCTTGTAGAAACAGAGCTAGCGTGTGTATTCTTGGGCAAGCTAACAGAGTCCCAGAGCATCCCCAAAAGAAGAGAATGTTAAACCATGTATGAGTATGCTATACCTAGAAAACTCTGGAAATGACAGCAAAAAAAGGGTAAATCACTTCTGAGTACTTTATACCTAGAAACCCTTAAGGCTTGCCGTCATTCAGAATCAACTTGACAGCACGTAATTAGATGATTATGATGATGATGATGATGGTTATCATCATCCTATGACCAGACTGCATCATTTATTTATCAAAGTTGCAGGATCTATGGTACTGAATGGCTGCAGTGGATTGAAAGATCTACCAAAGAGTGCTGCTTCTGTACTGCCCCATAGCACTTAAAGCAGTCTATTGGGTGGTTTACAATTTAATTATGCAGGTTACACATTGCCCCCTCCCAGTGAGCTGGGTACTCAATTTACTGACCTTGAAAGGATGAAAGCCTGAGTCAGCGTTGAGCCAGCTACCTGAATCTGTTGGGATTGAATGCAGGCCATGAGCAGAGTTTTGACTGCAGTACTTCAGTTTAATCACTGCACCACAAGGCTCCCTGCCTGTGGTTTGGTATAGTTAATCACTCCATCACTTGGAGCCAGTGGCAGCTGTTGCCTTTTGTAGTTGATGGGGTGGAAGGCATCTAGGAGTGAGCCAGGGCAAAGGTGGGCAATCATACACAACTGTGAGCATGCACAAAAACATTCACATACATATACAGAGGCAGGCAAACAAGCAAGCAAGTGTTCATTCAAATGTATGTGCAGGCATTCAGTCATATATGTGCTCGCCCTCCCTCTTCACTTACTCAAAAACTGATCTTGGAGCAGTAGAATACCTCTTGTCCTCAGCTGAGAAATGTTCCTGCCTGCTGCTGGTTCCCTCTGTGTCTAGTTTCAAAACTACGGTAGCTGGCTGATTCCCCCATGTTAATTTTCTCATTTCTTTCTTCTCCACCATTCTTACACACTTGCCATTCACACAAAATATGAGTCGGGAAGTTCAGTTGAGAACCTGACCCTTTGCTTTATGTGTAGACGCAAGCAGGAGTGAGCTGGCTAGGGGTACCTGAACTGTGTCCTAATGGATCAGCTTGCAGAACTACAAAAAAGAGGGGGGGGAAGAGATGTTAGAACTGACCAAGCACAGAACACTGTATATATGGAAGGGAGATGGTGTAAGTGGGGAACAAAATAGAGGGTCTTGGAAGGCAGCATGGCTGGCCAGCTAGATGGGTGGGTGGCTGGCATCTTGAATAGGACACTTGCACTACAGTATTTTGTTTCAGATCTTGCTGATCAGTAATAGAATAGGACAGAATAGAATAGAGTAGACCTGTCTGTTATCTAACCAGTCTGCCTGTTGGCTCATGCTATAATCACTCGGCCATGGATAAGCAAAAGGTATGTTGAGATTACTGATAGATCAGTTTGCAGTAGGTTCACAAGGGTTTCTGACTCCTAGCTGCCCAATAATAATAATATTAATTATGTGCCATCAAGTCAATTCTGATGTATAGCATCCCTTTTCCAGAGTTTTCTGGATAGAGAGTACTCAGAAGTGGTTTATCATTCCCTTCTTTAGGGGGCACCCTGAGACTGTGCAGCTTGCCCAAGGCTACATAGGCTGGCTCTTCTCCATGGAGGCACAGTGTGGAATCAAAATCTGAACTTACCCTGTTGTTGTTTAGTCGTTAAGTCGTGTCCGACTCTTCATGACCCCATGAACTTACCCTATGATAGTGCTAAAAAGAACACTTGGAGACAGAAGGAAAAACCAGGCATGGATTTGGGTGTAAAAGATTTGTAAGCATGATTCTGGGACTGAAAATAAAGTCCTGATTGAACATGTGTTCCTTAGTAAGTGTGTAGGCACCAGATGAGTGTGTCTCAAGGCTGTAATAAAAAAAAGTGGCGCCTACAAGGCTGAAGTCCTTCTCCCCTTGCTCTAGGTGGTGAATATGCATGTATCCAACCTGTGGAGCAGTAGTCTACAGGCTAAGTGGGATCGCCAGTTACCAATTTGAGTTACTTTACAGAAGTTTCCTATCTTGTCTGCATTTGCTAAAGCTAGCAGGGCTCCCTGTCTAATGTATTACTTTCTTTTTCACCCCAGCTGCTTTTGTTTGTTTGTTTTGATCTATTTATATACCGGTTTTCTTCTCGTAAATTCAAGGTGGTATATACAGTTGTCTTCCTTCTCTTTTGATCATCACAGAAATAATAACATAGTGAGGTAGATTAGATTGAGAGAGCATGAAAGGCCCAAGGTCACCCAGCAGCTTTCATGACTAAGTAGAGGTTTTAACTCAGCAAACCCAAGCCCTTGTCCAACTTGGTTGGACTGCAATTGCCTTCCTCTGGATTGTTGGAATAGGGTTGCTTTCTTTAGGACAGCCTGGGGAACCTTTAGCTCATCAGGTGTTTTGGACTTCAGTTTCCAGAACATCAAGCCAGCATTGCCAATGCTAAGGGATGATAAAGACTGCAGTCCCAAATATCTAGAGGACTGTGTTTTTTTACTCCAGTGTAGCACTTTTCTCATATATCTTGGACTGTTTTTGATTCTTTGTGTTACTTGCCTTTGGCCTGTTGCTTTATCCATAATATAAAATTAAAAATAAACATAGACATTAATACAGAATGATTCTAAACTAAAAAAAAGAGCTTTTCTTGAGAAATCCTAAGTTAAAGTAACAGTAGCTGTGGCAGAAATTTGTTTAAGCAGATATAAGAATGTATTTATTTTTTCTTTATGGAACTTTTACAATCTCAAGTTTCCCCTGAAATTTCTTCACAACCCTAGGGGGTTGTCCATCCAGTCTGGGAACCAATATTCTGTGATTAAAACACATGTGTGTTTCAACAGCATAATGTCAAAACCTGGGAGAACTTCTCGCAACAGGCAAATATTGCTTCTGCAGTGGTCTGTGTAACTATATAGAAGAACGGGATTCCTGGGTAGTCAAGCTGCACTCTTTGTCAGAAGCTAGAAGGAATTGAAAGGTCCAGAGCTTGTATGCTGACATTTCCACTGGTCTCAAAATGACCCTCTTTAAGATACAAGAGTGTGTGTCCCTTGAACTGGGCCTATCTCATACTGGGGTTGAGTGTGCCTTCTTGGGTACCATTCCTTCCTTCCTGAACGTTCTGTCAACTGAATTCAGGCCCTGTTGCAGTATTTCAAGCTCTATAACACTTCAACTCAAAAGTCTCAATTTCAGTTTGAGCAGCTGTCCTCCAGTATGAAGACTGAGCATAGACTCTTTCTCCTTTTTTCCAGACTGCTGCCTTGGATCCCTTGCCTGTTTTATTTTATTTTTCCTTTTTTTTTTATGGTGGGAGAGAGAGAGAGAGAGAGAGAGAGAGAGAGAGAGAGTTTATGTTTTTTTTTTTTTATAAAAACAACAACTTCCCAACTGCCTCCAGTTCTCTGATTTTTGTTTGTTTGTTTGCTGCTCTAGAACTTGACTCCTGCCTTCTTTGGACCATGTAACTTCCTCTGTCTCATTTAAGCTGACAGCCAGCTCCTCAGGAACCAAAGAGCCTTGCAGGCTTCTGTTTATATGTTTTAGCTTAACAGGTACAGAGCAGCCAGAACCTGCCTTTGCCAAAATCTGGATAAAAATTCTTGATATTATATATTTTAAATCTGATTGCTTTCAGATTAATTTTTTGAAGGTTTTAAGATGACACTGTTTAGTTGACCATCCCCCCTTCTACCCCTAACATTACTGAATAATAGATTTTATTATGATATAAATACCACAGAATATCTTAAATATGTTTTCTGATAGATCTGGGGCAGTAAATCCCTTCTGGACATCTATCTCCAGAATTACATTGAGAGGAATAAACAGCTGTCGGGAATATAAATGCTAAATCATCAAAATGCTGACTCAGTGCCGCAGAAATCACAATATGTTCATACAGTGCGGAGGTAACATGTCAGATAGCAGCTACTCACATTTTCCTTATTTGGACAGCTGTAGACCCCAAATAAAAAGCAGGAACTAGTGCAAGGAACTGAAAATAAACACATAGGTAGCTAGATATGCTTTTCATAGACCTCTAGGTTTTCTAATGCAAACATAAATGGTTGGTAAAGTCAATCTACTAGAGTCCCCAAAAATCCTACATTTGGGCAGGCACACGTCTCCTAGGAACTTCTTTTTCTTCTTTCCAAAACTTCAGAGTCTGCTAATAAGATCCATGTTCAGCATTGTCATGGAAGGAAAACAGTCATTTATCTACTTCCTATCATCCATGTTCAGAATCTCAGCAACCCTCTGGTCATATTTTGGAAGTTTATGCCTTCTCTGTCTCCTAATTCTACTCCCATTTTTCCAGACAAGAGCTCTAGATAACTCAAAGCCTGACACCACTTTTGTAATATGTTAAAGATTATTGTCTAACTCTGATTTTGTTTCAGACTTATATATACAGTAGGTTAGGGCAATATCTGTTGTGAGTATTTGATAAATCCTGTTTTATAAAGTTAGGAGAGTATAAGGTAAAGGAACAGCAGCAACAGAAGCAGAAAAATGTGTATGAGAGAGAAGTAACTCAAGTTCTCAGCGTTCACCCCTTCACAGTAACTAGCACTTCGCATAATAAAAATCACTGTAAAAAGTAGGAAAGGTAACTTTATTTACAGTTTCATTCTTCAATTGCAGTCAGAAGTATAAAGAGGGGGGGGGGGGGGAAGAAATTGCAGTCTCGACCATGTGGGAGGACTGAGTCCACCATGCACCCACATGATTGGAGGTCAGAAGCAGAAAATAACATATCTGCTTTGGTTGGAGATCAGAGAAGAAGAGGAGGAGCAAACAAACAACGGAAGTGAAGCAAACAAACAGGAAGAGATGAGGAGCAAGCCAGAGGGATGAAAAAAAACTTTGCTCATTAGTTAGTGGTAGAAGACAGTCACCTTAGTTTGTAAAAGCTTCCTCCTCCCACTGAAACCCCAACGTTAGGTTTCATGCAAGATTGTTATTTTTCCAACAATATTAATATTCTAAGCTATGCAGATGAGCCAATTTTACTGGTAGTAAACAATGATGACTTGAAAAAAAGAAAGTGAAAAAGCAGGACTGAAGTTGAAAATAAAGAAGACAAAAAATCATGCTACAGAAGAACTTGTAATTTTAATGTTGAGAATGATGAAATTTAAATGATTAAATATGTTGTATATCTAAGGTTAAATCAGCAGTCCAAGTGGAGACTGCAGCTGAGACATCAGAAGAAGATTGAGACTTGGAAGCGATGAAGAAACTAGAAAAGATCATCATCTATAAGGATGTTTTTCTGGAGACCATGCCAAGATTATCAACACTACTGTATTTACTGTTACTGTGTATGAATGTGAAAAATGAACAGTGAAGAAAAACAACAGGGAAAAAAATGATTCGTTTGTAATACGGTGTTCGAGGAGAGTTTTGCAGATACCCTGGACTGCCAGAAAGACAAACAAGTGGGTCCTAGATCAAATCAAGCCTGAACTCTCTCCAGAAGTTTTTTTTTTTTTAAGATGAAACTGAGATTTTTTTTTACTTTGGACATATCACGAGAAGACAAGACTTGTAAGCATTTGAAGCGAAGAAATACACCATGTACACAAGGCCATATATGGCAGAAATATTTATTCCTCCCCTTCCCCCCCCCCCCCCCCCCGCTAATTTAAACAGATAGGAGAAGCAGTGGGAAAACTTGGAAGAGTTATTAACTGAAGATGTCATGATCAGGACACCTTCCAGGCTGTGTCTTTTTGGGTTATGTGTCCCTGCTGTCCTGTGTGGCTCCAGGGCTGGATGTTCTGGAAACATGATAATTGAGAGAGGGCAGCAGAGGGTTCAGAGTGGTTTGAAATAAGGTTCACCACTTATGATGTGCTCATTAATGCAAAATAGGTGTTGCATTCCCTCACTATAACCCATGAAGTCAGCTCTCACTTGCATCACTCCATCTATGAAAGTTATGTTGGGTGATGTCCTAATATGACTCTCAAGTTTAATCAGAGTTGATGACAAAACTCAAGACACAGAAGGTCAATGCAAATTTGTGAACCAAATCAACCCTTAAGTCATCCATCGAACAACTTTTATAAAAGTGTCTCTAAATCCTCAAAATGGTTCTGTAAACAACATTGCTGTTCTTTTGGTGCATCACATTTCTGAACTCCAGGGTAATTCTTTGTGTAATCTGGTTCCCTTGAGGACAGCAATCTAAATTTTGCACAGGGGGAATGCTGGCCAAGCCTTCAAGACATGTGGTGCTGCCTGCGTCCTTGGCCCTTTAGCCTTGTCAAAAAGGAAAGTCCTGCCTTTTCAAAACATTTGGCTTTGGGTGTGTTCTGAGCAAGGATGGACAGGCAAGCCAGATCAAGAAAGGACTTTACAAAACAAAATTTATGATTAGGGGAGTTGCTCTATTTTACAAAACAGTAGCACACATAAAATTTGAAACAAGAAATAGTTTAGCATTTCTGTTAATTGGAATGAGATTACAAAACTCCATACAATGACATGAGTATTTTAATTAGGTGGAACGACAAATGAACAGAGCTTATTTTGAAGTTCAGGTGCAAAACCCTTCAATATTTGGAACTGTCCCACCAATTAAGCTTGCCCCTCTCAACCTCAGTGTCCCCTTTCTGCTGTTCCTTTTTGTTGATCCTGTGGCATATTTGGCAGGAAACTACCTTAGAGTTTTGCAGAGGAGCTATAATTTTTTTCATCTTCTTTTTCTCTCCTTGATACATCATCACCTTTCTGTTGGACATCCATGGAAGCTGGTACTTGGATTCATCGGTAAAGACCATTTTAAATAAAAGAACTTATAAGCTGCATTGAGCACTACCTGATAGTGGAAAAGTGAGGTAGAAACACTGTCGTCATCATGGTGTGTTCACATGGTGAGCTGTTGCTAACATCACTTTGAAGAGACAAGACTAATTTTGACTTCTCATCTTCACAGTACTAGCAACATAGGAAGATGTGTTCTACAGTGTCAAATATTTACCATCTAGACCAGTATTGTCTTCACAGGCTGGCAGTGGCTGTTCAGAGTTTTCAAGAGTTTTTTCAGTTCTATCTGGAGATGCCAAGGATTGAACCTGTGGCCTACTATATGCAAAGCGTTTACCCTAAAGCCATCTTTCTCAGGCACCTTAACTGCTAGCAACGTACAGCAGCATGCTTAGCATAAAGTGTCCTTTCTTTTCCCCAAAATAAAGAAAAGCCACATGCTTTTAAAGTCTGAAGCTCTTTTAGAAGCTGTGCCTATGTTCATTCAGAAAGTTGTCACTATCATCACCACCACCGCTGCCACCATCATTAACAATAGGAGAGGCAGCACCATTTCAGAATTTTCTGTGAAAATTGTCACACAAAAGCAAAGGGCACACAAAAGAATCAGACCAAACAACAGTGAGAGGAACAATACATGATTATAATAAAACACATATTCAGACTAGCTAAAATGGCAGGGGGGAAAAAACAGACTGAAAATGAAGCCCAGCAGATTGGAGGACTAAAAGTACAAGCTACAAGCATATGGAAAGAAATGTGTTTTCAAGAGATCTCTAAGAACTAAAAAAGCGTGTTGCTTATCTACTGCCCCATAGCGCTTGAAGCACTCTCTGAGTGGTTTGCAATTTAATGATGCAGGCTACAGTACACAGTGCCCCCCCCCCCCCCCAGCTAACAAGCTGGGTACTCAAATTTACTAACCTCAGAAGAATGGAAAGCTGAACTAAAAGTGAAAGGGCTTGCAGATATCCATGGGGGAGTAATAGGTGCAAAAGAACACAGTTCCTGGACTTTTAAACACTTGTGCAGATCATCATCATCTTAGAAGTTCAGAGCTAGATCATTGAGTCCAGCCTGTCACAGTGGGGAATTGAACTCCCAACCTCTGACTCCCTTAAACCACTGGGCTATCCAGCAGTTCTATGTTAGCAGGTGTAGCTTTCATGCAAGCTACTAATGTTTCGTTTTGTTTTGTGTTTTGTTTTGTAACTATGCAAGGCCAAAAAATGGGGAAAAAATTCAGGTCAAGTTTGACCTATAGGTAATCCAGTCCTCTGCCACTTGGTTTTTAAATCCATCTGACGATCTACTCTATTTAAATCAAAATCTGCTTTCCAGGCTATACTGTCGTATTGATAAACAAGAACCTGGTAAAACTAGCATTAACACTGTAGAAGCATTAGACTTCACCCAGTGTGTTTCTCTCTTAAACAAAGAACTGTTTGTTTAACAATACTCTTCATACCAGAAGGGGCAGAGAGAGTTGTTGGCTGTTAGCCTCTCTAGAGGGGGAGATGTTATAATGAGGTTGCTAACTGAGAGGTCTAGTTCAGAGGTGCAACACACCTGACTTATTTCAGAAGGCAAAGGAAACATAGAGCCATCTTTCCCTCACTACACTGTGATGGTGTCAAACAAGTGTTTTGGTATGAATGTTAAGTGGTTAAAATGCAGATACAGGTAGGCATGCATAACGTACAGACACAGATGCACGGGAACACAATGCCATGTATAGTGTGGAAAGTGTTTTTTTATTCTGCAAACAGCCAAGTAATGGAAAAGTGATGACTGGCCCCTGCTCTGAAATCCAGACAGAAAAATCTGTAGAAGCATCCCCAAGGCCACCACTAAGGTGCTGTTTTCTGCCAATATCACAATGGAACCAAGAGAAAAATGTGTTTCTAAAGTATGTAGGGCCCACTCCCTGCCCCACCACCTTTTTAAAAAATCACATAGGCATTTAAAACTTTTTGGAATGCCAGTGCTGCAGAATTTTTAAAAAATATAAAATTGGCATGAAACATTTGCTGCTGTAGATAAATTGTAGGCTGTTGCATTAACTAATAACAATAGGTGAATAAATCAATTTGCTTGCTTCCTTTCCTGGCTGCCAGTCTGATAAATTTGGAAACAAATTGGCATGACCTGATAGTGTCTGCTTTTGTCATGTCTGCTTTTATCCCCTGCCATGACAGTCCCTGCTCAATTTTGAGGTGTCCAGACATTACACTATAAACTATGCACAGGACATATATGAACAAGGCACTTACTCAGAATTCACATGGGTTTTCCCTAAAAATAGGTACAGAGTCTGTGTCCTTGTCTGTGTTTCTTGAAATCTCAGAATATCTGTAGTTCTGCAGCTGGAAGGCTTATATACAGACTTTTTAGTACTTGTAACATTAGGACTTAATCTTCTCAAAAGGAAATGGATTGTTGTTCAAAACTGCTGCAGACAGAGGGAAAGATTCTACTATTGTACCCACATAATTTTGTTCTTGCCCATGAAGATAGAATATGTACATCTGTTTATGTGTGTTTTTCATGTTTGTGCTTAGCCACACATTTAGAAATCCAAATTGCTAGGCAGCGGTATACCTTGAGCACCATTCAGTCTAGCCTAGTAAGCTCTTTCTAAATTGGTTGTATGGGCAATCCTGCCATCAGCTACCTTCAGAGTCTTAGCTTAGCATGGACAGCTTTATTTATCACTATACAAGTGGGAGGTGTCCAGACATTGCCATCTTCAATTTGTAGTCCTTGTGTGTTTTCCCACAGTTTCTTCCATCTTTTAACTTACCAGCAAAAATCTGTTAAGGGAGAAACAAGAATAAGAGCACAATGCCTTTTGACAGTTGACAAGCTTCTCCAGGTGCTCTCCAGCTTTCTTGCCTTTGTAACAGCATATGCCAGAGATTTGACCCATGTCCACATGCAGAGCATGACCCCTCCAAAGAAACCACCATGCTGAAGATGGCTCATGACCAGGGGGCTCTTCACCCTAAAACTAATCTTGAATCTTAACTCCGCATTGCAACCATGTTCTGAAAAACTGGGACGCAGAGAAGATGTCTTTAATGGCAAGATTGCAAAGAGTTAGGAGAGTTTGCAGTTGCCTTAAAAATAGGAAACTGGTTGGGAGTTTGATTCTCCACTGTGCTTCCTCGACAGGGGCTGGACCCAATGAGCCATAGGTCCTTTCCAGCTCTACAGTTCTAAGATTATTATTATTATCTGTGCATGTTTGTATGTGTCTGTATATAAAGGAGAGAGTGAGAGAGCGTATACATTTTGTTTGTTTGTTTGTTTGTTTGCTTGCTTGCTTGCTTGTTTAACTTGAATACTGTGGCTCTTAGTGATAAACACTACTTTGGATAGTTTACATCCAGAATGAGACTAACATAAAACAAATCAAAATGTAATAAAAGAAACATCACATATAATCAGACAAAACCAGCAAATAAATCAATAAGCCCAAACAATAAGCAATCAAAAATGATCAATTCAGTTTAAAAGGTTGAAAATAAATATTTAGAATGTCATTTGTAATAAAGTCAGGAGGAATCAAAAGGTAAAAATCTGAGTACTAGAATAAAGTTCTCTAATGAGATAGAGCAATAGAAAGAGTGTAAAGATGATAAGCATATGTAGTATGGTTTGGAAAAGAGAAAGGAAGAAAAAAATAAGGTAACAAAAATGAAGAAATAATGTTACGTTCTACTTAGAAATACATCTTTCAATAACTTTTCAAGTGGTAGGTAGAACATGTATAATGAAACCATGCAAATAAATAAATAAAATTTATATGAACAGCCAAATAAACAATATTACTTATTCATTTGTAACAGAGCTTGGAGGTGTTACCGTCTGGAAAACCCCAGCCAGCATAGCCATTGGGGGATTCTGAAATCTGTAATCCAGGAAATAATTTTGTCCAAACTGTGGGCAAAATTATTTCCTGGATTCTTTATTCCAAGCATCAGCAAGGCCACTCAGATTTAGAAGTAGAGAAAATGGAGCCTTAGCAAGGATCAGGCACTAAGAAGTAAGAGGCTAGAACCAAGATGACAGTGGTAGCAGTAGTACTGGGATAGGTAAAGGTAAAGTTTCCCCTTGACATTTAGTCCAGTCGTGTCCGACTCTAGGGCGCGGTGCTCATCCCCGTTTCCAAGCCATAGAGTCAGCGTTTTGTCCGAAGACAGTTTCCGTGGTCACGTGGCCAGCGCGACTAGACACGGAACGCCGTTACCTTCCCACCAAGGTGGTACCTATTTATCTACTTCCATTTGCATGCTTTCGAACTGCTAGGTTGGCAGGAGCTGGGACAAGCGACGGGAGCTCACTCCGTCTCGTGGATTCGATCTTATGACAGCTGGTCTTCTGACCCTGCAGCACAGAGGCTTCTGCGGTTTAACCCACAGCGCCACCACGTCCCTGCAAGGGATAGCTGGTTGTCAATCCCACTAAATCAAAGCTTGGTCCTCTTTCAAACTAGGCAGACATTAGGTTCCAAGCAAGAATTGTTTCTCTATCATCCTTGGTGTTCTTTATATTTTAAACAGGAGTATGAATGGTTGCCTTTGACTAGGTTTATTATTTATTTATTTAAAATATGTGTACCCCACCTTTCTCCTTAAAGGGACCCAAGGCTCTTTGTACAGCTTTGCAGGCCAGTTTTGGTATTTAGCATTAGAACCCATGAATAATAATATCTCAGATGTAGATTTCTGCTTGTATATGTGGTCATCCCATTATGTGGCTCCTGGGGTGCAGTAAATTATGAATAAATCATGCTCAACCTCTAAGCTACTATTTTGGATCTGGTTCTACTTGGGAGAACTCTGAATTCTGGTAAAAACCAAAGTTAACTTATTCTTGAAAATGTTCAGTCATGTCTGCAAGTCCTCCTCCTATTGCACCAACGGAGAAATAAACTCAAACTAGATTATGAAATCTTTTATATTTCATATAGGAAACCAATACGGCTCTTCTTCAGCTTCTCTTTCTGCCCAGAAGGCATTCCCGGAGATCACACCCTCAACCGTCTTTTGTAAATATTAAGGCGATTCCACTCTTGCTCCTGATTATAGCAAATCCTATTACATTAAAGTTCATTGTAATTTTAATCTGATTAACAGTGGGACTCTTAACAGTGTAGTGTTTTTAATGGAACTGCTTTCTCATGCAATTGAAAAGGTTTTTCATTTTGTACTAATTGTGCAAATACAGGATCAGTTCTATCAACGGCCTATGAATAGAATTGAGAAGCAGACAGCTCTCTATGTTCAAATGACACAAAAAGCCTTTGTACAGAATCGTGGTGAGAATCTCCTGTCTTTTGTAATTCATTCTGTGATACTGATGGAGCTTAGTGTGCACAGAGGATACACATAGAATCACAGCATTGGGGTGGGGTGGGGTGGGGTGGGTTTATATGTCATTTAGTCCATCCATGGAAAAACTTCAGAACTAGAGTATCCCCAACAAGACAGGTGTCCAGTCTCCGGGAAACCTCTAGCAAAGAAGAGCCCGCCCAACCTGCTCTAGATAATTGGTTTCATGCTTATGCTGCTCTTACTTTCAAGATGATTTTTCTCATGATCAGCTGAAATCTGTCCTCCTGTTAAGCCTGTTTGATTTAGTTCTGGCCTCTGGGGCAACAGAATACAAATCTTTGCCCCCATCTGTATTTCACAGCTCTTTGAAGAATGCTTCTATGTACATGTTTATGTCTGGAAGTACCTTTTTATACAAAGAGGCATTAAGCTAACCATCAGTTTTGTGAAGGGTGACATAACATAGGTATTTTTAAAAGCTCTCACCACCTCTCAGTTTCTACATTTGCAGGAAAATGGTCATGTTATCAACATCAATTCGCACTGCAAAATTAGCACTTTGGGTTTTACGTTATGAGATAGTGGGAGGTAGATTTCTAAAATGCTGGATTAGGTGCTCCTTTTTGCAAAGTGTAGTGTTAAGCAATGAATTCAGTCTCCCAGAGAACTTGAAAAAATACATTGGAATATGTTGATTCTTAATATAAGTCTTATTGCTTCCCTTCCACCCTTCTCTGAGCCCTCACAGATGATGGGGCACTTTAGTATAGAAAAATGGTAAATAAGAGGTCATACCATAGAGGTGTATCATATTATGTATGGTGTAGAGAAAGTAGATGTAGGGAAGTTACATTTCTTCTCTCGTAATATTAGACATGGAATCACCCAATGAACCTGTATTCTTGAAAAAGCAGAACAGATAAAAGGATGTCTGCATCTTTATATAGAACATAGTTAAAGTGTGCAACTTTGCTTCTGTAAAATGTAGTGATGGATGTCATTTTGGACAGTCTCTAGGATGGCCCTAAAATTTTGTAAAGAGAGATGGTTGCCTCAGGCAGCAAGATGTTGAGAGAAGGAACAGTATACTATGCAGCCTCCCTGCATCCCCTAAACTATGCTGCTGCCTTCAGGTATGGCAGAGGCTGTTGCCCCACTTCATTCTCAGAGTAAGATTTAGTTCCCTCTTCAGTCTGCATTTGGCTATGAAATGGGAGTGGATGCCGGCTTACTCTTCACCTCAGGTAGCAAAATGTCCAGAATGTCTTGGGCCAGTTCTGACAAGCTTTAAAAAGGTATCAAACAAATTTGTGGAACATAAGCCATTACAGGCTACTAAAAATGATGGCTGCATTCCAGTATTAGAGGGAACAGTTTCCTCAATACTGCCCCATTTGTTGGGAACACAAATGGGACAGTCTTGACATGTTTCTCCTCTTGCTTCTGGGCCCCTTAGAGGCAAGTGCTGGCTACTGGGAGCAGAATGCTACACCAGATAAGCTTTTAGTCTGATCAGACACAATTTGAACAGGGGTATAGAAAGGTTTGGGAAGTGGGGAACAGGTTTCAACTCTTGAAATCTTTATTTCTCTTTCACAAATTCACATGCTTCAAACTTCCATTTGCCATGGGTGCATTGGCAAAACACGGAGGCTATCTTTTTAATGGAAATAGAAGATTTACCTGTCAAGTTCTTGGCAGGGAGAGGGAGGAAAAATCACTTCTTCCCACTATCTGCAACTTCTGAAAATGTTCAGGCTTCCTTGTGTGTCATATGTTCTTTAGCCTGAAGCATCATCTTATGACAAATAGAATTTTATTATATGTATATGTATTTCAGCCTGTAGGCCTTCAAAATGACTAGCAAATACCAAAAGAGATATGAATACATAACTAAATAATAAATAAACTAGCACTGTGAATGCTATCAAAATGGTGTATCAGATATAAAAGTACAACAGAAAACCAGAATAAAAACCTCAGATGCATATCTGTGGTATAATGCATGCTTTAAAAAATGGTCTGTAGGATAGGCTTTCTCTCTTTTCAGTGCAGACTCAGAAGTCCTAACATGTTGGATGTGTTTGGTTTTTTTTTTAAATCACAGGGAAGGTAATTTGCAAAACAGCTGTCTCTATATAGCCATTTACATTTTGTTCACCCACATACAGTGCTTTGAAGGAAGCTCTGTATTGTTTCCATTTTAACAAAAGTGAGATAAGAAAACCATCTGGTGTTGGAGAGGCATAGATTTAAAAATTCTGCAGCTCAGTGGTTACACATCTACATTCAATCCTAGCATCTCCAGATGAGACTGAGAAGGACTACCATGTGAACCCTGCAGGGGCTCCTGCCAATCAGAGGAGAAAGTCTTTAGGTAGGCAGACCAATGGCCTGCTTCAGGATAAGGCAACGTCCTCTGTGTAAGTAAAAGCCAGTTGGTCTATGAGAGAATTATACAGCAAGACTCCCCACCCCAGTCTTGTTGCAACAGCTAGAGGCCCCCACAATAACGAGGACAGTCAGGGCCAGACCTATAACGAGGAAGTGAGGCAGCTTTTTCAGGCAACAGAAGCTCCATAGTCCAGGGCAGTGATCAGGCATCAGAGGACAGAGGTGTGGGTGCCGTGCAACTTTCCTTGTGACCCATGAGCTGGCGTGTTTCTATTCAATGCCATAGAACAGGCTATCCTGCCTCCAGTGTCCTGCTGCCTATTCCATTGGCTTCTGCGTATGGAGAGGAGGGTTGTGTTTTGTCTTTTGTCTCAGCGAGCAAAATGTCTCTGAGGATGGTGAAACATAGCTTGCAGAGGTTCTTCCCCTGAAAGCATGGTTTTAAAGCCCATTCTATATTCTAGTCTAGTTTATTTCAGGTCAACGAACACAGTAGATTATTATGACATCGTACATATAACAAAAGCTGAGACACAAGTTTCCTCCTCCCACATTTTGCATTATACTGTCAGAATAATGACATTGCACCTCTTCTTTTCATTCTGTGTGGAAACCTAGTGAAGGTGCTCCTGCAGTGCCCCAGAACCTCTTACCTCTTCTCCCACCCTGTCTCTGTGTTTCCAGTTTCAAAACACTAAGCCTTCCGGCAGGATAACAAAGCTACTCCAAGGTGTTGTTTCACTCCACAACATGATTGTAGTCTGTAACACACAAGTGATGTTGGTGATGCTGGCGGGATTAAAATAATGTGGGGCTATTCTAGGCTTTAATGAGATTAGCGTGCTGAGGACAGGGACCCAGAGGGGAGAGGGCAGTTTGAGGCCTCAAAGGATGGCAGTGGCAAAGGCCGACGTTCCCTCTGCCAGCTCCTGGCATTGCTGCTGGGCAAGAGCTGCAACATGGCTCTTTTCTGCTGGCAGAGGGAGAAGAAGGAGAGCCCCAGCCCCATGGGAGAGGGCCAAGGGGAAAGGAACCCAGCATCTGCTCCCCGTTGAGAGTGGGGAAACCAGGACAGGCCCCAGGTAAGCACAAGGGATAGCTACTGTGAGGGGAGGAGGTCATTCCTCACCAATATAGGGCTGCTGTTGGGTCTGGCAGAAGAAGAGATCTTAGGAAAAGAGGAGATGTGGGGAGAAGTGATGGAGCAGCTCCCAAAGAGGTGTGTGTGTGTGTGTGTGTGTGTGTGTGTGTGTGTGTGTGTGTGTGTGTGTGTGTGTGTGTGTGTGTGTGTGTGAATTTAAGACACTGTGATAGTGTGGAAGGACAGTATAAGAGAAAGAGACTGAAAGTGAGTGTAATGAAATGGCATGGGTGGTGTGCGTTTTTGTGTGTATATGGTTTAAAGCAAGGTCATACTGATATATGAAGAAAAGAGAGATGTGTGTGGAAAATGATTAGTTTTGAATAGTTTTGGCTATCAAGAGATGGGAGTGGAGTAAGAAGACATGGTGAGACGGGGGAAAGCTTCTGGCTTTTATGTGTAGGTTCCATGTATTTGTTTATGTGTGTTTGTGTACCTGTGTTATGTGAGGATTTCATGCATTCCTTTCACAAGTAGCATCACATGTGTTAGAAGAGAGAGACAGGCAGGCTTTGTATGATTTCAGTTACAACCTAAAGGTGGATGACAGCCTCAGTAGTGTGTGTTTGTGTGAAGAATGAACATAGGATCTAGCACTATACTAAGTCAGGCCATTGGTCCATCAGATTGGTATTATCTACACCATGACTGTAGCCCTCCAGATGTTCTTTTCCCATCACCCTTCAATACTGGCATGCTAGCCTAGGCTGATGGGAGTTGGAATTGAGCCACAGCCAGAGGACCACAGTTTCCTGACTTCTGACAGGGTCTTAAGCAGGAATCTTTCCCAGTCCTTATTGCAGTGAATGGTGGGCAGCGGAGGCAGCAGGGTGTGTGTGGGAGGGGGAGACACAGGTGCTCAGGTGATTGTCTTTTCCAAGGCTGTTTGAATTACTTTAATGTAGGCCACAGAGTAGCTGGGTCCCACTTGGATAGAACTCCAACTAGCAATGTTGGCACCCAGTGCAATCAGCGTTGCTTCCCACCCACTCTACCCTGATTATGGGCATGACATTTTCCAAGAAAAAGGTGGTACTCCATTAAAAAAAAGGGAAGAGAAAGTTTATGCTTTTCATCCCCCCAAAAAAGGGAAAGAAAGGAAATTAATAGATGTATTGTTGGATGTATTGTTGTTTATTTTCCTAACATTCCCCAGTGGATACAGCTCTAGCTTTCAGTGCCTTTTACATTTTTGTGTCCTGGGGCAAAGCCCCAGTTGCCCCACCCTACTTACAGTCCTGCATATAACTTATACATTCTTATGCCTAAAAACTTGCTAGCTGAAGCAACCAGTTATAGCTACTGGGGCCACCCAAGATGGTGCCAATATTGCACTCATTGAAGGAGCTGATTTAGAAATTTGTGTGGCATACTGCTGCACCAATAAGGTTCTCTGTTCTTTAGTGGAATCCTGTGTTTAGTGTTGTAGAGAGAAAAACATCCCTTCCACCCTCTGTGTTTGTCTCAAACAATATAACAGGAGACATCACTTTATCTCCATTTCCCATTAGTCTGCCAGGATTCTAGTAAGGCAGGCATGCCCTTCACTGGATACTGCATTTCACCTTGCCTCCAAGTGTCAGCTGGTATCCTTTGCTCTTGGTATTCTGAGTATAGAATTCAAAGACAAGATATGTAAGAATTCGTGAGCGGGCGTATGCCTAAATCCCTGTGCCCCACTGCATCTGGTACTAATTTATAGGCAAATATGTCCCCCATAAGGTCCCCCTGAATGAGTAATTGTAACAAGGAGACTCCTCCAATTAGCATCTGTGTGATATGCCTGCAGCAACATAGATATTGGGATTAACCCAGGCTAAAGATTGTAAAAAGGAAACCAGAGGGTGATAACATATTCTGGGGAAAAAATAGACTTCCAACGAAGTCATGGATGGGAATATTACATGGCCTGACTGAACAGTTCTGTTTCTTTGTTTGACAACAGTCTGCTTTGGTGAACAGGAAAAGAGGAAGCAGTACAGAAGATCAGTTCCAGTTATTTTGTTGGGTAGACAAGGAAGGAAGATATCAAAGTGAGAAATTTCTGTTTAAATCATACCACTGAGGCACCAATATGTCCTCTATGGATTGAACAGTGCTTGAGATATGGAGGTAGAAAGATAAGGGAGCCCTTTAAAAGTGCACTCCTTGTTATCCAGTGTTACCAAAACGAAGGCATCCCACAGTAGTATTTTTAAAAGCCAGCTTCCATGGGACTGCCACAGAAATGACCACTATGTCTTCATCACCACATTCATCTGATTATTGTATATTTAGTGACTGGCAACACTGTGGCTAAAGTCCTATTGCATAGTTATGCCTGTTGAAGGCAAACAATGTAATGTGAAGCAGCTTCTCACTGGCACTTCATGAATCCTTGCTTGGATTTTCGGCCACCTGTCAACCAGTGCATGTGCCAGGACAGGACGTGAACATGCATGAAAATCCAAGTGGGGACTCATGAATCAGCAGCAAGACATCACAGTGAATTACACCATTCATCTTCTGCAAGCACAACTAAGCAATAGGATTAGGTCCTCTCTGTAGGTGTGTGTGAACAGATTTTACTGAATGGCATTGTACGGGAAGTGATAGAAAAGGTCTATCAATGTGTATATTTAGTATCTGTGATTGTCAGGTTCTGCATGCATATTACCACAGGTGATATGGTTTTTGAGCAATAAGCAGGCACCACAGGCTTGTAGCTAAAATCTGTCAGCTGATCCTAGCAGAAAATAATTGCACTGTAGCCCAAGGGAAATGTTCAGAATATATGGTGATGGTGGCATTATCTGTAGAACCACCTTTAAGGATGGAATTCTAAGTACAATGCTTGGGTAACCCTCATTTAACAGAATGGCTGAAATCCTGTTGCACAGTTATGCTAAAGTTGTAACTTTTAGAGGCAAAGTGTCTGAAGTTGAGAGATCTCTGTAGGCATTTTCTGTTGGATGCTGAGTGGCACAACTCAGTGTGCAACGGATAATGCCTACGGAGATTTCTTAACTTGCAGCAATTCACCACGAAAAGTAATACCTTTTGCATAACTGCACACCAGGATTTCAACCAATGTTGAGTTCTGAGCAACTGTACTGAGGATTGCACCACACATGAGTAAGGCTGCTGTGTGGCATGATGAATGTGGATGTGTGTAGCAGGTGCTTCAACACCTGACTGCTGAAAATATTCCAAAGCTTTCACTGGCAGTTCTGTGGCCATGGCCCACTCACACATGCTAGTAGGTACTGAAGAACCAATGTGGTGCAGCAGATAGAGCATTGGGCTAGGAGTCAGAAAAACTGGGTTCAGATCCCAGTTCAGTCATAGAAATGCACTCAGGTGTAATGGTAAACCACCCCAGGAGCATCTCACATATCCCCAAAAACCTATTAGTGTCACCATAAATTGAAAGTAACTAGATGGCACCCAACAACAACAATCACTGACTAGCACTGAGGAATTATGAGCACATTGCTGGTATTATTTGACAGCTAGTTGACTCTGGCAAATGGCTG
The DNA here is from genome assembly GCA_037013535.1 of Intellagama lesueurii. Taxonomy (NCBI): domain Eukaryota; kingdom Metazoa; phylum Chordata; class Lepidosauria; order Squamata; family Agamidae; genus Intellagama; species Intellagama lesueurii. Next base: position 23,895,354 of record JBAJHW010000011.1, read on the forward strand.
CAAATGTTGAAGTCCTAACTAAACACACCTATTGGTAAGTTCCAATAAAACCTGAGGACTTAATGGCCAAGCAAATACGCTGAGGATCGGGCCACTAAAGGTGCTACTGCAAAGCAGCAAGCATACCTGTGTAGAATCAGTTCTTCAGACTTGCATCTAAAAGGTTCCAAAACAGAACGTGGTCAAACTGTGGCCTGTGGTGTCCATGCCTACGGTTACTCATTGATTTATTTATTTTTCCTGATGTTAGAGACTGAAACTGTTTTGAATCAGAGATAGAGTACCAAATAGATTAATAACAATATGGCCTTGAGCTTCTAATTTTCATAACGGTGCTGGTGTTACTTACTAAATCTTCAATTATTTAAAAAAACCAAACACCTGAGTTTAAAGGGTCTTTCTCAGCAAGCTGGCTTCAGCTTTGCAATTTTCACAATTCAGCAGTGATTCTGAAGATTATCCTGGCACTGAAGAAAAGGCACAGTAGTAAAAGATGAGTTGTGGATGCACTTCGATTTATACAACAAATAAGTGGTCTTCTGAGACTCCGAGCAATTTTGAAGTGGTCCATGGCACATAAAACAGTTTAAGAACTGCTGCCTCAAGGCACTGCATTGGAGGTGGAAACCTCCATGTGCTGAGTATGTGAATGTGCCTGTTCTGATCCAAACAGCCACTAAGTACACTTGCATGAAATAGAAATAGGGAAAGCAATTAAAAAAAAAAACACCTCCAAACCTTTCCCAGCCAGGAATACTAGTCCAAAAACGTAAGTTGCCCAAATCTTGGTGAGGGAGGGCTGAGCACCCAAGTGTGAACCCCTCCCTTCGGTTTGTGGTCCCTCAAGCGCTGTGCCTGGAGGCAATTCTAGATCTTGTCCCAGGATGCCCAAGCCCCTTCCTTAGTTGGCAGCCTGCAGTCATGGCGTGGTGAGCGCACACGTGTGAATGTTCACTGAGCACTAAGCGGAGCCGGGGGAGGAAGCAGAATGGGAACAGCCAAGGTGGGCAAAGGGAGGAGGGAGGGAGGGAGTGCGACAGCAGGCGAGGAGGAGAACAAGAAAAGGGGGGAGTGCCTAGCAGCTGAGAGCGAGCGAGCGAGCGAGCGAGAGCGAGCAAAAGCAAGACCATAGAGCGTGGCGGCAGCAGCAGCAGCAGCAGCAAGAGGAGGCGGAGGCGATCGCGAGCAGGGGAGGAGAAGGGGAGAGCGGCAGCGGCGGGAGGGGGAGGAGAGCGTGTGCTGGTTGTGGGGGCTACACAGCGCGCGCGGGAGAAGAGAGAGACAAGAGAGAGAAAGAGGGAGCGCGGCAAGAGGAGGAGGAGGAGGAGGAGGAGAGGAGGAGGAGGAGGAGGAGGGGAAGAAACGCGACGCAGGACGGCAGATGCCTGGAAATAAAAATTTGATGATTGCATGCAGCGGCTGGAGAGACTCTGTCGGTGGCGGCGGCGGGGACGCAGCAGGGACCGGGGGGGCGACGGCAAAATGAAGTATCAGAAATACCTGACTGTGTTGCAGATGGCCATCGGGGTGACCGCCTCCAACCGAGGCAGCCTCATGCCCTTAAAGAGGAAGCTCTGGTGAGTAGCAGGCGCCGCCGCCGCCGCCGCCGCCGCTTTGCGGGTTGCTGCTGCTGCTGCTGCTGCTGCTGTTGCCGTTGCCCGGCATTGCGCCTGGTGCGTGTGTCTGGGTGCTTGCTTGCCTGCCTGCCTGCCTGCCTGCCTGACCTCTCTTGCGTTTTGGTGACGGAGACCCCCTCCCCCCCCTTGCACCTTCGCCACAGAGAAGCGACCCAGGGCCAAGGAATCTCTCGACCTGCGCCTGCCTGCCCGGCAGCTAGGCTCAGGCGTGCTGCATTCACTTAAAAAAAAAACACCAAACAAACAACAAAACCCCATCATCATCACCATCCTCGCCAGCATTCCAAATAATAATCCAATTTCTTTGCAATAGGATCCTCTTTTTAATCCTGGTTACTGGAAAGGCAGCAGCACGTCATGGGGGAACGGAATGGTTTGCAGCAAAACGGTTTTGGGGTTTTATTTATTTATTTATTCATTCATTCATTTATTTGGGGGTGCCTTAAGCCTTGATGCTGTTTAGGTGTCTTTGTTGCTTTTCAGTTTCATCCTTGCCCAGTTGGTGGGACACTGGAGAGGGAAAAGAAGAGAAACGCTTTTATTGTTATAACCACCAACTGGAAGCTTCTTCCGAGTTTAAAAGTCGATTCTGGAATCTATATATCTATGTCTTTTTAACCGAAATGATGATGCACGTTTGAGTTGGGGTCATGGATGCTTTCTCTGGGACAATCAAAGAGGAAGTGCTAATGAAGGCCTTTATGTAGATGTTAGAGTATGGATCATGTTCTTTGACCTGTTTGGGAGTTGCATTTTCTTCTTCTTTTTATAAAATGCGTTAATGAAGTGTGCTTCTGCAATGGCAGATAAATGACTTTCAGGGTGGTTGGCAGGTGGAGATTTTAAAACTGATCTTTTTTGAAAAAAATTCTGAGCACTCAACCTATCAGATTTATACAGATGCCTTTCACTGTTCCTTTAATGGCCTTTGCTCAGTTTACTCAGTTTGCTCAGCAAGCTCCATTGTGTATGTGTATGGGGGTGGTCATGCTGTCACACAGTAATTATGTAGTATTATGTAGTATAAATTATGTAGGGCAGAAAGATACTTATGCACTGCTTTGTAACATATTGGCATTACGGTTTGACTCAAAGCAATAGGAAAGGAAGGGTGTTTAGAAAGGAGGAATCATCAGAAGTGAAAGGTAAATCCAACCAGAAATATTGGGGTGGGTGGGTGGAAGAAGTAATCACATTACAGAAGATGATTCTCTTGGCTATTTGGTAGCAACATATTACACAAAATATAGTAACCAAATGAAAGGTTAATTTATATATAATTTAAATAGTAGTCCGGAACACCAGATATGAAGAATAGTGCTTTGATGCAATTCTCCATCTTTTGTACATTTGATTTTTCTTGCATGTGCACATGTAATTTGGGGACATGAGAAATGGCTCTTCTTCTTTCTCTTTCTCCCAGTCTCTTAAAAAAGTCAATAGAGAAGAAACATCCATCCTGTGGCCTAAATTGCACATTAAAAAGTTGAATTAAATATATATCTTTATGAATTCAAGAACCACATCTGAGCAGTGGTTTGCTGTTGCTGTGTCCTGAGGTCTCAGAGACAGACTGCAAAATGTCAGGGGGCAAAAGTGCTCGTAATACAGAACATAGCTTGATCATCTTAGAACCACTAGCAAAGAGTTTGTTCCTATTTCTGGCACTTGGCATGCTTGATCCTCCCCCACCATATATAGATTGGCAAAACGCCCAACATGAGAAAGAGAATTTAAATATTATATGTCAGTTTTGCTCATTTGAAGTTAGTGTTTTTTTAAAAAAAGTTTTTTCTTTTTGTATACACTAGTGTGCAAGGGGAGGTAATGCTCTGAGAAAAGAGCACCTCACCTCAAGATATTGAGGTGGATGCCCCCCATACTCTGACCATGAGTTACCTATTCTTACTACTCCAATCATTTTAGCTGAATGTGACATAAATGGCTAAACTAAGTATACTTTTAACAATATTGCCTCTGTCTCTTTCAATAGTGCATGCAGTTCAATGAGGTGTTTATACAGATGTTAACAACAAAGTTTAATTCTTAGGAACAAAACTGGCCATTACATATCTTCTTTGTTTACATCCTTTGTGTGTTCTCTTCAAAATGCTCTCTCACATCATTGTGTGACTTTGTGTATCAGTGCCTCTTTCCCTGCATATTGAAAAATATATTAATTGTAGCATCTGTCAGATACTCTTGCATAAATGTGTTATGCCTAAATTCATCAGTGGTTGTTATGAATGGTAAGAGCATCTATGGACAAAGCAGGGTTGATAGTTAGAGAGGCATGCTAAGCTTCTACAGAGTTACAAAGGACTATCGTCATTGAATTTAATTGGACCATCTTTTGATTTCACATATAAAGTACTGAGTGTTTAAGGCTGTATATTGTTCATTAAGATTGGCTTGTGGTTCTGTATATAATACTGTTTTCTAAAATTGCCCTTAACCTGAAAATCACTTAAGCATAAGCTACACATGTGATAAGATTTTTAAAAGAAGATTATTTCAGTTATGGCATTTTGAAAAATAGTAAGAGTGTATCAGAACTCATTCTTAGCTTTTAAAAGGGTGTAATAATGCTTTCTACTTGCCCAACTTACAAATAATGTCAAAGTGGGTGTTTCACTAATTTGTATAAGGAAGAGTCAGTTGTAAATTTTATAATTGGAAAGAATACGTGTGAAATGAAATGGTCTGCTTTGTGTTTAGATATTTCTACATTTGTGGATTCAAGTAATATTAATATTGTTGGGGAAAAATCCCTTAGAATTTTAGTTCCATCGTTTGCTCTTGGGTCCATATGTTGTCTGATACGTTAGTACATACTGTCAGTGCAAGCAAAATAGATCATGTAATAAAAAAAAAGGTTTAAAATGCTTATCTTTTGTTGTGGGGGATAATCCACCTGAATCTCACTGAGTGAAAAATGAAAAGGTAGTAGCAACTGTTTGGTTCCTTTATGGAACATCTGCCACTCTAATTTCTTCGGTAATAAAAAGGTCTTGTCCTATGAAACACTAAAAGCACAGCTTCATTACTATATGGTTTGTTTCTTTCCTATGTTTCATCATCACACAATATTGGGGAATCTAATTTCTAGGTGGCTAATTCAATTTCTAGAGCTGCAAGTGTCAAAAGAGTGACTGTACAGAAGCAATTTTGAGTCATTAAGAAAATGAATGGGGTAGTCCTAAGATTGATTCCTGAGGACAGTCATCCACATCATCAAATCACTCTCCCACTTGGCCCCAATTTAGCAGAAGGGCCAATGAGTGACTAATTTCTACCCTCCTTAGGCCTTTCAGCCCACAATAGCTATCCTGCCAATTTGAATGGAAGAAGTATCAGGCTTCTCCCCTGGAATTTCCCAGTCTCCCACTTGCATTTTCTGTTAGGAGTCCCCACTCCTTGTATGTACCCTGTTTCCCCGAAAATAAGACCTAACCTGAAAACAAGCCCTAGTACGATTTTTCAGGATGCTCGTAATATAAGCCCTACCCCAAAAATAAGCCCTAGTTAAGTGAAACCCCGCCCTCCACCATTGTGCAGCATTGTGCAGCAACCAGAAGATGACATGACTGTAAAATAAAACATCCCCTGAAAATAAGCCCTAATGTGTTTTTTGGAGCAAAAATTAATATAAGACCCTGTCTTATTTTCGGGGAAACATGGTGTGTGTGTGTGTGTGTGTGTGTGTGTGTGTGTGTGTGTGTGTGTGTGTGTTGTGTGCGTGTGTGTGTGTGTGTGTGTGTGTTGTGTGCCTTTCTGACTTATGGCAACCTTTTCCAGGTTTTTCAAGAATAGAAAATACTCAGAAGTGGTTTACTATTCCCCAGCTTGCCCATGACTACACAGACACTCTTACTGTATAAGAGTGGGAAATTGAACTCCCAACCCCTAAACTACTGAGCTACACAGAAACCAGAGGTAGTACCATTAGTGCAGATGATTTAATATTTGTTTTCAGCAACATCATGGGGAGGGGATTGTGGCTTATTGGTAGGGCAGAAATTCACAGATTTAATTCTCATTATCTCTGCGTGTCAAATGTAAAAGAACCACTGCAAATCTGAGGAAGCAGTAAAGAACTAGATAATAAAGATGAAGGACGAGTGTATAGAGAGCTAAATGGGGGAAATGCTCTAGTGTCAGGGATGGGGCAAATTATGGGGCTAACATTTCCAGAATCCCACCACTAGCTTGCTGGTGGCCATGCTATCTGTGAAATTCAGGGATTTATAGTCCAGTAAAGTAAATTCTTCCATCTCTATCTGTTTTGCAATGTTTTGCAAATAGCTCCTTGTGTTCTTGAATGAATGTTTGTAAAAAGTCCTGCAGTCGAACTCACTACATATAGATGTTTGGATCTGTATGAGCGCTTGTAGTAAGTTGGATGGAGCCTTCTATGTGTTCCCACCACTAGTGGAGGTGTTGCTGATGGCAACGAGGAACATGTCTCCCCTATGGTAGTGGCCAGTCTATGGAGTCTCCTGAACTGAGATGATTCTTTTCCCACACCATTGATGGTGCTGGGTCATCACTAAAGGCTGTTTGTTTGTTTGTTTGTTGTTTGGCCTTAAAATAGCATTTGGCTTTCTTTCTGTTTCAGGTCTAAATCCCTTCATAGCATTTTGGTTTATTTCTCTGTTGGAAGATGCTAGGATCACTTCTTATTGAGAGGTGTGAAACTTCTGTCAATAAACAGAATAAATATGCATAGATTACATGATGGTGATTAGGTTGCCCCAGTGTGTAAGCTACAGAACCATCCTGTGCAAGAGAATGTAAACCAGTTTGTCACATAACAGTATTTATTTTATGCAAATCTAAATTTTTAAAAAGATCTATGACATACTAGTATTTAGCAGTCATAATTGATTTAAATTATTTCAGTGAAGAATAAAATTGTGTAGTTTCCAACCCAATACATGTATACAGAGCTCAGAGCAGGGCTTTTGCTTTGTAACAACCCCATGAACTCCTGTATATTAACTCATTAAAATCTTTGTAATCTGCCTTAAAAAAACCTCCAAGACACTGAACAAGTGAGATTTAAAACACTATTAAATAAGTGCATTGAATACAGATAAGAAAATAGCATTGTGAAAATCCTATGAGAAACTGAAGCAATCTGGTAAAACATAGCAACAGAATGCAACAACAATAAAAAATTGTAAAATCCTCAAACAACTAAACCTAGCTTTAAAAGAACAACCTATTGCAATGCAAATGCCAGCATCTTCTGAAAGGCTATTTAAAAATGGGCAAGACAGGCTGTTTTTGGAAAAGAGTTCTACAGTTACAAGATATGTGTAGAATGTAACATAAATGCAAAGTAGCCCGGTGTTTGTGCTAACAGTGGTCTTTAACAGTCATTGTCAAGTGACAAGTGCACACAAGGATCAGAAAACTAATAACAACTAACTCTCTGGTCATTTCTACATTATACACATATAACTTTGATACCACTTCCAAATGCCATGGCTCCATCTTGTGAAGCCTCAATTGCCATGTCCTCCTGCAAATGTGAAATGCCATCCTATCCTACAAGCCATAGGTGTTCCCATCTGAGAATTTTTGGCACGCTAGTACTAGCTAGTCATCTATAACAAAAAAGAAAAATAGAAGCAAAAGTATTGTGACATCATGAAGACTAACAGATTTGATGGTTGTTGTGGGTTTTTCGGGCTCTTTGGCCGTGTTCTGAAGGTTGTTCTTCCATTTCGCCAGTCTCTGTGGCCGGCATCTTCAGAGGACAGGAGTCAGAACTCTGTCTGTGTTCTGGTGTACTGTGTGGGATAGTTGAGTATTTGTAGCTGTAGGATCAGCTTTTTGTCCTTTTCAGGACAAATACTTGTATATAATATTAATTAATTTTTAAATTAGGTGCCATCAAGTCAATTCCAAGTTATAGCAGCCTTTTCCAGGGTGAACTAAGTCCAGAATACTTGGAAGTACTTGCAAGTACTTTTCTTCTGGGGGTGCTCTGGAACCATGCGGTCTGTCCAAGGTCACATAGGCTGGCTCTTCTCAAGACACAATGAGCTAATTCAACTACCAACCTCTGGCTCTACAGCCAGATGGTCTGACTCACTGAGTTATCCAGTCACTGGTACCTGTGGTGAAATAACTTACTCCATGTATCTGAGAAAGTGGATTATAGGTTTTTTTTGGGGGGGGGGGGGAAACAATATCACATTGCAATAAATCTGTTAGTTGTATTCTTGAAGGCTTTCACGGCCAGGATCTGATGGTTGTTGTGGGTTTTTTCGGGCTCTTTGGCCGTGTTCTGAAGGTTGTTCTTCCTAACGTTTCGCCAGTCTCTGTGGCCGGCATCTTCAGAGGACAGGAGTCAGAACTCTGTTTGTTGGGGCACAGCATAAGATTATGTCTGCATAAAGTTTCCAGTTGTTCCACTCCGGTAACAAGAATTCCACGAGTCGATTGTTCAATTAGTTCCCCTTTTGACCAATTGTACAATATGCCAGCAAATATGCTTTGTAAATCATACTTCCACCTTGGCATGATTGTGGCTACCGCAGGCATTATGCCTGTATAGCTACTCAACCAATTTTGGCCAATGTCTGCAAACATATAAATGTCCTTCTCAGTAAAAGTGGGATTTTCTTCTATCATGGTTATAGATTTTGATTTTGATTTCTTTTAAATCTGCTTTAAAAGAATGTTTAGCTTAGTTTTCCTTCTTAAAAAACATTTTATACATTGCTTGGGGACCTCATTAAATATATTTTAATCAGTCAGTCTGTGTATTTCTGGGAATTCTGAGGAAAACAAGGAGGCCTCCAAAGCTGATCTCAAAGCTGATTTTCCCCCCAAACAATTTGTGACCTTCTTCAGGGGTAATAATTTGTAATATGTAGTAAATATTTCTTTTGGTAAGTTTTACAGCTCCGCTAAACAGTTCTTCTGTTTTCTGAGCTAAGAAGGAATTTTTCCCCTGCAAGAATTTTTGGAAACCTACTGAGGGTTTGTTGGATTCTCTGTCTTTTGTTTCCTAAAGGTCTAAATACTTGCTTTTGCTTTTATTATTTTATTTCTACTGTTTATGTGATTTTTCCTGTAATGAAGATTTCATCAGTCCATTTATTTCAGAACAAGTGACCCTTAAGATATGCTGTTTAAGATTCTTAAATAAATAAATAAATAAATGGCCACAGAATACCAGCTGATGTTTTCTTAATCTGGAAAATGATAGTGGCAGATGAGGGTGGAATGGAGTATTCTGAAAAATGGCATGGCTGACTGACTGGAACCCAGAACAGAAATCCTCTATGATGCTACACACCATCCGTTCCTTTAACAGGATGCTTAAAATGCTATTATTTCAAGAAGCTTTTAAGAGCATCATTGCTTAAGGTATTTTTATAGGTGTTCCTCAAGTCTGTCATCACTGGGGTGTCATGTAGTTATTGTATCTGTGTACTTAAAATTGTCTTTCATTGATTTGTTGGGTGTTGGAGGTTATTGTTTTTTATTTTGTTGTAAACTGCTTAGTGGAAGGACAGATCCTGAAACTGAGGCTCCAATACTTTGGCCATCTCATGAGAAGAGAAGACTCCCTGAAAAAGACCCTGATGTTGGGAAAATGTGAAGGCAAGAGGAGAAGGGGACGACAGAGGACGAGATGGTTGGACAGTGTCATCGAAGCTACCAACATGAATTTGACCCAACTCCGGGAGGCAGTGGAAGACAGGAGGGCCTGGTGTGCTCTGGTCCATGGGGTCATGAAGAGTCGGACACGACTTAACGACTAAACAACAGCAATACACTAAGTTAGCAGCATAAATAAATAAATAAATAAATAAATAAACAAACAAACAAACAAACAAATAAATAAATAAATGTTACTGTAAGTCCCAATTGTCTTCCATTTTTCAAAAAGATGGGAAAGTATACTCAGAAGAATATCATATAGTAATTATCTAGATTTTATCCACATGCCAAAAATTAAAAATTGCCCTTTAGTCTTGCTTTGATCAAACAACCCAAGATCAAGGTGGAAAGGGAAGCATAAATTGATACAGTAATTACTTGGAAAATACACTGTTGGCCTGGGAGAATTCTAACACTATATATCACTACTGGTATTTACTGAAAACCCAATACAGGCAAGCTAAATGTGCCATAAAGGAACTGTGCTTAATAGGAAGTGTTATATCTGTTGTCTCATTGGAGCAAGATGTATATCATTTGTTTTTTATTTGTTAAGTGACAGGCAGAACCTTTGGCACCCAGAGCAATAATACCAACATGGAATGTGTGCATGTGCATATATTTATTTACACATGCTTTTGGTGTATGTGTGTTCATGAACACAACAGCATGATTCTGAATGTATAGAATTTGATGATTGCTTTGTAATAAATTAAAACTTCCTTTTAAAGGAGACACTTCTGTTTTGAACGGGTGATAAATAGTTCTTCACAGCCATTCTGACATACCAATTTGCAGTGGACTATATACGTAATTTCTAGGAGCAATTACTCAGTGGGTGTGTTTTTCTTACTGGTAAATTGCCTAAACAAAATTGTTTTGTTTAAGGTTGTTGGGTTGATTAGCAGATCAGTCAAATATTGCCAATTAACTTCCTACTGTTATTTATCTGAAATCAAATGCCATAAAATCATTACATGAAACTATTCACCATCATGGAGTGACAGGTTAAATTTACAACAGCCCTTGAAAACCACATTTGAAAAGTTACTGTTACTTTGCTTTCTCTCTTATTTGAATTTCTTTCCGTATAACTTTTTTTGCACTTATACATTGAACTTGGTGTTCCAGCATAAAAACCAACATCGTACAGATTCGTACCTATAGAAGCCTCACCTAACACTGTAAAAAGTTACAAAACTCAATACAAGGTTTTCTATGCCTTGCGTTTGCAGTAATAGTTCAAAGATCCATTTTTGGATCATGCTGAAGTATAGTCTTTTCTTATCCTACTGAAGTATACCACCTGACCATTTGAAGAGTCAATGGACTAAATCTTTTTTTGTTGTTGGTTTGGTGTCGCTAAAGAAAGCAATAGACGCCAAACATCTTGGCATGTTCTTTCGGACAAAACACTTCTCCTTCAGAGAGATCAAGTGTTGCAGTAGAACTCTTGGGACTGGTTGGTCACTCTCCAGCCTGACATTGCCAGGTTAGCTTGTGAGCTGCAGACCTGAAATACTGCAGTATAAAATTGCCCTGTGGCATGCTAAGGTAAATTGAGTACCTCCTGCAGTATAGCTGATTCCCAGGGACCTGCAGCTCTTCCAGGAAGGTTTCTAAGGTTAGGCTTGCCCCAGAGACGTGAAAGTGAAATAATCCCAGTTCAGGCTAGTTTTAAGAATCATGCTGTAGACACTGAGAAAGACTCTTACTTTTCTGCGACCTCGGAAAAGTGTTGCCAGTCAGAGCAGATAACACTGAATTCGATGGACCAATGAATGATATAATGCAGTTGAAGGCAGTTTCACATTTTCATATTTCTGTATTAGAACTGTGACTAAAGTTATGTCCCTCTCACCTTGTGAAGGTGAAATAGCAGGTTTACATTGCCTTTATGTATTCTGCAGATGTCAGAAGCAGGAAGAGATGGGAAACCAGGATGAGGTACCACATTGAGCCACTACTGGTTTACACGTGATCTGATTTCAATGACAGAGTGTTCTTTGCTCTCATTATTGCTGGAGTTTACAATTTGTGTGTGTGTGTTCTGAGCCTCCTTTTGCCATTCAAGAGCTGCTAGGAAAGAACTCTGGGACAGAGGTGCACAGACTTCAGGTTTACAAGGTCTTCGTTTGGTTTGGTTTGGTTTGAACACCCAAATCCACCAAATGATGAAGAGGAAATTAGCGTTAAATGATTCTGGGCCTAAGGGTTCATTTTTAATATCAAAATTAACAAAACTCACAGTCTTTCCACTCCCAAATCCACATTTAGCTACACCAAGCTTTCTTCATTTTCAGAGTACAGTTTAGGATGTTGTGATAGGGCAAGTTATTCTGAGTTGCTATTGTGAAATGTGGATTCAGATCCCAACTTGGCTATAGAATTCAATAGGTGGCCTTGTGTTACTCACCCCGTCTTAGCTGACCTATCTAACAGAGTTATTGTGAGGATTCTTGAAGGTGGGACATGCATATCATTTTTGTCTTGTTGTAAGAAAGGTGGGAAGTTAATGCCTCAAATAAATAAAGATTACAAACATTTGAGAGACACATATTCCTGGGAGACAGCTATTCCTACTGATCTACTGCAAACCCCCAGATCTCGTAGATCCAGATATCCCTCTGCTCCTGTCTATTCTTTTAAAAAAATGACTCTACTGACCCTGGAGGTCTAGCTAGGAGACAGGGCATTCCTCCAAGCACCTGGGCAATGGGCCCAAAGAGGAGGCCATGAGAAGCCATATCACTTCCCTTGGCTGCCATCTTTCTCCGCACCATCAGGCAAAGGCTTCTTGTTCTGGAGGGCGTGAAATTTGCTTATGCAAACATAATTTACATTGGAAAATGCTTGTGGAGCCACTGTTTTTCCTTTAACCAGTGTTGCCAGTCATTATTTTAATGAACATCACAGTGTTCTCATTACAGACATGAAAAATGAATAAATGTAAATACAGAAACTGTTCTACAGTCAATCAGCTGGAGTGGGTGTCGGCTCTTTCTCCTTCTTGTGGGTGTCAATGAGGTATACTGATCATGCTCAGCTGAGTCTAACTGACCTCATCACTTTTGCTTTAACCATGAAAAGACCTGGCATTGAATATAAAGCGATTCGGGAATGTGTGGGCAAGGAGACAACTAAGGAATTTAATAAAGCACCAAGGCCTGATAAGAGTGGCAGTTTTTCAGGTATGCCAGGAGTAATCACTAGACTCAGTGTGGTGTAGTGGATATAACACCAAACTAAGATACAGAAGATCTGGGGATTCAACTTTCCACTCAGTCATTAAAACTCTGGTAGTGGCAATGGCAAATCATTCCTTGAACATCTCACATACCTTGAAAACTTGCTAGGGTTGCTATAAGTCAGAAGTGACTTGATAGCACAAAACATCAACAGAAGTAGTCATGGTGCAAGGACCATATCCACAGCATTAATTCTTCCCTGTAATATTTATGTTTTTCTGCTTTGGGAGAAAAGTGTGGTTTGGTTTATGTCTTTACTCAAAATCTTACTGATATTATATATTGTTTTTGTATAAACAGAATATATGGTGAATTCAACTTTGTATTGTCAATCTGTAGTGTATATATTATTTGTGTGCCTTGACTTTATGAAAATGCAGATAAAAATACACAAATTTGGCATGAAAAAAATAGATGAAAGTGGGTGAGAAGAAAGGAACATTTGGGGTTTTAAAATTAGCTAAGGTGTTACCAGCTCCTGCTGTTTTAGTCATTTGTGCATTCCATATTGCTTTTAGAGTGTATTTGTGCATTTTGCATTTTTAGACAAATTGTAATCCACTTTATGAGGACTTTATCCTGTGTATTAGGAGGGGTGTGTTACTGTTCATCACCATCATCTTTGTCATCATTATGAAGGAGTCATGGTGAAAGAGTGTTGCCCTCAAACTTAGGAGATCTAAATTCAAGCCCCACTGAGCCATATAACTCAGTGGGTGCCCTTGTGGTAGTCACCATCTGGTCTATCTCATTGGGGTGGTTTTGAAGATTAGATGGGAGAGGGGAGAACCTTATAGGCCACATATACGCAGGCAGGATATAAATATAACTGAATAACAACAACAAGATGGTGGTATGCAGCTACCCCTTATTTTTGGTGAACAATGACCTGCAGCTCTGACGCAGAGAGCCTTGATGCCTGTTAATCTGATCCTGCTATCATTCGTGCTGTTAATAAGTTCCACATTCAGGTCAGATCAGTTGGAGACATAATAGAGGAACCTCCTGTCCCCAAGAATGGCTAATTATAGTTGCCACAGAAGAAGTGTATAAGAAGTCAGAGGATGATTAAGACGAGTGTCTCCATCCCAGTCTCTCTCTCTCTTTCACTCATTGTAAAAAGGCTATAGATAGCCTGGACATGTACGTCTAGAAACTTATTTCACCCTATTCCACCCTATATCTAGGGATCTAGAGGGGGTTACCAAATATAAAACACTCAGTGAGAGTGACCATTGGACCCCAAAAAGCCTAGCTGAAGTGATAAACTTTAATTTGACACTGAAATGAGGCGAAAATCAGCACCATTCACATCTTCAAGGGGTAGGGATTCTACAGCTGTCAATGTGGAAGAAAGTTGGGATTATCTCTGCAGACTCCTCATCTGGCAAAAACAAAGCAAAACAACAAAACAAAAACCCTGTTCTGTTCACAAACCCCAAACTTTTGAGTGGACTTGTGTTGATTGTTCACCTTCAAAAATTCAATTACGAAATTAGTTTGTTGGGTTATTTTGCCTACAGTACAGTCAGTTTGCTTTTTTCTATATGTTTTGCTGAAACTAGACACTTAACAAAAGTAAAAAGGAGAAATTTGTTCATTTACAAACATTCTATCATAAGAGAACAGGAGATGAAGACAATAATATCACACAATGAATTAACACCCCTCTGAGTGGCTTTAACATTAGTTGGCCAAAAGGAGTGAGCACTGATCTCTTCAGGGAGGCAGTAAATTGTAACTTTTTAAAGTAAAGTGTTCATGGGCAATTGCAGAACAAAATTCTTCCATGTTTAGTAGAGCTTCATGTAGATTTGGTGGGATGGCCATATTTTGTTTCAAAATACTGTTGTGTTTCATTTTGATTTTAGTATTCCACATCTTTTATAAACCACTATAGGTGTGTTGCTGGAGGGCTTTCTGTAAATCTTATAAATCAAATAAATAAATAATCACTAGCAGATAGTTCAGTGAGTTAGGTATCTGGCTGCAGAACTAGAGTTTGGGTTGGATGTCTTGCTGGGGACAGCCAGAGCAATAACACAATGAAATTAGAATGCATCAGGAAGTGATATGAGAAAGCCCAATGTTGCTTGCTTGCTTGCTCACTTGACTGTATTTGTATCTAGTGGTTTGCACTGAGATAGCACCATTTGTGTTCAGCGTGCTGATCCCTGCTCCAAGAAGTTTACAGTCTAAAACTTGACACAGGAAAAATAACACAAGAGGGGGAAGAAGGTGGAGTTGGGGGAAACTGAAAGAATCTGCACTTGGTTAATTTTTACAAATACTTAGCTGTGAGATAACAGACACTGGGAGGCAAAGAGCTTGGGACTCTGTAGTATTTGTAAAAAGATGAAATGTTTACTGCTTAAAAACAACAATAACAATGACAACCCTAAAGTACAATTCTTTCTTTCTGTAGGGTAACACCATCTTCTGAAAATCCCAATGGTTCTAATTGTAGCATAAGCCAAGGAAAGCCTTCTTTAAGAAGAATAAAAGGGAGAATACATCGAAGCAAAAGCCTTGATAGCCTTGATTTCTGCGAGTTCAATGTAAGTACAGGCTTCCTTTTTCCTTCCTTGCACTCCTTTGATGTACCTGATGTGCCTCTGTTGCCTCCAAATAGTGATATCCAAAGGCCAATTTTGTTGTAAAGATACCTGGGAGCAAAGAGGTGAATCAACAATGTATATACATACATGTGTGTTTGTGTGTTAGCCTATATTGCACGAACAGTAGATGAGGTGCTAATTCTGTTTCCCAGAAGTGCCATTTTAACAGCAGGATGGAAGAGGCACATGGCTGTGCTCTTTTTCTATTGGGGAGAAAACAAACCACAACATAAGTGTCTGCTGACATCTATTTCTATTTCCACTAAGTTTTCTAATACGAAAATGGTCTGGCCAAATAGAATTTGTATATCCCAGGGTAGCCTCCTAGAATCTAGAGGCCTTGCCAGGGCCCGGGCTTTGTAGTGGCTTCCAGTTGCAAGCAATGGTGCTGAAAACCACCGTTCCTCTTTCTTCCTGAAGAGGTGCCAGGTTAGAAGGGTCTGTGGAAGGTCCGTTTCATTAGATCCCATTCAAAGTACATTAAATTCTTAATTAGTGTTTAAAGATCGACAGTTGAGTGTGAACTATAGTATGAATTATGTTGTTTGCAGCAAATCCTGTGATTGTGAAAACTCTGCTACTGGACGATATGGATTGCTACTGGCTCATATTCTTGACGATGTGGCTTACATTTTCTGTTGCTTACAGGCTTTATACATACCCAGGCACAGTTAAGACTGTATGTGTCACAAAGTTACTCTGTGGTCCAGCTTTTACTTCCTTTTTGAAGTTCTAGAAGTAGCTTTGAAATGGTTTTCAAGGGCACTATAGGGTAAACTACAATAGAACAAGAGTCCTTTTTCTGATGCTCTGTTTCCACTCTCTCTCTGCAAGGAGGTGTAGGATAGAAACAACTTTCCTCCTATCACAAATTACACCACTTGTCCATAGACATCAAAACTAGATGAGAGATCAGTGGTTGGATCTCCTCTGTCTCTTTGGCACAAAGGCAGTGGTAGGAGGATTGGCAACAGTGGCTTTTGTGGCTGCCAGGCAATTTGATACATCTCACTTGGGTAAGCAAGGCATAACTGTTAGGAACACACCCTTCTGTCCTTTCAGAGAGCTTCTTGCACTTCATGCTCCAGCTCCAGGCACTGATTCAGGAATCTTGTGCATCTACAGCATGCCTCCAGCCATCGGTTTGAATGATGGTTTCAAGAGTAGGGAGACATGCCTGCATGCTTTCTCTAATGGGGCAAAGAGCAGCTTGGTGCTGAGTGATTGTTTGAAAATCATTTATAAGTATTTGTGGTAGGTTAAATTTTAAAAATTTCGGTCACAGCACTCTGGTCCCAATTCAGATCCTCCACCCCCCATACTGTGGTTTGTTTGTTTGTTTTACAAAGTTTTAAAGAGGTAGGGGTTCCTATCAAAAATTTTCATCACTTTGTCTATTTCTCTTCTGGTGCATAAGCCAGGAGAAGGCAACAGTACGTAGCTAAAAGCTGAACAGCACCATATTTGTGGCTAATAACAGTTTCGGAGGCAGGCTTTTGAAAACAAAGCAACATGTGAAGAAATCTTAATTTTTTTCTTCGCAGTCAGGATCAGAGATTGCCTTTGGTTAAGAAGGAAGCTTGTCAGGTCCCAATTAAAAAGGTAATTAACAAAACATGTAGTTAAGTTCTCAATCTCAGTGGAATGGGGTACAATTAAATGTAGAGTTGGAATGCTAAGCAACAAAAGTCATGAGACATCTTGCAGAAAACATTAAAATTTAAAAGCAGTGTGGAAAGAAACAATGAAATATGGATAAATGTGAAGTCATTGGATCAGATTTTGATTCCTCTGGAGACAGTTTTTACTTCTTTCTGGCAATGTAAAAGGTTCCTTTTTAAATAAGCACAAGGATTGTTCCCACCCACCCACCCCACCCCCACAGATGAAAGAGGTCTTCATTTGCATGCAAAGAGGAAAGAAAGAAAGATGCAGATGCGATACAAACTCTGGTCACAGATGAATTGCATCTGTATTGTTTAAAACTGTTGTGAAAAGAAATAATTTTGAGTGCTAGCAACTTAAGATCAAACAATGATCTAATTATTAAGCATATGGAGAAGACAGGAGGGTGAGGTTATTCTGCTTATATGTCCATGTATTGAGACAGTGGAAGACTTGCTATGGCCAGAGTACAGTGTGTTAATGGCCATCACAGATACTGAGAGGATATAAGCACACTTCAGCACATGCACGCTCAAGCAGATGTGCCTTCACATCTTGATGCTCACAGAGGCACATCATATGAATATTCACAGAGAGTGTCTGCATGCTATGCACACTGGCCTGTTTACAAATTTACAAAATGACAAGTGTTACTCGTACAAAATGTATTTAAACCAGAATAAAAAGCTTTATGAAAAACTACAGAAAAATTACCAAACTTTCTAATCTTACAGAAAATGCAAACATACACACAAACACACTATACTACACACTTACACCCCCCTCTCTCTCATATACTCATGCATGCCTATGAATCATCCATAGAAAACTGAGAAAGTTACAAGATTTGTAATAAAGTGCAATCAAATTGCAATAAAGTTGAAATAAGAAAAGTAAAATTGTTTTAAATTGAATCAACCTCCATGGAATATGTTCTAATGTTTCTGCGCTCCATGTTTTTTTTTTCTATGTCCCTCCATCCCTAAAATCCAGTCATAATCCAATTCAGGTAATCAGCAGAGGCAATTTTATAACTATTTCCACCTTTTAAATCACTCTCCCCTTGGGATTTAATTTTTCTCAAAAATTAAGTGCCACCAGTTCCAGACTCCACATTGCAAACTCTACTGACACAAATTGGGGTGGATGGGTAGGTGGTTTGGAGGGAAAGAGCAGTACCACCCCACAGCTGTCCATGGCTACTATATAAGAGTCAAGCACTGGTATTAGCAGTCTGAACTTTCCTCAGTTGTGTTACTGCTGCCTGTTTGTGGATGGTTTTGGCAGGAGCAGTGTGTTTCTATATAGCAGCTGAATCTTCCTTCAGTATTTTTGACCTGGCGGAGTATGGAGTGCCATATGCACTTTGGCAGTATGGGTATGAAGTGACATGTAAATATGCATTGGAGCATATTTTCATCTGCTGCCTGTTTGACTAGCAAA
This sequence comes from Intellagama lesueurii, assembly GCA_037013535.1. Lineage (NCBI taxonomy): Eukaryota > Metazoa > Chordata > Lepidosauria > Squamata > Agamidae > Intellagama > Intellagama lesueurii. Next base: position 23,913,648 of record JBAJHW010000011.1, read on the forward strand.
ATATGGTTTGTCTGTCTTAAGAACTGGACTACATACGTTTGTCAGTATATGCTAAATTCTGACACTCTGGATTTCTGGTTTTCTTAGCCAACAGTATTAGCAGCCTGAACTTGCCTCAGTTGCTCAGTGGTGTTTCTTGCTTAGTTGAGTTAGTCTGTGATACCAAATAAGCAGAATTTCTGATAATGTTAACCTATTATTCCTTAAGTTGTAGGAAAATGGATATTTTGAAGTGCTTCCATTAAAACACTGGCAACCAAGCACAGTGCAATACCTATCAGAATATCTTAGTGCTTTCTGTATTGTGAGCATGAGAACAACTTTGACATCTTACAGAGAATGAGGCTCAACCAGTCTTGGTTCTCTGTTTCATTCACAAGTTATGCATATCTTTGCAAATCATTATCCTCTATGTGCTTCTCAGACAAAGTGTTTGAATTATGATGTGTGGAACATATTGCCGTGGTAGTATACCACATCATCTTGTGGATCTGATTTTATGAAGAATGATGCTGAGCATATCATAATGTCTGGACCCGGCTCTTTCTTGGGATGCCCAGATCTCCGCCATGTCCAGATCAGCCTTTTACCAGCTGAGGCTAATTTCCCAACTCCACCCCTACATGGATGATAGCTCCCTCAGAACTCTGGTGCAGGTGTTTATTATTTCCTGGATCAACTACTGTAATGCTGTCTACATGGGGCTTCCCTTGAGGCTGATCTGGAGACTTCAGCAGGTCCAGAATGTGGCAGCCAGATTGCATCACCCCAGTTCTGGCTTGCCTCCACTGGCTAGCTGTGAAATCCAGGATCCGGTTCAAGGTTTTGACTCTCACATATAAAGTCCTCCATGGTTTGGGCCCATGTTATTTATCAGAGTGTCTTTCCTCAGTGTCAACTGCCCGACCCACCAGATCATCGCAGACAAAGCTCCTCCAGGTAGCCACCCTGAGGAAGGCCCATAAATCTTCTACCAAAGGTGGGCCCTTCTTCGGTGGCACCATCCTTGTGGAATCAGCTCCCAGAGGAGCTTCACCTGGCCTCATCCCTTGCAATTGAAGACATGGCTCTTTAGGGAGCCCCTCCACTCCGACCCTAGTTGAGTGAGGCAATTTTACACCTCTGTCTAATCATTTATTATCTGTATTTTGGTTTCATGTTGTTGTTGTTTCATGTAGCCTTATTTTTGCTCTGGCACCTTCTGTTTTTATGTGATTAGATTGTTGATGGTTTAACTATATTAATTGTTGGATTACATATTTCACTTTGAACTGCCCAGGGTAGTGCTACAGCACTAGTGGGAACGATATATTAAATTTAAGTAAGTAAGTAAGTAAGTAAGTAAGTAAGTAAGTAAGTAAGTAAGTAAGTAAGTAAGTAAGTAAGTAAGTAAGTAAAACTTGCGAACCCATTATTATATGGGAATAATGTTGACATAAGATTTTCTCTAAGTTCTGTGGGTTTCTTCTTTGATTCCTTGTCACAAAGGACTCAAAGGCATAGCTTCACAACTGCATCCTTAAATGACTATCATTCAGTCTGAGTTTGTCTGCTGAAGCAAAGGATGAATAGAGGAGGAAGAATATAATAAACGTGGTGTGCAGCACATCAAAAACAGCTACCTATGCACCAGCAATTTTGTGTCATACAACCACCAGCTTCAACAATTATTTTTGATATCATGGACATTTTGTGAAGGGGGCTGTTGCTTTGGTCATGTATATTGGCTAATAATTGGATTGTTTCTAATGTTTGTCTTTGATTCAAACCATATAGCTAAACTTTCTGTTGTGAAGGGTTTTTGTTAGGCAGTGGTTTTGTTTCTCAATATAATAAGGTAGGGATAGTGTTTTTTTTAATGTGGAACTTTAAAAAAAAGCAAAATTCCTCTTTTGCTAATGCCTTGTTTAGTACCTCCTGGTGGCTTTTACTTGAGGAATGTGAATTTTACTGAATGTTAGTGATATGTATGGGTGTTTATAAAGAAAACAAGTAAAGAGTTTCCTATAAATCACTAGGATGGTAAGATTCCATTTTGGAATGGCTTGAGGGTTGACTCAGTACTCTAGGGGACCAATCCTGCTAGTTTAGAAGGAGCATTTCCACTTCTTTTTGCCTTGCTTGCTGTGAATGACGGGAGTTTTAATCCAAGGCATAGGCTTCCAGGTTGAGAGGACTGGGATATGTTCAATTTCAGAGATTAGAAATAACAGAAACATGTGGTACCTTTAAGGCTAACAGCATTTTTATAACAGAAGTGTCAATAGAAACACCTCCCACTTCCTGAGAGGCCTTTGAGGAAGCATACTGTGTGTTCATGAAAGCTTATGTTATAATTTCATGCTCTGAAAGTAGCCATAGTGCTCTTAAAGATGCCACACAACTCTTTTGTTACACTTCAGAAAGAGATGGGAAAATTTGACTACAAATCCCAGAATCCTCCAGCCAGGATGGACACTGAACAGTGTGGACTGGGGAGTTTGATAGATACCGTCCAAACAAAAACATTTCCAAAGTCTGATCCCTCTGTACAAGGGTGAGTGTGTGCTGTAGTTTGTTGACCAACCTGTTGCCCCAGGGAACTGTCCCTGGTCCTGAATTCTACCAATTGCTTGTTGTTGACACTAGTTGGTTCAGGGGTTTCCAGCACTGCATCTTGTATTTCTTGATCTCATCCCGCTGGTGGCTACTTTCTGTTGCAGTTCCCTTCTCTCAGACCTGCCCTACTAAAAAGACCAACTTTGGTAGGGTAATCAATCAGATTCAGTCACAGCAACATCATTTAAGGCATTCCTGTGTAAATTTCACAGCATCTTTTTCTTTAATACTCAGCAGCAGTGCAATTGTGTGTTTTATCTTTCTACCTTAAAGAGGTTTAAAAGTCCTTAAAATTTTAAAATAAATATCCTGATTTATTTATTTTTGTTTGTTTGTTTTTCATTACAGGTTCTAACTGTAACTATTGGTTGTTTGCTGTTAACTAGGATTCAAGCGCACAATCATACAATTTGTGCATGTTTTTGTAAAGCTGCATATCCTTGCCATAGGTTCTTGACTGCACGCATAGAAGAAAACATATGGTGCAAATCTTGTGTTAAAAAGAATGTTTAAATATAAAGCACCAGGTGTGAGTGGGTGGGTGTAAATACACACACACCTGCATGCACCTACACACCACCCAGTACTTTTAAAAGTCAGATTCCAGTGCCTTATCTCCTGCAGTACAGGTGACTGGGCTAGTTCTGTGGAATGTGTGTGCTTTTCCCTTTTCCCATTGCACTGCTGTTCTCCTCCTCCGCAAGTGCTTAGAAAGAAATGAAACTGGTATGTCATGACTAGCATCACTATGCACTGTTAGGCACACCTCAGTTATCCAAAGAAAGTGAATTTCTGTGACAGTGCTACTGGGTTTAGTTTGCTTTGACGAGAGATCATTGGAGACATATGGTGTTTCTGCAGTATTGTTTTTATTTATTGTTAACAAGAGCAAAGCATCAGGAAAGGGAAAACATATTATTCCTAGGGTAGGCACCATTGTTGCAGAACATGCATTTCTAGAGAAATCATCAGCCCCCACTGCAAACTCCCCATTTTTTCTTGATGTTTGAAGCATGTAAACTCCATTTGAAAGCTCTTGGATTACGTCTCAGTTTCTGCCAACTCCATATGCTGTGGCCTGGCCAGAGGCTTGGCTATGGGATTCTGGGTACCATAGTCACAAAAAAGCATGTTTTCTGTGCTCTGGGTAGGATCCAGGTGCCAGGGCAAGAGTCCATCATCGTTGCTGATAATGGAGAAGAATCTGTTGCCAGAGTCAGCCTTTCAGAGGGGATGCCTCAAGGCACATAGCTCAGCTTGCTTCCACTGCTACCTTTTTTCTGACTTGTTTCAACCCTTTACCTTGGTTCCATCACAGGTTTTGCTGGCCTCAGCCAATGTCAAATCTGGCTAAATTCCTGATTTACAACTGACCACCTTCACTGTGAGAATACTTTGCATTTTTAATCACATACCAGCAGTTGTTGAAGTGTAGCAGCCAAGTTGTGGGCTGCTGTTTCGAAATTTCATCTCCAACACCACCTCATGAGATGGCCTTCAGCAAGTGTGTTTTACAATATTCCCAACTCTTGCTTTAAACAATTTACCTGGACTTCAAACTGTTGTGAGTTTGATGTTGATATTGGCATCTTCGAGATGAACACTGATTCATACTGTACTGATTCAAGATGGTATTTAAACTTCCCCTGTAAAACAGTGGTCTGAATGAGCTTTAAAATAGTGGTCTGAATGAGCATACTAGATCTCTCTATGCAAGGTAGTTACTGTATGACAAGCAAACAAAGCTACATCTAAAGAAGAAAGAGATTATTATATATTTCTGAGTTAAACTGAAAGTGTCACTTTGCTTGTCTAATTGAGAGATTCACCAATGTCTTAAAAAAATAATAATAACCCTAGTAACGAAACAGCACAGATTGGCAGTTAGATAGTCTGTCACTCAGTTAAAGAAGTATTACACAAACTCCAGGCAGAGCTGCAGCTCATTCTGAAGGAGCTTCAGTTGATTAATCCGTTGATTTACCCATTGCATTTAAATATAAACAGGAATTCTGAAGCAAACAGTACAATTTCTCATAATATTTCCATAATGCATGCTTGTGCTTTCACACAAACTGCTGGGTAGCTCAGTGTGATTTAGGTATCTGGCTATGGAACCAGAGACTGGGAGTTTTATTCCCCCCCCCCCCGGTGCCTCCTTGATAGGGGCCGGACTTGATGATCCATAGGGCCCCTTTCAGTTCTGCAGTTCTAAGATTATTATTTTATTATTATAATCGTGGAAAATGCATTACTTTCTGCCTATGAGGAAATGGTGCATATTATTAACAACATTTATAATTATTTTATATCTTTTTCTACCAGGATTTGGGGTTCTTAAGGCAAGTATTAGTAGATATTTTGGTAGGGTCACAGGTATAGTCTTAGTAAGAATAATCACTCATACAAAGTCAGGTTTCAGAGTATGTAGCTTGAAAGGATCAGAGCATCCAAATTCAGACAATACAAATGCTGATTTTTCCAAAATCCAGATTGGTGGTTTTTTTTTCAGGACCACAGAAAGCTCCAACACTTTCTTTTTAACTTATAAAAGTGTCATTCCGGTAAAACAAACTTTGTATCCCAAATGGGTAATTCTGAAGATGTTTGCTTGAGATATACTCTATATCCATTCAAAGTTTCTCTCTCTCTCTGGATGTTTGCATCCAGCAAACCTATGTTATATGCAAAGATTACCCACGTTTTAAGAACTCTTTTAGGACTTTAACCCGTCCACATTCTTATCCTGCTGCTGGTTTTAATTTGCTTTCAGTATTTTATTCTTTACTGCCCTTTTATCTTGGTTTCATATTCTTTAGTCACTGTCTTAATGTGCTGTTACAGTACAGTATTTTAGAATATTTTCAAACAGAATATTGACCACTCAGGGAACTTTGGTTGGTAGGTGTTTTCAGAGTGTGTTAACTACTTTTTGTGAAAATGCAGAGAACCTTTTTAGTCAAGAAGCTAAAGAATGAGGCCACTTTTTTCTTCACATTGCCCTGATTATAAAAGAGTTTTGCCTTTTGGCCTTGCCACTTGTGCTAATCATGTTGCTGCAGTTACAAACTGAAGCACATCACCTAAGATGCTCTTCTGTGTGTATCATGGTTTGCTACCTATGAGCTTCACTCTTTCTCCATTATGTGTTTTCTGGTGCTTGTATTTTTAAAAGACTTCTTTTCTTTTTAACTATTCTGAAAAGCATGTGAGGATAACCCTATGTCTGTGTCTATACTCTTGCAGTGGGATCCTGTTTAAATTTAGAACATGCTCGAAAGAATCATTTCTTTTTTTCAAATGCACATTGCTAAACCCAAGAGTACTGCTGCAGCTGTAATTAAAAATGAGAAAAAAAATCAAATAAAACAAGCAGCAGACCGTACTGCTTATCTCGTGCATTGCATAATAGGCTGCTGACCTAGAATATATCTTTATTGAAGAAGATGACACTATGATAATTCTTTATTTCTTACAACATTTCTAGGCATCCTTTCTTATAAATTCTGGCATGGGTGCAGTTTTGATCTCCTCAATAAGCATCCTTTCAATAGCTGCATTTGTGTATAGCAAATTCTAGCTGCTTTGTTTAGTGATTTAAAAAAAATCTGAAACACTAACACAAAGTATAATAAAATATAATACAATTTTGATTTTTAAACATGAATTGCAACCTTTAACTAATTAGTCAGTTAGATTAACCAATTAAAATCGTTCAGTCAACTAGACAGCCATCATTGGTCACATGAAAACATTTAAAAAAAACCACAATGATTATTTTATATAGAAATGGTTGTGAAAACTGCAGGTGACAAGCACCACCAAGAGGCATTTCCTCTCACTTCTGAACAGAAAGATATGCATATTTTAATGTGACACCTGATATAATGTGTTTATTTATGCATTTGTTTTGTTGGCCAGAACGTTATTGTTGATTTACATGTGTGATAGGAAAACTGCAGCTCATTAGTGAGGTGCTGATTCTATTCCTGTTTGCACAATGGCTCATACAATCAGGTGCATGCCCAGGAATGCAACCAGCACCTTATCAATGAGTGGCAATTTATTTCTAAGACTGATGTGATTTCCCTTTCACAACTGTAAAATGGTAAAGGGATCATGGCCAATGTGCTTCTATCTCACCTGTCCTCCACAGAGCTCAAAGTGTACATGATTTGCATCTTCCCCACTGAATCCTTACAACTGTATTGTAGAAGGCACAACAAGCTGAGGGACAGTGAATAGCTCAAGGTCAGTTATTGAATTTCATGGCTCGTAGGTGTAAGCCTAAAATCAAAGCAAAGCATGACAACTGCACTACCAGGGAGCATAAGACAGCAGAACAAGCAACCTAGATCTCTGCAGGTCTGCAGTGCAAATGCTGCTAGTAGACAGCACGTAGGGAGCCTAGCAGGGATCATGTGACCTAAGCAACCAGTCAAGTTGCATGTCATTCTGTATAATGACTAACTCTGGCCTGGCTTCTTGGTTTGAACAACATGTCACTCAAGACCTGCCTTCCTTGGAAATCCATGCTGAACCATTAGGCTACCTGCCAGCTGCTACCCTTCATGAGGTGTCACTGATTCTATACACCTTGGATAGTTGCCAAACTAGATTCTGTTGAAATATTCTATTTTATTGATGCTGAATCATTAGAAACTTTTGTAGTATTCTCATTTTGGAGAATTTGCATGCCCATTGCATCATTTACTTCATTTGATAATGGTTTACTCTTTTTCAAAGCTGCTCTTGACAAAATTACACTGTCAACTTGAGCTTTTTTCCATCCTTCAATGTTAATTTTTGTAAATCTTACCAGTAATACTTCTCAGTGTAAACCTATTACAGGCAGTTAATTTGTAGCATTTTGCCCTCCTTTAAACATCATCTTGTCTCCTTGATAGCTCTGAACTGCAAAATGAAGAAACGTAAATGCTTTTGATGAGAGAAGGTTGAGAACCACTGCTGTGTGCTTTGGAATGGATGAAACAGCCAAGCATTCGCTGTCATTATACTCTCCAGATGTTTTGGTCTCCAGCTCCCATCAACCTGAGCCTGCATGACACATGGTCAGGATTATGGGAGTTGGAGGCCGAAACATCTTTAGGGATTCCTTTTGGGGAGGCACTGAAAAACCCTGCTTGTGTCCTGGAAGTTGCTAAGGCAGTGCCCATTGGACATCTGCTCCTATTCTAGAAACCTTCTGCTACTGAACAGCTTCTCTACCTGGTTCAGAAGACTGGAACTGCACAAGGAGTGCAGAATAAAATTCTGAATACTGAAAGGGAAAAGCTAAGGTAACTGAGAACCTAAGATGTAGCTAGCGAACAAGGAGTTTTGAAATAGGATCATGTTAATTTTAAAAGCCTAGAAGATTTTGTACCAAACTGGTGTCCTCCATTTATTTTGATTTCTAACCTCCATCATTCAAGCTAGCAGATCCACTGGGGAAGGCTCTACAACCTCTAGTTGTAGGAGCAGAAAGTCATGAAGGTATGATCCCAAAGGGTGACCTGGTTCAAATGTAACACTAAACAGCATTTGCCATTACTTACGTGAGTCTGCTCCAACCCTTTGCTGTTGAACCAGAAAGATGATTCATACATCACTTGGGATCATGTGTTATTTAAAAAGAATAGGGCGTTGTCAGATTTGTCTAGCATTGCAGAGAAGATACTTATCAGTAAGGTACATATCGCCGCCAAGTCTCAGGATAAATTCCTGGTTCCAGGCAAATAATAGCTACTTACATTTGTGTCACTGTGGTTTATGTAGTCTTGCGAAACACATTTGGAAGCCAGGATAAAGATAATTTCTGTGAAGGAGGGGCGAGGTTGGGGTAGTCTTCTCCAGCTTGGTGCCTATCAGATGTTTTTGACTTCATCTTCTTTGCTCCCTCACCAGTGGTGATCTTCACTGGAGAGGATGGAAGCTGCAGTCCAAAACCATTTAGAGGGCACCAGTTTGAGCAGGTCTGAGCTGGGCACACGAAAAATAAAATGTGTGCCTATTGGGCATGTAAATCCTGGGAATTTGTGAACTATGAGGTGTGCTTCACCCCATAATAGTGTGGGAGAGGCACCACTTGCTAGGTCTACAAGCAGCTCATGAGACGTATTGTCTATGTCGTTGAATCAAAAAAGCTGAACTTTTTGAGATTTTCACCCCTCACATAGCTTAAAATATGCAACCTTGGGACAAAAAACACAAGCAAAACCCCAAGTGTGCTATTACCAGGCATGTAAATTGTTCAGCGACCTTGAAATTAAGCAGTTTGTAAAAGCAGAGTTTTAAAAAACCAAACAAAACCATGAAAAATGATAATATTCCTGCCTCTATTTGTTTAGGTAAGAGCTCCTTTTTCTCCTGCTTGCACTCTCAGGCTCATGTTTAAAGATCAATAAATCAAATTACAGTTTTCATGACCAGGCTGCTAAAAATACAACTTAATCTCTTTTATGTTGAACCAGAATGCTGATTCATACATTACTTGGGATAATACAGCGAATGTTATTTAAAAGAATAGGGTGTTATCAGACTTGCCTGGCGTTCCAGATAAAGTACTTAATCTGTAATTTATGTGTACCACCTAGGATAAATCCCCTTTAATATTTTCGAGGTTGCATGGTACTTTATCGATCCCTAAAAATTTTGTTTGCTTTGTGTGAAATACTGTATTTCACAGATAAACTGTGTGGCTTCAGCATGAATTCCACCCCCTACTTTTAGACACATGAGTGTCTCTGCTAGTGGAAAGATATGAAAATTTATTTTCCTTATTTTTCAAATTTCTTGGAAAATATACTTTCCCCACCAAATATTTCTGGTAAGGCTGCAGTCTTGAGGCTGCAATCCTGCACACTCTTATCTGAGCATAAACCACAGAACCAAATATTATAGCTTACTTTTAAGTAAACATAGATAGGGTAAGATGGGTTCTAAAGGTCTTATATAGATGCCAAGCATGTTTGCTCACTGGTGTCCTGATGGAGATTTGGGGGATTGTGATTTAGGGTTGTTCAGAAGAGTGGAAGAGAGATGATAGATGCAGAAACTTAGAGAGAAGACCTTCTTCAGTTGTCTGATGACTTGGGGAGTGCCCATGTCTGTGTCCGTGTCTGTGTCGGGATTTGCCAGGCAGACTTTTGGCTGGAGGCCTCCAGTCACTTGAAACTGAAGTCACTGAGTGACAAATACTGATACATGAACCAGCCGTAAGCCTTAGATGTTCTCATCTTCAGACATAAATGGCTGTTTCTGCCATGCAGCAATTTCATCACAGCTTCTATGCTAAGAAATGGCAGCCACAAGACTTCTCAGATTATGAAACAATTAGTATCTAAATATGTATAATGTCACAGCCACTGTGATATCAGTGTTTTGTTAATTTGGGGGGGGGGGGGGAGAGAATCCAAAAACCAATTTGAATTAATCTGGTGAAAACCTGGACATAAAATAGTGCAGTGACAATGTTCTCCCAGTTTTGTTTAATTCTATTTTTTAAATTTTTTAAAAATGAGAATGTACTTATGGACAAGAATATCATGGAACAAGATTAACATATTTAAGATTTTTTTTTGAAAAGAATTATTCCCATTTGTTTAAATGTAGAGGTATAACTTCTCTTATGTAGAATTTTCTGACTTTGAGATGTGAATTAAACAATTCTGCACCAGGGTCATTCAAAAGCAGTTCTGGCCTGCAGGCCTCCAGCAACTCAATCTCTGAAAGATCTCTTGGTTCCACAAGCACTGCTCCCAAATTGGGGGTTGGTGGCTTCAGTAAAAGAGCAGGTGAGGAAAGTGAGTAATTCTCACCCCTCCTTGACTTTATGGGGCTTCTACAAAACAAAAAACCACCACAAAAAAAAATATAAAAATTTCAGTGAAGATTACAGTGTCAGAAGCATTGCCATGCCATGTTCAGACATCATTATTAGTGCTATCTTGATGCTTTAAAAAAGGTTTTCCCTTTAAATCCTTTAATACTGCAAATGGGATTAGTTTAGCCTTTATTTATTTATTTAGGGTGCCCAAAGCATTTGTAGGAAATCTGCTGAGGTTGGGCTTCTTGAGCAGCTGACGTTTTTTTCACTTATTTAGCGCCTTATTTTGCCCTCCCTGAAGAGAGGTCCTCAACAACTGCAGCCAACTGTAGTCCCTTGCTCAGCCAGCTGGCATTGGCTGAACTGAAACCCACCAGGATCCAGCTTTAAATATGGTCCCCCACATCTTTCCAAATGACTCCTATGCACCAAAAGCCTATCAACACAAGCAGTAAAAACAATACATAAGAGAACATGCCAAGGTTCGGTTTATAATTATTCTCTTTTCTGATTCCTGTGGTCAGTGACAGTGGAATAAGGGTGAAGAGGAGTGTGATATAATTTAAATGGGGGCAAAGGTAGCTGGACTACATCTTCCTTGCTCTGGAAGCATGCCTGCCTCCTGTCTTGTCCCAGAGTCACAAATAGTGCTACAAGTTCCTGGGTTCCCATTGCCTGACAGGTGTAATGTCACATACGTTCCATAATCTGTGGAGTCGAGGTGCCAGAGCCAACAGTGGGCCTGGCATAAGCTCCTGGAGAGATGAAAGAATCACAGGCTTCAAGCCAAAGGCCCGTCTGTTCAAGGGCTTCCTGCTTTGAGGCGAAGGGGCAGAGCCTAGGAAGAGTAGTCTTGGTTGAGGGACCATAAAAGGCTTCAGATGAACTGCAGGCGTGTTATAGGAAAGGTTGTCTCTCAGGTGCCAACTTGCCCGTCCTGCTCCATGGGCCTCCCACTATTGGTTGAAACATGACACATTTCACTGTCCCCAACTGCTGTTGAGGATGCTATTGGCCTTATAGCTCTATTCTTCCTCCTTTAACCACATAGTTTGTGACCCAGTCCCTGCCATTTATGTGTAATGTGACATTATTACATGAGCAGTAACAGAGTTCTTTTAAGCATGTACATGCAGCAAGATTTCTAAAGCAGCAAGGCAGCTGTTCAGAGTAGAGGTTGTACAGAAGAAGCTGACCAGAACAAGATACTGAACAAACAGCAGCCAGTAACAACACTTCTGGTCCCATGCCTTTTGTGAGGTCCTGATCTGGAATACCATTCAATTCGTAGATTTTTTTTTCTTTTCTTTTTGAGCAGGGTTTAGTGCTAGAAGGCCTGTGGTTCCAGATGTCTACTGTACTTTCTAGTATGATCTTTAACTCTACATAAAACCATTCTTACCTTGGGGACCCTACACATGGTCAGGAGTGTGTTGTTGTTCAGGGTCCTCACACTGCCGACACAGTAGGTGGCAATCCTGCACAATGGTAGTGTTGGGTTATGTATCAGATTCAGGGCCCATTTTCTATTATTTTCTCTTAGTGGTCCTCATATGTCAGGCATAATAATCACGTCTCTTTCCCTGTCAGTTCCCAGAGCTGTGCAGTTTGAAAGCCCTCAGTGGGCAACCATGGCTAGAGGGTTCATCATTCTCCTGTTAAACAAGACACCTAGTTTTAGTAAACACACACAGAGAGAGAGAGAGAGAGAGAGAGAGGTAAGTTTTATAAAACTTGAAAACTCTTTTCTAGAACTGGAAGTAGCCTTGTGGTTTCATTTGGAGATATTGGTGTGGCCCTCAGGTTGTCTTGTGGTGGGGAGAATGGCCCCACAACATCTGGAAGTTGCCCCGTCCTGCTCTATGTGCTGGAACTGGACATGGAATCCTCCTCTTCCAAGATTTCATCCAGTTCAGATTCTGATAAGGAGGTGGCAGGAGATAGTTATATGCTTATTTCCCACAGTAAGTGCACCTGCCTTTAATATGTCCATTTCATGTCCTCTGAGTTGCATGTTAAGGTATCCTATTTGGAAGTGGAGAAACTGTCCTAAAATATATGGTTATGGGCCAAACAGAACATGTATGCAAAGAGCTTCTGAAACTCTTTTGAAAAATAGAATAGTCTGAAAGTCCTGCCTTAGGGTCCTAACCCTAACCCTAACCCTTAAAATGATAGTGGTGGTGGAAGTGAAGGTGGTGGCAGCAACATTTGTCTTACATTTTTCTATGGTTTGGGTAGCACATTTAGCTAGAAATAAGTCAGCAAATGAAAGAGCAAATTGGATTGGACAGTAATCTCTCAAATAATCCTGCTTGGAAGCAAGAGAAGGTGCCATAGATACTCTGGGATACAAGATACACAGTAGATTGAGTCTTTGCATTCCGAATGGTGTTCTCTCTCCCAGGGTCCCCACCTGATTTCTTCCCTCTACACTGTAAGCATTATTGTCTACTAATATGCATAACTGAAAAGATTAATACAGTGAATTACTGAATCTTTTCCCTTGCCCTGCCTCCTACATCTCCACTGCTTTCCAGATCATGTTGGCAGAACGTGAAGGCTTCCCTTCTGGTATAGTTAATTTGGCTTTAAAATAGAGTGATGAAAATGGAGTCCTGCATTCTTCCCCAGATGCATCACAAAGTTGTCAGCTTAGATACTGGCTTGAAGTAGGAATCTTTTGGACAGTAGCTGGAGCAAGGACTCCAGATCCAGGAACAGACCATTTGGGTTTAGCCTTAACAATCTTTTGGAACAAGAAGGTAGATCAGCATCTGTTGGTGGATTTCTGGGTGCTTCACAGTAGATTTCTGACTCTCTCGCCTGTTCAATTATGCTGCTAAAGAAGAAAGCCTAGGAGAGCAGTAACCAGGAATGCATGTTTATATGGAAAGACTGAGTGCTATTCAGTTCTGATAATCAGAGCAGAATCTTTGGCTCAGACTACTTCAGTTCTAATGTATGTCTTCTGTATTAGGTGCTGGATTTGGGGGACGGGGTAAGACAAGACAAAAGAACACACCAAAGGAGATCAGATATACTGCCATACACCCATTGCTGAGAAGCATGATCAGGAGAGTACTGTTGCACTCGCTTCCTTCTGGTGGGCTCCCCCTTGGCAATGGTGGGAGGCCAGTGTAGGAACAGAATGCTATGCTACATAGGCCCTTGTCCTGATCCAGCAAGACTGTTACATCGCCTGCCCATTGCTGTATTAGAGCAAATCGCTCAGTGCCTTAGGTATCTGGCTGCGGAGCCAGAAGTTGGGAGTTTGATTCCCCACTGGGCCTCCTTGACAGGGGCTGGACTCCATGATCTATGGGTCTCCTTCCAGCTCTGCAGTTCTAAGATTATTATGAACTGCTGGACAGAGTGGCTTAGGCATCTGGCTGCGGAGCCAGAGGTTGGCAGTTCAGTTCCCCACTGTGCCTCCTTGAGAAGGACTTGATGATCCACAGGGTCCCTTCCAGCTCTGCAGTTCAAAGATTATATTATTTAGCCATATTGGCTGGGGATTGATGGGAGTTGTAGATCTACAACTCTGAGGAGCACCAGGTTGGGGAAGGCTGTTCTATAGGAATTGTTCCACTGTTGTCGTCAGGGGTGCAAGAGGGATAAAACCATGAGGAGTCAACAATGGAACTGTTTAAATCAGATGCAGCAAGATCTTTTAGTCCTCAGCATCCTTGTGAGGAGTATGGAACAAGTGTTTTCCCTCCAAGTGGGATGTGTTTTTCTGTTTCCCTCCTTTAACCCCCATCCTGTTCCTAGTGTCATGACTGCAGTTCTTGTGCTCTTTTTTTAGTTGATGTTGATCCTTCCTGATCTCTGTCCTTCTGAAGAGAAATGCCTATCGAACTTTGTTACGCTGTCAACTTTCATAACATTCATTGACTTGCACATGTCATTGATGGGGGAACCGATTAGGTCATCCAGCTCAGCCTCTGTTCCCTCCCCCCATCCCCAGTAGCATCTTTCCTATACAGCTTTGTCCTATTGGGACTTGCTGATGTCACCCCAGTCAGAACCCAAGTAGCTGTAGTACTGCCTATAGGATTGCCATATTCCCAGCAAACTTTGACCCAGAAACCATCAAAATCATGACTAATCAGTGATGTGCACAGTGAGGATGGCCTCAGTATCTAATCTCCATAAGGCATGAATGAATCCTGGCAAAACAAAGAGAAATATCTACCAGCGATATCCAGAAGGGCAGGACTACTGAACAGACTTCTCTTGCTATTTCTGGACCAGCAGGCACTCCTTGCCAAGGAACTGAACATCAGTGACTAAATCTATTAGTTCAATGTAACCACAATTGTCTTTTTAAGTTAATAAGACCTCTGGAAAATTTCTGAGTTAGCAGGCTGGATATTTTGCTTGAGTTACTTAACGTGTGATTTGATTTCATTAAAATGACAGTATGTTCATTAAAACGATGCCTGCTTTTAAGATAAATGATACCAAGTTTTAAGATTAAGATACATTGAACACACACCAGACACAAAAGGAATAGTCACAGTTCTTGTGTATGCTGAACTGCAGCAACAAACTCAATGTTCTTTATATATGCTAGAGATGCTTGAATTTCTGTCTAAGAAGTTGCAGGTCAATCTGGAATATGCTTAATCATAGAATCATAGAATAATGAAGTTGGAAGGGGCCCATAAGGCCATCGAGTCCAACCCCCTGCTCAGTGCAGGAATACAAATAAAAGCAGATCCGACAGATGATTGTCTAAATTTCTCTTGATCCTTCCAGTGTTGGCATGCTCACCACCTTTTAAGGTCATTGGTTCCATTGTCATACTGTTCTAACAGTTAGGAAGCTTTTCCTGATATTCAGCCAAAATCTGGTTTCCTGTAACTCGAGCCCATTGTTGCATGTCCTGCACTCTGGGATGATTGAGAAGAGATCCTGCTCCTCCTCTGCATGACAGCCTTTCAAGTATTTGAAAAGTGTTGTCGTATCTTCCCTCTGCCTTCTTTTCTCAAGGCTAAACATGCCGAGTTTTTTCAGTCTTTCCTCCTAGGGGTTGGTTTCCAGCCCCTTGATCATCCTTGTTGCTCTCCCCTGAACTTGCTCCAGTTTGTCAGCATCCTTAAGTGCACTGTCCAGAATTGGACACAGAACTCAAGATGAGGCCTAACCAGTGCTGAATAGAGGGGAACTAGTACCTCACAAGATTTGGAGACTATACTTCTGTTAATGCATCCTGAAATAGCATTTGCCTTTTTTGTAGCCACATCACAGAGTTGGCTCATATTCCACTTACAATCTATGATGATTCCAAGGTCCTTCTTGCTCACAGTATTGCTGAGCCAGGTATCTCCATCTTGTAACAGTGTGTTTGGTTTCTTTTTTCTAGGTGCAGTACTTTGCATTTACCCCTGTTAAATTTCATTCTGTTGTTTTCAGCCCAGTGCTCAAGCCTATCCAGATCATTTTGAATTTTGTTTCTGTCTTCCAGGGTATTAGCTATTCCATCCAATCATCTGGTGCCTCTTGCCTGTAGTTAATGGTTGATGACAGATTTCTGTGTTATTATCCCTACTGAAATGAATTGAGGAAATAGTGGGGATAATACATGTTTTTTTTTTTTCATTTTTGGAAATTCTAAAATTATGGTTATTATTCACTGATGCTGCAGTTGTGCCTCTCATTCCTGCCATTTTCTTAAAGCCTGAGGTCTCTGTGGACAAAGTACAGTGGCAGTTACAGGGTAACAATTGGGGTTTTCTAACCATTCTCCTTGGGTTGGACTAGCTTTTTATACAACACAGATGATACTGGAATGTACTTCCGAGGGCAACATTTTGAGTGGCACATCAGCACTCTGTGGGGCAAGGTAAATAACACCTTGTACGTAGCATGCGGAACCCATCTCTCTTAAAAGCCTGTCCTTGTGTTTTGCAAGTGGGTGTAGTGTCCTTAGAAATTTAGCTGGAAGAAGATGCCCTGCTGTAGAGATTAGAGATGGACAATTTGTATTCGTATCTCAGGGATGTGAATGCGAACCATGGCACCACAGGTGCTGCGTGGGCCCAGTTCCTTCCCCCAGAACCAGCTGGCCCAATCACCGGGCACCAGCCCTCCTTCAGTGGCAGCACACCAGTCCTGGCAGGAGCCCAGCTAGCCCTTCCCCACCCACCCCTGTGCAGCTGACCCCACTCATCAGCTGAGTGGGGAGACTCCCCATCCTGCCTCCTCGCTGAAGTGGTCGGCTGTGCAGGTGAGTGGACTAGCCAGTTCTGGGGGAGGGAATTGCGGGCCCCACAGCACCTGTGGTAGCTCAGTTCGTATTCATATCCCCGAGATACAAAGTGCCCATCTCTAGTATAGATTTGATGTTGCTGTTGACTGTTTGTTTTCTTTATTTATATGTTGGCTTTAAAAAAAAAAATTCTTACCTTAAGTTGTTCACTAAAAACGGACTTTAATTGTCCAACATCAATGTCTTTATGTTCTTACATTTCAGAAAGCAAGGAAATTCCTCAAAGAGGAAAAAAAAACACCACCTTGGTTTGAAATAAAATTTAAATTAAATTTTAAAAAAGAAAGAAAAAAAACTCCCTCAAAGTGGCGGGGTGGTGATGGGGGGGGGGGGGCAACATTCAGACACAAAAAATGCAGACCAGCAATGAACTCTCCCCATCACTCAGAATGTGGCCACCTTGGAGCATCCTTGTATCTTAGTCTTCACCCTTCAGGAAATATGCGCTCCACTCTGATTTCTGTTAAACCCAAAAGGATCTCCTTAAATACAGATAAGTAGGACTAGACTTATGCTCATATATTTTGTGGATAAAGTG
Organism: Intellagama lesueurii; assembly: GCA_037013535.1. Classification (NCBI taxonomy): domain Eukaryota; kingdom Metazoa; phylum Chordata; class Lepidosauria; order Squamata; family Agamidae; genus Intellagama; species Intellagama lesueurii. Next base: position 23,930,889 of record JBAJHW010000011.1, read on the forward strand.
TCTACTGCAAATGTGTTGGCCATAGATGATGACAGTATCAAAGAGTGTACTTTTACTGCAGCTCTTCAGCAGTACTAGTAATGTATTATATAGTAAGTGAGGTGAGTAGTAGCAACATGCTGAAATATAATCATACTGAGTAATCTCTTTGTGGTGGAAGTTGAGATACAAGAAGAATGTGGCCTGCATTTCTTTGCCCTTCGGGGGTCACAGCTTCTATGAAAACATCTTGCTTTAAAATAAAGGTTCGTTCTCCCCCCCCCCCCCCCCCCCGGCATCCTTTTTCAAACTTGGCATAATACTAGTGACATCTGAATAAAATTACTGTATCATTTTAGAACCTTGCACACTTAAGATCTATAATGTAATTCTGCTGTTGACTTCTTTTGGGTGCATTTTGTCCCCCTGTTCTTCTTCTAGTAGGTTTTTCTGCAGTGGGTTATGCTTTATTTTGATTTTTGAGTTCTCCTTTTTTTTTTTTTTTACAAAAAACTTAGTTGTCTTATTGTATCTGTGCCAATTTGGTTGCTTACTCATTATATCGAAAGAAACTGGTATATTTCAGTAAGTTGGATAGCCTGGCTGTGGAGCTGGGAGTTGGGGAGTTTGAATGTTCATCATGCTTCTAGAGAAGGGGCCAGCTAAGAACACCTAGAGCATCTGTAGCAGATGGGGTTATGTCCCCTGCCACCTGTGCAGCCTTAGGTAAGCTACACAGAGTACAGAGTGCTACCAGAAATAAGGACTATGAGTGCTTTATACCTAGAAAATGCTGGAAGAATTGTCATAAATGACTTGACTGACTGCACACGTGATTAAACATCCTAACTGAAATTTATATTCTATAAGTTAAACCCACTTTCCAATTATTTTTATAGTACACATATTTTGTTAAAATACACTGATAGATGCTTTTATACCACAATCACTGATTGTGGTGGGTTTCATCATGAAGTAATATAGACAGATTAAAGTTATCATTTCCATGTTCTGAGTTCATGGTGGGACTGAGACAGCAGTAGAACACAGGTAGATATGAAAGTCACCTATCTAGACCAGTAGTGCAACTCAATATATAGGCTCTCTATGTTCCTCTCTGAAACAAATCATTTTAAGATATCCTAGCACTGTGTGTTTGGGAGTGCCTAGCTAGTTACAAGTTTCCATTCTTCTCAGAATTTCTTCCCCCTAATAACTTGGGAAGCCCAGACAATTTGAAGGATTCCAGCATTAGAGATTAGAACATTTTAAACTTCTATCTATGGTTTTTTTAACTACTGAACTATTTAGTGTAAACTGCCTTGTGTGTTGCTGTAAGCAAGATAAAGATAGTGTCCAAATATTTTAAAGGCAATCAATCAATCAACCAACCAACCAATCAATCAATCAATCAATCAATCAATCAATCAATCAATCAATCAATCAATCAAACACTTTAAAGAAAGAGGACTGTGACAAGGTCTGGGTCTTCACTGTTGTTAAGAAACAGTCTGGCCATGTGCAAATCTGTTTATTTCAGTGTGCCAACTCTGACTAGATCAAGCCACAATAGAGTTTCTCAACTCTTTATTCCTTTCTTTAATATTTTAAATTCTGCAAACCTGCATCCTCAAACATGGTGGTCTTTTTACTGAGCCAGGCAAAGAGGGAAACCTGCTAATCTCTTAAGCAGGACAAAAAAGCGATTTCTCAAAGGGTGATACATTATATGAAAACCTATGAAATATAGATGGATTAAAATTTAGAGAATGTTAAAAGTGTTTGTTGTTGTTTAGTCGTTAAGTCATGTCCAACTCTTCGTGACCCCATGGACCAGAGCATGCCAGGCCCTCCTGTCTTTCACTGCCTCCCGGAGTTTGGTCAAATTCATGTTGGTAGCTTCGATGACACTGTCCAACCATCTCGTCCTCTGTCGTCCCCTTCTCCTCTTGCCTTCACACTTTCCCAACATCAGGGTCTTTTCCAGGGAGATTTCTCTTCTCATGAGATGGCCAAAGTATTGAAGCCTCAGCTTCAGGATCTGTCCTTCCAGTGAGCACTCAGGGTTGATTTCCTTCAGAATGGCTAGGTTTGATGTCCTTGCAGTCCAGGGGACTCTCAAGAGTCTCCTCCAGCACCACACTTTGTATTTACCAAAGCTTAAAAGCAGTAACCCTGGTATTAAGGTGTACATAGTACCTGAATCATTTAACCTCATTCTGTTTTTAGGAAGCTAATTGAGGCTGAATTATACAATGCTGCCTTCTACTAGTGTAAATTTGCCTGAGATGGTCAAATGTTTTTTTAATTTGTGTACTTTTTAAAGTAGCTCTAGCTAGTGACAGGGTTTAATTATATTTTATTGTATTTTTTGTTTTTATTATATTGTGTTATGTTTTTATTGCATATTGTAAACTGTCCAGGGAGTGGCAATACTGATGGGGTGGTACAGATGTGGAAATAATTAAAATAAATAAATAAATAACTTGTTAAAAAATAACAGAGTTAATTGTTCAAAAGGGGCAACCGGAGAGTTTTTTTCTTCTTTCCAATTAATCCATTGGCACTGTTTAGAAGGAATAGTTTGAAGGTTTATTCAGATGATGCACATTGCAAATATAGACTTTTTGAGTCATCTGCAGTTTTGCTGGAAGACCCCTTAACGTGTCTCTGATACATTCAATTTGAGCTGTTACATATTAAATTAAAAGGTATGTGTGAAATCCAGAACTGTAACATCCTTTCTTCAAATTGTGAACTCCAGGATTTAAAAGATGCTAAATTTAAAACAAACCAAAAAACAGAACCAGAATTGTGAACATTGGTGAGAAATTCTAACACCGGCCAGATCATAACTACCAAGATAATAAAAAGAAAGAAAATTCTAGAGGAGAGTAAGTGGAGCTATCTCTACACAGTTTGGGGGGGGGGGGGGATATGAAAACTTATTTGAGATTTTTCTTCTGTATACAATTAAGAAGCAAAAACCAAGCATTGGGTTAACATCATTGCCTCCACACCCATTTTTCCCTTTCTAAGCAAGGAAAGGTAACAGAGCATTGCAGCAAGTGACTTTTCAAATGCTTTAAGCACAACAGTTTGCTTTCAAAATATTTTGTAGGATTATAGCAGCAAAATAACTTCCAAGCTCTAGAAGTTGCCAGTCTTCCTTCTGCCCTTCTGTGGCCTTTTGAGTGATTCTGATTCATTCTGCTTGTCCTTCCTTCGCTTTCCTGCTCCCCCTGCAGATCCCTTCCAGGTGCAGGGACTTGGGGCCTCCACCCTTCATTAGCTTGCCGGCTGTTCAGCCCCAGCAGGTAAGTTCCTGTGGATCTCTGTGCTTTCTGCTTCAGCTGGCCAGAGGCTGCTTGGCTCCCTCCCTATGCCCCCCCATCCTGTCACATTTGATTAAAGCGTTAATGAGAGAGGAAGCTACAGAGGAAATATGTGTGCAGTGCAATGCGATCTAAAGCAGAGAGAGATATCCATTGTCCTCACCAGAACCTCTTGCTTCTAACTCGTGTGCAACCTGCATTTGTGACTTCACAAATATTTCGAAATCCTTTTTCACAGCTTCCCACTTTCTTTCCTGACCTCATGGATTACTGTTGTATTCTACCTTCTCTTTAACAGAAAAAGAGAGGGAGGGAGGGAAGAGGTTGTTGCAGATAATGGGCGGCCTTCATGAAAGCCAAGCAGGAAGCATTTTGTTTTCCAGGATGAAATGTCAGAGGGTAAATTGCATCAGCTGCATGGCATCAGCAACTTCCAGGCCTTTTGCATTCAAATCTCTCGAGGGGAGAAAAGCATATTGCCAGGCTGTGGTAATCACTGAGCAAGTGGCACCACAGCTAAAAGTCGATTCGATTTTCGATTTTCGAAACCTTTATTGGCATATGAACGGACAACAGCAAAACATGGGTACAAGCCAAGCGATAATCAGAGTAAACATAAATTAGGAGATACACTCAACAAGTAGTATCATAGGTAATGGGTTAAATTGGAAATTTCCAGAAGATATCTTGCAACGGCAGATGTAATCCGCGGGCAAGAATCGTTCAGGAAAAAGGATAGGGAGTTGGGCAAGAGAGAAAGCCACGGTTCGAGAAACAGCTTTCTCAGAGATGAATGCGCCGGGCAATGAAATAAAATATGGTCCAGGGAATCTGGGAGGGTATGACAGAAAAAGCAGAGCCTATTTGCACGGGGGATCTTAGCGAATCGGCCTGCATGAACCGCCGAAGGGAAGATATTGAGGCGGGCTAACATAAATGCTCTTCTCTGACCAGGGTTGGTCAGTGAAGAGAAATAGTTTAAGGGACGTCCTAGAGAAGGAGGAAGACTGAAAAAAAGGGGAGAGCAAGTGGGGTTTAAGTCAGCTGAAAGTGACTCAAACTCAAGCTGCCAAAGTTTGTGTTTGATCAAGGAATGGGCCTGTTGTAATCCCAGGTCGAAAAGGGATTCTAATTCTAGTCCTAGGGAGAGAAGTTTGGAGTCAATCAGTTTAAACCAGTTCGAAGTGTAAGAGTCGCTAAGAAGGTCAAAGAGGAGAGAATTGGAATTAGAGTGGAGATGGATGCGGAGCCAGTATTTGAAAGTGGAGACCCAGGCAAGAGTAGAAGGGAGGTGGGTTCCCAATTCAAGTACCATAGTGGAGAGGCGAATCATATTGGGAACACCTAAAATCTTTCTAAAGAAGACAGCGGCAATGGAGTCAATGTCGTGGTTTACAGCCTCTATCCAGATGGGGACCCCATAAAAGAGGTGGGATAGGAGTTTGCACTGGAAAATATGCAAAGCTGCTGGGACAAATTGGTTGCCCGAGAAGTAATGGAATTTTGAAATTGCATTGAGTTGGGATGTTGATGTGGAAATGACCAATTTTTTGTGTGGAGCCCAGTTTAGTTTGAAGTGGAAAGTGAGCCCAAGGTATTTGAAAGTTGGCACTTGTTGGTAGGATTGTGTACCAACTGTCCAAGTGGATAGAGGGCTAGATTTAGAAAAAACAACTATTTTAGTTTTGGAAGAATTTATGCTAAGATCGTTGATGGAACAGTAGTCTTGGAATTTGGCTAGAAGAAGACGCAGCCCGGCTTTGGAGAGAGAGAGCAGGACTGCATCGTCAGCATAGAGGAGAACTGAGAGAGGGCACCGTTAAGAGAGGGGGAAGAGTTAGTAGCTATACGTAGGAAAGGAGGGAGATCTGCAAGGAATAAATTGAACAGTAAGGGGGCTAATATACACCCTTGACGGACACCCCTATTAACTTGAAATCTATCAGTTAGTGTATTGGAGTTTGGGAGGCGAATCTGACATGTGTTTGAAGAGTGGAGACGCCTAAGCAGAAAGAGTAGTCGAGGATCAATGCCCCATTGAGATAGTTTGTCCCATAAGAGAGATCTATTAACAGAGTCGAAGGCGCCTTGAAGGTCAACAAAAGCAGCGAACAAACTGGATTTGTGGTGAATGGAATATTTTTCAACTAGGTGGGATAAAAGTAAAGTGTGATCAAGAGTAGAGGCTCCAGAGCGAAAGCCAATTTGCTCTTTCCCCGGAAGATTAATGGAAGAAGCCCAGGCAGAAAGTTTGGAAAGAAGAGATTTTGAGTAAAGTTTGCCAATAAAAGATAGAAGGCTAATTGGACGGTAGTTGCTAGGGAGAGAGGGATCACCTTTTTTGAATATTGGAATCAGAGTGGAGATTAACCAGGAGTTGGGAAGGATGCCAGAGTGGTTAACTAAGGTGAAAAAGTTAGCCAAGGAATGAGACCACCAGTGGGGGTTACTGGTCAGAGTCTCAGTGAGGACTTGATCAGGGCCTGGGGCCTTACCAGACTTCAGTGAGCTGATTAGGTCCAGTATTTCCTCGGAAGTAACAGGAGGCCAGTCGGGGAGGGCCTGGAGCGAGGGATCGGAAGGGGGGTTGGGATTCGGGAAGAAGAAAATTGTGGAAAAGTGGGCTATCCATTCCTCCAAGGGGATAGAAGAAGAAGGGTCAGAAGAAGAGAAAGTGGTGGAAGAAGATACCAAGGACCAGAAGGCTTTGTAGTTATGTGAAAGAATTGCCTGGAGCAGATCAGACCACTTGCGTTGAGCAAAGAGGTGTTTTTTTGAATCTAAAAGTAATGTGCAGGACCTTCTAACAGAAAGGTAGTGTTGTAGAGACGCTGGGGTAGGATTAAGGCGGAAAGAGTGGAAAAGAGATCTAACATGCTTCTTGGCCTGCCAACAGTCGGAGTCGAACCATGAGGTGGCACGATTATGGGATGGGGAATTAGTTGGGCTACTAAGGGAAGTAATTAAGGAATCCACAAGAGTATTATAGGAGGTGATAGCTGTGGCGATAGAGTCAGTTGTAGCAATGGTGAGGTTAAGATTGGAAATCTCTGGCAATAGAGTCCAAGAGAAAAAGTCAGCTTCTGTTTGAGAAGTCCATTTAAGACGACAAGAGGGTTGTGAAGGGGGAATTTGGGGGGAGGAGGGGGAAGGAGGGAAGGTTAGGGACAAAAGAAGAGGCAGGTGGTCACTGTCAGCACGAACACCAACAGAGAAGTCCGAGAGAAAGGGGAAAAGAGCTGGGGAAGCGATGGCGTAATCGATTACGCTTGGGCCTCTAATGGAGAGGTGGGTGTATTCACCAGGGATGTCCTTACCCCATGTGCCATTGAGAATGGCAATATGAAGATTGAGACAGAGGTTAATTAAGAAGGTAGCATGAGGTGTGATAATCTTGTCTCTGGAAGACCTTGGACGATTGAGCCAGGGGGGAGACGACTCGTCAAACTCCAGATTTGTATGTTTGGCTAGGACAGAGTTATTGGGTCCTAGCCGGGTATTAAAGTCCCCCAGGATCAAAATGTAGGCAGATGGATTAGCTTCCAGATTAAGGTTGACAAGGGTTAGGGTTAGGGTTAGGGTTAGGGTCACAATACCTTTTCTTTGGTGCCAGGGAAGGGTGAGGAATCATTATCCGAAAACATACATTGCCATACGTGTCTTAGAGGCGAGACAACCATCAGCGCTACCTGTTTCCTGTTTCTGATAAATCCTGTCTCCATTTTGTCCCTGTCTTTGCCACTGGAATACAGTATATCTTATTAAAACAACAATTCTGGAACAAAGGGACTTTAGAGGGAGCTGCTAGCATGAAAAGGTTCAACTGCAGTTTATCAAGAAGTTCAGTTCTACCATCTGTAGCCTGAGAAATGTAGTTGACTTTTATCTCATCACAGGTGCTAATTAGTTTACCAATGCCAGGATGTTTTTGCTATCACCGTAATTGTTTGGTGAAGGAGATATAATTATCCCACAGACTTTTAAATTATAATGTCATTGTTACAATCTGTAGTTTGGGCATTTTCCTCCTCCATCTTGACTCCTTACAATTCCTTCATCTAGTGACTAGGATAACATATCACGAATTTGATGGACCCTAGTCTGTGAAGAATCATGGTATAATAATTTGTTTGTCTTTTAGATGTTCCAAGACATTTTGTTGTTTTTCTTAGAAAGATGTGGGTCTAACTTATTAGACTGGTATTTGTTCAGGATTCAGCAATCTCAGCAATGGTCACCAAGTTAAACCGGTGAGAAGAATAGAGAGGGTAGGTAGATGCATATTTTTTGAGAAGCAGGATTCCTATTTGGAAACACCATGGACACCAGGGCAGTCAGCATGCTGTTTTGCACAGTCAGTTGTACAACTGGTTGTGAATCTGATTTCGTGAAGGACAACCCACTGGGATGAGAAATGCTTGCATCATTACCCTTCCACTTCACTTTTTCAGAATAGGATTCTGGGCTAGGTATTTTAAATAAATGACTCAATAAAGAAGGCCGAATACTTGAGTTTTCAAGAACTGATGGAAGTCATTAATTCATCACATTGCCATGACTCAGGAGTGACTTAATGACACATAACAATGACATACTCAAGCACTTGTTATGGTTTAGTGGCTAAGAATTTTAAATGTATTTTTGGTGTATTGCTTGTTATAAAAGTTTTATACTATTGTGCTTAAATAAGCAGTGTTTAGAGAGGGGAGGAATGTAATAACTTGGCCATGGTTGTGCTGTAAATGAAACCCAGAGCACCTGTATTTGTTCCTCTCAATGGGGGTGCTACACTTTCACTATATCTTGATACTGTGCAGCTGTCTTTCTAGGAACTTCAAATTCCCTGAAATTCTACATTGCACCCCTTAAAGCAAATGAGAGGACTCTTGCTCTGGGTGTCCTCTTGGTACTCACTTTGAATCAACTAGATCAGGACCAAAGTGAATCTTGCGTATACTAACTGCTCTTTTCAGGCATTGTCAGTACAGTCATGGAGCGCTGGAGGCTGAACTTTGTTTTCCAATCGTCTGTCTCCATTGTCTACGTATTATCGGGGAGGGGGGAGGCTTGAGGAGTGGAGCCTGCTCTATATCGGTAGATTCTCCATGAGATTTAGATCATGCAGAAAGGCTATGAAGGGAGGCCTGATGGAGAAACAAGGCAAATAGAGCATATGTTCTTCTTATAACTTCACTCTCTGCACTTTGGCAGCAATGTGGGTTTAGGATTATGTCTATAAAGGTTTAGAGTTGGGGCTGCAGCAGATATGCAAGAGAGGCATGGGGCCATTGGGGTCTCTGGTTATTTAATTATCCGACTGGCAGTTGTTGTGTATGTATGTCATGCCGCTTCCACTCTTTGGTTTCACATTGAAGCTTAACACAGGTTGGTATTTGGCCAGCAGCTAATTATTTAAGTTATTTGGAAGAGCATTTTGATTAACAGCAGGCATATTGATTGAACAAGTTTGTTGACAGACAGAGAAGCTGCTATTCAAAGAACGGGTTTCTTGGCATTTCCCAAAAAGGAAACACCACAAAAGTGTAATGAGCATTCCTTCCAAAGACTAGGGAAAGGATATTGGGCACAACTCAGCCAATGCTGGGCCAACCCATTTCCATGTCAGATGTAATGAAATTTCTTTTAACATGTAAGTTCCATGTTCTGGACACTAGTATGGTAAGCAGTTTGCTGGGCAGGCGTGAGGGGAGGAGTGTGAATTGTAAGATTTATTCCTGATCCTTCAAAACACAATTTGGAAGTTTGGGCCCATGACATCCAGGAAGAGCCTTTGTCCAGACTCTGACATTTCCCATTTCTTGTTCCCTGTTCCTACGTTGACTCCTCATTTATAGCTTGACAAGGAAGTTTAACATTCAGTCACTGGATGGAGTCTTGTTCTCCCCCCGTAAGGGCTACAATTTTTTAAGTGGGGTGAGAAGGAAGCTGGAGTAATATCTTGGCAGAATTGAACCATTTCTAGTAAGGTAGTTGTGGTTAGCCATGTATAATTTACTCATCTGGCGAGGATTCTTTTTTCATTGTATATCATTTTGTATCTTTTAAAAAATACATCAAGTTGTATTTTTTTAATTGACTTCCTGTGAAGAAGAATATCTTGAAAGGCACTGGGAACTGATTGACTTTGTGCAATTGTCTCTCCTGCACCTAAAACTACCTGGCCTAAGGAGGTGTATGCTTCCCATGCTTGGCCTTAGTTCTCTAACTGCACTAAAATGACATCTAAAGGAGAACCAGGGCATAAAAGCAGCAGAAAGAATGGGAGAGGAACATACACGATGGTATGACCATTCCATGCTGGAATTTGTTTATTGATTGATTGATTGATTGATTGATTGATTGATTGATTGATTGATTGATTTACTAGATTTTTATACCACGCCATTAGTGTAAGGCACTGTTCTGGGCAGTTAACAATCAATACAGCAGACAGTAATAACAATAAATCAACAGTAACAATTAAAAAAATGTAAAAAGAGCTGCACAAGACAATGATGCCCTGAACATTAACCCATAAAAGGACAGGCAGGGCAAATGACAAATTCTGTTAGATATTTTGACACCTTTCAGACAGATATCCTCCTTCGTGAGCTGTGAATACATATCATGGAGGCAGATTGCTAGCAGGAGCTACCCCTGAAGCAGCAGTTGATGCTATGTAGCTTATAATCACAGCACATGAAGAAAAATGCTTCAGCTGAAACACGTCAGTATGCCCATCAGAAAATAAATGTCTCCCTTCCAGCATCTTGGGCATACATAAACAAGAGTTTGAGAGTGTTATTTCTTGGATTACTACTTTGAGAATCCCATAGCCAGCTGGGCTGCAGACAGGGTATGTTACATTTCAGGATCTCTCAAATCCATTGCTAGAGCAGGAAAAACAACCTGCCTCCCTGAGCAGCCAAGGGCAGCCTGTCAGTCTCCTGTTACGTAGCACTAAGCACTAAAACATGCTGGCCTAGGATAATCTGACTTCCTACCCATGGTGGTTTTGATCAGGCATCCAGGCACCTGGCCGTGCCCTCCTCCAGGACACACGGTTCCCCCTCTCTCCTCCTTTTCCCATTTTTATTTTCCAGCTGATAGTCAACATTCAATAGCTATTGAGAATGCACAATGTGTGAAGACATTTATTTGTCTTCAGGTTTTCCCCTGATTCTGCCCTGAAAAAATTCACAATGTAACAAACAATAACTACAACAATTCAAAACAGTAGAAACAGTTAATAAATAAGAGCAATAGATAAATACATAATAAAATATCAAGTAACACTGTACTGAATAAAATACAAAGACAGTAACCTAAAAGATAAAGACACAACCATAAACTGAGCAATCAGGCCTCAGATAAACCAGAGATGAACAAGACCAGATAGGTTGCCACTTGTCAATAGTCAAATGTTAACACTTGCGCCATTCCACGATAGATTGATACTGTGCACACACAATTCTTCCCTTCTGCTCCTGGAGAGGGCACTCTGTGGCTTTTCTGTGTCTCAAACAGTGTTGATCTTTTTCTGTCATTACTCTCTGACACTGCTTCTGCTGTTCCTATAAAATAAAATAAGGTTGCAGCCTGAAGCACACTTGCACAGCAAAGTAAGCCCCACTAAACACAGTAGGACTTACTTCCAAATAACATGCATAGATGTGCACTCTGTGGAATTTTTCGTTAGTATTTCAGTTAACACCACTATCTTGTTGTACTTCATGATTCTGAGTTGGGGGAAAGGGATAATTCTTGCATTTCGTGAGAGTCCAGGATATTGTTTTGAGCGAGGCAATGACAGGGCAAATAGACCAAACTGTCCGTCTATCTGTCTGTCTCTATCTCTCCCTCCCTCCCTCCCTCCCTCCCTCCCTCCCTCCCTCCCTCGTGTTTTAGGTTCTTACCCTAATGTATTATCGTATGTTTTCATGTATAAGACAATACTTTTGTCTAAAATCTTTAAATTAAAAATTGAGGGTCGTCTTATACACGGAAGTAAGGGGGGAAGGGATCAAAGCGCTTTGATGATTCCTGCTTTCCCCCTCCACTTCCTTGCGAAGAAAGTGCTTTCCCCCCTTTCTTACGAAGAAAGTAGAGAGGGAAAGCACTTTCTTCTCAAGAAAGTGGAGGGGGAAAGCAGGAATCAGCAAAGCGTTTTGATCCCTGCTTTTCCCCTCTACTTGCTAAGCCCCGCTTAGATTTCTTAATTCTGGGTTAGAAAAGTGTGTGTGGGGGTCTTATACATGGGAGCATCTTATACATGGAAAATATGGTAAATTAAAAGCCTCTCTCAGCAGCCAGCACAGCAATAAATTTTACACCATATTTTCTTTATGTTTGAATCCTTTTTCAGATGGCAGAAAGCCTATGTAAGTAGTTAAGCGCATTTGATCAATAGGGGAATACAGCGGTCTTGATCTCAGTGGATGGCTTCATTGATTAACTCAGCTCAACATAAATGCCCAGATCTTGGCTAGGACTTTTGTGGTAGTAAGCAGGAAACCATGTATCTCGAAGCCTACAAAATGTATGACCTACCAAGCAGAACAGAAATTGCCTGCTGTAGGTGGTTTAATAAAATATCTCCCCCCGCTGCACCATTTTTTAAAAATGTAACCTTAAAATGCATTTTGAGAGGATTTTTTTTCAAATTTTATGTTATTATCTTATCAATTGTAATGCTGTTTTCTAAAGGACAATGGAAAAAATAACAAACTACACAACCAGAAATACAAAAAGTTAATAACACTTAAAATACTAACAACAAATTATTATTTTTAAAATACTGTAACAAATAATGGGAAGAGATTGGTTTTGAAAAGATCTTTCAGAGCAATTCTTCCTTACATGAGTGGGGGAGGGAGCTCCATAAAGGCTAATATTCAGTCCATGAAATTAAATAAGATTGAGGGCTCAGGAACATAGAAATAATCAAATAATTTCCTTTGAAATTGATAGGACAGACCTACACAATAGGTAATCCATCAAGCCTAAATGAAGCCAGAAGGTCTATATTGTGGCTCTCAAATGTTTGATTTCTTCCCCCACATCTTTTCCTGGACGATCCATGCAAAGCTGGAAACGACATCCCTCTGAGATAGAAAGACAAGGGGTTGGACACAGCTTAAGGTTTGCACACACTGGACATTTTCTCCTCAGAACTCCAAACCATATTCAATCCATACAGTCTTGCAGTATGCTGTGCCTGACGATTGGTCCATCTGGCCCAATACTGTGACTGGCATCAGCTCTCCAGGAACTTTGGCTGAAGTCCTTTCCAGCTTTTGTCTTTGAGATCACTTACCTCGGACTTCAGACATAAAAGGAGGGATGAAGTCAAGCCTTTGCAACCTGCAGTAAAGGTGTAATGGATACAGTAGGCTTGATGGATGGAATTTGACAGAAATAAAATAGATATCAACCAGCAATTCTACTATCAAACAGTGGCTGACCAGGAGTCAAAATAATATGTTTGTGTGGATATACAGTATGTTTGTGGGTTTATGTCTACACACAATGCACAAAAGCTTGGATTTCTCTGGCAAATTTGCAATGTGGAGTTTTCCTCTCTTACTGCTTTTCTACTGACAATGCTTCGGGAAGATACTGTATGTACTGAGTCGTGCCGGATGGCCCACATTAGCTGACTGTGCTAAAGCTAACTAAAATGGTAGGGAAATGTCTCCCTTGCTTTCTGGGCCTGGCTGCCTGTCAATTTACATATCACTTGGTCTTCCATTTCTTTACCTACATTAATTGCACAGAGAGGCAGAGACTACACAAAGCAGCTCTTTAGCCACAAGCCGCACTGATGCCGCCGGCTCAGCTTATGATGGGGAGGCAGCCTCCCGCTCCACTTCTGATTTGTTGGAATTAATTTAGTGAACTCCAGTGCTATGCTGGGAAATGTTCACGTTTATATTTTAGAAGAAACAAAGTTTCTGACTGGCCACTGACTGTGCAGTTCTGGGATTCCTCCCCTCTGCCCCTTGTAGGATGTCGCTTCGCTTTCTTGCTTGAGCAGCATTGCTTGGTAAGCCTTTCCCTGAACTTAGATGGAACTACAGGTTACCTCAGCATCCTGCCCCCAGAAGCACATTCCAAAAACTGATGAGAACATATAAAGGTAGCATTGTGAGGCCAGTACTGTCCCATTCCCTGAAATTAAAACTTTCTCCTTTTCCATTGTTGTTCACCCTGGAAATCTGAGAAAGTGTAGCTGTTCCCTGAGACTGGGCAGGCAGCCCCTCTTTTTCCCTTTCTTAGTCTACCTTTATGATATTTACAAGATTGTCTGTGATACCACTGTTTCTTCTTCATGGTCTCTATGAATCAAACATATGGGTGTTTCTACATCTGCACAAATCTTGTTGGAACATTCCAGAGCTCAAAGAAAAAGATGATTAGGTTTCAAGGGAAAGAGACCCTTCTGTCTCTCCGTCTTCTACCTTATCCGAAGGTAGCTCCCCTCTAGATGTGTGGAAAATCTGTATAAAATCCACAAGAAGAACATCCCCAATATAACTCCATAATTGTTGAGGCCTCCCACACTAAATCTAGTGGGCACCACAACACCATGCCAAACAGTAAAGAGCGACACAAGATCGACACAAGAGAGACGTACTAAGGAAGAGAATGTACTCAAGTGCAGTTCTCCCCATTCAAATTGCTAATTATCAAGATGCTATGGGGGCGTACTGGGACAGAATCCAACCACTGATGAACAGCTTACTGGAGGGAAAGTGGATCCCCGTGGTCACTTTTCTTCAGACACAGTAGGTTGGATGCCAGAGCTAAGCTTGACGCTGCTTTTGGAAGAGCGGTTATTTCATCTGTCCTAGCCTGACATCCCCCCAGCTGTCAAGTGTGCTTGTCAGTCACTCATATGTGTGATTCACAGAGGAGGAGAAGGAGAAGAAGAAGGAGAAGGAGGAGAAGGAGAAGGAGAAGGAGGAGGAGAAGAAGAAGAGGTTACTTACCTGTATCTGTGGTTCTTTGAGTGGTCATCTGAATTCACACAACCCACCCATCCTCCCCTCAGTCTGTCCTGCTCCTGTCCTTTTAATGCCAGCAAGAGATTTGAGAAAGAGAGAAATAACCATTGTGCACACAGACATGCGCATTGGAGGTTGGGGCTGTCCTAACAATTTTTTTCTTTGAGCTCTAGAATGTTCTGAGGAGTTTTGTGCAGGCAAAGAAACACCCATATGTGTGAATTCACAGATGACCAGTTGAGGAACCATAGTTTCAGGTAAGTAGCCTGTCCTTCCCCCTCCTCCCTGTTGTACAGGATGCTGCTGAGAGAGAGATGAGTTGTGGCCAGCCCTGCCACGAGCCCCAGTGAGGCAGTCACCTCAGGCAGCAGAACACTGTGGGTGACTGCACACTAGGCATGGACTGAAATGTCTACCAGTTGTGGTTTAACTTTGAGAACTGCTTCTTGGCTTGAGGGACACCCCGAGAAAGACCAGGTGAGCAGGGATAACTTTGAAGAAGAAGGTGAAGGCAAAGATAGCACTCATGCGAAAGAAGAGGCAGAGCACCTACTCCTGGAGGGCCACTGCTGTTCCACAATGCCTCCGCTGTTTGGCCTTCCTTCAGCTGGTGGTTTCCAAAATGCCTGGCTCTGAATGGGGTCAGTTGATTTCCTGCCACCTCTCTTACAATGCCTCTGCCCAGCAGAGTCGGGCATTTAAAAAACAAAACTGGCAGAAAAGTGGCCAGACTGGAGTGTCATCATGGAGCAGCAAAGACCTGCCTGGGATGGCTGTTCTACTTCTTCTTTGGCAAATTATGGGAATGCTAGCGTTGCCAGTGCTGCTCTCTTCACCCCTTCCTCCTCCTCTGGGTGAGTGTTTAACAAGGACTGGGATGCCAGCAGATGGTCTCCATGCTTCATACATTTTCTCTTGGTCCAAGGCAGCAAGAGAACTTGTACTGTCTTGCGGACAAATCACCTGGCAGATACCCTTTGATTTGTATTCCTGCACTGAGCAGGGGGTTGGACTCAGTGGCTTTATAGGTCCCTTCCAACGCCATTATTCTATGATTCTATGAAAAGACCAAAAAATAGAAAGTCAGGGAACCGCTAGTATATGTGTTACTGCTACATTCTCTATGAAGTTGACGGCATAAAAAGCAACCACGGATAGGAAGCATGTTAATGCCATCCCCACCAAAGTGTATAAATCCCCAAACACTGCTGTCCTCCCAGCTCATAAAGCCCAGGAGAATTTAAACCACTTGAGACTTATAGCTGTTAGAATATATTGCAATTGCAAAGTATGATGAATGGGAATTTGCTGAGAGAGAGATCCTTGTCCTCTTTATAAATGTGACATGGAGGATCAACGCAGGGAGAGAGTCCTGTCAAAGGAAATTATCTGTTGTCTCGTCCTGGAATTGCCAAGTGGCTTTCACCCTTTAAATACACACCAGAGCAGACAGGCAGGTCTCAAGGTTTTCATAAATGACATTTTTAAAAACTTCCTCCAGATGGCAGAATGGCTGCTGAAATGAACCAGACATTGGAAGGAAAGAGAGAGAGAGAGAGAGAGAGAGAGAGAGAGAGAGAACGGAACCTGTTTTCCCTATTCCCACACCAAGGATTATCCTTGCTGCAATGGCAGATACTTTGAAGTCTTTCTTTCTGAACCGACTGTTGACACAGAGATTCCGGGGAAGAGTTTTAACACAGTTAATGCCCATAATATTCAGACATCATGATGAGATCTCAGCTAAGTCTATAACTACATGGTGAAAATACCCCAGGATTTACTCTGCTTATAAAATGGGTGATTTTGAAAAAAATTTCACTGACCCCATGACGCAAAGGCTGATTCGAAGCAGTCCAGCCCTTTTTGCTCCCAAGGCAGTTTTGCCCCCCTCCGCTGCCAAAATAATTTGAACAGTTTTTTTTCCTGTGTGGTTAGTTGTGATATGTTATTGTAAAGATGGTGTGTGTGTCTGTGTCTGTGTCTGTGTCTGTGTGTGCGTGTGTGTGTAGAGGTGGTGTTTAAATGATGTAGGCAGTTGGGGCGTGATGGTCAGGCCCAGGGAAACATGCCTCCACATTCTTTCCTCTCTCTTGAACATCTTCCAGTTTTAATTTTTTTAATGTCTTGTATGTATGAGATTAGTGTTAGAACACCCTATCATTTTACTGCTGGGTCATCATTATATCCCGTATTTAGGATCGGCATACACGGAACCAGAGGAAGGAAGGAAGGAAATAAGGGGGTCTGTGGGCTGGAATGTGAATCACATCTCATCCAGTGTGAACGGTAGATTTCCAAATCAATCCGCACCCCCTGTGTGAGCACTGATTGTGATTTCAAACATAATCCAGCCTGCGAATCAAACTGCAGCAAAGCCAGATTGCTCCAATTTGGCTTTCCAATGTAGTTGCACCGTAAATCTTATAATGTGGCTTTATTTTTGCCTAGAACTATAATTCAGAGCATTGCAAAGCAGTCACAATGAAGGAGCACAAGGATAGAGCAGGTCGTCATCCAACATTTTGGAACCAGAAGTTGCTCTGATCAGACCGTATTACACAAATTTCACATATTTTGCCAATCCTACCCTATTACGTGGTCTGATTTTTAAAATGTAATGAATTTAGTCTGTTTTGGGCTAAAATTCCTTAAAGAAGAAGGACTTATTAGGAATCCTCTATCCCCCCCCCCCCCAAATCACTCTCTTGCTCCATGAAGGGCTCTTCAGACCTGAAAGTTTTCCATAAAAGATTGGCATGATAGAGATATTACCGTAATAGAGTTGGGATTTAAGAGAACATTCTTTTACATTGTTTACACAGATTGATAGATTCAGCATTGTGCGTAGTATAAGAAGACAGATTCACAACAAGGAGAGGAAGGAAATGTAGTTACAGATAGGCAGGGTGAGTAACATGGCTGCCCACATATGTTTAGAAGTGCAACTCCCTTAAGCTCTAGGCTGCATTGCCGGTGCTCAGGAATGAAGGGGGAGACATTCCAAAGCCTCTACAGAGCACCAGGTTAGCTACCTGTAGGCCTACTTCATTGAAGAATGTTTTGATTTGAAGAGGGACCTGAGGAGGAAAGCAGGAGAGCAGTACTATTAGCTTATCATCTGGAAGGCAGTTTCTGTTATGGGCAGATACAAGCAAAGTTATATTTTGGACTATGATTCCTAGAATATGGGATGCCGATACACATGCATGTATCTGCAAATGTGTGCATGCACACGCACTGACACACCTGTATGCCACTAGTTAATCCTATCCAGGTTGACTAAAATGGATCTTTCAGCTTTGTTAATACAAGGAATATAAGGGCACTGGGCATTCTTCAATCTTACACAGAGACAGATCTGATTAGTTGTCAGAGTCTGTATTCATTTCCTGTTAATTAAGTATGAACTGTGCCCTTCATTACAACCAACTATAATTGGTCATCTTTTTAATGGGACTAGAAGGAATGCTGCTATGGGCCTGTATGACGAATCTTGAGGGCAACATGCCTATCAGCTTTCTACGGTCCCAGTACCTGCATGAAGCCTATGAAATTAAGATGTCATACAGATACAGACTTAATATATTGGTACAAATAGTCAACACAGGAATCCTAACAAGTTTACCAGCCCCTTTATCCAAACTGGCACTGGAGTTCTTTACAGGAAGTCCAGAAAGAATTAGGAAAAGGCTGTGTGGTTCAGGATTACACAAATGGAAGAATAAAGTGATACATGTATTGTAGTCCAATAAAGGTATCACTTTACTCTTGCATTTATGGGAAGGGAATGCTTTGTGTGAAGATATTGCTTGATTATTTATTTATTTTTTTTACAACATAAGCGTGAAATGGACAAAAGCTAGTCAGACCCCTGTGTTCTCAAAATGCTCTGTTCCAGGAAGAGAGGCTGTGTGGCAGTGGTAACAGTGAGGGACCCTGGCTATGCCACTGGAGCTGTAGGCAAACTGACGCTGCAGCGATAAGACACAGCAGGGCAATGCTGTCTCAGCACCCCAGAGGCTGCCAGGGAGATTGCTGAGTCTGCATTCTCACCGCCACTCCCAGGTGATTGCTGCATCGGCTGTGACATGACAAATCAGGTGAACAGAGAGAAAGGAAGTCAGGCATGCAAATCAGGGAAAAGGAAGAGAGAGTTAGCCACGGCCCCTCTGCAGATGGCTGGTTCTCTGTACCCTTTGCCAGATACCTCTTCCCTTGACTCCCAGCTCACTTCCAGGAAGGATAGGGCTTGGAAAAGAGCAAGCTGCCTAATGTAGCCAAGGTTCAACTTGTGATGTGAACAGCTTCAGATATATATATAAACCAGCGCATGCACATGCACGCACGCACACACACACACACCCAGCCCATGTAAACTGCAGCCAAAAACCACAACCCTTCACTTAGCTTAAAGTATGCCTCAGCAGAGAAAATTAAGTACTGCTATCAGTATCTTTTCAGGTGGTCTGGGTTCCTTTTGCACCTTTAAAAGCAATCTGCCTCTCCCTTTTTTAGGCTGTGTTGTGGAAACACTCCTTGCAGGGAGTTTATGTGTAAGTTTTGTGTTCCTTTTCTTGTTTAAAAAGAAGAATAAAGAAAAGCTCCCTGCAAGATTTTTTTTTTTAACCTGGCATATCAAGGACAGGGTGTTTTTTTTTTTTTGCCTGTTGTGCTAATTGTCTCCTTGCAGGGAGGGTTGAATTTGTATATTTTAAACTGACATCACTACAATGGTCTGAAATTGTAACACCCATCCTATGCATAGACGATGGACTGCTTTTTGAGCTGCAACTCCCACAATAACCCAACCAGCATGGCCACAGGGGCAGTGGTGACAGAGATGGAGCATGGGGGAGGCCAGCTATGTCTCCCAACATAGGAAGTCAAAGAGGCCTTTTGCCACATGTCCAGAAACTCCATTTCTGACACTGCTTGAAAAAGCAAGCCCTCCCCAATGACCTGTGAGTGTGGACAAGAGCAGTCACCTGTTCTTGACGTAAATGTGGACTAGTTTTAAAGCAGTGCTGAGGGATGTGTGTCCCTCCAGATGTACCTAGGTTCCATATCCCATTAGCCCTACTCATGAGGGCCCAATGTCAGCAGTTGTGGATGCTGGAGTCCAAAATACCTAGAGGATCACAGATTCTTCACCCTTGGTTAAAATGCAAGACTAAGACAAGACAGGAGAGGCCCAGGTTTAATCCCCTTTGTTTTTCATAAAGATCACTGGTTCACCTCTCATTCTAATCAACCTTGATTGTTGCTAAAATGATGTTAGTGACGGCATGGGGAGATGGAACCATGTATGCTGAGAGTAGCATAAAACAGGATGAACAAAAGAAGACTTGTAGATCATAACAGTAATGTTTTAGTTCTTTGTTTCTATTATATTCATCGTCCATCTGTGTTGGAAAGAAAGGGTAGGGCTGGGACCACAGCAAGAAATCTGCTTCTGCACTGAGAAGAGTCATGAGTTCACATGTCCCCACTGAGGGATGATGGAAGCTATACTTTAGAATTGTCTGAAGGACTACAAGGTCCTCCAGTACTGGTTTAAAGCATGTTGAAAGCATAGACTACAGTGATTTAAGATGCTAAACTGGAACTGCCTTGAAAATTGGGACCATCCAGACAAGCCCCTATGGATGGGACTTCTTGCAGCAATAGGTCTTCTTTCTTCCAAGCAGCTGCAATGGCACTCAAGGAGAAACACCCTACAGTGGCCTGAGGATGGTGTCTTAGCTTTCCAAAGATAAATAAACTGGTAAGGTGCTTTCTCTCTTTTCCTCTGTGAGAGTTCCCCCTCTTCGCTTCTTTTTTATTTCTGCTGACCGAGAAGAAATTCTCTGCTCTTCACCTATATTAATTGTTTGGGAGGGCAGAGGCAATGGAGGGTGCCATCTGGCTTGGAGCCACTGTTCCTCAATCTCCACAGCCAGACCACCCAGACTGTCAGCTTCATCTTTGCCGTAGAGAATCTTTGAACACCTGATTGGCTAAAGTCTCCCTGTGACCATCATTGGGATTTACTCCTGGATTTGCAGCTGTGATGAATGAAGCAGTGATTAAGCTTCGGGAAAATTCTAAAAGGCAATCCGATGGTTTTTCGTGTGTCTTGTTCCTATGAACAGTTCCACACTTTCTCTTTGGTTAGAGGCCAGCACATGGACTCTAGTTAAGCCAGAGAGATCTTCTGCAAATGGTTTAAGTTAAGTTTTGGTTAAGGCCAAAACCTTAAAATACATTACTTGAAAAAGCCTTCCTGGATAAGTGTCAAAAAGGCACACTATGTAGTTATCTCAGAACAACATCAAAGCATATGTTAAAATGACAGACCTTGATGATATGAGCACAGTTTTATCCCCAGAGTGGAAATCTGGAAGAAGGGTAAAGGAAACAAATGTCAGAGCAGAACTGAGGAGTCTCTGGCCCTCCAGATGTTGATGAACACTTACTCCTTTCATTTTCCATTATTGGCCTCACTGGCAGGGGTTGCAGTCTCATAGCATGCAGAGGGCCAGAGATATGTGCTGGTAGATCACTCAGAAACTTGCTTACTCCTTTTATAAGACATTGGGTCAACTAGAATAGCTTCAAAAGCTGGTCTTCCTTTTCACTGTATGCTGACAGAGGCCCAAGAAAGTTCTTGCCTATTCAGAAGTAAATCTCATTGTGTTGAATGATGTTTATTCCCAAGTCAATCAATAATGTACAAAGTTATGACAGCCAGGGTGGAACAAGCATTGTTTTGTTGGTTTGATGAGGCAAAGCATAAAGGCAATGGAAGGTTTCAGTACACCCATAATGTTTCCCTTAAAGCTTTCCCTCCTTACCACTGTTTTATAGTATAGAAGCACTGGAAGGGAATCCCAGACTTGGCTCCCCCTGTATCTTAGCTGTGGATGACCGTAGATTCAAGATCTTGCATTGGGCAAGGATCTTAAACTAGATGATGTCCAGGAAACCCCCAAGTCTAACATTCTATTATTCTGTCCTACCATGTGTTCCATAAGCCTGACTTTTGCATTTATTGCTAGATGTTCACCAAGAGCCATTCAGAGAATTTTCACGTTGAGCTTTGTTGAATCAGTAGTAAAACCATTATATTCTACTAGGATCGCCACAGGTAAAGAAATGGCTGCTCTCCTCCACCTGTCAGACATCTTTGCAAAATTATTGATGCAACAGCCTTGCTTTTAGACAGCAGTTTCCAAACAGTCTTTTTTCCCACTGAGCCCAGGAAACACATTCCCAAATGGAAAATGAGGCTGAACTAAACATACGTAAATATATAAATGAAGTAAAGAATTTTTAGCATGCTAAAACCGATTTAATCGATGTTTCTTGGTCACACTATGACTGAATTTTGGGGGACAGAGGAAATTTCAGCAAAGACAGCATTGACTCAGAGGAGAGCAATGATGAAAGGAACTGTTGGAGAAGGAGCCCAGGATAGTGGGGGCAGGCGTTCTGTTGCAAAGCAAAGTCCACTGGTACCTGGAAAAGGTTTTAAAAGTATCTATTTCTAGGCTGTGTTGTGGAAATAAGAAGAGAATAATTTCTTTATACAGTTCCCTAACTTGTAAAAACAGGAGAGGAATTCTGTGAAAAAGAAAAATACGAAAGTGGATAAATATTTGGAAAGCCGAGAAGTATCGAGGAGTGGCAGATCAGTACAGGAAAATACGGCCGTGTGTGTTCTAGCACCATGCCAAGTGGTTTGGACAGCGTTCAAGAAATGTGATTTGGTTTTGGGTGGGGGAGGCATGTCAATATTGCTGAGTTTCACGCTGAAGAGCAGGACACTTGTTGTTCACTCATGCCTGATGGGAGGAAAAATGAGCCTGTCCGGATCATTCTTTCTTCTCTGAAAGAAAAAAGTCACCTAACTCTACTCTCCGCAAGTGCTACAATGTCATCTCCTCCTGTATTCCTTCTGCCAATGATCAGGGTGTTAATTGCTGAGGAGCAGTGTAGAGAAGTACACAGAAGGGTGGAGAGACAAATTATATTCAACAGATTCTCCCTCATGTCATGGACCACAAAGAAGCTAGTCTGTAACTTGATACACCTACAGAATGATCACCCATTCCTCACTCCCCTCTCTCGCTTTGCATTGTCAGTCATGGACTTTTTTTCTGCTACCACACTTGGCTGTCCACCATGTATTTAACATGGCAGACTCACTTAGGTCTTTGGCCTGATCCGGCAGGCTTCTCATTTCACAATTTGTTTAGTGTCAACAGTATACGGAACATAAAACAGAGACAGTTATGGCCTGAAGGGCTTCCGATCCATTTCAGAAAGGCAAGAGCCAAAACAGCATAGGAGAGTATGAGACCTGACCAGCCTCCTCAGCAGTCCTTGGAAGAGTCACTCTTTTGGATGACAACTCCCATGATCCTCAGAGGCGATGCTGGCTGGAGTGTCTGGGAACTGTAGTCCAGAACATAACTTTCCCAAACTTAGCTAGTGAAAATGATGAGGGAGAAGTGGCTGTCCAGGAGGAGTTGGAAGGCTGAGTCAAGCAACGTTTGGTTTAATGAGAGAGCCTTTGTGAGGCGCTTAGGTTGCAGCATAGGTTCTTAACCTGTGGTCTGTGATGTCCTTATGGGGGGTTCGCAAAGGCTTGAAGAAAAAGAAATAAAGAAAGAAAAAGAATCATAGAACAAAACCTTAATTTCCCTTGGTTGTTTGTTGTAGAACTTTGCTTTTCTAACCTGCTGCCTCCATTAAAAAGAAACAAAAGTAAAAGTTGGTTATGAAAATAACTGTTTGATAGCAAATAACTGATATTTCTGTACACAGTGAGAACATGCAAGTGAATGATGCTGAATGGCTGAGAGACAGCATGTGTCATTTCTTGCTACTGCGCAGACAGAAGCTGTGGGAGGAGAGAGTCAGAGTCAGTCAGTGTGAGTGAATGTTCAGACGGACTTCGTGATTGTCCTTCTTTGATTTCTGCTAATAAAACTGTTTGGTTATTGTCAGGTAAAGTGAATTTTTGATATTATCATAGTGAATTTCATAACAATTCATTTTGGCTGAGCCTCAGAATGGATAGCTAGCTAAATTTGAAACATAAAAGGACTGATTCTGTTGATGAGGGTGCATCCTATTCAAAGCAAAATGAAGGTTCTTCCAGTCATCTTAAAAGTATCGCCCTTATAGCAAGGAATATCTGTCGATGAGACCCTTCTTGAAAAACTTTAAATAAATATCTGATGCACTTTAGGGTTTTAAATCTTGAGTTTAGTCTTGGTGGTCCATGGCAACAAAAGATATGTTTTCCCTTCCCTCAGTAGTAGTATTGCCCTGTTAAAGGTGCAAAGGGAAATCTCCAACCTTCTGCTTGATCCTTCTATGCAGGGGAACCTACCACCCTCCTGCTTTTTTGGGCTTCAACACCCAGAAGCCATGGCCACCATAGCTAATAGTAAGCAACTGTGAGAGGTTTAGTCCAAAATCTCTGGACCAATACAGATTCCCTAGCTCTGTTCTAGGCAGGTGCCTTGTCTGAAAGAGGCTTATATCTCTGGTGATGATTATGAGGTATTAAAATGTAACCACAGTAGATTGTTCTTAAATAGGTATTGCTTTCTCTTGCTCTTTAATCTTTGTTATATCAAACAGGAGTGCTTCAAACCTTACTCCCCCACCCCCATATATGGTTTCTCCTCCTCTAAAACAGCAACCCAGTGTTCCTTAGTGTAGGCATGATAGAGCAAAGCTGAACAAGGATCAATAAAGCAATATGGCAAAAACTCTGCAGCACGTATCAGGCTATTAGTCAAGGCAAGCTGTCCTGCCCTGTTTACATGGCAGAAGGCTGAATTTGACAGATTTTGCCATTCAGCAGTTTTAGAAGAAATATGTTAATCTTTGGCTGCTTCAGTATGTTTCTTCCTCCCCACCCCTACCCCAGGAAAGGTAGAAATTTGTGTCCACGTGCGTCTGTGTGTGTGTGCGCGCACACACACATGCTTACATTTAAACAGAATTTGGAAACATTACTGCTTGGGACTATAGCTCTCTGAATCCCCTAAATCAGTATGGCCACAGACCATAATGGCTGGGGAATTCTTGAAACTGTAGTCCCCACAGGTAACTTTTCCAAGCTTTGCTTACACATATATGGATGGATGGATTTTATATCCCAACTTTCTCCTGACAGAGTGACTCAACGAGGCTTACAAAATGGTTAAACCACAGACATGGCTGTTAATTACTAATACTTATTATTATTTACTTAAAATATGTACCCCACCTTTCTCCTCAAAGGACCCAAGGCAGTAATGATTCATACTGAATTAAACACATTGCCTTATTAAAACTGCAAAGTATCTCATTCCCCATTAAGAGACTCTTCCTAAATGACCTGTTCAGGTTGCCAAAAGCCTGCTTGAAGAGAGAACAGCAGAAGAACAGCAGGGAGGGGCTCAATCTAGCCTCTCTTGAAAGTGGTAAGGTAAAGGTAAAGGTTCCCCTTGACATTTAGTCCAGTCGTGTCCGACTCTAGGGCGGCGGTGCTCATCCCCGTTTCCAAGCCGTAGAGCCAGCGTTTGTCCAAAGACAGTTTCCGTGGTCACGTGGCCAGCGCGACTAGACACAGAACGCCGTTACCTTCCCACCGAGGTGGTACCTATTTATCGACTCGCATTTTTACATGCTTTCGAACTGCTAGGTTGGCAGGAGCTGGGACAAGCGACGGGAGCTCACTCCATCGCGTGGATTCAATCTTACGACTGCTGGTCTTCTGACCTTGCAGCACAGAGGCTTCTGCGGTTTTACCCACAGTGCCACCACGTCCCTTCACTTAAAGGTGGAACAGCCACCAAAAAGACCGTCCTATTGGTCCTCACCAGACTTGCCTCTGAGGGTGGTGAGGGAATTGCCTCTCCCAAAGATTGTAAAACCCAGGGAAACTCATATGGAGAGTTCTGGTTCTTTTTTTGATATTGGTTTTATAGTTTGTAACTAGGACCTTAAGTTGTGCCTTAAATCAGATGTTGTGGGAATAATTCTTTGTTTTAGATGATCGGAAAACAGTATAGAGTAACAGGATAAGAGGTTTGTTCCCTTGTTACTCATAAAAAGAGGGTCTCCTTATATGTGGTGACAAGGATCATGGAGCTATTGTTTAATCCTGTCTTTGAAGTGATGCCACTACTTCCACCATTGCTGTCAATGTATTCAGCATAACTTTGCTGTCTGCCCATAGTGTAATTCTACTGGATATCTTTCATTCATGCTCTGCAATTTTGTACCTAAATTCTCAGTATGGCTTGTGCCTGTTTATATCCATATCTAATATCTTTTCAACAGGAGAGGAGGCGTGTATAGCTGACACCATTTGGTTGCTTCAGAGTAGACTGCTAAAAGTTTCTGGGGAAGTTGTTCCTGTTTCTTTGGCACTTATGAGTCCTCATGTTTTGCTTTAAAATATAAGCTGTATGTGGACTGAGCAATTAACACAGCACTGATTTCTTCCTGTTTCTAACCGTTCCAGATGGTTGGGTTTGAACTAGGTGTGGAAAGCCTGGCACCAAGTCTTAGTCATCGTGCAATGTTAGAGCAAGCATGTAGACATACAGAGCCTTTCTCATTCCCCTCGGTGTGGCAATAATTCCAACCCAGGAGTGAAATCAGATTCAATCCACTTGTTGAAGTCATTGCTTAATAGGATAAGTGTTTCTAGAATATGAGCCTAGAGAGAGCAGTAAATCTACTTCAGGAACTGCTTTGGAGGATGGCTCATTTGAGGGCAATCAGTGTGAGTAAGGTGTCAGCTGGCTGGATAGAAAATGGAACCTCACAAAGCTTGAAAGGAGAGTTTTGCAAGGCAGCGGCTGATCATAAAAGGCCAGCAACTGGAAAACTGAGTAAACTGACCAGCTAAAATGGGGTGGGTGGAGTCGTGCTGTTCCAGGTAGGCTAATGGATGTGCTCTGAGTTGCAGGAGGCTCGTGGCAGGAGTGAAAGTGAGTGACACAGACAGAGGACAGGATGTCGCTGTCACGTTTAACATTAGCAGGGGAGTATCTCCATATGCTGTAAGCTTTTAATTGCTTCTAAAGAATTAGTCGGCAGTCTGTCAAGTGAGGTGAGGAGAGGGCAGAGGAGAAATGTCAGCACATAACTTAGATGTATGCCAGGGAAATGGAGGCACGAGAAGCAGAAGACTAGGAAGAAGATGGGAAAGCAGGAGACCAAGGAAAGTACCATTTGGGAGAGGAGGCTTTGAGGGCAACCTGAATAGCTGAGAAGAAAAACAAGGGGGGGGGGGGGAGATAGCCAGAGGAAAGAGGCAGGGAGACCTTCATGTTGGAGCTTCACATAACTTTGTAAGGTCTGCTTAAGAACCTAGTGAAAAACCCATTTGGGTCCAGCAAAAGGTCAATTAATCCCATATCCTTTTGCCATCAATAACTAGTCAGAACAGAGAGAAGGCCTTCCTATTAGTCAGAATCCTCAGCCAACTGATACGGGGTTGGGCCTTTCTAGTATGTACTTGGATGGGAAACTATTGTGGAATAGCAGTGTTCTCCACATAGAGGAGAGCATTGGCTGCCAATCTGAATTGGCAGTTCTAAGCTAGAGGACCAGGAGTCTAACCTGGTATAAGGCAGCTTTGCATGTTCCTATGATAGAGTCTCCCTCGGTCCATTGCACTCCCTCTTATACCTCAGGATAGTATCACATCATTCTGTTGCCTATGCCAACCAGATCTGAATGAAAGAGAATGGACAAAGAGAGGGGTACAGTGCCAATGACACAGAGCAACAGAGTTTTACTGATTGTTGTTGTTGTTTAGTCGTTAAGTCGTATCCGACTCTTCGTGACCCCATGGACCAGAGCACACCAGGCCCTCCTGTCTTCCACTGCCTCCTGGAGTTTGGTCAAAAGTTTGGTCCACCTGGAGCAGGAACTGGCAAGTATCCCTGCCAAGAAAACTCCATGGACAGAAACAAAAGTTTTACTGATGCAACCAGTCAAATGCTGGCTGGGTTAAAATGTCAGGAAAGTGCTCACAATTCATGACTACATTGACTTCTCCCTCTCTTTCCTTTTCACTTCTACTAACTTCTCCCCACACCCTGGCTACAATTTTATGTACACAACAGGTTGCTTAAACACCCTCTTGAATTCCAGCAGCGTAACCTGGAATTACACCTTGGGCCTCAATACAACACTGATATGTTGACATTCATCTTTGTGTGATGCCATTAACGGAATAGTGCATGCTCAGTGTTTTATGGTGTTGCACTGCCGTTCTTCCATTAAAACTGCTTTTATGCCAAAATAACTGCACAGTAATTTCAAAGGATTTTCCTGTAGTCTTTCACCACTGCCCTTAATGTAAATATTATTCATCCATGCAGAAGGGTAAAAACCATACATCTCTACCTATATGATTCAGCACATGGTGTCTTCTGGCAGGACTCACCCCTGATAGCTGCATTTTTGCTTCCCTGCTCCTGCTGCTCTGATTGGACAACTGAGTTTGGAAGCTACTCATAATGCCTGCCACTGAGTTTAATTTCTCACAGTGGACACAGTTGAGTTCTGCTGCAGGAAAATAATAAGGGTGACTGCATGGTGGAACATTGCTGTCCAGGCCCATTAACTGATCCAGGTCGACTGGGCAAAGGCTACCAACCTGGAATAGGTCCCATGGATATATACTAGGGTGACCATGCATCAGAATTCACAGAAGGCAGTCCTTTGTTTGGACGATATTTGGGAAAGCCTGGTATTGAAACACTCTGTCCCTTTTCTGACAGCTTCCAGCAGGCTACTAACCATATTTGCATTTGTTACTTGGTCACAATTTCTACCACTGTGTGGATAGGAATAGTATTGGCACTCCTTGTGTCTGAGGAAATGGATTTTGATGCACATAAGTTCACACTGAAATAAATCTGTTAGTCTTTAAACCGTGACAACGCTTTGCGTTTTTCCCCTCCTTTTTTTTGTTTCAATTTTGCAAATTTGCATGCTGGTAACTTTTGTGGACTTGTTTGCAAGGCAGTGTGAGTTGCTGGTGTTGTCATTTACTTCCCTACCTGGAGTCTCTAGAAGGCAACTCTCTGAAGGTGTGAAGGATGAATATATGTTGTCATTAGTGCCTGTCTCTACAAATGCATGTATGTTTCTGGTGCCATGATGGAGTTCATAGCTGGCATTCCACAGATTGCAAATGCTGAGACACGTGTGTTGTAAGGTTGATCCTGACTTATAGCGAGCTGCAACATTATTAGACTGAGTGAAGTGGCTGCCAGAGGCAGCAGGATTTGGGTGTCATGAAAGTATAGCAAATAGTTGGCAATTTTCTTTGTTATTGTTTTATTTCTTAGTGCGAACAATAGGTAGAAACGATGGCATTTCTGACTTTTAAGTGCCAAAATAACTCAACCAGGGGGGTGTTGCACCCAGAATGTCAGCCTGGGCCCCAGGCATGAGCCACCTGTGAACTTGTCTGGCTTTGGGTTCTGTGCACCTTGACGCAGGCAGAAAAGGGACATCTTTTGCTGTCCTTCCTCAGGCAGCAAAATGCCTTGAATAATCGCTCGCTATATCTTTAATAGAAGGATGTATATGCCTCTTGGCTCTGAAACCAGTGGAGGGTAGAGCTATTGGAGGACAAATAAAGCAAGCCAGTGGAATAAAGCTTTCAAGAATATCTAGTAGTCCTCACGCTGACTTGTCTTTTTATTGAAACTCAAAAACTGCCAGCTCTTTCCTCTTTAGAAGCTTAGCACATCCATGGGGCTAAATCCTAGTAGCAACCCCATGAGCAAGAGTTGCTTTTGCCCTTAAATAGTTTGTGATGTGGCTGAGAGACATCAATAAATGGGCTTTCTTTCATTGTCACACCCTTCTTCCTACACTAAGGAATTATAACCGTTTCTGGCTGCACCCATTTCCACCCACTGGGCCTATAAAATGCTTATCACGTCCAAGAGAAGTTTGCTGTACAGTTTGCTGCAGCTGAAGATTTGTTTTTTTTAGAGCTCTCCATTCTTTCTACTTGGGCTTCCTTCCGTTCTGCTGATGTTCTGTCAACATCAGCAAAAACAATAGCAGCACAAAACAGCTTCGCAGGGCCGACTGTTCTTTGGAACAAGACTGTCTCACTGGAATTTTCTAGTTGGAAGTCAAGGTTGGTTTCAAGCAGGGGAGAACTCAGCAGCACCTTGACTAGATTTCTCGTGCTGTTTGAAAGATAATTTATTTTCATCTTTAGGGCACTTGTTGCTGCTTACTACACTTCCACTCTTTTCCTTTTCAACACCCCCTCTTTTCCCCCCCACCCATTTCCCTCTTTTCTTTCTCTCCCTTCTCTCTCACCTTCTCCATATGTTCCTTTCCTTAAACCTTTGGTTGGACTTCCATTTATTGAGGGGCAGGAGAGCCTAGTGGAGAGGTATTCTTGGTCTGGAGTGTTCTGTAAAAACAGTTGAGAAGGGCTGTAGCTAAGGGTAGAGATCTGAGGGATCCAGGGTGGAGAGGAGAGGAAAATTCAGGAGAGGAATAAACCCACACACCTTTTTAAAACATATCTTTCAAAAGAAATGTTTGAAACATCTTTTGTCTAAAGACCTTTTTTTTCCTTTCAATGTTTTTCCCATGGAAAAATTGGAAGATTTCCAGGATGTAGGAATAAAATAGATAAAGTACTTCCTTTTTCATAATAAATGCAGTTCTTTTTAAGGCAGTGTTTTAAGGGACTCAGAGAATGCCAGGAACAGTGCAATGTGAGCATTTCCATGAAAATAAAGCTGCAGAATGAGAGAGGGATAACTCCTGTGCATACTTTAGACGTGCACGTTATTGAAAGGCAAGAAACATTTCTACACCTAGTGGCTGCTACCGTCTACATGTGAGGAGTATACAGTGGAACTCTCATTGTGTGATGATTGTGATACTTAGGCTGCAACAGTTTGCAGCTTTTTTTTTTTAGCATAGGCTATATACACAATTTTGATTGTGCAAAATTAATGTTTTTATATGTTTAAATAGCACAATTTTATATGCTTAACAAAGTG
Source organism: Intellagama lesueurii (assembly GCA_037013535.1). Taxonomy (NCBI): domain Eukaryota; kingdom Metazoa; phylum Chordata; class Lepidosauria; order Squamata; family Agamidae; genus Intellagama; species Intellagama lesueurii. The sequence continues at coordinate 23,961,261 of JBAJHW010000011.1, forward strand.
ATTAATGAAATATTCTATACTGCTAAAGCAGTAAAATAATTTAGACTTGGTGTGGAATAAGTATTGCATCAGATATTCATTTCCCACCCACCTCAAGTGCCTTTCCCCTCTGTGGATTAAAATTTCTTGAAATTGCACACCTCTAGCTCACTACTACGTCCACCTGTTGCAGCTCAGTATAATGCAGAAGGGGATGCAAAAGATTTACAGTATCTGGACCCAAAATCATAAGACTGGGGTTTGTTTTTGGCTCATGGCTTTGGTTTGTTAGAAGATGACCAGGTCCAGGATCCCAGTTCAGATGCAACTTTAGATATGCCATGAGCATAGGTTTCCTGACACATTTAGGTGCTCCTGCTGGCCAATAATAATAATAATAATAAAAAATCAAGCAGCAGATATAAGCACCCTTCTCTTTCCAAATAAAATTCTAAAGAATTCTGACATGCCATTATCTCTGAAGCAGGCTGTTGACGAAACAGTTCTGAATAGGGCTATCATGTTCCAGCATCAGTTTAATGAATTCATAACCTGTGGAAGTCACTGATCTCTTTTCGTTCCTTCCTTCTTTATACTGCTGGATCTTAATTAGCGGAAACAGAAACAAGACGTCTTTAAAGACACCAGATTAGATGAAAACAAATGACTAAACTGAGTACCATATTTCCGTCTAACGTTGTTGCTGTTGTTGTTTTCTGAGGGACAGAAATAATTAGGCCTGTGACTCTAAAGAGAAACGAAAGATGTAATTAGGACTGTCTCCAAGCAAAGCCCCTGGTCAGGAAGTGTTTTCTTTTTCACTGAGTCAGTCCTCTTCTGCTGTTCTGCTCATTGGGCCGAATCCCCTTTTCTTGTGGCTTGGAATTTGAAGCCTGCCTGCCTTGCAGCATGCCGGGAGTCTCTCCCTTTGGGCAAAGGCATAGAAAGATCCAGAACTTCAGGGGGGCGGCATTCAGAGATGCCTCTTTATGTTTTGTTTTTTAAATTTTAAATATACATGTTTTTAAAAGCCACACACACGAAAACTGATGTGCAGTGGAAATCCCAAATTCTCACAGAGGGTTCTGGGTCTGCAGATCACAGATGTAATAAATCACAGATTTGCTGAAGCTGCATACTCTTTGCTAATAGATAGTACCTTCCTTGGAGTTGACACTCCATTAATCCTACTCTGGTTTCAAGTGATGAAAGTTTCCTTTGGCTTTTTGGACCTGTCCCTGCAGCCTTCCAGCCATGAGATGAGCAGATACATCTCGTTTCAGCAGCCAGGTGTGGAATTTTGGTTGGTGGCTTGTCCTGTGGTTAAATTGTCCAGGATAGGTATTACCTTTCTTTGTGTTCCCCAGCACTAGCAGAGTGATGCACTAGAGTCAATGTTTAGAGTCTTTCAAATATAGTGGTAAGGCTTGTTAGAACGCTGGAATACAACTTGGGAAACCCAGGTTCATGTCTGTGTTGAGCCACAAAACTCACTGAATGGTTTTTGGCAACTTGCTCTCATGCACTAAGCCTGACCTACCTCACAAGGTTGTTATGACAATAAAATAGGGGAAGAGAATAGCCATAGATACCACTTTGAGCTCACTGGAGGAAACACGGGATATAAACATATATATATTGGGGTAGTTATTGTTTTTGTTTTGTTTTTTAGGCTATGGTTTCCTTTTTATGACCCATGTTAACTGGTGGATTGTGGGAGCTGCAGTCTAGAAAAGTAACTTTGCCAAGTTTGTGTTCTAATGCAGCTGTTCCTATCCTGGTACTCTCCAGATGCTTGGAGTTTCAATTCTGGCCAGCACAACCAGTGAACTAGGATGGTGGGATTTCCACTCAAATACCTTTGAAAACCAGTTGGTTGGGAAAGACAGTGTTGGGTGTTTCATCTCCCAGCTTGTTCCCTCTCTTGATGTGATTCCTCAGTTTTCAGCCATGGTGTGCTTTTCACAGAGTGACGGGCAGTGGCCCAGCACTGACAGAGGCTGCCCATTGCTTCTCAGAATGTCCCTACTCCCAGCTAAGAGGCACGTGGAGAAGAGTAACTGAAAAGTGAAGTTGGAAGGGACCTACAAGGCCATCAAGTCCAACCCCCTGCTCAATGCAGGAATACAGTCAACACATATCTGCCAGGTGATTATCTAAGTTTTTCTTGAATGCCTCCAGTGTTGGAGAACTCACCAACTCCCAAGGTAACTGGTTTCACTGTCGTACTGCTCTAACAGTTAGGAGGTTTTTCCTGATATTCAACCGAAATCTGTCTTCCTTTAACTTGAGCCCATTGTTGTGTGTCCTGCACTCTGGGATGATGGAGAACAGATCTTGCCCCTCCTCTGTATGACAGCCTTTCACATATTTGAAAAGTGCTATCATATCACCCCTGAGTCTTCATGCCCAATTCTTTCAGCCTTTCCTTATAAGGCTTGGTTTCCAGCCCCCTGATCATCCTTGTCGCCCTCCTGTGAACTTGTTCTAATTTGTTAGCATCCTTCTTGAAGTGTGGTGTCCAGGACGCAATGTGAGGCCTAACCAGTGCTGAATAGAGGGGGACTAGCACCTTGCGGGATTTGGAAACTACCTCTATTAATGCAGCCTAAGATCCTTCTCACTCGTGGTTTTGCTGAGCCAGGTATCCCCCATCTTGTAACTGTGCAATTGGTTTATTTTTCTGAGGTGCAGGACTTTGCACTTATCCCTTCGGTATGATGCCGAAGAATAGTATAGGACACTACCAGACTGGGCTTCCACACATATCTAGATTAGGATATCTCTGACTGGAATAAAATTAGGAGAGCCGACTGATTCCTTAATTGTTTAACTGTCACCTGCCTTAGTGTTGTAGACATTTCAGATTAAGGCCAAGCTCTAAATGGCATTGGTGCTGATAAGTCCCATTACCCTCAATGGAATTATCATCACCTCGGAAGGCCCCATTGTGTCCCATTATAAGCAGCCCTATGGTGCCACCCAGTCCGTCCTTGCTTGAGTAATTAATGGTGAGCTCCAGTGACTTTCTGTGGCACAGCAGGGGCAGTATCCCAGGTGAATAACAATGCCTACTGATTAGCAAAGCCACTGGTGAACGAGAGACAAGCTGAGAGGGTGCCAGGAAAACCTTTAAGCAGCCACCCATCTATTCAGCTGAAGACAGCAGAACCAGCAAATGCTCCCAGCCTGTTCTTCCGTAAATCTCTGGGGAACAATGACTTGTTTGCCTCCATGGGTTGCTGATAGACAAGTTAACATGTTATCCCAGCCTTTGGTTGTTTTAAGAATGATTAATCTTCCTGGTAAGGTTTTGTTCCTTCCTTTCTCCCTTTCTTCCCTCCCAGCAAGTCATCAGATTCTCTAATATTAAGCTCAAGGCTATCCTTTTAATGATGTATTATATTCTTTTTTTTTTTTTGTGGTGAAGGTTTGCTTTCCCATTTCCCTCTTCTTCCTTCAGTCAAAGTGCAAATGTTACATTTATTGCTACATTTTTTTTAAAGCCTGCCTGTTGTGTTAAAATCGAAGCAGCTATTTTTAGTGAACTCCACATAGCTGTGAGCAGAGCTGCAGGCATTCAGCTTGAATTGTGGGTTCTTGTGCATTTTTCGGTGACTTGAAGTATTAATGCAGGAGGTTTCAAGTATCTCCAGAGCCTGGGAGAAGGCAACAAATAGAATTTGCCCAAGAGTGAACTCTGTTGGGATTTCTGGTTTACATGATCCACCCTACCCACCGCCAATCCAAAGGACTGCTGCGTCTTTCTTCCCAAACTTTGTTTTTGCACTAGTCGCCATTGTGGGATTTGCTGTGGTTTTTACCACAGGAAATGCTGTTTCATTGGGAGCTCTCTTATACGTCCCACAGTATGTGCTTCACAGTGTATTTTACATAGTTACAGGAACTGCCTGAAGTAGTTGAACAGGCTCTTTGGAACACTTTTACTGAAGTTATTTGTACAAAAGCACTTCCTGCCACAAGCCCTGCTTGGCAAGGGAAGCAGCGATGTTTTTTAATGGGAACTGGACAGCAGCTATCTCAGCTGTCACCATGGCTGCTGCCCCAACCGTGTCAAGCTTCACCAAGGTTTGGGAGTCAGGCCTTCTGATTCCAGGATCCAGAGAAGTTAACTGTCAGCCTAAGAGTTCCAAAATGAGCATGGACCACCTTCTTTTGGAAGTTCCCAAGGACAGGAGGCTCTGGAGGCATGCACTCTAAAAAAAACAGATAGGGGTCAAGTTTGGGACCAGGGTTCAGGGACAGAGACATGGCTTCTCCTCCTGCTACTCATTATGCAGTTGAGCGATGATCTGTTGTGTAATCTGGAAAAGTCAGGGCACAATAGCCCAAGTCTCAGGTCGGATCCCTTGCACAATTATCCTGATGGGCTCTTTTGGACCAACAGGATTCTAGCCTAGGATTTTTGTCCATGCCATTATACAGGAAACAACCTGCTCACCATGAGAAGCAATGTCTGAGGTGGCAGCTTTATAGGACCTAAAACTGCCACCTCAGATCTTGTTCCTCATTGTGAGCAGGTTTATTCCTAGGTAATGACATGGGGTAAAATCCTAGGCTAGAATCCTGTGGGTACCAACTAGCCTGTAGTAACAGCCAGCCCAGGCATTCTTTCAGCTGCTTTTGCAAGGACTAGTCGTGGCTCAGCCGAACCAACAGCTCAGACTGGCTGTTACTACAGGCTAGTGGGCACTTTGAAGCCTCGACTTCAGTCTCCCAGGCTTTGCACAGGAGCAGAGTAGAACTGCTAGCACAGGAAATGCATCCCCATTGCTTTTCGTGACTCTTTTCAGCCAGCAAAATAAGTGTCTCAGACAAACAAATAAATATATTAGGTGCCTTCTCATAAACAGGCGTCTTCTTCTAGGGCGCTTTATCAGAGAGGTAAACTGTTTTCTACCTTTAAAGGTCTCGTAGTGAGTGTAATATTTGCAACCTGCCTTCTACACAAGACTAGCAGAAGCCTACAGAACAAAGCCTACAGGTCGGGAGCAGAGCTTAGAAAAGTTACTTTTTTGGACTAGAATTCCCAGGCTTCCCACTCCCACTCTGGGGTTCTGGCAATTGTGATTTGGAAAAGTAATTTTCCCGGTTCTGGCTGCAAGTACTTTGGAGCTTTGTTCTCCAAGGGAGAGGGGGTAGCCTGGGGACTCAGGAGCAACTGCCTCCATAGCTGCACCTCGGCATCTGCTGCCAGAGGCGTTTTTCTCATTTTGGCTAAAATGATAGGGCCGGCCCCACCTGCTAACTTAAAAAGACAAAGATATTCTGTTCCTGCTGTCCACTTCCTCATATTATGCAGTTTTCCTTGGTGCCTGAGCCCTCTCTTCTGTATTCCTGTCACATTGGAAAAGCTGTGTAAGCTTTTTTTTACTAGAGGGCATGTCTTTAATATTTGTGTTATCTGTGTATAATGCAAGTTGACAGGATCTATATTTGCGGGGGGCAAGTCACATGGAGTCTGAATTCAAGGATTATTTTTTGTCAGGCAGAGGACAGGTTAGAAGTGCAGCAGGAGGAAGCTCCTGGCTGCTCAGAGCAAAGGGGTGGCACCTGAGGCAGCGGGTCCTCCCCAGAGAGCAAGGTAAGGATCTCTTCTCACATGGTGGACCTTCCCTGTGAGGAAAGGCAAAGGCACTTTTTATTTGTTCATTCATTGGAAAGAAAACAACCAATGAAGAGAATGCCACCATTTCAGCTTCAGTGAGGACTTGATCCAGTTCCTCTTTAGCTTTGCATTTGGCAGGGGGTTAAGCTGCTTTCCCTAAGGGAAGTGGTGGCGCTGTGGGTTAAACCGCAGAAGCATCTGTGCTGCAAGGTCAGAAGACCTGCAGTCGTAAGATCGAATCCACGCGACGGAGTGAGCCCCCGTCGCTTGTCCCAGCTCCTGCCAACCTAGCCGTTCGAAAGAATGTAAAAATGCGAGTAGATAAATAGGTACCACCTCGGTGGGAAGGTAAACGACGGTCCGTGTCTACTCACGCTGGCCACGTGACCACGGAGGATTGTCTGTGGACAAACGCTAGCTCTATGGGTTGGAAACGGAGATGAGCACCGCCGCCTAGAGTCGGACACGACTGGACAAATTGTCAAGGGGAACCTTTACCTTTAAGCTGCTTTCCTCCTCATGGACCTGGTTTCAAAAACTTTCTAACACACAGAATGAATACACCCTGTTCCAAGTGCTAAATGTGAGAATATAGTCTGATAAAGTGGGGCCATCATGAAATGCACCAGAACAGGAATACCTCTTCTCTTTTATTTCAGTTTCTTTAACAGGCATTCAGGGATAATTGTGGGTTTTTCTGGGTTTTTTTCTTTCTTAAGCCTCCCTTTCTAGCCTCTGTGGATGCAGCCAAATTACAGGATTTTTGTCAGCCTGGCCCACAAGTCTGGGATGTGCAACTGTGTGTTCAGAATATGCTCTTCTGTCCTCTCCTTTTGTCTCTCTGTCAAGACCATCTGCTCTGTCAAAGGACATCTCAAAGAAGCACAGAAAGAGAGAAACAAAAAGGATGCTTTTTTTTCTGCAGCAAGTGTCATCTGTGTAGATCTGTCGTTTCCTGATCTGAATTGTTTTACCTCTAGAGCAACCTTCTTGGGAAAGGCTCAATCCCTTCAGAAGGAGGTTTGTTTTGCTGCATGGGGCAAGTGCTGGGGAAGTTTTTCTCATTTTGCCTTGAGTACCTTTCCATTCTGTTCAGGGTAGCACATCAGCCTGAGCTGGAAAGTCACTGGCTTGTTAGATCACTATTTACATAAACCTGACTGGAGGGGAAGGACTACCTTTGTTCCCCATGCATGGCTGTATGAAAAATACCCAAACACTTTAGAAAGGTGACATTATTTGGTCAACAAACTAGAATAAAAAACAGCCTGGACACAAACAAGGGATATTAGAACAGAAAGACTGAGATAGAGATGGGTGAGGAACCTATGTGGTCACGCTGGCTGAGGGACTGGGAGTTACATATAGTCTAAATAAGTTACTTTTCCTGGCTCTGGTGCACCTTAGAGTTCTGGTGATTTCAAGTTCACAGCTGGAAGTTTCTGGTAGGTGCCACTCCTAAGTGTTAATGACCTTTTGCCAACCTCAGACTGCCCCCTCCTCCTTAGCCTCCACTCCTGGCTGACCTCCTGCATACTTTCATTTTTTTCCTTGCTTCCGGTCAGGTATACTGACTTCTGAATTGGCTCTGATCAGATCAAGGAGTTAGTGCTGTTTCAGTTGTCCAAAAGTTAAAAAGCACAAAGGAGCTTGAGATTGTTTGTTTGTTTATTTATTTATTTGCCTAGTTAATGTTGTTGAGAAGAATGGAAAAATCTGACCTTTCATCTATTATCAGACACAGAAAGAGAACAGATCCTTTTTGAAAAGTAACTTTCCAAGCTTCTCACTTGGCTGTCCTGGTTAAAAGCTGCTGATCGAACTTTCTTTTTTCCTTTCATTTTGGAAATTATTCAGCTTAACCTTAGTGTTTCTGGGCAGAGGCTACCCCTGGTTTTGCTGACAGAAACCACCTATCTTTTGAACACTGCCAGAAATTCCTAGTGGTGGCTGCGGTGCTGAGACTGGGGAGTGTGCTTTTCCATGGGGAGGGTGGCATTGGCGGCCCTGCTTGAAAGCACTAGGCACTTTCCAGGAATGGCAGTATATAAAGGTCTTCTGTGACATTTGACTTCCTGCTTGCTAGCATGTGCTTATTCATCTTTCTCTCTGTTTCCTCCTGCATTCATTTAGTGTAGCGCCAGAGTGGCACTTCAGTAAATAGGTTTCCCACACAAATTCCTCATAACAGGGCACGTGGGAGGTTCATATAATCAAAGCAGAACATTGGTCTTTAGGCTTGAGAAGATGTGTACATAAACAAAGAAGGATTCTCTGGCAAACAGCTGAGACATTTTGCTTTTGTCATCCAGAGTTGCTTCTGCAAAATGAATTCTATGTGGCAGGAGCCTGCAGTGGCCTCCTGCCCTTCACCAACTGGTAGACCTGGTGAGATTGTGCGGGTGTCCAACCTAAGTAGACTGTCATCACACTGGTATAAATCTCTTTGTTTTAAAGATGACATGAAATGTCATTGTTTTGATCCTGTTCAACATGCTGAAACAGACTAACATAACTTCCTCTTTGAAAATCCTGAGAATTAGTGGACTAGTGGTGCCAGGGTTCATAGGAATTAAGCACTGGGACTTTTAGATCAGAAGGGATAGTAATGTCATCTTATACATTTCTCAAGCTCTTTCCTTGTGTTTTATTTTAGCTAAAGAACTCAGGGTAGCTGGAGAGAAAATGGATTTTCTCAGAAGCAGTATATTGTTGTGAGCTTCCCCTGTTATAATGCAAGGCTTTCTAATTAAAAAAAAAAAAGCCCCATTTCTCTGCTGAGTGCTCTTTCCTGGGTTGGTGTCAGGTTTTTGTTTGCTGTTTATCTGTTCTGTTGGTTGCTAAGTATGTGGGTAGAAAGAAATTATTGAATGGGCAATTATGACCCATTCATTTGACAAAATACCTGTTTCTGGTGGAAATTAGAACTGCTGAAATAGGTTTGTTACTACAGATCAAACCAACTGCCTGAATCTGTGAGCTCTCCTTGGGCCTGTGGCTACCAGGACCAGCACAACTTCAACATGTCCTGTTGCACGGTCAGTTAGGGCTTTAAGTCAGAAAAAAGGGGTTTGAGAGCTTGCCTGATCAAACTCAAATGACTGGACCTCTGCAGTGCTCTGTTGAACCTCTCTGCTGTGCAACAAGGCCTTGAGAGATGTTCTTTTGTCTTTTAAAACAAGCAGTCTGACTTAAAAGCACTTTGAGGTTGCTATGAATTATAAATGGCAGTGATCACTGCCTCTGAGAATGGGAATCTCTTGGCTCTAGGGAAGCACAGAGCTGCCTTTAAGCCCTGTGTATACTTGTGCTCAGCATGGCCCTGTTCCCTGCTTGCATACCTGCAGAATGCTTAAGACCTTCTTCTGTGCTTTTTGTAGTAGACTGGCAAGGGTTCTAATTCCCAGCTGTCTAAGAGTTGCAATGATAACAGGTATTTTCTCCACTGAAACTGTGCTGTAAAATGAAGAAAGGTGGTTGGGGTTGTTGCAGAGTTTTTAATTTCTGGTAAAATTCCTTTTTGTTATGTAGTAGAAGTATGTAGTAGAAAAAAATAATAAAAACATTTATTTATTTACAATTGATCGAAATTACAGACTTGTGTATGCTGCTCTCTTTCTGCACACGTAATTAGCAACCAACAGAACAGATCAACAGCAAAAATAAACCTGACGCCAACCCAGGAAACAGCACTCAGCAGAGAGGTGGGGCTTTCTTTGAATTCAAAGGCTGTAAGAAATGATCGGCTAGTGCTGGGTAGATTATTGCCCCACAGACCAGAAAAAAAGTTCCTTTCAGTAACAAATTACAGGCAGCATGTAAGGTTGCAAACAAAACTCCAAAAGGGGTAACCACATGTGAACTTTTGCTTGGTTGTGCTGTTGGGGTATGATGAGATTTGTAGTCTGACACACCTGGAAGACAACTGGATAGGGGAATGCTGCTCTGGAGGATCTGAGGAGATGGGGTGAACCCAAAAGTCTGAAAACACTAGCAGTTCACACCAGAAAAAGTTTAGCAGGGCATCTGTAAGAAACAAACACAACAGCTACAGTTTACTGGGGACAGGTTCTTCATAATATGAGCAATTCCTAATAAAACAAGGGACACTTGTTCATTTATTTTAGAAATGTCTATATTGAACTTTAAAATAACTTTTCAGAATGGTTTACACCTCTGACACTGTTGCAGTGAATTTATTAACCCCTTCAGTTGATTACCTAGTTAATTAAATATATTCTTGTCTCTACACCTGATGTGCACTCCAAGCAATATACAGATCAGATAAAAACAACAAAATTATCAAATGCAACCCATGTCTATTAAAAATTCAGTAGGCCAATGCCTCTTCCACCTCCTATCTAAAGCTTGGCAAAGAGGGAGCAAATTTAATTCCCAGGAGAGGGAGTTCCAAAGCCAGGTCCTGCTACAGAAAAGGCCTCACGTCCTTTATCCACCACCCAACCAACTATGAAGAGGTAGATTCCTGGATACCATCAGTCCAAAGTATACACCACTTATCCATCTTGGCCAACCTTGCCTATTCTGACTGACAGAAGCAGAGCAGAACACACCGGGTGTCTGGAAATACGATTTCCCACGCCCAGCTCCTTTTCACAGATGGACTGGGGACGGGATCCAAGGGCTTCTGAATGCCAAGCAGGGCCTCTACCTCAGAGCTGTGGTCCATCTTCCAAACCACTGAAATATGTACACCAATTTCATCCCCGCTGACTGGCAGCAGTTCTCCATGATCTCAGGATGCAAAGGGTCCTTTTTGTCCATTGCTGCCCAGTTCTGTTAGCTGGAAATGGCAGTGATTGAACCTATGGCCCTCGGGGTGCCAAAGAAAGAAAGAAAACGAAAAAGCTCTGCCACTGAGTTAAGCATTCCTTCCTGAAGCCACAAATCACACTAAGCACTTCGCAGATGTTTCTAAATAAACAGGGCTAGTATTGCACTGTGAGGTAGTCATCCCAGTTCTTTCCCGAGCCCAAACATTCAGAGGTGGGGGCCACTAAAAGGTGGAAGCAAGGTGACTACATCTTGAGACAGGGATGGCACACTACTTCCGTTTCCACCCTTCTGCTTCTATATGTCAAAGGGCTAGAAAGGTTTTTTGTTTGTTTGTCCATTTGTTTTTGTTTGTTTTTTTCTTTTGGGTTTTGTTTATGGAGAAGCCAGAAAAGGGGTCTGGAATGGCCTGCAGGGAGCAACAACAGCCCTTGGCTCATGATGGTTATGTGCCAGTAAATGAATTAGATGACCATGGAAGGAGAGCGTGGCAACTGAAGTGCTTAACTGATGCAGGCCCTTCTCCATGTTATATAAAGCACAGCGCCACATAAACATTTGCGTGCTTTGGGAAATTGATGTTAATTGTTGAGACAAGTTGTAATCTCTCCTTACATTTTGTCTGTGTATGACAGCACATTACAAGTGGCATGTCAATAGAAAACAGATCCCATCTTGTCATGGCCGGGAAAAGCAAGAGCCACTGCAGTGGCAGTTTGCTAACAGCGAGTTTCTCTTCTCGGCAGAACTTTGAACTGGTACAGCTGCAGGGCTGTTCAGCTAGATCAGTGTTTTCCCCAGGTCTTCTGAATGGTAAAATCTGTTCATATGAGGACACAATCCCTCTCTCTCTCCATATATACACACACATTATGTTATATTGGAACAGAGGGTCTGGCTTCTACTGAGCCTGGTACAGTATTGTTATTTCTCACTGCACCAGGTCTTCCAGGTTTCTGGCAGAATTCTTCCTTAGCTCTACTTTGAGTTCCCTGGTGGTCTCCCATCCACCCTACTTATTTTGCCGATTACATGATTATCTGTATGTCACTGGGGTAGGAGGGGACACCTTAATTACACTCCTGAAAATTAGACCAGAGTCATTTTGCAAGGTACCCAGCATGTGTAATGGACAAGAACTCAGAGACTTGGGTTTGAATCCTTCTTCAGCCATGAACCCTCATGGCAAGGAGGGGGGAAGCATTGCTAAAATCACTCCTTAAATATCTCACTTACCTTGATAGCACACAAAACACACAGAACACACACACACACACAAACACACAAACATTTTGCATATTTGAACTGATTGATGCCATTACAGTTGCCACTGTAAAGGAGAACAGTGATGTTTAAATACCTGGCAGAATGCAGTCGGAAGAGGGGAGAGTGCTGGTGGAAGGGCATTTGAAGGAATATTTCTATTGTGCATGGAAGACTTCTTATGAAGAGCACATATCAGGGATGCATTTTCCCCTAAGGAATGTAAATGTGTTTCTGTGAGTTTGAAGTAGGAGGAAGGAGATGAGTGTTGCGAGGGAGGTTTTTTTTTTTTAATCTTTGGTAAGTATTTTCTATAAAATATTTAAATACTTTTTCATAAAAATTGAAAACTATTCTACAGTCACAACCCATTTCAGCTTCATTGTGCCTATTTAATAAGTGGTTTTAATGGAAAGTATATAGCCTGTTCTCTTGTTTGTGGTCATAGTTTTGCACAATTTTGTGACCGGACATCTCAAATAGGTGTTCATTTACAAACTTTACTCATCCATCTGTCTGTCCCGATCTGTAAATTTTCAACCATCTCAGTCTCTTCACATCGTTAGGAAGAAGGTGACTTCTTTCAGAATTTAAGACTCTGTTCAGCGCTGAAAGCAGAGACTGAACTGCTTCTAGCTTCATTTCCAATGAGCCAGAAATGTATCCCTGTCCAATTCATTCTATAAAACATAACATCAAGATTAGGCCAGTCTTCTTATTTTTCAAACAGAGCAACTGTTGCATCAACCCTGTGTCCTCTGGATATATTGCGCTACAAATCCATTTGTTTCCAGCCAGCATAGGCTATAACAATAATAACTTTGCACGTAAGAAGTTGATCTCTCGAATTTAAGACATTCTGTTCCCTATGTCTTTTTTGCAGCTTTTTTCCTCTACTTCCTTTCACCATCTATTTAGCTTACGCTACCCCTCACTAGGGATGTGAGAGTAAAGACAATTTGGTGTGTTTTTCTTTCTTTTTCCTAGCCTTCTTGGGCTGTCTTGGCTCCAATGCCCAAATATCATGACTTATTAATCCTCCTTTGTCAAATCTGAGAAGCTGCCCAGGGTAACCCAGCCTGATAATCCTAGTGACAGAAGAGAAGAATGTCCCATCGCAGCAAATTCACACAGCTACCCATCTGTGAGAGAGGGAGAGCATAAGAAGAGCCCTCCTAGAGCAGAGCAAAGGCCTCTCAGGTCCAGTATGCTGTCTCATGTAGTGACCAGACATGACCACAAGTGGGAATCCAATGAGTAGAGCATGAATGCAGCAGCCCTCTCCCATTCATATTTATCCCCCTGCAGTTGCTTTTCCAGAGGCACTGAGCCTCTGAATCTGCAGGTAATATACAGGCAGCACGACTTGACTTTCAGACCGTGATTACCTGTGTAGCATGGGAGTTAACAGTGTTGGCCTGAAAGTTGGAAAATACAAGTCCAACTCAACCTTGAGCCATGAAGCTCACTGAGTGACTTTGGGCCAGTGATTTGTTTTCACCCTTGGATTTTCCTAATAGCACCCCAAGGGGTTCACAACATATAAAATAAAACATATAAAATTTACAAACCATAAAAACAATGACTAATAACCATTATATCAACACATTAATTCACAATAAAATAACAATGCAATCTTGGGTAGAATACAAAATTCTCTAATGTAATCCAGCAATATCAAACAAATAGAAGAGTGATCAAAGCCTAGCCAAAAAGTAGAAATAATGTATGTGCACTCTGGCATACCTCTCCCTTGTTCCTCCCAGCTTTCACCTGGGTTCCCCTCTCAGTCCCTTCCCCATCTCTCACTGGGGAGGTGATTCCTCGTCTCTCATATGACTCAGTCTCTCTTGAAGACAGTGGGTGCGGCAGGCAAGATAGATGGAGAACACTCAGCTGTTTGAGGTCAGTGTCTCCACCTTTCCCGCTGGCAGCTGTACCCGGCTACAGGGTAGTCAGGTGGGGCAAGACAGACAGAAAAAGCTCAGGCTTTGGATGTTAGTCTCGCCACCTTGCAGGGTTGTTGTGAGAATAAAGTGGAGAAAAAGAGACTTCATGTAAACCACCTTGAGTTCATTGGAGGAAAGGGTGGAGACAGAACTTTAATTAACAAGTAAGCAAACAAATAAACAAAAATCACTTTGTTCTTCCCAAATGTGTATAATTCCCTTTTAAAGCCATCTGAGCTCAGCTTTGGCTCAGTGTCAATATATAGGGGAACGTTTGGGTCAACCTTTTGCTCTCCCCTTTCCTTCTTTGCCTGTTGTGCCCATTGGTGCCACATCTCTAGTTTTAGTGCTGGAGCTAGGCCTGTCTGTGGGATCCTTGATTCTTTTTATTCCCCGTTTTTGTGCAGCCATCAAAACAATTGCCTTCTCAGATTGCTTGATCTTGTGAGTGGCAGCACTTTTACTCTTTTTTGGCTTAGAGCTGTAAACAACCTTCAATAATATGGATAGTCAGACAATATGTCAAATTTGTGCAGCTGCCCTGAAGGAGAAATCACTCAGTACAACCACCCATAGCTGCTTGAATGTGCACAGGGAACAGGGCAGAACTGTTGCCACTATTGAAGGATTCCTGTGCGTGTTTTCCTGTATGTGCTTGCTTCATATATATGTGTGGGTGCTATGTGAGCACAGATGCAATATAGAATCATCATCATTGCAGAGCTGGAAGGGACCTTATGGATCATCGGGTCCGGTCCCTGTCTAGGAGGCAAAGTGGGGAAATGAACTCCCAACCTCCGGCTCTGCAGCGAGATGCCTAAATCACCGAACTATTGAGCAGTTCAACAATAATCATCTTAGAACTGCAGAGCTGGGAGGGACCTTATGGATCATTGGGTCCAACCCTTGTCAAGTAGGCCAGGTGGGGAATCAAACTCCCAACCTCTGACTCCGCAGCCAGATGCCTAAACCACTGAGCTATAATGGTAATCAAGTGGGATTTGGGAGATCCAGGCTCCACCAAACCATTACATTCAATGGCTAACCATGGGCCAGATTCTCTCTCTCTCTCTGAACAACTCACAGAGTTGTTGTGAAGGTAAAATGGAGGGAGCCATGTTTTCTGTCTTGTTGCTTATTGGAGGGAAGGAAGGATATAAATGTAATAATGAATAATAAATAAATAAAATGGCTTAGGCTGAAGACTGTGTACTGAGCATCTTGGCTTCCTTGAAAACAATAATTTCTAGTCTTCAGTCACACAGTCAAATGCATGCTAGTAAAGGGAGCTTATCTGGCACCCACAATGCTGAATTAAGACTTCATTTGTTTGTTGTTCTTGTAGACCTTGTGTAACATTTGAAAGTTTAAAATTTTTAACTAAATGGCTTTTTTAAAAAATTGCTGCTTGTAAACTGCTATCTTTGACCAGTACTTTCTTCATATTAAGTAGCATTAGACTCACTGGGACGTATTCCTAAGGAAATAGGCATAGGATTGTCCTGTTGATTTGCTTTAATTTTAATATTCAGATATTGTTTATATTGTTATAATATCACAAAGCTCCCTGAAGTTGTATGATTAAAAATAACCTATTGATTTATAATAGACAAATAGTCAGTTGAAACCTCAAGAGCTGTGGACAAGAGGCTAGAATTTAATGTCTTTTAAGTGTATATCCTGATTTTCCTTCAGTGGGTTCCAGGTGAAAGATGTGGTTCTTTTCCAGCCCAGTTTATTCTCACAGTAACCCTGTGAGGAAGGTTAGACTGGCCAGTCATTCTCTCCTCTAGGCCAGCCTTCTCCAGTCTGAAGCGTCCCCGATGTATTGGTTTGAAAGACTGGAGCAGGGCTGTGAGCGATAGGACATTTTGGAGGTCACTCATTTATAGGGTTGCCATGGCTCAGAGGCAACTACTGAGGGTCTAACTCAGTATCATGGAAGAGTCAGTTCAGGATCCGTTGTCGAAAGAATTTTCTAAAACTGGGAAATGCAAAAGAGCCTATCAGAATGCTACAAAATCAGTTATGCAATAAGTGTGCTTGTATGTGTGCGTGAGTGTTGTTCTTGTTTTTTCCTTGCTCAGATCTATAAATAGCAATCAGAAGATGGGAAATAAAATTTCCCTGCATTGATGCTGATTTATACTTTTATACTACTGATCAGACCCTGCCAGCTGTGGAGAGTCAAAAGGCCCACTGCTTGTTCTGTTTTCCCCAGACCTTTTTATCTGATCTGCCACCATCTCAGTGTCTGCTTTGATGTGAGTTTATTTGTCAAAAGAACTCTGCATTGTTTGCTTTTCTTTTTGAAGTGTTTATGGGGTTAAGATAGGAAAAAAAGTAATGTTGCTATTATAGCAAGATAAGAAGCCTGCCTGCTTAGGATACCGAAACATACTGAAAGGTTTGAAGGCCTTTAATTTGAGAGGCTTGGTGGCAAGATATGATCTTTCTTGTCACACAGACCTTCCTGCACTGCGCAAGACAATAGCCTCTTTGCAACCAAGCAAAGGCAAACATTGCAAGGTATTAGCTGCAAGGAAGGAATATATCCTAGACTTCACACTGTGGTTCCATAGTTAGGATTTTTACAAAAATGAAATATTTTGAAAACAAATTGAGAAGCCAGCATGGTGGGGTCAGAATGCGATATCAGGACGACAGAATGGAACAACATTCAAACCCCCCATTGGCTAAAGCTCAGCATAGTTACATATTTGGCTCACAGTTCTCAAAATCTCAAAACCAACAAGGCTGAGTGGGGAGATCCTGGAAGTAGTTTTTTTTTCTTTTAAAAAGGTAACTTTTTCCAGCTCTGCATTTGTCTGAGAAATTCACTGGATGACGGTGAGCTGGTTGGCATACCTCAGCCTAATCTACCTCATGGGGCTGTTGTGAATGTGAGAGAATAGCCTTGACACCACCCTGATGGAACTGGAGGAAAGTATAATATAAAAATGTAATAAATAGTTGTTAAATGTTTTAACAATGAGCTATTTAAGAGTAGGAGGCCACTTTCCATGCTAAAGATTTATTTTTTTGGTACTTTTGTGAATATTGTGGTTACTCCCAGCTTGATGAAGCCTTCCACTTTTGTGGGGGTGGTACCAATTGTGGATATATAAGCAATGGCACCCACTGTCTGAACATTTGGAAGTAGTAGGGATCATCCTCTTTTGATTAATGGGAATTAATTGGCTACTGCACATCAAGACTAGTGAATTGTTCATTGGTCTGAAGGATGCGAACATAGTGTGGAGAATGCAAACAAACTGGTAGTGTCAACAGATATTTTACAGCATGTTTCAGTTTCATTAATGCTGTAAAATATTTGCATGGATTCAAGATGGAGAACCAAACATTTCTAACCTCTGACTTTCCAGCAGGCTCTGGGCCACTCTTGAGGACACCTCACATGGTTTCATGGCCTGATGACTCCTATTTGATTGTTAACATAGTCCTGCCTTCTCAGTTTCATCTCCAGGCACCATGCAAGCTGCAAGGACTTAAGATAAACCCTTTCCCCAATTTTTCTTTGCTCTCACTTACTTTTAGGACATCTTGGCTGATGAAGAGAACCATAAAATTAAAAACTGGCACAGTTGTTAAGGGCTTTTATTGTTGGTTTAGTAAAAGTGTCATCCTATATGGATTTGGTAATTTGCTTCATGCCAACACAGCTACAGTACCTGTTTTGTTTTGTTTTGTTCCACTTTTTATTCTGTTTTGGTGGACATTATGAGTGAAGTTTTGCTTATGTTGGTGAGACATACTACCCAAAGAAAACTTGGATGGAGACTCTTTTTAAATTTTTGAATAATTTACTTCTTTTACTTTTTAATATTGTATTTTTTAATTATGTAAGCCACTTAGGGTGCTTTTTAAGGAGAAAGACAGGGTAAATATATTTTAAATAAATAAGCAAACAATGGCTGGAATTCTGTTACTTAGTGTGATCAGCTACAACTGGAGTAGCACCACTGAATCAATGGAATTTATGAAGGAGTTGATTCACCAAATCCCCACTGATTCATAGTAAGTTGTGACTTACTATGCAAAGCAGCAGGATGTCAGCCAATGTTACAAACACCTTTGATCAGATGACATTCTTTGACTACTGTTGGTGATGATCCATATTTCCAGACTATTTGCAAAAAAATAATAATTTGATGCCATTTGCAGTGTATTATTCTTACTTCCCTGAATGAACATAATCACTGATAATTATTCATTATGGTCATTTGCCCACCTCAATGGATAGGTAATATACACCAAGGTAGATGGGTGGAATTTTTAGAATCAGCTGGCATTTTTGCTAAACATACTGGATATAAACATTCTCCTCCATCTCTTCCTCCTCTCCCGTCTCACGCCATCTTTTGTAAAGAGCACATCAAAAAGAGGAGTGCCAAAGAAAATTACAATAACATCTGAACTCTCAAGTCCCTGAAACTGAAGACAATCTTTGCCTTTCTCCTTTCAAGCTCTCCTTCTTGCTCTTGCCGAAGCATAATTAATAGTTCAGTGAGTTGAAACCTCAGACACTGTTTCAGCAGTTTGTCTTCATGAGGCAATTAAATATAAACACTAAGTATTAGACACCAAGAACTGGATGGATGGATGGATGAGGCTTTGGAAGTCTTAGATCCCAATCCTCACTTGTCCTTTGACTACAATGTCTGTATTACATATAAATGCAATAGGCAATAGATTCCTTTATTTAGTAAACTCACTAGGTTTTGCCAATTGAGGTCAGATTAAAAATAATATTACCTAGTGGTTGCAGCCCTGCTTTGCTGATGTTGAGAGTCCATGTGTCTTCTTGTTGGTATGAGGGGGCAGCTATTTCTTGGTATCCTCGTGATTCTAGTGCAATAAAAGGGTGGCCGTGTGGTCAAAGCCAAATAAAATGCAATGGTAGGGGCCAAATGAATGTCTGGAAGAAGAAGTAGAAGGGAACTAGAGTTGTCTTTCCTTTCTGTTAGGCTTCCATTTGGCACTTTAGTAGCTTAAGGGATAATGCTTCAACCTAAAAAGCAATGTTTCTAGTTGTATTGGTGTACTAGGGGTGCACATTTACTTAGAACAGGGGTCTCCAAACTATGGCCCGTGGGCCACATCTGACCCGCCTTGCCTTTTTATCTGGCCCAGGCATAGGAAGAGGAGTGAAGCCTGATCTAAGCGATCTCCCACCCCCGCTGTCTTTGGGGGATCGCTTGGGTCCCCCTTCGCTCCTTCAGCCCTCAAAAATGTGTAAAATATATGATGTGGCCCTCACACTGAAAAGTTCGGAGACCCCTGACTTAGAATATGGAATGAAAGACAATATCAAATGGGAGAGGAAGGAGAGACACTGCTTGGCTTGGGGAAAATAGTCTAGAGAGGAGCACAGTTCGAACAAGGAGTGGGGCATCCAAAGGTTGTCCTGCCCATGAGATAAGATGATGTGGCTACCTTTACACACAAATGTGGGGCACCATTAAGCTACATTTATACTTATACAAAGAAATAAATAATAAAAATAAAGGGTGCCAAAGCAGGAATCAGAACTCATATTCTGTAAACACGATTACTGATTCAAACATAAATTTAGAGCTCACCATTAGACAAATTGGTGAAGGAAGATGGGTTGATCAACAACTACTGGAAGACTTGGTGCGTATGGGAAGCCTCAGGGACTGAACTTGCCTACCTTGGGCTCCAGGGACTTTTGGTCCTGACGTGACTCCTGTTCAGCACTACTGTACATTTTGTTCAGAATAGCTTCCTGATGGATTGCACTCAGTGGGAAGAAGGGAAGTGCTGTGTAGAGAGGGAGGGAGAAAGACTTCTTCATATCAGAAAACATATCACTGTCTCTCATATCACTTGCTCTTCATAAACAATTTCACACATGAAGGAACAGTTTAGCTGACTCTTGGAAAAAAAGCATGCTGACTGAGAACATCAGTTCTTCTCAGCTTGTGAAATTACCAGTACAAGGGGAGGCTTAAAAAGAGGAACATTTTGTGGAAAAATGAGAATCTCTGTGGGAGGGTCATAGGAAAGGTATGAAGACACTTTTTTCGTGGGGAGGAGGAGATTGCCAGCCTTTTCATTGCAGCCCAGAATCCAGTATCTGCTGATACTTTTTACTGTCACTCCCTCAAACCAACTGTTGCTCAGATGTGTTGGCTAACGGCCCCCACCCAGAGTCTGGAAATATTATTGTTTGGACTACAACTCCCAGAATCAGCCAATGTGGCCCTGTTAGCTGGGGATGATGGACAATGGTGATTCATCATTTCCGAATGTTACAAGGATGGGAATGTCTGCTCTAAGAAACCTGCCTGATGCCTTAAAACAAGGCACTCACACTCCCAATCTTAAATGTCGTTTCCTAAAAATGTAGAGTAGAAACGCAAATATATCAGCAAAGTAGGCTATATGTTTGGATCTGTTGAGATAGTCAGTGGTTTGCAGATCCAAAGGTAAGAAATCCAGGTTTCAAGGTTCAAACCTTGCTCATGCCAACTGGGGATGAAGAGGGCTGTAGTTCGGCACTCCTAGAGGCCTTCAAGTTGGGTGATGCTCAGTATTACGTGGGTTATGCTGTGGAAAAGAACCTATTTGCTCTTCTACAACACAAATGGATGAGCTTCCCAGACGAGAATCTCAATCAGGCCAGTGTTTGGAGACTAGACACTGAAGGTTTTCTCATGAGAAGAGAGTGAGGTCTTAAGCTCTGGACATACTCAGTCTCCCCTGCTCCTCTTTCATGGTATGTTTTCTCCTTTAATCGCTGTGGACTTTTAAATTTATTTTTAAATTATTCTTATAATTTTGCTAGACTATCCTTGAAGTCTTCTTTCCCTATTGATCGGCCCAATTAGCAATAATCCAGCTCAAGATTTTCCTTTGGATTTGAGGTGGGATACGCCTGCACTCTGGTACACTAAACAGAATGAAAAGAATGTTCTAAACAGCCAGGCAGCAGGAAAACCACGCCCTAGCAAAACAGACCCACACTGCTTTATCTGCCTGGATTAAAAAACAAAACACAGCAGGGTTCCTGCTCATTCTTGACACAGCAGTTTTTGTAGCATGCAGCTAGTATCTTTGCATCTGGATTGTGGAAAAAATTATGCACTAGAATTAGGGGAAGTTTTCCTGCTTCAACTATTTTATTATTATTTAAAATTTATCTTTCTTTCCTGAGAACAGTACAGGTGATGAATAAGTGAAACTGGAAGCATGATTCACATTTTGCAGTCTCAAGTGTGTTGGTAGTGATCCAGAATCACTTTGGTGCGGTGCACCCAGGACGTTAAATACTGTGTTTGATTCAGTAGGTCTTTTCCCCCCCTCTGTTTTTCATTGTCTAGCATTGGTCTTGGACTCTCCAGAGTTTAAGAAGTGACTTGTGGATTGGGAGGGGGAGAGCTGCTGGATCAGAAAGGCTATGCATAAAACGTATGTGTGCGTGGGAGAGATTAGAGGGGCTTTGCTAACCTGTTGTCATAACAGGTTAGTTACACATGCACTAACTGTCTCGCCATCCCAGAGACAGGCCTCACTTTCTAGTACAGCCCTTTCCCAACCTGGTGTCATCTAAAAGCATTGGGCTACAACTCACGTCATTTCCAGCCAAAGTGGAAGCATAAGTCTCAAAGGCATCAGATGGGTTAGAGCTGTTCCAAGAGGCCTCATTAGGCAAAACTTGGTTAAAAAAACAAACAAAACTTTTTTTTAAAGTTCAACCCCTTCAGTTTCCTAATCAGCTGTGTTTCTCAGTTGCATGCTAAGAGTTGTAATCTGAACAACAACAACAACAAAAAACACCCAACCCAAAACCTTTTCAAGTTGTGGCCAAGACAGCTCAGAATGGCTTGTGTTCTGGCTCAGGGAATTAACTGTTCACTGTCCCTGAGAAGCAAACAAATGTTTCACTCTGCCTCACCACCCCTTTAGGCGGTGAGGGCAAAATTCCACTTGGTTTACAGACTAGGAGTTCACAAAACAATTTTTTCCTTCAGGAAGTGCCATAGGGAACTTTGAGGATTTTTTTTTTTTTTTACTCAGGGTAATGTATGGTGCAGGGAAGGGTGTTTTTTTTAATGGCTTTTGTACAAATTCCCTGTCATAAACCATATTCCCCCGACAAACTTTAATTTGCCATAGAGAGGAAAACATTAAAGCTCAATGTTTGTGGTGATAGGAGTACTTTGGATCACAGGCATAAGATGCATTATAAAAGTTGGATCTTCTTTCCCTCACATTATGGTCCTGATCCAAATCCCCCTTCCTCTCGTTGATGCTTTTTGAGAGAAATAAATGTTGGCAATCATGAAATTCCAACATGAAGTGACTTTGGAGAGAGTCTCCTGCTGGCCCTTATTAAGATCCCCACCATGGAGCTGTACATACCAGTTAATGCATAAATCAGCCAGTTAGGTTACTACAATATTGATTCTAACTTAAACAGTCAAGGTTCAAGTGACAACACACAGTGCTTCTTAAACAAACCATCCTGATCCAGGGGGCTCCAGGTCTGAAATGTATCAAAGAGCATGTTCTTTAGAATCAGCCTTTGTCCAGTTGTAATATACACTAGCCCCAAAGGTATGCCTTGGCTGAGTACAGAGATAAGAATTACTTTCTGTGCAAGCCAAAAGCAAACACAGGTAGGAGGGCGGTTTGCTGAATTAAATACTATGTGCTCCATCCAGTGCTAGATGGTTAATCTTTTGACTGACAATAATACATTCTTGACATACTTTGACCAAGGCAACAACCAGTAGGATTCCAGTGTCTGTATCCAGTTTGGAGGATGTGAAATTTGTCCTTTGGTCAAACGGTCTAACAAGTAATGAGATATGTTGTTATCCAGAATTGATCTGGGCTGCAACTCCCATTAGCCCCAGTGCATGGCCATTTAATTCGACAAGGATCCAAAGGCATTTCAACAGCATAGGTTGTAACTCAAAACAAACTGAGAAGGAGAAGAAGGGGAGAAGCAGTGGAGGCTGGGTCATCAGGATATTTGTGCACTTCTCCCCCAACCCCATTGTTAGAAATGGTCCTGGGTTCCACCAACAGAGAATCAAGTATGGTAGTATGGAACCCAACTGTACCAACATAAGAGACTGTCCTGACTTTCAACTGAATGTTCAAGAGTTGTCACTGCAAGCAAGGAAGAAGGGGAAAAAAACAGAATTAGTTAGACCACCCCACCCCCCACTGTTGGCCATGCCTTACCTGCGACTGGCCCACTATGGCAGTCTTGACTGGCAAATGCTGCCACCACACTGGCTGGAGGTGGTACTGATCTATCTCACAGGGTGCTGCGAGGATGTTGGGTTATAATATGTTCAAATAGCCATTGATAAATGGCTATTGTATTTAATCGAATGAGAAGGAGGTAGGAACTGGCAGGCAACCCAATCTGAGTCCCTCTTTTGCCACTGCCATTGGACTGAAATGGGATGGGTGGTGCCACTTGAAACACAGAGAGAGAGAGAGAGAGAGAGAGCAAGCAAGCAAACAAACAAGCAATGTATGCACTGTGTTTCTCAACCTGCTGTGAGCGACTTTTGCAGACAGATCAGAATAATGCTGCATGTAAATATAAGATAAAAATATCCAAAAGCAGCTCTGCGGCAGGAGAGGGGCCGTGCTGCTGAGCAATCTCCTTTCTCCATCATTCACAGTCTTTAAGATGTTATATCGTTCTGGGCAGGGTTTGTGTGTGCATATATATATATATACACACACACGTATTGACTCTGATGCAGAAAGATGTTGGGAGATACTGAGAGAGCGACGCCAAGCTTTTGGCTGATACCTCTGGTCCAGAAATGCTTTCTGCCGAAAGAGAAAGACAGTTGGGGCGGGTGGGGGTGGGGGAAGAGCAGGTTCTTGGAAGAGTACACACGTTTTGCCCACTCAGCGCATTGTACCTTCTTCTGTACAGTTTATGGGGAGTGAAGGGAGGGGGTGGTGGGGTGAAGGAGGGGACAAATGGGCATAAGGATGGCATCTATGAAGAGAACAGAGTGCCAAATTCTGGGAGATTTGAGGGGAGATTTCTGGGTTATGTGTAAATTTCCAGCTCCTTGAGGGGGAGATACCTCTTCCTCTGGAATTTTTCAAATCCACGAGTGAACCAGAAGCTTTTCATAGGAACTGTTGCTAGTGATTTCATAGAGAGAGTGTTTTCTTTGCACCGCATCCTGTGCACAATCATCACTTGCAACATGTCCTGCATTTTTTTTTTTTTTTGCACAAAAGCTTGGCGCTTTTTTGTTTTGTTTTGTTTTCAAAACCACACAAATCATTTTATGTCACTGGAGTAGACACTGATTTTGCATCCGGGTTCAAATGATTATGCTTTATATTGCTTACGTTTTCTTTTCTTTCTCTCTCTTAATTCCTTCCTTAACATTTTTTGGCTGACTATATGCCAGTTCTACTAATACAGCAATGATAAATATATGTCAACAGCAGCAGCAACAACAATACCCACTGTAATCAGTGTGTGAAGATAGACACCAGGGATTGAAAGGAACTGGAACAAACAGAGAAACAGGAAAGTGGGAGGGGAGAGTTCAAAAGTGGAATACTAATGTTACTTATTGTACCTTTCTATTGCCTAATTTATTCATTTTTTATTCAATCCCCTTCCCCTTCATCAGCTCAAATCTGTTGTAAGAATTAAAAGCACAAAAGGGTTTATAAATAGCCTTTCCTGGTACCCTGAAAAGATACGGAGATCTGTTGGCTTTCCAGACTATGGACTTGGAAAAACCACAAGAAATTGTCTATTTGGTTATTATGGTAATCACTTCTCTTTCCCTTGCCCCACCTCCTAATCACTGATCGAAATTAAATCAAATCCTTATAAATTACAAAGGAAATCTCCTATTGTTTCAGCCTTGAGGACTTTAAAGTTACAACTGAAGGGTCTGCTCTCTGATGGTGAAGCATAGCTATTTGTAGCTATTAATTGACACTACAGACATGGCTGGAAATCTGGGGTGCCCTGTGTTCATGCTTGTATATACCCTTACTGGGTTATTTCTGCCAGCAGAAGCGTCTAAGACAAGGGCAGGGAACCTGTTCATTCCCAAGTGCCAAATTCCCTCTCAGACATGGTCTTAGAGACTGCATTCCAATGGTAGTTGGGGTCAAAGTTGAAAGAATTGGAGAAAAAATACCTGTGTATTTTATCTTACAGTCCTTACCCACTGCTAAGTAAGCCCAGGAGAGGCATTACAGTATAACCTTTCAGAATTGGGGACTGGGGGTCAAGCTGGGAAACCACCAAACAATGTTGTCCTGGAGAAAGTGCATGAGCCTATGGAGAGTAAAAGGGGGACAGTTTGGGATCCTGGATGAACCCTAGGCCGGGCCTCAAGTTCCCCATCCCTGAGCTAAACTGACTAGGAAATGAAAGTTTGGTGCATGACTCAAGCTAGAGCTGTGTGCTTGTTGTGTCCTTTACTAGCTAGAACTGCAAACTAGGATCTATTGTTCAGTTACGATTCCCTGATTGTTTGGAAGGTTGTTTGGTAGGCGCAAACAAGCTGTGTGATAAGCAGGCGGCTTGTGGAACAGTAAACAAAGATCCTGGCTGACTCTTATGTGCTGTTTGATGTTTTGTGATTTTAAATGGTTGTTTTATTATTTTACCTTTTCCTTTCTTTGTGAGTCACCGTGGAAAACGTTTTATTTTTTAAAGGAGGGATTTTAAAAATAGTCTAAAATAAGCAGCTAAGCAAGTTGCAGTGGGTGGGTGAACGGCATAAAGTTTTGGATCTGATATTGTGGAACATCCTGCCAATGAAAACCATTCTTGTTTTGTTGCTGGTTTCCAGTAAAAAGTATGATTTGGGGGAGTGGAGTTAAAACACTGAGAGAAGGGCCCGCCTAAAATGGATTCCATGCTCTGATTCTTATCTCAGATGGCTTATGACAGCATTTGTGCTCAAATGTATTCCTTGCTAATTTTCCCTTGAGCTATGTTTTAATGCTGGATTGCCATCTGAAAGTGGAATGTCATTAAGATGTTTTGGAGGGGGAGGAGCTTTTAAAATGTAAATGTGGCTTATAAATATTTCAGCAAATAACAAAACTAAAACACACAGGATGAGATTCACTCATGGATGAGGTTGCTTCATCAAATCCTGCCTTGGCCATGAACTCTTCATGTGGTGACAGGGAAGCTTGTTTTTGTTTAGCTTCAGTCCTGAGACCTCCAACAAGGCAACAAATGGGATCTGTAACAAACTGTTGTATTGTGGTGTGTCTCGTCAGTAGCTCCTGTTAGTCAGCTGTCTTTTTTCTAGGATACTTCATCCCATTCCCTGCATTACATGGGATGTTTTTTTAGCCCTCACTTCAGGTCAAGCAACATTCTTCATCCCCTCAGAAACTCCGCTCTTAGTGGGTTGTTCTACGGGGTTTTTAGGATTTCTATAGAATCTGGGATTCTCCCACATCTACTAGTATCTCTTCCAATGAACAGGGTGGTGCTGTTCTGGCTACATAAATGACTTTGCTCATACCTGAATATTGAGAATACACAGAATGGTGAACTATCTGACCTATGGCATGCATTACTCCATGAACAACTGGGATGTAATAAAATCTGAATCTTTACTTTAGGGTCACTTTTCATGAAGCACCTTTCTTCTTATTGTTGAACTAGAATGGGATGTATATGAATCTGCTTTATTCCATTAAGCTCCCTTCCAATGTATTATCTGTCCAGAGTGGTTCTCTGGGGCCTTAGGATGAGGTGGGGGGGGCACTCTTTCCCATGTCTAACGTAGTAACTGCTAAGTTCCTTTTGACCAGATGTTCTGGGTATTGAACCCTCCCCATCTCTTTTGCTTGGAAAACATGGCTCTTCCCTTGGTTAAACAACCTCCACTCCAACAATTGGTTGCAATCATTATAGGCACTATTAATATTAACAGTGGTTTAAATATTAAATTATATTCCTGCTGCATCCTCCAGCAGAAATATAAAACGAGCACGCCAACAATGAAGCTATAATGGGATTTCCTCTTTCCCAGAGCAGCTGAAACAATCAGCAAAGATGCCGGCACTCTTCCAAAGGACTGTGTTTCCTTCTGAGCGGTAGCACTGTCATTCTGGGGATGTGCCCTGTTAGGCAACATGCATACATTTTCCCCCCCTAACATTTGATGCACACTTTTGGAAGGAGAGCATGCGCACACATGAGAAGGCTGTTGGTGGCTTCCATCCCCCAGCCTCATTCTGACCAAAAAGCAGTCTATGTTTTGTTGTGTGAATGAGCTCGTTGAAGCATTGGGCTGCTGTGCTCCTCTATCCTTTCTTCACATTCATAAAGGAAGAAGATGTAAAGCTGCTGTTTGTTAACAACCCAGCTTATGAAAACCAGAATTTGTTAATATTGGAAAGTGAAAGCATCACTTATTTATTTATTTATTTATATTTATTTATTTGACTTTTATACCACCCATCTGGCTGCAAGGACACTCTGGGCCTTGCATTTGCACTCAGCGCTTGCTGAGCTTGCAGCCTTCCCTCATGTGCGAGATGGAAAATGAATGAACCCATTTTGTGCCCCCTTCTATGTGCAGAACTGGTGCCTGGGGCTGGCAACGTCAGACTCCTTCTATGGCCCTACAACTATCAGAGACACTTTGCCAGTCCCTGGAGTCTCTTGGACCTACAGCTTCTCCTTCTCCCTGCCAGTTCACCGGCCTTGCCCTCTTCAGGCGAACAATGTGTGAAAAGCACCAGGCACACCAATTGTGCCACATTTTTTGCTGTTTGTGGTCAGTTTCCTGTTTGGGTGACAGATCATTTGACTTGGTGATCGTGCCAGCAGTCTCTCAGCAGCAGCATCAAGAGTGGCCATAGGTTTTCAAATGGCAACAGAGAATAAAAGGTAATTTATAATGAACCTTTGGCAAGCGGATTGGTGAATGAGATCTGAAAGCCAGGATAAACTCTGGAAAAGAGTGATCAGGAACTTTCTATGTTTTTTTAACACACACACAGAGGTTCACACCCACCCTTTTCACAAATTCAGAGAATACACAGAAGGGCTTTCAGGACAACACAAGCTGTTTGTAGCCATTTCTGGAACCAAACATTGCACCCATTTTCTCCATAGGTTTTAACTGAATTATTAGTTTACTACGTCTGAGGAGGAGATTTTGTGAAATGAAATCTATTGCCTTGAAGGGGGAAATTATGCCCCCCCCCCCCCACGTGGCATACACATAAGTGAGAAAAAATGTATATGAGTTCCTGGAGAGTCTGGAAATATTATGGCATTTGACTACCATTCTCAGGATTCCCACAACAAGTGACTATAAATATATATGCATTTTCCAGCAGAGGCTGAAAAAATATTTTATGAAGTAAAACTTCCATGTTGGCTGAAAGATTCTGGGATCTGTAGCACCAACAAAGCAACTTTTACAAGCTTTGCTTTCCAGGCTCAACTCAAACAATAAATCAGTTTGACTTTAGCAAAGTCTCTGCATTGTATGCCATCGGACTAAGTTAAAAACCATCTTCATTTATGGCTTCAAAAGGTGTAAACTAGATCCCTGTGCGCTTTGATGTTGAGCAGAAATATTTGCAAATTCACACAACAATTAATTGTTTTTCTTTTGATGAGGTAGTCTCTTCTTTTTCTGGATCCTTCCACAGCTCCTTCTATTTGATAAGAATTCTCTGTGGGATGCCAGTCTGTTCTCTTTCTAAGGATGGCTGATCAAATAACAAAAACTGGAACATAATCCTGGGCAATTCAATATGATCCTGTTGCACTTTCTTGAACAGTGGGGGCTATTTATTAATACAGCAGCTGAACATTGTACCAGCCATAATGTTATTCTGGTGGTAACAGTGGAGATGGGTATGGGGGTCAGAAGAGCGGCATTGTCTGCTTTATAAAATGTGCACAAAAGCTGAATTTAGTGAAAAAAGGTCATTAAAGGAACAACAGAATAATATAAGGCAGCCCTGGAACCTTTATATCTACTTTTAAAAATATAGCTTTCATTCAGTGACCAGGGCATGGGTGGTGGACTCCCCATGAAATTTGCCCATTCCTTCGTTTATATATTTTAAAGCAGACAATGTTTGATAGAATTCTTCACTTCTCAGGGTGCAGTTAAATAAATTAAGTGTAATTGATTGAGGATTAGGGTATAAGGAACAAAAGGAAATAGAGTATATTCTCCTTTTTGTTTGTTTGTTGTTTTGATTTATAGACCACCCCCTAGTGCTAAAGCACTCTCTGAGTGGTTTACAGCATAATTTTGCAAATAACACTTTTGTTTTCAGGAGTGCTCAAAAATCTCTCCAAATCTTAAAATAGATTAGGAGAGGTTTGTGATTTATCAGAAAATGGGCACTCTTCTTGCGTAAATAGAGACAGCTGGGGTGAGTGTTTCCGGCTGATATATGTATACATAAATACACCTGTGTTGGGTAGAAAATAATAGAGTATCAAGTTCTTTATAGTAAGGGAACAGTCCTGGAAAACAGATTTCTGGAAACTTTTCTTAGCATGTGATCTCATGTTTTTTTCTCAGTGCAGAAGCCGATTTCCTGCTGTGGTCCCAGCCTTTTCCTTCCTTTCCAGCATGGTTAGATTATGAAAATGATAGAAACAGAGAATACTGATGTGACTTGGAAATAATATAGCATTCTGAATTAAGGAATTACTGTTGTAATCTACAGTCTTCCTTTGTTCATTTGTTTTTTTCCTACCCTTGGTTTACCTGGTTTCTCCCCCCCACCCCGCCCCCTTTCATCTTTTTTAGCCAAATAAAGTTTCTCAGACATAGCCATGTCACAAGTCAAAAGCAGGCCGTGGATGTGAGCTGTCGTTCAGGGCAGGGGGGACAGATGTGACCCAGAGGGCACAATCTACTGGGAACTTCTCTTGCACACATCCTGTTGACGTGAACCCAGTAGGAACTCCTTCAGAGTGGCTTTTCATTTCAGGGACTTGTGTGTATAATATGTTGTTATCAGTTAATTAGGAGAGGGCCATCGTTTGGATCCCCCTATATGCACCAAAATGTTTCAGGGTGGCCATTATTTGACCTTTTAAAAATGCATCAAGCAAATCTGCATAAACAGTAAATGGAATGCCTGGACTTAAAAATAAGCTAAGAAATAATTAATTAGATTGTTCCTTCCTGTAGTTGCTGTAGGTGTTATCCAAAGACCCCTTGGAACTCATACTCCTCAATGATGTTTCAGTACCAAAGCTCATGTCAGTCATTCAGTTAGATTAGAGCTCATTCTCAGGTAAAGCCTTTGAAGAAACAGCTTTGTTATTTAACCAACTCTTGACCCAGTGCGATCCAAGGTTCTGTTTTAGTTACAAACAAGGGTCCTGGAATTCAAGCTAGAATAAATCCGTTCTTGGCAGGATTAGGGAGCACCATGCTGAACTATAAAATTTCTAATTTCTAAATTAAGTTCAGCTACCATCTTTAAACAACTGAAAATAAAAGTGGGTTCATGTTTTCATACTCTACTAATTCTATCCACCCACACCTTGTTACTCACCAGCATGAGCTCCCCTTCCTCCAGTCCATGTTCAAGTTCTCTTTCCTCAGAAGAAAAATCTGTGTCCGTCCTTTGGGGCTGTGAATTGAATGACAGAACAAGGAAATTTGTGGTGGAAGAAGAAGATGATTTACTAGAACACCTTGTTTACTTGAGAATGGTGTCTCTTGGTGAAGATGCTGATGATGAACCTCATGTGGTAGCTGTAGAGAGCAAAAACATGGCCTGTGTCCCCAAGCCAGTGCCAATTGCTTCTCTGTGTCAATCCGTCTTACCCATGGTCTGTCTTGATGGCTTGGAATTAATCCCTCCTGTTACTTTTTTACTGAAGTCTGGAACTGGGCCAGTTTACCTCAGTGGACACCACCTGATCTTGGAGGAAGATTCTGATTATGAACCTTCAGATGATGAGCTTCCATCTGAAGATGCTGAAGATGACATGGATCAGACCAATCTCGAGGATGAGGAAGATGAGGCTACCCCTGAGTTGCAAGCAGAAGAAACATCTGATCAACGATGATGCCCTGCTACCTAGTAGTAGCACATATCATATGGAGGAGATCTGCTAACTGAACAGCATCAGATGGTTCCCTGTGTTGCTGATGGATGGATGATATTATGCATGCATGATTAAAGATTTGTTGCAAGAAAATAAAAGTGTTTCCGTGATTAGTGCCTGAAAGAAAGGTGAGAAAATGTAAGATACACAAGCTCCTTATGTGCCGTAAGCATGGGGAAGGCTGTACCGGCTGTCCGTGTGGGTGCTATTGCCAAGATTATATGGTTCCCCATCTCCATACATCGTGCAGTGGACATCTGAGTCCAGAAGCCTATGCTGAAAGCCCTTCCACATGATCTGGAAACCCCATCAGGGAGGGCTCCAACTTGTCTTGAAGGCTAATTACATAGACCTCTAGGAGGATAGGCCAAGGTTTTGGACTACACCTCCCGTAAATCCTTATCACAGCCATGCTACAGGCCCAAACATCTAGTGGGCCAAAGGTTCCTCATCCTATTCAGATTTCACAGGTAGTGTGTGCATTTTGGGGATTGGGACCAGATCAGCAAGCCATGGTGCTGTAGGAGACGCTCCCCCTCTTCCCCCCCCTTCTGGATGACACCTTCCTTCCTTCTTTCTAGTTTGTTTGTTAGCATAAGGTCATAAAGGGAAATAAGCAGAGCCATGCTGGACCAGACAAAGGCCTGTCTCGCCCAGCATCCTCTTTCCTCTTGTGGCCATCTGAATGCCTTTGAGAAGCTCACAAATAGGCCACTGGTGCATTAGCACCCTTGGGTTTACGTACCCACATACTGTCTCTGGAGGCAACATGTAGCCATCATAACTAGTAACCAATGATTAGTACCTTGATTTATCTAATCCCTTTTTGGTGGCCATCACTGCATCCTGTGGCAGCAAATTCCATAATTACATTTCATGCACAGTGTGACAGATGTCCTTTCTTCATTTTTCAACTTTTTTAAAGTAGCGTACCAGATCTGTACATAGTATTCCAAGTATGTTTTTAGAACAGTAAAGGCAGTTGTATTTTTTCATTCCTTTCACGGTGATCTCCCAATGGAATGTTCCATTTTTTAAGTGATGTGAGTTACTAAAGTTGCTGTCATTCCTTAGGACTTATCTCCCTTTCCAGGAATGTCTCCAGAGCAGGAGTTGGTAACTTCGTGGGCTGGGAATCAGTGTAACTGGCAAGGTTCCACTGTGGGCCACACCCCGTTTACTGGCAGGAGCCAGGGAAAACCTCACTTGTCGTAGTCAGAAACCACCCTTTTCCAGTACAATAAGGGGACTGGATTTTTAATACAGGGTGTGTGGGGACTTTATATCTTGCTTTAGACAAGAACTGTACTTCCTGGAGGGTTCAATACCCCTTTAAAAATGGAGGCCATACATTAGATCTTCCTTTCCTGGTTGTTGGGCAATTAAGTGTAACTGTTTAATCTGTTTTGCATTAAGCCCTCCCCCTTTATTTGATGTTTTAAATTATTCCATCGTGATGAATAAAATAGTTTTCCTGAGGTTAATATTACTCCTTTTGCTTGGCATTTGCTATAGAAATACGTGACATTTGCAGTTTTCTTCTTTGACTTTGCCACAGTGGTCCAAGTGACCACAATCCTCAGTTTCAGCAAATTCTTCGCCTCTGGGCTCCCAGCAGTGTTGGTGGCTTGTTCTGAATGCAGCAGTGCTGCTTCATACTGTGCTAGGCCTGTGTGAGTGATCAAATTATGCCCTGCATGCATTCTTTAACCTGGCTGAGTATTACGGGGTGGTTTATTGGAATTTAAGGCAGCATTGTTGTTCTTCTAGGCCTCAAATTTAGGAAGCCCATAGCTGTTACGGTTAGGAGACAAGATAGCAGGAATCTGCCTTTTTGAGCTAGAGTTTGGACAAGTTAACTTTGTTGGACTACAACTCCCAGTGGCCATGCTGGCTAGGAATTTTGAAAGATAGTCCCCAAAAGAAATGTCTTCTGAACTCTGGCTCCAGCACCTCCCTTCTCACAGTTGCCAATCAGTTGTGTCTGAGAAGCCTATCTTATTGATGTTTCTTCCTGCAATTTTCACACCTCCTTCATCTGAACTTAATACTGGACGTATTCTGCATATCATTATTTGAACAGGTAAGGACACAAAATACACCCTTATCTGGCACCTTTGCAACGAAACCATTTTGTTCCTTTATATTCTGTACTGACAGTAATTTATTTATTTATTTATTTATTTCATTTATACCCCGCCTATCTGGTCTTGCGACCATTCTAGGCGGCTTCCAAACAACATAAAACAACAGATAAAATCACAAAATTATTACAAAAACAATTTCCATAACAATTATAAAACAAAAAATAGATAAATAGAAAAGGTAAAAAGATCAGGTATTGACTGGAGGGAAGGCCTGTATAAACATCCATGTTTTTAATTGATTTTTAAAGATACCCAGCGTAGGGGCGGAACGAATCTCCGGAGGAAGATTATTCCAGAGGCGAGGAGCCACCGCCGAGAAGGCCCGATTTCTTGTTCTTTCCCTACGGGCCTCCCTTGGCGTCAAGCTCCTCAGCCTCACCTCCTGACTCGCACGGGTGATCCGGGTAGACCTTGGTGGGAGTAGGCGTTCCGCCAAATATCGAGGTCCTAAACCGTTTAGGGCCTTATAAGTAAGCATTAAAACTTTAAAGTCAATGCGGAACCGAATGGGCAGCCAATGCAATGCGGCCAGTAACCTCCTGAGCAGACATCAGGACAGTCAGATGTTGTGGCACACCCACATATTTCTGAGCGATTCATTGCTCTTCATGATGCACACAGCCAAAGGCACAAATTGTGCCGTGTATTTGTTGGTTTCTGGTCTTCTGGTCTTTATTTCCATAGAAAGGAGGTGGTATGAATGTTAAAGAGAGAAATTAAGCCTCATCCACCAGGGCAGGGAATTTTAATTCCCCAAGGTAATGTTTTGCTTTAACAGCTTATACAGAACTAGATCTACAACTAGATCTTCCAAAAGGAACATGGTGGCTACACGTCCAAAAGGGACATGGTGGCGCTGCAGGTTAAACCGCAGAAGCCTCTGTGCTGCAATGCAAGGTCAGAAGACCAGCAGTCGTAAGATCGAATCCACGCGACGGAGTGAGCTCCCGTCGCTTGTCCCAGCTCCTGCCAACCTAGAAGTTCGAAAGCATGTAAATGCGAGTAGATAAATAGGTACCACCTCGGTGGGAAGGTCACTGCGTTCCGTGTCTAGTCGCGCTGGCCACGTGACCACGGAAACTGTCTACGGACAAACGCTGGCTCTATGGCTTGGAAACGGGGATGAGCACCGCGCCCTAGAGTCGGACACGACTGGACTAAATGTCAAGGGGAACCTTTACCTTTACCTAGATCTACAACATGTTCTGTTACATTGTCATACTTTTGTTCCTGCCAATGTAATGTATGGGGGGGCCAGGGTGCTTCCCTGTGCTGTTTTTCCATAAACCCTGATGTGGAGATGCAGAAATGATGCATTCCCTATTGTAAAGTAGGTTGGCCCCATACAAATGAATTACTGCTGCTTCAAGAAATACAAGACATGCACATTTCGCTCAAACAAACAATGCTGCTAACCCTCAATGTAGGGGAATTCCTATGGGGGTCAGAAAATATCCTAAAACTTATTAACTTCAAATTGTTGGGTTTTTAAAAAAAAATCTGATAGAGAAGGGTTAATGAGCCTTTCTTGAAACCAAATAGCTTCATGTTATATCTATTTGCAGCCACGATATTGTAAGTACTGCCTTTAATTTCTTATCTGCCATCGTGAAGTTTCTTTCAGGAGAATTTCTGTTTGCAAACTTTTAAGCTTTTCTTCTGCAGTCCCCGGGCGTTGTTCCATAACGGGGTGCTAGTAGGCGGCCATGAAAACTTGATCTACAAGAAATCTGTGAATCCTACAAGGTGCCAGAAGCCTATTAATTATTTTGGTCTTCCCGCAAGATCCTTAACAGCGCTTTGGAAGTTGTTGTTCTGCGCGTGTGTATGCGATGGCGGTGGGGGAGATAATGCAGAATGTGGGAAAGAAAGGAAGATGCCCAGGGTCATATAGCGGGGGGGGGGAGGGAGAAGGGGGGGAGAACGTGGTCCTTTCAAAGGCCGCCCGCCCGCCTTTGCAATGGTGCGCCCGCGCCAAGCGCTGCCCTCGCCGGCCCTCTCCTGCCTAGCAGCAGGAGCCTCTTCCACGCTTCCCGGCGCTTCCCTCCCCCCTCGGCCGCTGATAGGCTCGCCCGATCCAGGAAACTCGGTGCCCCAGTCACCGCCAGGGTCCGCAGCCCGAACCAACGCGCCGAGGAGGACGGGGGGGGGGAGAGGGAGAAGAGAGGCCGCCGAAGCGGACCGAAGGTCTCTCCGCCTTGCGCCGCCGCCTCTTCCCTCCGCACCCCCGCCGTTGTCCGGAGGGGAGCAAAGCAAAGCAAAGCAAAGCAAAGCAAAGCAAAGCACAGCGGCTTTATTCAGCTGCGCCCGGTTCATGGTTGCGAAGCCCTCATGATGATGCCTGTCCCTTTGCCAGAGGGGGAGGCAGCGCCAGCGGCCCCGCGAGCCTCCCTCCCTCCCTCCCCCTTAACGCCTTCCTTGCACAAAGTGGCTTCCTCGCCGGTCCGCTGTGGCGGGCCTCCCCGCTGCCCTCGGACGCGCGGGGGTCTCCGGCGTGGTTGAGCCGAAGTGCCCTGCACCCCGGGCCGAGGAAGCAAAAGGGCCAAGCGTGGGTGGGTGGGGGGGTGTCTCTCCCCTTCCGTGCCCACCCCCACCATTCCCCCCCCCCTCCTCCGGGGAGGCGAGCGCTTGGGCCCTCCCAGCCCGGTCCGACATGGCCGTGGCGGCTGCAGGGAGAGCGAGCGGGCGGCGGAGGGGCTGGCATGTAGCCGCCGCTGCCGCCGCGGAGCCGAGGGGCGCAGGCGAGGGAGCGGCGGCCCGCCGGGCCCGGCTGTAGAGGGGGCCCCTGCCCCGAGGGGCAGCCCCTCTCGGGCGCGCGCCGGCGGAGGGCGGGGAGCCGGCGTCCCTCCTCCTCCTCCTCCTGCCGCCGCCCCCGCTCCTCCCTCTCCCTCCCTCCCTCCCTCCCTCCCCGGCCTTTCCGCACTTTGCTGCTTGTTGGGTGCCTTCTGCGCGGCCGGCGCCCCGCCCGCCTCTCCCGGAGGAGCCCCCTGGACTTGCGAGCCAACTTGACGCGCCCCTCCGCTTCCTCTTCTTTCCTCCTCCTCCTCCTCCTCGCCGGGAGGATGGCGATGCGGGCGGCCGCGTGAAGAGGCGGCGGCGGCGGCGGCGGCGGCGAAGTTTGGCGAGGGGGGGGGGAGACCCCTTCGTCCCCTCCCTTCCCCATCCCCAGCCGGCGAGCAGCGCTCCTGCGCGCCCGGTCCCTCCGTCCCTCCCTCCTCTTCCTCCTCCTCCTCCCTCCTTCGGGAACGGGAAGGAAACAAAATGTCTGCCCGAGCCGCAGCTGCTTCCACCAAGGTAAGCGCCCCAGCCGCCTTCGGGTGCAGCGGGTTGCCCGCTCGCCAGCCCCGCTGGCCGGGGCGAGAGAGAGGAGAGGAGGAGGAGGAGGAGGCCCGGGCCCGTCCTCGTCCTCGGCCGCCGGGCGGGCGGGAGGGATGCGAGGGGAAGCAGGCAGGCAGGACGGAGGGGCTGGATGGCAGGCAGGCAGGGACTTCTCCGGCGCCCCGAGCCTCGGCTGCAAGTTGGCCGGACTCTTCGCCCGTCCCCGCGCACCCGTCCCCGCTCGCCCGCCCGCCCCCCTGGCGGTAATGGGACCGTGAGAAAGTGCGGGAGCCCGGGAAGGGGATGCCGGGTGGCCTCGCGGCGGTGGGACCGGAGGGGAGGGACGGGAAGGGCCCGGGACTGACCCCATGTATTACGGGGGGGGGGGGCTTATCCAGGCGGGCAGAACCCCCCCCCCCCGGCGTGTTAACCGCCTGCTGGCATTGTGGTGTGACTTGCCCAGATCCGTGTTTGTGCTGCAAGTGCGCCTTCATTAAAAGCAACGGGTCGGTAGATCGTGAAGCCGGTGGGAGCCCCTCGCCTCGCCCGCCCCAAGGTGTAAGAGGTGTGCCTTGTTGTCTTGGAGCTGGAGACTGACCCCCTTCTTCCCCCCCCCCCCCAGTTCTTCCCTTTTTGTACGACATATGTGCATTAACTCGCTCTTTACTGTTTAAAAAAAACACAAGTCCCATGACTCCAACAGATGTCCTGAAACTCTGTCTCACAGTGATTTTAAAGCGATGAAAAAATGTATGCAATATTTAGGGTTGGGCTTGTGCCTGAAGTTAAATTTGTTATCCTCTTCAGCTTGGAACGATTTAAACGGTTTCTCTATTACACATCCCTTCATCCCCCACAAACCTGTTGGATGAAGAGCTGGTTGGCACTCTGAGATATGCCCAGTCCATTTCGGGTGACCAGTGGGAAAAGCTGCCTTGTTTTGCCTCCTCTCTCTGTGTGTCAGGGCTTCGGTTTATTTCCACATGTGATTTCAAAGGGTGACCAACTTTTTACTTCGCTCTGCTTCTGTTTTCGCTCATGTCCTCCTCTTTTTTTTGCTGTAGGACTGTACAATGAAAGGGGTGGTGGCAGGGGTTCTGCCCTGTAATTTACCAGCTGGTCAGCTTTTAAATTGGATTTATTGGAGAGGAAACCTCCTCCCCGTGTGCTTTTAAAAACAAGGGCTGTGTATAACGCTGCGGGTGAAAGAGATTGGTAGGGAGTTGCAGTTTGGTCTGGTAGCAGTTGCAACAGAGCATGTTGGGGAGAGTTAAGTTCCTAGCTAAATTGCGTGTTCTCTCTGTGTTTTTCTCCAGGGTGTGAATGAAAATACTTTTAAAGCACGTGGGTTATTTGTGTGTATGTGGGTGGGAAATGTTTTTCTACTCCAAAAGGATGTGCCCTTTCTCAGGAATTTCATATTAGGAATTCCTGAAACTGAAACAGCAGGTTTTGAAATTCCTGACAGACTGGATTTCTCAGTAACTCCCTCTGAATCAGCTGCTGGTGGCTTACTTTACTGCAAATATGTGTGGGGTGGTGCTTTGAGCTCAAGAGAGACTCCACCTGCTCTGTAGGTATGTGATACTGTTACAGGTGCATTTCATGGGGTGTGTTCTCTGACTTCCTTCTGTTCCTGTGTGTGTGTTTCCTCTGGGAGGGTGGAGTAGAGTTGAACTGTTCAACAAGTTTCTCCTTGTGTATGAAATCCTGAGT
This sequence comes from Intellagama lesueurii, assembly GCA_037013535.1. Classification (NCBI taxonomy): domain Eukaryota; kingdom Metazoa; phylum Chordata; class Lepidosauria; order Squamata; family Agamidae; genus Intellagama; species Intellagama lesueurii. Next base: position 23,999,190 of record JBAJHW010000011.1, read on the forward strand.
AGGAATTGCTGGCAACTCAACATTTGAAAGCGGAAAAGAAACCTTTCCCCTTTTTTCTTGGAAATCCAAACACTATTCCTAGTTCCTTTAGAGTCATCATTATATGAAGTGTTTCATGTTGAGGAATATTGTCAGAAAGCGGGAGTGAAACCGTCACTCTTCTGGGATACTGTGTAGTTTCGGTCAGATGTCACCTTTCGGTTATGTACTTGTACTTAACCATGTGCCTCTGTTACTGCACTAATGCAGTAGCGTTGCTGCTTGGCATGGATTCTTGGCATTAGCTTTGGTGTCTGGTGGCATTTGTGAATACTCATTTGCTCTTAAGTATCGGGTAGAGTTTCTGAAGTTTTTAACTTTAGCTTTGTTTGATTAGGCCTGCAATAAATGGGACAAACACATTTGCAGAAGCATCCGAAAAGATTGGTAGGGGTGTGTGGCTGCCTGCCTTTTCTTTTTTAAAATAAAAATTTTCTACTGCAGCTAGCCTTGATACAGCAATGTTTTTGGCTTTTACAAAGAACAGGAGATTGTACCTCCATATGATTGCTGTTTTTATTCATTTTTTTTCTGTTTTGTGAGAACACAATGGGTGCTGCAATGGGATATAAATAGGGGGAGGGGTGGTTCGTTTGTGCTTTTGTGTTGGTCATTGTTCTGAAGTAAGAAACATTCTTAGTTCTTCCTGTTTTTCATCCAGTGATTAGGAAATAAGGTTCATTAAAAGCACACACACAGGGACATAAACACACACACAGTTTAACAGCAGATTTGAACTGCTGACTTCAAAGCAGTGCTACCCTCACCCCTTAGAATAACTAAAAAAATTCCATTGCTGTACCAAGTGATGATGGCTGCACAAGGTGACGTTTTAAAACAAGTAAACACAGTGTATTTGTGATTTTGAAAATGTTCCAGGCAATATTGGAATAAGTGGGTTTAGACCTATTCAGGCTTGTTAATGCTGAAACTTCATCTGTTCATACAAATGAGGATGGCATAGCTTTCTAGCAGTTACCTAGTGGGGAACCACACCGCTATCTTTTTAAAAAATCAGGTATCTGTGTGGCCATATAATACTGTAGGAAGAGCATTAAAGTGTGTTGTTTCCTCAGTGTAGAAAGTCACATAGGCTCTTGAGTAATGAACATTGTGAAAAATGTGTTGAGGAATATTGCTTTTTATTGCGGTAGAATTTCTTTTGTTATTTTTTGCTATTGTTAGTTGTTACTAATAGAATATGTAGCTGGTGTGCCTGATTCCATAGTTGTGTTTGGGGATATTGTATATATTCTGATGTACTTGTGTTTCAGTTTTGATAATAATTATTGTAGCGTGAATTAACATTGAAAAGTTTTGAGGTGTAAGTAGGAACAGAATTGTTGTATTAATTTCTCTGATATTCATCTACTGATTGTGTTTTGCTACCTCTTTTGAATGCTCTTTGAAAAATAAAGAGAATGTGGAGAGCAAGTGAAAGAGAAGTGGCTGGATGGCTTTTGACAAAAGACAGGAAGATTACATTTTGTGCTTTGATAAATGTTGTTTCCAAACAGGTGAACTGGTTGGAAGGGAAGCTCTTTGAATCTCATGTACTGCTACATGTCCACCACCACTAAAGAGGCAGGGATTATTTATTTATTTATTTATTTATTTATTTAAAATATTTTTATCCCACCTTCTCCCTAAAAGGGAGCCAAAGTGGCTTACATCATTAAAAAGAACAGTATTTAAAAGCTAAAAACAGTAAATATGCAAATATTATAAAAGAATTAAACAGGTATTATATTTTAAAAATGGTAAATAAAATCAACATTAAAACACATTTAAAACAACAGAACACAACAATCCATGTAAAAATTCCTCTCAGTATAGCCTATCTTGGTTCAAAGAGACTTACAAGAAGTATGCTAAGTAAAATAAAAGTGTTTTTTAAATAGGAAATGCTTAGGTGTTGCTGCTGTAGCTCTCATTTCCCCCCCCCTCCCAATTTGCAAAATGGTTTTCTATTTTGGCTACTAAACTTTGGATGTGATAATTACAGTGTCACCTCTTTTGAAGAGGCTGTCCTCTAATTTGTCTAGGTGCTCCTCTGATAAAATTGAGAGTGAGAAAAGTAAGTGTGTTGCAAGAGTGTCTTTTCCTCCCTTTTGCTTCCTTTGATTTACACATAATTAAAATCAGACAACCCCAGTATCCATACAATTTTGGATCACTAAGTGCAAATAAAATATGTTTTTAGTTTGACCTGACTCATGTTTTCCTTTCCTGAACTTCTCCACTAAGAAGTTCCAGGGCAACCTCCATTACCTCGAAGTGAAGACAGGCATCCATCCTGCAATGTGGCAGTTGTGGCTTTAGCATGCATTATTTTTCCTTGGTGGTGCATATCGAAGCTCCACCAAGCTGTTTTTCTGCGTAATAAAATAATGTTATTTACCTTGATAACAATTCATGTTACCTTGTGTTCTAATCTTACTTGGCCCATCGCTGCAGTTGGGAGGCCTGATTTTATTTGGTTTGTTTACAGGAACAGAGGGAAATGGCTGCTTTATGATATCCATAATATGGTGTAGAGCAAAGCACCTTTTAGATAACTGGCTTCATGTACTGGTTGGCTCACCATTGAAAGCAAATTGTGATAGCTGAAAATTTCCTTGTAGAGAAAAAAATAAGCTAGAGGAACAGAAAACTCTTATATGTCCCTGGAGGCAATAAGTACCTGAATTTGTTGCAGTATGATGTGGCTGTTTTTTTGGTTTGGTTTTGTTGTTAGTGAATGAGTTTTGAATGGATTCCATGAAGAGTGGACTCAAGAACATATCATGAGGACTTTAGCAGGCTATCTAAATTGTGTCATGGGGTTTAGTTGGAGAAGATGTTGAATGCCCAAATATCTTTTTCCAGTGTAGATAATTACTAATTAAAAAACCAATTACTGAGGTCTAGGCCTTGTTGACATCACTAGCCTGAACTGAGTTTGTATTTCCCAACTAGTGTAGTCCCCTGAATCATTGGGATTTATGCAAGTGTCGACTCATCATTCAGCAGTTGATTTAATGGATCAGTTCTAGTTCAGACTATCAGTTGGATTTAGACCATTGTCTTAACACCATGATGATGAAACCTGCATTGCAACATCTTGGTATTCCTGTTCTTTGAACTTTCAACCCTCAGTTTCTGTATACACAGTTCTCTGTTGTATTCCAAAATATGTAGAAAAACAAACAGAATGGTCTTGTTAAGAGTATTGTTTTAATAGGCTTGTACGTTTAGTATCACTTACCAAAATAATTGCAAGTATCTTCAAACATATCTGCAAAACCAGTTTCTTGAGCAGACTGTGTGCAAAGACAATATCATGAAATGACACGCTATTCCAAAATCTCATTTGAAAACTCCCACATACTTCCTGCTATATTGTGATTAAAAACTATTACCGGTTGAAAACAATATTGTATTCCTAATAAGGCAAGAAAGTAGCAAAATCGAAACATTGAGCTTATTCTTCTCCCTCCATCCCAGGCTCTTGAAATCTGAATTTTGCAATGTAGTAAATAAGAAGCTTAGGCTACACCTCTGGTTGAACAATTTTAGGCAGTTATACATAAGAGGACTACAATGTTAAATATAGCTATGAGCTGTGAGACTTCTGAACAAACAAGATTGGGATTGATGTGTAAGAGAATATTTGTCTTTTTAGAGTTATAACTGATATCTTTAAACTCATGCTTTCGGCTGAGAGCCAGTGTGGCAAAATGTGTTTTAGTATTGGACTGGAACATGGGAAATTGAGGGCCAGGTCTGTATTGAGGTATGAAGTTCACTGGGTGACCTTGGGTTAGTCATTCTCTGTCAGTGCGGCCTCACACAGGTATCCTAAGTCTAAAATGGGGTGGTTGGCTGGGGGAGAAGGCACCATGTATGCTGAAGGAGGGAATAAGGTGTGCTGCTTATATACCACCACATAGTGCTTAATTGTCTGGGTGGCTTACAGTTTAATTATGCAGATTAAACATCCCCACCCCACCCCTGTGAGCTTGGTCCTCACTTTACTGACCTCAGAAGAATGGAAGGCTGAGTCATCCTTGAACTGGCTTCCTGAGCCCATTGGGATTGAACTCAGGTTGTAAGTGGAGCCTTCACTGCAGTATTGAAGTTGAACCACTGTGCTACAAGGAATGAGCAGTGGAATGGGTTGTCAATCAGGGATGGGCCAGGGGTGTGCGTGAGTAGTGTCAGAGGCAGGAGAGAAAATGATGAGCATTCAGATCTGATTGCACCAACCATCTTATTTATTTGCTAGACTGCTGTCTCGCTTAAGACAACGTATCATGCTTTTGTTCTCTCTAGTTTTTCCTTGCAACAACCCTGTGAGGTAGTTAAGACTGTGAAGCAATGTCTGGGCCGGTGCCACCCAGCAAGTTGCATGGCTCAGTGAAGACTAGAACTGGGTCATCTAGGTCCAACGCTTGGTTACACTGTGTTGGTTCACAAAGTGATACATCTGTTTGTTTTTGAGTGAATGTCTCCTCTTTTTCTTTCACTTTTAGAACTAACTCCAGGCTTCTCTTCTGGAACTGTTCCTAATGTGTAGGAAGCAGTTATCTCAGGTCCTTGAAAACATTCACAGCTACATTTTTGCTATAAACTGCGTCAACAAGAAATTCTAATGGCAAATTAGAATACAGGAGTAGTCCCTTGTTGGTCCCTTGTGGGTTAGTGAGTGCAGGGGAAAAAGTGCACATGCTTCATTCTGGTGTCATTTGAGGCACAGTTCCTAGAGCGTGGTAATGTTGGTGACTGTGAGCAAACATGCACTTAATGTCCTTAAAATAATGTAATTGGTTGAGGAAATATTGTGAGCAAAACAAACACTGTGATCCCATGCCACTTTAACTTTGAGTAGAGTTAGTTTTATGTAGCTTTTTGCTCTGGATTGAAGCCTTGCTAGATCCATGGCTGCCTTCCTGTAGGTCTTGCTTGTCACGAACCTGATCCCAAGTACAGCCAAGTGGTTTCGATCCCAGGCATTAGTGAGTCTAGAGGAATGCAAGATTTTAAAGTTTTATCAATATTCAGCTTCAGACTGCTATCTTAAGAAGGAATTAAAGGGGGGGGGGAATACTATGGAGTAAGGATCAGGAAAACTATTTCTGGGAGGAGTTTTTGTTAGGATTGCAGTGCATCAAAGGAGTTTTAACTTTTCTCTGCTCAGTCAGGCTCTGCTTCCTCAGAGCAGATTTTTCCTCCGACTGATAGTAGCATTGGGGTACTATGGGGGAAGGGGGAGAGTTAGATTTCTGTCCTCATGAACAACAGTCCTGCTGAAAATTGCAGCCCCTCCCCTCAGTCCCTATATGCTTCTCTAGTCATGTGTTCGATGGCATGTGTAGTTTGGCTCTAAGTCTGATTGCGTTAGATGGACTTCTGAATAAACATGTTTAGAACTGCAAGTGTAGTTGATTGCACTGGGAGTAAAAGATTATGTGGTTTATTTCCTGAAGGTGTTAACAGATCTGACTTAGTAATGTAATGGCAAATGAAATATAGTATTAAAATGCATTGTTCTTCATGTAGCTTTGTTGTTGTTGTTATTTTGTACTAACTTCAAGATCTCAAGGCATCTACCAGGATTCTGATGTAGAAGTCGATTACCATGGAAATACGATTCTGCTAAGTAGATGGTTAATTCAATAACCTTTTAATTAGTTGTTGGTCCTAGAGGGAAGGTGGTTTTGTCTGATCTGTGGTAGCTGTCATAGATGTTAGAGAAGAGCCTTATAGTGCAATAAAGAAGAAACATAACATTAGCAAAATAAAAAAAGAGTTAGGCAATAACCTTTATTGGACCCTCAAAAAAGAGAGAGCTTTTCACTTCTGCATTGCTCAGGCTGAAGGTTATCGAAACTTGGTTGGCTGGAGAAACAAGGAAGATTACTTGGAGAAGCAAGTAATATTAACTATAATGACGATGATGATCCTGACTAGATGTTAAAAACCATAGGAATCAAAGTCCCAAGATACAGGCTTCAAATGTCATCTGGAGGTGTGCTGTAGTTTTCATTCCTAGGGTTATTGAATCAACTGCCTATTCCCATCTTTATACATTTTACTAAGAAGTAAACCTCATGGACCTAGTGGGAAGTACCTGCAAGTGCGTGAGAAGGATCTTTGCCATAGAGAATACTGGGCCTGCTTTAGTCCCCTGCAGCCCATAGCACAAAAGGAGTTCAGTCATCTAGCCTTTTATCGCTCAGCGTCCTTGGGGGAAGGTGGGTTGGGCTGGGATTGCCACCCATTGTCCGAAGCTAGCTTCAGCTGCCCATGTGACTCCCTGGAATGCTTATGGAGTTAGTCATATGACTGGTTAAATTAAATTTGGGAGTCAGTGGAGTTTGCAGAAAACAGTTTTTGCTGAGCCTTCAGAAGGCTTTTGCCAGGCTCTCCATGAATCTTTCTTATTTAGAATCTTTGGAGTAGAGAGGAATTAATAATAATTCAATTTTTAACAGGTTATTTTCCATAGAGGCTGTTAGGAGAGATACTAATAGGCAGCTGTTGCATCTCCTTAGAGTGATCCACCATTCCTGTGGGAGAAGAGTGGAAATGGGAAATCTCCATTTGAATATAGCAAAGCTAAGAAGGTGAGAAAGCAGTAAAAAAAAGTTCAGTTCAACCTCACAGTAACCATGATCTGTATAATGCACATAGGGAAGAGAATAGTGAGTTTTAAGCCACCTGGGAGGTTCTGGAGTTTTGACCTCAAGACCCTGAGCTTTCCTTTTGATGCATCCTCTACCAAATGTATAGGAGGCATTCGTGTTTTACATTTGTTTCCTCTTCCAGCATTCATCTTATTTAAAAGCCCTGAGTTTCCACATTAGTACTGTTGGCAGTTCCAGAATTGTGAATGTGTCATGCAATAAATTAATGAGGATACTTTTGAGTAGAAATAAAATATAAATGCAAAATGGGTATCCTAGACAAAACTTTAAAAAATAATAATCTGAATTAGGACCTGTACCCTGTTTCACTTATGAGATAACTGTCAAGGTTAGGGTCAGAAACAAGGTGGTCCAGCTATGTGGGTTTGGGGGTCCCCTCTTCCTGAGTACCCCCGTGGGCTACATCCCTTTCAAAATGTGTGAGTTTGGATTTTGCTTTTGTTTTGTTGGCATTTTCATGAAACCGGCCATAAATGCAGTGTTCAATTCTGACTTGGAAAATAGGAGAATTGTATTTGCTGCACTCAGTATATTGATGCAAAGACTTACGCTTACTCTGAAAGAGGATTGCTACTCTAGAAGGCTTCCAGGACCAGTGATTCTGTCTTTTTTGATTGTTTTCCTGGGGAGGGGGAGTCTTAGTGCCACAAAAGCTACATGACATTCATGGGCCACTGGACACCCACCCCTGGCCTGAAACAGTATTGTGCCAGCAGCTGAGTTAGCACAGCAAGAATTCCTCCACAGCCTTTCATGCCATTTGAAAACTTCTCCGTAGGGTTTCCCAATCCTCCAAAGTATATTTCGAGGGTGCTCAATGCAACACGGGCAGGGAGTTATTCCCCTCAGAGTTGTACTGATTAAAGTAGTTCTATCAGCAGCACAACCCCACTACATTCTGATCTAAATGAAATAAGCAAGCAGACTTTAATGTTCCATGAAAACTGATAGCTAAATATAGCAGTTGTTGTATAAAAGAAAGCAGATATTGGGATTTCTTGTTAACAGTGTATTTAGAACGGATTGCAAATTAAAATGGATAAAATCCATGATTTTGTAATTCTATGTGAATGGGGAAAATCATCTTTAGCATCCCTTTTTAAAAAAAGTGAAATAAGTATGTACTGAAAGCATGTTAAACTACATCTTTATAATAAATGATGCAATATCATGGTTAACTGACTCAAGTCCCTGGGTAGAATCACACCCTTTCTCTGACCCCATAGATGACCTTAGGTCATCCACTCTTTCTCAAACGCAGCCTTTCAAAATTTATATTGCATTCTTATTAAATTGTGTTGGCTACCTTTGAAAACTAAGCATAATAGAAAGGTGGGGTATAAGTTTTTCAAAGTTTATTTTTAAGAGGTCAGAGTATTTAGGATGTGGCTTAACAACTGCTAGGGCAAAGCAGTTTTATATTCTAGGGCGGTGGTTCTGAACCTTGGCTAACCCAGGTGTTCTTGGACTGCAACTCCCAGAAATCCCAGCCAAAACAGCTTGTGGTGAAGGCTTCTGGTAATTGCAGTCCAGGAACATGTGGGTTACCCAAAATTGGGAACCACTGCTCTAGGGTATGCTTGCAGCTTGTAAGCAGATATATGAATGTCCACTTTGGAATCAGAATTATGGTCTTTTTGCTGTACTTCAGTTTATTCAAGTGAGTTAGGGCAGATTGCAGTATTACTCTACTTCATTTTATCTTGAAGACCCCAGTTGTACCTTATCTTTATGTCCAGATTCCCGAACGGGCTGTGTTACACAGAATATATTGTTTGGTCATGCATTCATCCTTTCTTCACTGCGTTCTTCTAAAAATGGCCTTTAGTGACTCAGTACTGTATATGTTTTGCCCCATTTAACTACAACTTAATTATCCATTTCAAGAGAAACAGGTAGCTATTTTAATTCTGTCACACCAACAAGAACAAAGTTTGTAGCACCTCGTAGACTAACAAGCAGGTTTCATTTGGCTATAAGCCTTGTGGACTCCCATCTGATGCAGAAGGTTACAGTTCATGAAAAGTTACGTCAACACTGCTTAGTCTTCAAGGGGACACAAGACTTGTTTTTGGTCCACCAGTCTTCTCTTGTTTTGTCATTTGTAAGTTCAGGTCAATATACTTTTCTCTTTCTCAAAGCCCTCCCATCTGGTCAGCTTCCCAGACTAGTTAGTTCTTGAGAATTTCTCCCTCTTGAAACCTTTTCCAGAGCCTGCGGTGCTATAATTACAGATCTGGAAGAGATTCGGCTTCCAGGAAACAGGACTGCAGAACTGCAGCTCTCCTGCTTCCCAGCATGCCTCTGAGGAGACACTGTTGACGAATGTTATCATCTACCTACCAGCAGCAGCTCCAGGCTATGTTGGCTACTGGACATGTGGAGGCGATGCATTATGAATGCTTCCCCTCTCCCTCCCATCGCCAGCCTGGCCTTGCTTATCAGGAAACTGAAAGTGTCACGAAACCTTGAATAGAGTTAGTGTGTCTAAATGTTTTTTTTTCCATGGTTGGAAGGACAGTGGGAAGCAGTTGCAGAAGCCTTTTTTCCCCCCCTTACTGTTCATAAAATTATGGTGTCAGTGGTAGGAGTAGCTGTTGGGAAAGATAAGATGCCGGACGTTGTTCTTCCTTAGAAAAGCATGGCTATATTTTGTCCTTAAGCAAGCAAACAATGAGAACTGTTTGGATACAATACTTGAAAAATGACAGAGCACAGCAACCATGATATTGTGTGGGAAATGACCTCTTATTTATATATTTTTATTTATTTTATTTATTAAACTTATATACCGCCCATCTGGAACATGTAAGCAGAGCATACATCTTTGGCCCATGAGGTTCTGTGTGGCTTCCAGGTGCTGAGGCATCCACTGGTAAATTGTTCCAAGGGAGGTAAAGAGAGGTGTAAATTTGTTGTGGGGAGTAAAGTATTCGTAAAGTATTCACTAGTTGGGTATAGCCTGTGGCATCTTTTCCAAAGGATGGCTTTGATCTGTTGGACTGCATCATCGTTGGCCATGTGGGCTAAGGTTTTAGTCCAGTGCTGGTGGAGGGGTTGGATTGTGGAATGCATCCCCCACATATTTGCACCATGACTGTTGGCACTTTGTAAGGGAAGGGGGGGAAAGTAGCAGAAAGGTAGAGGTTTGTGGCAATCATGTTTCTTCTCTGAAATGTTCACCATGGAAACTGGAGGAACAAAACAAAATTAACAGCACAGTACTTCTAAAGGTTTGCTTATCTGACTGGCATTTAAACCTTCCATGTTAATAGCACTCACAAAGTCTAGGTCAAGAGTGTGTGAATTAAGCTTTCTAAAGGAGACTTAGGGAAACAATGGATAACGCAGCTCTTAAAAGAAAGAGGCAGGGCAGAAAACCCAAAACAGCCCAATTTGCAAGCTGATTTTAAAAAGGTAGGTCTGAGCTTTGTTACTTGTCCAGCTATGAAAAGTAACACTCCTGAGAGAGCGCGATAAGCTCATTCACCTTTTATTTCAGACAGCTAAAGGAACACAAATTTGCTGAACTTTTAGCTTACTGATACTTTAGCTTGGGGCTTTTTGGTGTACATTAGTATGAGGATGCCGAATGCTGGGCTGGCTGCTTTCTGTGTATGGGGGTGGGGGTGGGTGCACCTTTGTTTAGGGAGAATGTTGGCATAGGATGTTTTAAAGGAAGGTTTAGTTTTCTGTTGGCCCATGTTAGCTTTGTTCTTTAAAGAGTGACCATCTAAAGGCAATAAATACACCCTGTTTTTTAGGCAGTTTATTTTGTGGATATAGTCTTGAGTTTTGGGGGATTTAAAAATGCTTGAAAGAGAAACAACTGGAGTCAGAAGCTGTGTCTGCTGTTTTTGTAAGTCATTGCAGGTCTTGTTTACAGTTATATATAATGTTTTTGATAATGAAGATATTCTGTTAGTATAGAGCCTTTTGGGGAGCTAGCCATGCTGGTGTGTATAACAAAAACAAAACAGAAACAAAGTTGCTGTTTCCATTAAAACTAACAGATCGAATAGTATTAAAACAGTATTTGGTAGCATTATTTAGTTGTGGCATTGTGCTGCTGACTGATTCCCAGAGTTAATGGGTCAGCCTAGTAAACAGAAGTCCAGGCACCTGTTGTCCAAGAGGTCAGTTGCAATGGGCTATTTCCATGCGCATGCTTGCTGGCTCTATAAATTGCCCTTTTATAAGTTTTGTGTTGACTTTTTGTGACATATGCTTATCGTTAATGCTTTGATAGTTTAATCAGGATAGGTAACTCTTTTTAGTGGCGTATTGATGGTAGAGATACCCAATGTGATGTAGTGGGTAGAGTGACAGACTAGAACTCAGGAGGCCTGGGTTCAAAACCCTGCTTAGCCATAGAAACTCGCTGGTGTGTATGGGACTAGTAAAACCACTCCTTAAATATCTCATTCACCTTGAAAGCCCTTTGAGGGTCGCTATAAGTTGCTTTCAGCTTGATGGCACATACCCTGTTTCCCCAAAAATAAGACCTAACCTGAAAATAAGCCCTAGTAGGATTTTTCAGGATGCTCGTAATATAAGCCCTACCCCAAAAATAAGCCCCAGGAACCCCACCCTCCACCCTTGTGCAGCAACCAGAAGAGGACATGACTGTATTTGAATAAATGTAGATTGTTGTACATGAAAAAAAAAATCCCCTGAAAATAAGCCCTAATGCATTTTTTTGGAGCAAAAATGAATATAAGACCCTGTCTTATTTTCGGGGAAACACAGTAACAACAAACTGATGGTAGACTATGAAGGAAAAAAGTCAAGATGTTTTAAAATGTTGGTTCTGATGGTCTCATCTATATTGTGACTTCTAAGTTATTTACTGCTTTAGGAATTCATATTTTTCAAAAGCCAGGTTAAAAGTGCCATGAAAAGTAAATATGTGGTTTCCACAGTATAGCCCTGAACAAAGCTGCATTGCTATGTGCAGAACTGTTTGTCTTTCCTATAGTACATAGCTTTGGGAAATATAAGAGGACTATATAAGATGCCTTTGGGGAGCGTCCTTTCTCCCAACTGGGCTATTTGAATTAATTCACCTACCCAAATGCCAAGCGACCGTGTATTTTCATGAGATGATAACTTGGCTCCTCAACTTAGTTTGCCACTGGAGTAGTCAAATCCCAAGATCCAAAAGTCAAACCTGAAATTCATTCACACTTTTTGCAACTGTTGGGATGGGCAGCATGGCCCTGCTCCCATCAAAAGCGAGGAGGACACATTTGTGGCAGCCTTCTTGTTTTTTGGGGTCTTTGACTCCGCATACCTAATCAGAATACCATTTTTAATCTCTCAATTTAGGTGTGAGCTTTCTGAGGCCCTGTGCAGTTGGCCCTAAGATGCAACAGAACATGGCACATGGATTGAAGGGCTAGGAATTGATGGGGGGAGGCACTAGCCAAGGATGGGCTTAACTGGTTTTGAATGGCCGTTTGTATTCACCCAGCTGCAACTGGTAGCAAGGAAATCGCATTGAAAGTATTTTTTGTTAGCTGTGTGTAAGTACTTCTGTGGGTAAAGGGTAGTGTGGGACTTCAGGCAAATGACTGTTGGAAATGAGGGCTTAATTAACCAAGTGTGGTTAATTGCTGAGCAAAGTAGGATTCCCTTTATTAAAAAGTTCTGATGTAATTGCACCAAACGAGTTGAATGAGGTTACAGGATTTAAGAGAATTAAAGCATTAAGCAAATGGATAATTTCATAAAATACTAGATTATAAAACACATTTTTTTTAAAATGCAATCACCTGCAGTTTTGCAGGAAGTTAGATCTTATAGGATGCCAGGATGTAAGCACTGTCAGTGTAAAGATATCCAGTTTATCCCTGGTGAAATACTATGGCTTTGTTTAGAGTCTTTGTACAATATATTTTTAGAATATTTTCAACTCTTTGTGTGATTTTCTTGCAAGGCAGTTTTCAAATGTTATTAGAGACGAGACTAACTGAGCCAACTTGGACTACAGCAACATTTTTTTTCTGCCTTCTTTATCCTTCTGTGTTTTGTCTGCACATTAACTAGCTCATTTTAACCAGGAAACAATTGCTGCTTGTTTTGCCTCCACTCATATGGAATTGGATATTACGTTAGATCAAACAGCCATGTTTCTTAATAAGCAAGTGTTTTGTATGATGCATGACTATCTTGTTTGTGTGTTTGTGAAACTGCCACATCCATTTTCTTTCGATAGTGTTGAGGAAGAGATAGAAAAGTCACCAGCTGATCTAGAGAGAAGACCTTCGCTCAGTAAACATGAGATGTTGTCTGCTGTTCATTTTCCTAGCCCCTGCCTTGTTGCATCCAAAGTAGACTGAAAGTACAGAGTCAAAGGTGGACACATTTTGATTGGTCTTACTAGTCCAGCTGAACAGTGATGTTCACTAAAACATGTCCTTTGCCAAGCAGAGTGGTGTCTCTAATCACCTGCTGTGTCTAGAACCTGCAGTGCAAGGTCCAGGAGGGGGTGGGAGGAGTGTCATGCTTATCTGTGCAGCTCTCGGCCTGGGGTGGAGGGAAGGACGAAGGAGCCCCTGCCTCTTCCTCAACAAGTCAGTGCTGGGGAAAGGGCTGCCCTGTGTTTCCACTCACAGGGCTCTCTGATCTCAAAGTATCTGTTTGGTGCAAGGAGAAAATAGACGCCGCCATGTGCTTCCAAAGGGGCCATGCGTCTTTTCTCGTTCCCTCTCTTTGAGGCTGTCCTCTGCTCATAGGGTTGTGAGTCAAAGAGTGATTTAATGTGAAAGAACTATAAGGAGGGAAGCCACAAGCTCTGTATCTTCTCCCTTTCCAGCTGTGGAGTAGGAGGCCAATGCACCACCTCCCCTAAGCCCTTGCGGCTCAGAGGAACAGGTGGGAGGTGGAGGCTTGTTATGTCTCTGTACTGGTGCCCGGCAAGGGCAGAGGTAAAAACTAATCCCGGGCTTTCACTGAAGATGGGGGACTGACAAAGAGGCTTGGATCCATCCCATCTCCTCTGTAACTCTAGGAATCAATGCTGCAGGCTTATCTTGCTTGCCTGGCAGCAAGGAGAGTGAGATTATGAAACCCTGTTTAGAATGTTTTGTTATGTGCTTGGCTTAACGTTGCATTTTTCTTCTGACAGCTGTCTGTTGCATCCTGAGTTCTCATAATAACATGGGCCTCTGGCCATTTTGGAGACTTTTTTATTTTGATATATTACAGAATGAAATCTAAACAAAATGTCAGAGAGGCTGCCTGATTTAGATAGGTGTGCTCGTGGACATATACCAGATTTTGTTCATTCTTCCTTTAGATTCTTCCCTTCCCATCCACTGGAAATAAAAGATTTGAGTGATAGTTGTTGCACTGTATTTGCCACCAAGATGAAACCTAACTAGCATAAGGGTCAGCGATTTACAGGGGACAGTAGGGATTAATGCAGACAGAACATTTCTTTACTTGTAAGATTCCATTTATCTCACTATCCTGCATTGGTATCATATGCCCACCTGCTTTTGTTTTAACAGTTGAGTTAATATTACATCTTTTATCAGCATAAACCATGTTTAAATCTAGCCAGATTATTTTGTAACTAGGATTTGCAAACTTCAAATACTGTTTGGAAATTCTTGTTTGAAACACTGCTAACAAGAGTAGTCTTATATTGGACCACTTTAAAAAATCAAGTATACAGCTAGCTTTCAGTGATAATTCTTCTTCAGGCTTTGCACCAAGATCTCGTGTGGTCCAATAAAAAATATTGCCTCTTCCTGCATTGGTATGGGCGGGGGGACACCACACAACAATTTTTGTGTACATTAGTGTGCACAACACTTGTGTAGTTGTAATAACAACAGCTTTGCAATATAGATTAATAGGGCACTCCTATGCAAGTCTACTCAGACCCAGGTCCCTCCGAAGCAGCTTTGCATGTCACTGTGTTTATCTTTCACTGTCCCCCAGCTGCTGATAATAGTGGCAAGATTTTAATCAACTCTAATACAAGAGAGTCCTAGTAGAATGAGTAATGGGTTAATATGTTAAATCTGTCCAGTTCTGTGTAGAATTATAATGCTAGATCTGGGATGAAGAGCATGTTTTGTGAAATAAGTTACATGTATGTAGTGCTGCCATCCTTTTGGGAGGAGCAATTGTGTTATGTGACACAAACACCTTTCCAAAGGTACATTCTCAAACACCTAATTACTACCCCCTTTGCTGTATAAAAAGTTTATTTTGCTTTTTTTAAAAATAAAAAAAAAGCACTGGGTATTTCTAACCTGAATATATGCTGCAGTGCTACATTTCAGACCCTACTTGATCTGTTCATGTGGGACACCAGGATGTATGTATTAGGGAATTTTGTTTAATTAAACCCTCTGGACATCTTCTGCTATTTAAGAATTGCAGCAATTGCTAAATTTGCATCCCTTGAGCACCAGATCCTGTGTACTGTAAAATGAAAAGCTGTAACAACAAATAAACGTACTGCGTAGCACAGTGGCTGTTGTACTAATTATAGTCTGCTTTGGCTGTGTAGTCCCCTCAGTTGAGCCATTATTATATGCCACAGAAAAAAATAAGACATCCCATGTGCAGCCATTTTGTATGAGCAATTTCTGATATTTGGTGCACGTTCACCCCTTTATTTCACTGTATATAACACAACATGGAAGACCCTTCCGCACTGAGTGGGGTATTCTTTTTCAGTCCCATGAACTTGTGAGTACTGATTTTGCTACATTATTGTAATAATCAGTCCCCTTAGATTGTATGTTGTGTTTTGCACCTTAGGTTGTACGGTGTACTTTGCAGGTGGCCAAAGGCTGCTGCAGGAAAACGTGTTGGCCATGTTGTGCTAGTGCTTCTGTGTAATTCCAGTAGGATCAGAGTGCTTGACAGGAGCTAGTGAAAGGGCCTGTTCTTGTTGGGTTTAGTGGATGATGGCACGCAGAAGTTGACCACCCACAGAACCTTATGGGAATTGGCTGCTTGAAGAGGGTGTGATAGCATCAGACAGGGATGGCTATAAAAGAGCTTTGGACAGATCCATGGGGGGACAGACCTATCAGTAGTTCAATAGTTGCTAGTCGTAATGGTGATATATGATATAGTTTGCTTCTGGGTAACATGAGCAAAAAGGTCCTGTGTTGACCACTTCCTATGTTGCTCTACCCACAGAATACTGGAATGACAGCCTTGTGATCTCATTTAGTACAACTCTTTTCATGTTCTCAGAAGCCTACCTTTTTGTCTATGTTCACATGGTGAATGAGAACTGTATTATTTTTATGTTTTATGGTATTTCTTATTGAACTTTCACTTTTCTGAGCTACTTTCTTGGTGTTCATTTTGTGTTTCGTTATCATTCAGAACTCATCCCAGGTCATACTATTAGCCTGTTTAGTTCCGTGTTGTTGACAGTCATCTAGCCTTTTCAGGGACTGAGGAAAATATGTTTCCTAGCCCTATATGGAAGTGCTGGGAATTGTGAGTTATGGTCTTTCCCCCATGTTATCATATTTGTTGTATGCTGCTCTGGGCGACTTGTGTTACTGAAAGATGCAAGATGTGTTTTTACAGAAATAAGTCTTAAACTAACCTGTTTGCTTTGGAGTAACAAATTGACTATGATTAGAACTTGCAGTTCTTATTCACAGGCATTCCTGTATGATCTTTTAATTGCTTTCAGTGGCAAGATCTCAAAACTTGCCCGAGTGAACTTTCCTAGGAAGCCAAACTGTGTTGCCCCCATAAGCCAGACGGCTGCTAGATGTACATTAGCCGGGTCTTATACGTGCACTCCAGATTTGAATGTCGAGAAGAAGAAACATGCCGTGCTTCATGAGCAGGGTTGGTGATGGAGTGGTCCTAGGTACAGCAAACACCTGAAGATCAGGATGTGCAAAACACGGGGTTGAATCTACATTTAAGTTGGTTGTGAGTGACTTAAATATCATTGATTTCCATGTGTTTCTTTTATGTATGACTGAATCTGGAGCCAAGTCCACTTCCTTACTTTGCACGTACCCAGTGGGGCTGCAGGCTGATGTGTGTGCTTGGGAACAGTCTGCTGAAGCGTGTGGTTAGCCTAAGCTGTGTTTTTTAGAATAGCAACAGATATTTCTGTGTACTTATTTTTTAATATTTTACATTTTTCTATGTGTTGCACATTGTTTTATGTATTGTCTTCAGAAGAACAAACAAAGCTATTACTAGAGGAAATACTGGGATCTCTTTTCCCCTCTCCCCCAAGTACTATGCTTCTGTTTTTGAGTCTGAAGCTAGTAATGAGCTTCCTGGACTAAGAGGCCGATGTATTTGAAATGGGTTTTGCTTTCTGGCTCAGCCCCATGTAGTGACAGTGTCCTGGCATGCAGATTTAATCTTGCGAGGGAAGGAATGTGGGGCCAGGGTTTTCTTGCTGCAGCAGGTGCAATAAAAGGCCAAGAGAATGCAGTCAAAACGCACATCCAGATTGTCCACTGTGGAATTTCGCTTCTGAAATTAGAAGGGGGAGAAAAAAAAATCTTCAGTTAATTTTGGAAGAAGGGATTAATGGCTGATGCAGCTTCCATGGCAACTAGGAGGGCAAATCATTTGTGTATAGCAACATGTTATTTGGAAATATATTAGGATTCTTTCTGTGATCAGGAGTTGAATTTGCCTCATAGCGTAAGCTTCACAGACATAAAGGATCAATTTAATAGTGAAATATAATATCTTGTTCTAAGATTCCTCAGGGCTATTTTTAAAATTCTACTGTACTGTGTGCACTACCATTAGAAAACCGGTACAGTAGTACTGAACACAAATTGCTTTTCTGAGTCCAGGGTTTAGAGGATTAAAATTTACAGCAAAGGAAAAAACTTGCCAGGCAAGATGAGTAGAAATAGCTGCTGTTCTCCCCTTCTAGTTGCAGAGGTAAAGGCACTGGAATGCTTACATCACTGAATTTTATGAGATCCTTATTAATGCTATTAGGTAAGACTGTCTACTACCAAAGCATGGAATGAGAAGGAAATTTATAGTAAATCCCCTTCTATGTTCTGATCAGTAGCTAAAAGTGAGTTAACATAGTTGCCTCATATCTTAATTCTGGGCACTGAATGCCAGTTCCAATAGGAGAGTTTTAAGAATTTTTTATATATATTTGTAAAAATGTATATTGTACAAAAGTGTACAAATGTATTCTGGTCCTTCTGGTTTGGCATGGTCTATGTTAGCGATTCTCAATCCTTCATTTCCTGTGTCTCACAAACCAAAGAGCCTAGGTCCCACCATGATCGAAGTGAATGCCCCCCTTTTTCTGAGAAGGACCTTTATGTATGTACAGGCACTCTGTTGTTATATTTATCATTTTACATTTAATGACATATCTATTGCAGCAGCACTGTTGGTAGCAAGTCCAAAAGTAATAATTCACAGAGAGGATGTTATGTGTGTGCGATAGTCAGTAAGAGAGGTCATATTTGCAGGATACTGTATGAGGATTGAAAGAGTTTGTAGTAATTACTATGAAAACCCCATGTCCCACCTAAACTGTTACTCTCCCACTGGTGGTAGGTGTGTCCCTGACTGAGAAGCATTGGCTTACCCTGTGTGGAAGTATCACTCTGGGCTTTCAGGCAGGATTGTTTTCTAGCACTACCTGGAGATAATTTAAATTCATATAGAGGTGACAACTTTATACGCCAACCAAAAAAAGCACAGCAGTGTGCAGGCTTCCATGAATGCTTTGTTACTAGGGTAGCCCAAGGTAGCCCACTGGGAATTAGAAAGTTAGAAAATGTGGTTCTTCCTCTTAGGCATCCTAAGTCAACCCAGGACTGTCCTTTGTCTAGTGGTTCTCTGTTTCTCAGTGACCAAGACTCAGCTTTGAGTTCAATGTGGGGATTTGTAGAGAAACAGCTTTACAGCTCTGTGTGGCTCCTATGTGTATGGAATTAGTTCATAAGAAAGCAGGACATGGCAGATCGCCTGGGTAGATGGCATTGGAAAGGTTTAGATTCTGCTAAAACTGAAGTGCACACAGATGTTACATAACACAGATTTTGCAAAAATGGCGCATTCTATCCCACCCTACTTCTAGTCTACCAGAAGAAAGAAGAGGAGGCTGATTAAACAGAGTCTCTGGTAATTTGGAAGTCCCTGCTATGGTTTTTTAAACTTTAATTCTAACATAATGAATTACACTTTTAACATACTTAGCTTGATTAAGGTGGCTGCAGAATCTTAAAAAGAACCCATTCCAGCCTACTAGCTAATTAATTAAGCAGTTAGAAAACCACAAGCCCTGGAGTCTTTCCAAAGAGAGAATCCCATTTTGTTTTGAAATGACAGTAAAAGACTGCAGAAAACAATCCACCAGGAATTGCTTCTGCCCATACTCAGTGAAAGGACTAGACGTTTGATTAAGAGATACATCTAACTGGTTGATGGCCCTAGTGATCATATCTGAGAGTTTGCAAGGTGCGTTGCTGTTAGCAAAATGCTATTTCTCTTCTGGTGATTACCCTGTTTCCCCCAAAATAAGACCTAACCTGAAAATAAGCCCTAGTATGATTTTTCAGAATGCTCGTAATATAAGCCCTACCCCAAAAATAAGCCCCAGTTAAGTGAAACCCCTCCCTCCACCAATGTGCAGCATTGTGCAGCAACCAGAAGAAGATGACATGACTGTAAAATAAAACATCCCCTGAAAATAAGCCCTAATGCGTTTTTTGGAGCAAAAATTAATATAAGACCCTGTCTTATTTTCAGGGAAACACGGTAGTGTTAGGCTTTTACTATTGTAAAGATTGAGCTCAAGGACCAAATTGTCGTTTGGCAAACGAAATATTAATTTGGCAGTTGGTTGGCAAATGCAGTCACAAAGCCAGTGTAGCCTCTGACTGTGAATGGCAAGACACTTGATGTCTGTTACACAAGTAAGATGGGATTTCACCTCAACAAAAATCCTGTTGATTTTGGGATTTTTGGAATATCAAATAATGAAATTTGTGAAAATTTTGTGGCTCTGTGTTGGGTAATATCTGAAGTCATTGTGGTCCAAGGTATAATGATAGGTCCTGAACTCAAATTTGTAACTCAGTCTAAATCAAACCATGTCAACCAGTTCTGTCTTCAAAGGGAAGCCCAACCATAATTTGCTGATTCTGATGGAAAACTAGTTTGCACTAAACAGGAAGTCAGGAGTGGGAGTTGTATGCACATAGAACAGAAAGAATACATGAACTGAAGTGTTGCTGATGTGATGAGAGGTAGTAGTTGGTTATATGTGAACCAAACTGGGATGTTCATTTCATATACAATAGTTATAATAATTGTGTGCTGTCAAGTCAATTCTGACTTATGGCAACCCTTTTCAGGGTTTTCTGGGTAGAAAGTACTCGGACGTGGTTTGTGGTTCCCTTGTTCCAGGGGTGCCCTGGGACAGTGCAGCTTGCTCAAGGCCACATAGGCTGGGTCCACTTGTGGGAGGCACAGTGGGGCATCCCAGTCTCTGGCTCTGTAGCCACTTACCCAACTCACTGAGCTACTATAATTTTTCTGTAAGGAAAAGTATGAAGCCAAACTGTTCATTATTATTTGTGCATATTGTGTTTGGTATATGTAGGAATGGCACAGTATTAAAACAGTTTTCATTTTCCAGTCTGCAGAGTTGGAGCCTCGACATACTTCGAAGAGATGTTCTAATGATAAAGGCAGTGAAGCCTGCAACACACACACAAGAAACCAAAACATGCTATAGAAATGATTAACAGTAGTATCTACATCTGTTTTCTTTGCAACCTGATTTAGCTGAGAAACAGAAACCAAGTTCATGACGTATGACTCTTCACTGAAATGGCTTGATATGCTTTATTCAGTTCACCGAGGAAATGAATCGATATTCTTGAAATTCTACTGAACTCAAATATGACAAATAGCAAGCCATTTCTGATTGTGATATATTTTTTTAAAAAAAAATAGTACACGTGGTTTGGAACTGTTAGTTTACCATTCCTGACTAATGGTAGTGGAAATAATCCATGTCCTACTTTAAAAAAGAAAAACAGCATGATTTTGTAGTTATTAGCTGGTGGCATTGGCTACTGACCTGCTCTGCATTGGGAGGTATGAGTTGAATTCCTCGTGAACACAGGTTTACAACAGAAAATGTTCCCTTTTGTGGTAGAATGGTTGCATGTTTAAGAATTGTCTAGGGCAATGATTCCCAACCTTCGGTCCCCAGTTGTTCTTGGACTGCAGCTCCCACAAATCCTGGCCAGCACAGCTAATGGTGAATGTTTGTGGGACTATTAGCCCAAGAATATCTGGGGGTTGGGAACGACTGGCAGGGTATTAGTTAATATGCACAGTGGTCTGCATGAAATGATAGGGTGGGTATTACCCTGTGTGGATTAAGACTGTAATGGATCTAACATTGTATCTGTGGTTGCACATTGTGTAGGAAGATTGATGGAGAAAAAAGGGAGTTTGTCAGCCTTAGTGATGACACACAGGGAGATCCGTGAAGTAGCATATGTTCTCCAGTGGAAAGAGCTTGTGTTTGATACTTGCAGTTTTTGCTTGGCTTTTAAGTAACTCTTGTAAGAAAAGCAAAACAAAACTCTTAATGACTTGCATAAACATAGATTTGCTGGTTACAATGATTAAACAATGGATGAAATCCTCTGGCATAAGGCTGATGACATCATTGGCCACAATGATTTTTTGAAAATTAAACGTTTCTGATCCCATCCCCCAAAGATCTCGAGGCTCCCTTGGGATCGCTTTTATTAGGGGAGAACTGTTGGGAGATGCGGAGTGGTGGAGTCTTTAATTCTTGAAAATAACTGCCACTGGTAAAATCATCCCTTTTACTGGTGTCCAGATAAAGGTGATAAAGATATAGAGAAACATCCTGCAAAGCTAGGCTTTTTTAGTTTAGCTTCAAATACTGATTCTTTTTTTTTTTAAAGTACAACTTTGAAACTAGCCATTTTGGGGAAAGAAGAATAATTGTGAGAGATCACTAGTGTCTTTGGAGAGTAGCAGTTGATATTACTCATGATAGAATACAGTTAGTATTTGTGGATGATATATGTGGCAGACCTATGCAGTAATTGTTATGCAGTATTCTACAGAACACGCTGAATTGCTTTCTGGAAGTGTGTAGTTTTTACAGGAAACCTGAGAATTACTGACATTGGAGAAGCCGTATTCCGGTGGAGGCAAATGGCAGCAAAACAAAGTAGATTTGAGTTCAGGTTTCAGTAACTGCATCTCATTGGTTCCTTACTTCCTTGCAATTGCTCTTTTAGAGTCTCTATTGATGGCTTTAAATGTGGGCTGGCAGAAGCTCTAAGCCCTTTTCCCGAAGAGGAGCTGAGGCAGGAGGCGAGCTGTGTTTGGGGGGACATTTTATTTGGTGAGGTATTTTCTTCTAGGCTGACCTTTGTTCTCCCTGACCGCATGGTCAGAGGGGGCGGGGTTTTGGCTTTAAATGTGGGCTGGCAGAGATGGAGAGTGCAGGATCTGTTGCATTTGTAACACCAGTGGCATGTGTGTTTTCTTGCCAATGAGGTGCCTGGATAGAAATGCTCTAAGTGTTATTTGGTGGTCCTCTTGGAAGACAAGGTCCGGTAGCTGGAGGCCTGTGTTCTAATCTCCACTCTCTTAGGGAGCAGGCCGGGTAGGTGGGGCTCGTCAGCCTTGGAAGGCAGCCCATCTAGGAGAAGGAAAACTCCGATTTCAAACCTCCACTGCCTTGTGGCTATATCCACTGATGGAAAAGGCTTCAGGAGTTAACCTCGAGGCAAAATCCGGAGCCAGAGTCCCGGAGGCAGTTCGTGTCGTTCTGGCAACTCCTGCAACGTCGCTGGAACCAGTTGTATTGGCTCTTGCCTCTCCACTGGACTATCTCAGTGACGTGGAGAGGGGGGATTTGCTGCTTGGGTAACAGCCTATCCTCCATATTATTTTACCCAGGCTTCGTGCTCTGGAGAGGACACTCCAGCTTCGCATACAGCGTTGAAACAACACGGGAAGTAGCAGTTACCGGTTATAAGTCTTTGCTCGATTGGCGTAGAGCATGACACCAGGGGCTACTTCCGACGGTGGGAGAGGTCATTGCACCTCACTAGGTAGCTACTGCCTGCCTTAAGCTGGGCAGTCCCCAGCCAGTAAGATGCTACCTCGCCACGGTCTGTTAACCTCACGGGATGCGTGGGGTTTAGGGTGAAAGCCGGCACTTGTCCAGCAGGCTGAGGCAAAGAGGCAGTCCCGAAACCAGCAAAATCAGGGAGCTGGACAGGGGACAGATTGTATTTGTCTTCAGTGTAGAAGGGATGGTCACTCTCAAATTGGCCTTCTCAGCCACACTAGACGCTGTTCCAAGTCCTCCATACAGAGCACGTTACCATAGTCTCTCGAGACTGAAGGATGCCTAATCTGATGCCTTTACTTCCTGCACCCAAATTGAATGTATACAAATTTCCCTAAACTTACGTGTCTTAGATGCATCCTTGGAGAGACTATTGTTTGTCACAAACACCATACAAACTGACTTGGTACATTTCTAAACAAAGAAAAGATGTATAATGAGATTGTTATATTAAAATCTTCTGACAGGCAAGAAACATGAATTTCTCTTCCTCATTGTAGCTAACTTCGTTTTTTTTGGTTTTTTCCCCCGGGTCAATTTAGAACAAGGACTGTCTCAAAGCATCTGTTACCTTGTCTGTGAAATTGCAGTCAGATATCAGTCAGGGACTGAACTCGCTGTACAGTTTCTTGGCTTCCAGGCAATAAAGCAAATACTTTGAATTTTTTTTCCAAGCTGAAAGGTTGTTACATATTCTCCATCAGATTGCCCAGGCCAGCTTGGAAAGTCAAAGATTATTTTTCCAAGGTATTCAGATTGACATACATGTTGGTGCAATCTTTTTAGCAGTAACAGTTGCCATCTAGGCATGCATTGGCTATGTATTTACTATGAAAACAGGGGTTTTTTTTCTGTTGCACTCTTCTGGAGTTGTTAAACATGAAATATCTGAGACTTTCAAACCTTACTTTTCTCTTAACATTTTTTATTGCTGTCCTAGTATTGTTACGCAGATAAACAACACTTTCAGTATCATAGCTTCACCAGATCCATATATGTGAACCTCCTGCTTGGTTCTAAATCACAGTGCAAATTATCTTAGAAGACCCATGTAAACTGTACTTTAAAACTTGTGTTTTTCTTTAAGTCCATGGACCACAGTCCCTGTCCTACCTAGTCTTTGCAGGACACTGTGTGGTGTCTATAATCTGGAATTTAAGGGCCCCTTTCAGTGTCAAATAAGTATTTGGAAGAAGGCAGTACTTATTTAATACTTGAAAAGGAGGCCAGTTTTCTAACCCATTGACTTGATTTAAAGAGGTTTAGTAAGTTCTCAATTCCGTCATTGATGTTCTGGTGCAGAATGTTGCTACATTAGGACTCTCCTTTCCACGGGATCAATATCTGCTGATTCATCTATCCACTGGCTGAAAATACTAAATAAACCCCCCAGAAATACCTATTTTTTATGTTTTTGTAGGGTGTATTTACCAGAACTGGCTAGTAGACCATGCAGTGTATAGTGTTCAATGCTTCTCCATTTTCCAGCATCTGCAGGGGCGCATGGAACTGATCCCCCTCAGATACCATAGTCCTAATGTATATTGTTTTGTTAGTATTTTTTAGTTTGCCTCCCTGGGGAAACCTGCTTTGTGTCACATTTCCTGTTAAAAGAATGTTGAATTTCAGAGGTGTGAAAGGTCTTCGGCTGAGTCCCTAGCAAATCTCTGAACTCTGGAGTAGATGCTGCTGGGTTGGATGAGCTCATGGTTTGTCTCTTTAGGTTAATACAGTATGTCATTCAGGATTTTTAAAATCGCTTGAAAGAGACCACTCAAGTGGTGCTTCTGAACACTTGCCTGTTCAAAATGTGTCCACCTGTCTTCCCTGCTGTACTCTTTCTGCCTGTTGCCTTTACAAAATGTGGTGTAGGTGGGAAGAAGGGTCCCCTTCCTGTTCAGATCATGGTCCCACGTATATGTGAACAGAACAGGGTGGAGAAAAACCAATTATTTTTAAAAAT
This sequence comes from Intellagama lesueurii, assembly GCA_037013535.1. Classification (NCBI taxonomy): domain Eukaryota; kingdom Metazoa; phylum Chordata; class Lepidosauria; order Squamata; family Agamidae; genus Intellagama; species Intellagama lesueurii. The sequence continues at coordinate 24,024,019 of JBAJHW010000011.1, forward strand.
CAAATTGATTTAAACCAAATCCACCATGGAACAGAAAGAGCACTATAATTTGAAAAGAAAATTAGTGTATACATAGACTGATTTGTGTCTCAATATGAAGATGATGGGAGTGGACTAATAACAATGGAAAGATCTTTGATGGCCTATTTGCCCTTAATGGGTTGAAGATTTCTTCAAATTCTGAACAATGTTTAATTCTGTTATAAGTTTATGGAGTTGCTTGTTGCTGCCAGTCCCAATAAAACTAAAAAATATTAATTTAGACTGTGGGTGGTAAGAGCAAAAACCTTGATATTGATGTTTTGAAATGATGGCTTACATAATGCATATGTTTATGGCTTACATAAATACTGGATTTAGACAGTACATTTAAATTGGAATATTTTGTTTAGTTAAAATTTGTTTGATAATGTGAAAGATTTTACAACTGCTTGCTTGTTTTAAAGAGTTGTTCAGAAGCCTTCATGGCAGACTGAAGAAATGCAGCTTCCACGCATTGGATCAAATATGTGAACTGTTCAAAACAAATAGGCTTGGTTGTGGGGTAGGGAATAAGCAAGCCATCTTCTATATTTAAACATTTTTTTTCTTGTTTGCAGATAGACTACTTCAGGATGTAATTTAGTCTGTTGTGGTTTTGGAAGTATGAGTAGTCCAAGGTATCATTAAGCCACAAGTAGTGGGTGTTGGCGTGCATTTCCTTCTGAGTACCGAAAACTTACTTAACAAGTTTCAACCTACACAATTCTTTGGAAACTCTCAAACCCTTTATTAGGAAACTGTATATAACACATGTTGCCGAACTCCTTAAAAATGCATGCTATCAAAAAGCAATGCATGCGTGTTAATCTGGAGGAGTCTAGCAGCCTATATTATTTATGGTCTGATAAGTTTCTAGCTTTGTGGGCTGCGCATTCCAAAGTGGTGATGAACGACACACTGAAGTCTTAATCAGGTTTGTACCCCTTGGATTCTTAGTGAAATACTTGTCCGCTATAAAATGGATAAAAGTCTTTTTCAGTTGGGCTGATAGTATCACATGATAACCTGCATAATAGGTGGGAGTTAGTATAAAAAGATTGTTTGTGTCACATTACTAGTATGCCAGTTTCATCGGGGACAACATAAGAGACAGACTGGGCAGCTCCAAACCTTCCCTTTTTTGACATTGAGTGTATCAGAGTTTAAAGGAAACTCCATGCCTTCTGTTCCATTTGCTTCGTGGTGCTGTTTTCAGCAGGGATGGTTCTCTCAGTTGTGTGTGTTGTGATTTAAGATTGCTTTTCTATTTTGATGACTGATCCTTTCATTTGGTGGTTACACTTCAGTTCTTTCACTTTTTTCTATGGCTACAATTTACTGGGGATAGAAGAACATGCTATGAAAGTCTCAAGTTGTGTAATTTCAAACTTAAAAAGGAGATTGTAACATGCATTCTAGAAATGTGAATATTACTGAGCAAATACCTTTTTATTCAGGTGGACTTTGGGTATTTGGTCTGGTTGCTGAGGAAGAGTGGTGTTTTTTTTTTAAAGACTGCTGTATTTTTGTATTGATGCATTTCCAAATTGCTTGTCTTCATTTCTCATTTTAATATGATAATCTGCTTCTTTGTGTTTGAATATTCATGGCTTGCTATGTGTTTATTTGAATCTGGGTTTTTTAATCATATAGTGAGCCACCTTGAATCCCCGTCTTTGGAGAAGAGTAAGATATAAAGTAAACAAACGAATAAACAAATTGGAACATCTAGGCTTTTAATCTACAAGGGGACATTTCCCTTCGCTCCCCTGATTCATGCATAATTAAAAGCAGGTACCTCTGAGTGCCTCAAATATTCTTGACTGACAAGTATAAATAAAATATGGCAGGGGGAAAAATCACTCATGTTAACTGCTACTTTTTTGTCATATTTTATTTGTTGATTACTGACAGAAATCACAGTAACTGAAATCAGTCACTGTAACTGTGTTAGCTGTGGCACTTTCAGCTTTCCAGTGCTATCTGTCCAAGGATAGCTCAATGCAGTGGTTCCCAACCGTGGGTAACCAGATGTTCTTGGACTGCAGCTTCCAGAAGTCTTCACCACTCACTGTGCATGCTGGGGTTTCTGAGAGTTGCATCCAAGAACACTTGGGTTACCCAAGGTTGAGAACCACTGGCCTAATGTATTAAACTGGAGTTTGCATTCCCATGTATCAACTATTTGTCCATCCACATGATAGGTAGCTAGTTAGTGTCTACCCTATCCTTTCCAAGGTGTTCTAATTTCCCGCTGCTCTGGTTTTAGATCAGTAAGCTGTGAGAGCTCTTTCATGTGGCTTCTGTTGATGTGATCCAACTCATGAGTGGAACTTGACCAAAATTCCCCTGTGCATGAACTGTGTTTGGCTGGTTAGAAATGTGAACTCTTACAATTCATATCAGCACCAGAACAACATCTTCAGTTCAGATGAACACACTTTAGGATAGCAGTGTTTCCCCTGCTGCTGTCTTTTATTCAAATCCAGCTCAGGAAATGCTTTTTTTCTTTTTTCTTTTTCTATTTGCAAGCTGAGGTGGAAGAAAGGTAAAGGATGACATGAGGACAAATTTAGAAGCAGTTCATTTCCCACCTCACTATGACATAGCTGACTGGAAAGAAGTTGGTCCCTTAGCTAAATTTGGGATAGTGTGGCTTCAGGCACTAGACAGCAGTTGGTTTGAAATCTCCACATGGTGTTCTGCAAGCATAGCATCTTGTACACTTTAAACCAGATTTGTATAGTGCACCATACTGAGGCAACAGGAGAAAACAGGATGCACCACGCCAGGCTGATGGACACATAAGAAAAATGTTTGGATGCATAAGTCAGCTTTATTATGATCAGTGACCAATATCCAAGAAAAAATGTGTATTAAAAAAGGCATCTCAGCATATTGAGGTTGAACTGCATTATAGGCATGCAGCTGCTTTCTAACTTTGGGGTTTCCAGTCATTATCCCTCAGCAGTGGGTATACTTTTTGGATGCCAAATATGGTTGAAAGTAGATCTTCCTTCATTTGCCTCAGTCAGCGTCTTATTCTGTATACGTATTGGTCTTTCTCACACGAGTGGCAAACAAGTCACTGACATGGTAATAGAGAAGTCTTTATTGATGCCAGTAAGTCTCAACATGTTGGAACACACTTCCTCCTGATAAATAGAACATTTTTCATAAATGATAGAATGTACTGGATAGCATTGGGCTCAAATCTCAAAGACTGGTGCATAGGTAGAAAGGGGAGTAGGAGAACCACTCTGTGATAACCTGTCAACTCTGTTTTATTAATATACTGACTGCATAGGAAGATATCTCATGCCAGGTCAAACCATTGGTGTGTAAAATTCAGTGCTATCCATACTAATGTGTAGTGGCTGCCTAGGGTTTCAGGCAGAAGTCTTTGTCAGTCCTATCTGAAGATTATATTATAACATTGAGCACCCATTCCTGTTATTTTTCTTTCTTTTTTTAAAAAAAAGTCTATATGTACATGGCGGAACAGACAAAGATAATCTGTTTCACTTCTCTTGTCAAACAAATTTTGTATGCAGAGTTGAAGGTTAAATGTATCACTGTATAAATTTTGCCTTTTCATTCTGTATGATACCATGCAAATTGCCTGCTGCTTTAATGTTTGGCTTCTTACTCTAATTACATAAGTCATCTGGCAACAAATGCTGTACCCCTTTTGGATGACTGCTTCAGTATATCCCAGAGGATACCCTACCCCGAATCCTGGTTTATTTTTTAAAGATTTAGTCTCTAAACCAGCTGCCTTACATGTAGGAAACATCTTAGAACTGTTGCGGATGGCTGGTGCATCTAAACATCATCTGGTGATGCTAAAACAAGGTATAAAAAGTACAGGAAGCAAAGGAAAATTAAGGGTACAAATCAGAGTAGTATTCTCCAGATGTATTGGGCAACCACTTCCACCATTCCAGCATTCTGAGGATAATGGGATATTGTGCTTGCACACCTGGAGGACACCAGTTGCAAGTGCTGGCTTACAGGCTAAGGGCTAGAAGTTTTAAAAGAAAGTTGTCCAGAGAGGCTTTATAAATTCAATGGCAAAACTCAGATCACCCCTGACAATCCAAAATGGTCTCTTAAGTCGTGGAATTGTGTGTGAAACCTTGTGTCACATTTTGGTGCTCAGAAGTCGAAGGCTTTCCCATCCATGCCCTGGAAATGGCTGGGTACCCTGTCCAGTAGTCAGTTCCAATTGGTTTGGCGACAGCAGGAAGTTTCCTCAGAAGTAACCTTATTGACACTTCTTTATTTGTAACACAAAAGCTGTGTGTGTGGTGTGTGTCTGTCCTGGTCTCCCAGTGCAGTGCACTTTCACTTCACATGGAATATTAGATGCATCCTTACAGGAATACTGAACGACCTCCTATCAAGAAAGATTACATTCCCATCTACCCAGTGTTACCAGCTTCAGAGGCAGAGAACAACATGTGTTCCTTAAGAAAGTTTGGCTGGCTTTCTTCAGCCCTACATAATGTGGTCACTGCTAGTAGTAAGGGATGAGAATCGGGAATGGGAACTGGAAAGGGCCAAAGGTCTACAAGATTACCCACCAGCAAACCAAGGTCTTTCCTTCTCACCTGGTACCTGATCATATAAATGAGGATTCCAGGATTTCACCTGTGATCTCTTGCATGAAAAAAGCAACTTCTTGAAGCTATAAGTGTTTTTGTATACTTTGGTTCAAGTGGCACATGATTGCCTTCCCTGAATTCCTGTACATATACACATATTCAGAGGGGTGGTGAATGAGTGTGTGTTCCTAAGAAGTATAAAATATGCAAACTATGACTCTTAGATAATTTAAGGCTGTATAAGGGGAAAAGTGGGGTAAAATATTTTAAATTAATAAATAAAATAAATGTAGTACTTTCTGCAGGGGCACTGGATATACAGACAGTTATTTTCCTTGCATAAAGCACCACACCAACAGCATTTTTATGAAACATCATTCTCGTAGAAGTTGTAAACATGCATCTGGGTTGTGCAACATCATGGTGCTGATAGATTTCACATAATGGAGTACCCTGCTTCCAAAAATGTGTACATGCCCACTCAGACTCCAGAAAACAAACTGTTCTCCCTTGTCTTGCTAGTTTATTTGAAAATAATTTTTAAAGGAGATTTTTTGAGGGATGGGGTGGAGTGGGGAGCATTTCTTTTTGGGAGCCCTACCTGACAGTTTACATCCATGTGTAAATGGAAACAGTGGGTCTTGAAAGTTGAGGCAAGGTGTTCTGAAGGTGTAGGAGGACACTAGTAATATAAAAGCTACTCGCCCTCTCAGTTCATCATCATTTCCACTGTTTTATCCTCAGCATTTATTCTTCTTATTAAGCATTCAAGCTAATCAGCTACGTTATCTTGATGTAGTCATTACAGCAACCCTCTAAGGCTGTGCTAGGATTATCTACATATTGAAGAAGCGGGCCTGAAAGAGTGCAATTTGTGTGAGTGAGCACGCAGCAAAAATATTTGTTGGATGGTCAAGGGGCAACATGCAGGGCTGGATTTCTGCCAGTGGTATAGTAGATTCCAGCAGGTTTGAGTTTGACCATGCCTGCCCACTAAAGCCGTCTCTCTGTGCACTGGCAGAACTGGCTCTGGAGGCCTGGGAAACCCCACAGAGCTGTTTGGTGGGACGTGAGGTGGATTGCAGGGAGGAGAGAGGGGGCCAAAAAGAAAATTCCATGACTATGACCAGTGGAATGTTGGATCTAGCCCAAGAAGTTTAGGAAAATACAAATACCGAAAGATGACAGTTATACAACAAAAATGTCCTTGTTAACCTCACATAGTTCATGAGTTTGTGACTAAATTAGTGTTCTTTCCCAATAATGTTTTAATAGTACCTGAGCTTTAAAGAGAGGCTGTTTGAGAAAGATTGGAAATATTAAGCTAAGCTTATCTCAAATATGGACTTTCTGTGCCTTCTCAAAGTTACTGTTCGTGGAAAGAACTCATTGGTTACATGATTCTGTTGCAAGGGGTGGATTATAGGACTAGGGTTTTTAAAATCCAGGCCTCAATTACTAAGGAGTGAAGCATGTTGATACATTTTCTTGAATAAACATTGATTTTTCTAGGCAAAAATCAGTCTAGTGGAATACTTGACATAGCTGTAATGTAATAATTGCTTACATTTTCTGTGCAGAAGCAGACTACTTTACAGAGTGGGTGTTTGGACATAGCTTTTTTGAATGTGTGTTTGGAAGAAATAGGGCTGAGGCCTCTAGGTATTTTCCTTGGGAGGAATTTGGCCTCCCAAAAGCCACTAATGTAATAACAAAGTGGAGGATAAATTAAGGGCATCATTAGAACTCTAGATATTGGGGCTTTTTGGCCCTGATCCAGAGGTGTGTTGATGTGTGGTTGTCAAAGCTTTAAAAAAAATTGGCTGATGTATACCTTAAAAGGACTTCACTAGATCTTGGCTGGAATATATTGGCAGGTGGCTGAACTTTGTGCTGTATTGAGAAAATAGTGGTATTGTTTTCCTTGGGAAACATTAAGAAGCTTTTTCAAATTTTGGGAACCATGATAGCTTACTAATAACACTGCTGTTCATGATGATACACAAATTTAACTTAAAGCAGGCAAGATATATATGTGCACACAGAGACTCTTCAGGAAGAATATTAATAAGGCATTACTGACTCATCTAATATTTGAATTGCTGTTAATATAAGTGCTAATTATAAAGCCTCAAGAAAGCAAGGTCATGTGCAAAAACTGAAATCAAGATCCTACTGTGAATATTTATACATTTTTATATCCATAAAAATGTTTATTGATAATTATATATCTGATTCTTAGAAATTGATAGATATAGCAAAAATGCTACTGAAACGCATCGTTTGAGCCAGTGTCCTGTTTTGTCAAGTGCACATCTCTGAAAATCCCACAAACAGAGGAACATTAATCTTTAGTGTCTGATATCTAGATACATTTCCTTTGTATATAGACACTGGTTTTTCTGCCATTGGTTTTTTAAAGATCAACCCCAGCACTTTGAATTGAGCCTGGAAACCAAGTGAGAAAAAATGAAATGAAGTTAGAACTTGCATCGTGTTAAAAGATGGCTATGCTGAAGTCAATGGTTGCCAGTTCCATTTTGAGCCAGTTGTGGTTTGAGAGAACTCTTAAGGGAGGTTTCCATACACAAAGCATATGTTGCTTTCTTTATGTGTCCATGTGTTTACAAATATTTATAAACTGCTTAAAGCTATTTTTCAAAGAATTATCCAGCAATAAAGCAACACAATAAAACACAGCAATAAAACAATACACAATTGTCCATTAAACACATAGCAGGTTGCACTACCCAGGGAAGGTTTGCAAAAATGTTGCCATACAGACTTCCCTGGGCATGCTGTGTTAAATCAGAAGCAGAGGTTGGAAGCATTAGTCATTTTTTATTTTTTTTACCACATCTTTTAAAATCCCTTAGCTGGGCTTGCTGGCTAGGGAATTCTGGCAGTTATAGTCCATAAAATTACTTTTCTAAGTTCTGATCAGAAACTTCTAGTGCAAAATTCAGCTTCTAGAATTCTAAGTAATATAACCAGGTTTGTCTGTAACACATTCATTTTAAACGAACAGTGTCTGTTGCCCGTTGATTCCAAAATACAATTCAGGCCTCTAATATTTACCTGTAGAAGTCCTGTATAACCTTGTGAAGGAACATTCACCTGGCCATGCCATTGGATTTTCTGTAGATGTCTTTTTGTGCGTCCCTGTCTCAGGGGAGGCGGGCAACGCACCTATAAAGGAAGGAACCATTTCTGTTTTGGTGTGCCACAATTGGAAACATGTTCCTAACAGAAGTATATTTGTTGCCAGGATTGCCAACTTGATGATACCAGGCTAAAGTTCTATTTACCAAGACATTTTGAGTTGCACTGTTGTCTCTATTTTCTCTGAGATTAATTTAGTTTATTTGCTTCTCGCTTGTTCTGATCATTGTTGATGTTTCATTCTATTTGTACTGGCACAATTAATTTTATTCGTTCCGTTGTACACTGCCCTGAAAGCTATCTGACTGAAGGGAGGTTTAAAAATTTTATAAACAAAGATCACAGAGCCTTTGTAGATGTTGGAATGTTTCCTCATATTGTAAGATTAGAATTACAATAGGAATCTTAGTAGTTGCTTTTTTCTGTTTCAATTGTAGATACCCACCCACACAGTATGCAGAAAAAAAGCATTAAAACTTAACCAAGTAGTGGGAAAGAAATATCCAGTTATACTGACTTTTGGGTAGGGCAGACAACTTTAAAAGGAGGCTGCTCTTTCCTCTTTTTCCAAAGGTTCATAAAATTGTTAAGGATGCTTAGCTTTGGTGAATAACAAGATGCAGGTCAGAGCTTGACATATACTCAATAAGGTAAAAAAAAAAAGGAAAAGTATTGAGGCAGTGCATGTTAAGCAGGGTGAAAATTAGGCCTTGTGTAACTTGAAGAAAGTAAAATTTTCATATAGTGTCTTTTGAAACAGGAGTCATGCATGTCATTGCTATTCATAGGATGCCCTGCTATCAGTTGTCCACTGAGATGGTTGGCACGCTATTTGGAGTCTTACTGGATGGATATTCAAGGTTTTCAAATGCTTGTGAGCCACAGTGGAAAAAGAGGCACCACCAAGATCTGGCATTTGCTGGTTTCCTAGCTTTATCCTGGGTGTCTGTGGCTCGATTACACCCCATATTCCAGGATCTTTTTTGGTGGGGGATCTGTGTCTCTCATGGGAGGATTCATATTCAGATGGGCTTCTATTTGCCATCAGTTTTAGGTGGTCAGATCCTACATAAAGAGCTAGGGAGAGAGGGATAGGTGAGACAGTGTCCTGAGAGAAGAACAGTTCAAGGGAAGCAAAGGCTGGTTCTTTGAAGAAGAAAGATTAGAAAAGGGCTAGGCGCCAGAATGGAGGGATGTTTGGCAGAAGGATTTTGGGGATTTAGAGGAGGTAGAGAAGTAGAGGTGAAAAATGCTGTAGCTTCTTTGCGGGTTTGCAAGAGGCCATCTCAGTTTTGAGCTAAATAATCGCTATTTTATTTAATAGTTTTCTATCGGTTTCTGAACATAACTTAGAATAAGTTCTTAAGACCTTTTTGAGGGCATGGGGTAACTGGCACAGAGAAGAAATACGGGAGCTGTAGCAATATTGCTTTTGTCCCATAGAGCTCAACAAGGACCCAATAGGCTAGTTGATTTTGTCCTGGCTTGTCTTCCTTGTCAATCCTGTCACACAAGTTCCTCTGTCCATTTTGTGAACTTGGTGTGAGATAAAAGAAATCAGCTGGGAGAGAGAGCGTGTGCTTTGTGTAGAAGACAAGATACTGTTCTGGGTGCTGCTGACAGCAGCATGCTCAAAATGACCATTATGGCAGCTTAACAAAGCCTGTGCACGTTGAGAACTGACTTACATGTAGTTGTTAGCAGTAACATAATGGTGTGATGCGGTGCCTTGGAATTACATTATTTCAAGTAGAAATGAGATGTATTCATCTCTCAATCAAAGAGTGAACTTCCATCGCCCCATTCCCTCAATAAATATTTAAACAGAGTTCCAAAAAAGCAGTACTTCATTTTAAAATGCTTATGTAATTTATTGGACTGTGTTCCCACACTCTTGATAAGGCAGAATGTGGTTTGTTTACAGAGCTTGGGAACTGTGCTTCCTCTTCTCCTTGATTTCCAAGATTGTGGCCTGCCCAGGCAGTCCCGGCAAAGCAGACATCTGAGGTTCTGGGAGGACTTCCTGATAAAATAGGAACTTGATTGGTGGCTGTGCCTGGACAGAATTGGGATAAATCAAGCTAGTGGCTTTTTGTTATTGTAAAGGGTAAACTGGGTTAGTGTTTAATTTGCACTTTGTTTTTGCCAAGACCAAAGTTTTTAAACTGGCAGAATGAGGGCACTCAAAAATGGAGATGAAACAAAACTACCCATGGTTCTAGAGAAAAGTCCAGAAAAAACACATTTTCCGTCTAATTGAAATGCTTTTAATGTTAGAAATGTCACAGTATGCACTCAGGATTTGATACTAAGAGGTACATGGATATACCTTATGTATTACTTTGCATTTATGGTAGCTTAGAGGATGAAGAAGTGAAGAATCCATTTTGAGAATAACACTTTTAGTTAAGAGACATGACAGGGTATTCAGATCCTCTTACAAAGAAAGTGTGAGCTAATTAGGCAGGCCTTTTTACAAAATGCAGAATCCCTTTATAAGCTGAATACCTGCTTCCTCCTATTTTAGCTGAAAAATCTTTGGTGTTTTGGAAATACTTTGGAGGAGGGGGATATTTTTGCAGAATGCATTTTACATGTGTGATGCTTACTCCTTGCGTTTCCTACATAGAAAAGCACACACTGTGGAATCACTGTTAAAAATTCATCCTGCCTCGTCATTTAGCTTCAGGATTTGCTTCCATTCTCTAGCTTTAGTAGAACATTGTGACTGACCTTTTCAACTGTCTCTTTATTCCTGCTTGCAAAATGGCTTTTATCTATGTGTGGGAGTGAGGTAGGGCTTTCTCACAGAAGGTACTAAACTAGAAAACCCAAGATATGAATCTTCTTATATAATTTTGAAGCTGTGAGTTATGTTGTCCCACCCCGATTTAGATTTGTACCTACTTCCTCCTCTCTTCTAAAATGATACTGTGTAAGTGAACATGGGTGAAAGTTTTCATTTTACACAACTACTATGCTGTTCTCGTCTCTCTTTAAAAAAAAATCTGTGTTTTTTTTTAAACATGCTCCCATCAATATATTTTAATCCTGTTGTCTGAAAATGAAACCAGTTTTGGTCTGCAGTGCTGGCATTCACGTGAGAGAAGATTAGCGTACCCTGAACTGCAGAGTCAGTTAAACGTGACCTTCCTGTATAGTACAGTCACTCACAGGCCATAATCCATATGTAGCGCAAAGCATCAAGGTATTTTCATTTGTTGTTTTTTTCCCCCTTGATAGTCGGGGGGGGGGGGGGGGGAAGGAGAGAGACATTTAAATTACAGGTAACTAGATCTGGGTGTCGGGCTTGGGACCAGGCTGCTTCTTTGTGATGTTTGCTGAAATGGAGAGAGTTGATCTCTTTACAGCATCTTTTATGTGCTCATGTTCTGTGGATCTCAGAAGTCTCATGCGTTCTGCTGTTTGTGTTGGAGTAGCTTGGGCTACCCCTTCAGATTTTAATGGCTATAGGGGACAGGGGGATAAACGTACTATACAATAAACACTTTCGTGTAGTTTATTTCTTATTTTCTTCTGCTTTGTTTTGTGGAGACCCAAGCTCATGGGGCTTTCTCAAAACAGTAGCCTTCATATCTTCAGTCTAAGAGAATATGGGTATTCTATGTTGAATATTTTCCCCCCAATGGTTGGTATGATATACCTCTTCCAAAACGACAACATTTCATCAGAAGTTATCTTCCCCCTTCTTTTATTTAACACAGTTTGCAGTTGTCACATTCTGAAAGTGGTTAATCACAATTAAAACTGTAATTCATTACCTTTCACTGCTTTAGAGCACACATTATGCAATTGCATAAGGGGCCTATCCAGCATGTTACAGAATGACATTATATAGGAATATAGAGATTAGAATCATTGATCACTTTCTGGCTTTTAGGTACCATGGATATCTGTTTAACTTCATTTGTTTTTAAAGCTGCCATGCTCGCTTACAGTACGGGAGAGGCAAATCCACAAATGGGCAATACCTTCACTAATAATATATGACTGTGTGCCGGCAAGCCATTTCTAACTTACAGCGACCCTTGCCAGGGTTTTCTAGTTAGAGAGGGCTCTGGAGTGGTTTAGCATTCCCTTCTTCTGGGGGTTCTCTCAGACCATCCAGCTTGCCCAAGTCTACGCTGGTGATCTCTTCTCCCAGGAGACTCACACACACAGTGGGGAATTGAACTCCCAACCTCCATACTCCCATCATTGAGCCATCCAGCCAAGTATGCTTTTATTAGAGTCAGCCAAACTACCATATAAGCATGCAAACTTTGGTTGGTCCAAATACTACAGGTATTGCCCAACCTGGAGGTTTAGCTATTTAACAAGGCTTTCTTAAAAGTTGCAGGTGTCTAGCTTTGTAGTACTTCAAGCTGATGTAAATTGTTTTTTAAATCTGTCTGAGCTAGGAGTACCTCCCAACAATAATTTGACATTTATTTTTATTCAGACTGAAAAGCAGACTAAATAAGAAGCGAATATTGTTTGAGTCTTTCTATCTTGTCCAGTTAAAAACAGAAAGTTCCATTAAACAACTTCATGAATTGGTGCAAGCAAAAAGTGAATCGACAAGCTGTTTCCCTTTGCTTCCTTGATCTTCAGCAAAGAGTGAAACTATTTTGAAAATTGCTTTTCTACTTCGATTACAAAGGCAGTTAGCAGAATGGAAAAGTAATTCTGATTTTTTTTTCTCCTCTTTAATCAGAGCACAACAATGGAAGAAACAGCTATATGGGAACAACACACGGTGACACTTCACAGGGTAAGGTTCTGCAGTTACCGTTCTATATCCATAACTCAGGATACTGTAAACTCTTGAAAACAATAGCAAGGATCCAGATGTCTGGAAGGAAAAGAAAGGAAACTGGCATATTCTTTTGACTGAAATTAGTGCAATTGTAGAGTGTTTATAATAGTTTGCTTCTATGTTTTTGCCCACTTTTATGCCTCAGTACTCAGTGTTATTTAACTGCTAGATAGCTTTTTGTTGTTTTTTAAATGTAAACTTTGTACAACATGGAGATCGACTCAATTTTCCTCTTTAGTTATCCAAATGTGTTGGCAGCAAAAAATAGTATAAATACACAAAAATATTGTGTGTACACTAACAAGTTTGCATATATTGCAGACACAAATCTTTTGTGGAAAAGGACCATTGATCAGTCATGAAGCATCAGCTTTGCATGCAAAGGGTCACAAGTTCAGTTCTTGGCGTTTGAGATGGGGGGAACGCTCCACTCTTAAACCCCTTTAGAACTGCTCTTGTTTTAGAGTAGCCGTTGTGAACTACATGGGCTTTCTAGGTGCCTGTGCCACAAAGCAGCAGAGACCACCATAGTATTCAACATTATGACGATTCCAGTGTGCATCAAGGCTTTTATTTCTGTTTTGTTCATTATATATGTGTCCTATCTTTTCATGCATAATGTCCCTCCTCACTGACAGTAAGAAACAGTAAAGTCTCTAGTCTTTCTGATAAGGAGGATCAAAATGTCAGTCCAGTGCCTTACAAAAGCAGGGCTGAATTAGTTGGGCAGAGTCTGGCGCATAGTGAAGACTCTGTGAAGTCCTCTGTGAAGCCTTGCTCCATGACCGCCAGAAAGAGAATATGAAAAGATAACTTATGCAGATTTCCCTGTTCTAAGCAGGATAAGGCACATCACGTCTTACATCACAAACCTTAGCTTCCTTTACTGCAAGAGCTTGTTTTAGGTAGGAAATCTGGGCATCGATGGTGTGTTTGGAAATCTTTATTTGTTTGGCAAGGGATTGTAGCTGCATTATTTCACACACTGATATAAAGGTTAGAAATTGCATTAACAAGTCGTATGACTTCCTTAAATATTTTCAGAGAGGTAGCTTCTTTAAATAGTTGTTGTTGTAGAAGTGCCTGCCAAAGCCAGGTAGATTTGTGGCTGAAGTGCTCTGGTGCAGTGAGATGTGTACTGCAGTCTGGGGAGTCAAACCTCGATGGGAGCTTTTCCAATGCTTCACGGAACGCTATACTGCACCATATGCTCTTAATTCCTGCCTGGAAAAGAGCTTTCTGAGGCTCGAAAGCCAGCCTTCTTTCACAAACAGAAATTGGACAAGGAAGAGGCATCGCTTCGGCTCCTTCTTTTTGCAAGTTGGCTGGACCTCCTTAAAGATTGGATTTTGTTGAAGCAAGATTACCTCTCCAGTTCTGTGTGAGCAAGCATCTGTTTTGCTAATTGGATTAGGGAAACGAAGAGAAGCTGCAGCAGACATAATTTAAAGCGCTTTTACAAGGAATGTTGAGATACAATTTGTGGACTGGTGCCCTTTCCCCTCCGCCCCAATTGTGAGATAGATTGAAACCAGAAGAGTTTTAACCAAATCTTTGTTTAAATTTGAAGTTAACAGAAGGATTTGGTAATAAGACAAACTGTGTAGTGTGCTGAACACCAAAAAGCTCCTTGAGATGATATTAGGGCTCATTTAGCCAAGCACTTCTGTTTCCAGCAGAGGTCAGCCAGATGCTTCAGGGAGGGATACAAGTAGGATATGAAGGCAAAAGCTCACATCCCCCTTATCTTCAGCATATCTTCAGATCTGTACTTTCCCTTGCAGAAACACTGGGCTGTGTTTGTGATAAGAGAAACACAAAGTAAATTAAGGTTCAGCACCTCCTTTAGTCAGAGTGAGGCAGCTGCCTTGGGTGACATGAAATATTGTGTGTGTGTGTGTGTGTGTGTGGTGTGTGTGTGAGAGAGAGAGAGAGAGAGAGAGAGAGAGAGAGAGAGAGATTTTACCCTTTGCTGCAGGCAGCAAAGTATCATGGGTGGCCTTCAGTAAATTAAACGTTTCTCTGAAATTCTGACTTCAACTGAGGAACTCCTCTTACTTTCTGACGGTCCTTCATGGGTTACTATTCATTGCCTTTTTTTGTAGTGTAAGTGTAAAAATGCAAATTGACCCATTTCTAAAAACCACATTTATTCCCATTGAGTTCTTTTGCCTCTAGGAACCTGATCAAAGCAGTGTTCTTAAGGTCATTATCAAGATTACATCATGACATTCTGTGTGAGCGGCCACGTGATGGCCAACCTTTCTGCTCTTGGTATTGTTTTCCTGAAGTGCAGCTTTCAGTTGTGAAACATGAAAGCAAGTACTATGCAACATACAGAGAGGCATTCATGCAAGATGGAATGCTGTGGCATCATGCTCCTCTGGGCTTAAACTTCATCCTCAGTTACAGTAGAATAAAACACATGAGTTGCCTTCCTGAAAGCTTCCAGGAAAGGGACACCTGGAGAAGATTGCTCCTGTCTCATTCTGCTGGAGCAGCAGTTGGGTCTAAAGTGGATCGATTGTATTTGCACCCTATAGGAATCTTTCAAAATTTCTTCAATTTAAATAGCATCTGTATGTTGAATTGCTGGTTCTAAACCAAAAAGGTAACATGGAGGATAAAACATGCTGTTTATTTAAAAGACTGCCCAAGTGGTCATTCTTAACTGCAAGAGCAGTTGAGATATTTTAGCCTTTAATTCCTAGACACCCCTGGCTAGCATGCCAGAGTTCTGGACGTTGAAGCCCAAAACATTTCAAGGACCAAAAGTAGAGAGCTAGTACTCTGGAGAATGTTGTTGAAGCTACCAGTTTGGACCAAGCCACAATGGGGTAATGGAAGCTTGTGATAGATCTAAATAAGTGCTGGGTGTACTGATTTGATGGGGAAACACTCTTCAGTAGTGAGTGTTCAAACATGCCAGCATCTCTCTTACTACCTTTTTATTCTGTTATTTTATATCTTTTTAAGTTTTGTCTTTTTATTCTAACATTTCTGAGCAGAAAAGTGAATGACCCAAACCATCATAAGAGTTTGGGTGGGGAGTCATAGCATGGTGATTTCATTTTGTTCCTTTATTGCACGCAAGCAGGCCTTCATGATTGGGAGGGACCTTGTAAGGCAAAAAAGACGAGAAGGGATGAGGATGGTGGCTAGGGAATGAGGGAAAGGAAGGGGATGATGCCTGAAGAGGGTGATGCTGCTAGTCAAGCCTTACTGTTACCCACACAGACACTCTGCCTGGTGGCAGTGCAGGGTTTTTTGTAGAGTATCTGCTTCCCTCCCTCACCAATCCAGTCATCTGAAGAACTGTAGGGCCAGCTCAGTCTCGGTTTGGAGAGAGTGAGACCCTAACCTGACACAGGCATTAAATATTGCTGTTGCCGGGTTGGGGCAGGGCTTTTGGCAGCATTTTTCCTGTTGGCCATCCTTTGTGAAGCATTACCTGAAGCTTTTCTTAACCTCTGAAGATGAGACCTTTTTATGTCCCATTGCCCCCAAATTCACCCAGTTGTCATCTTCAAAGGGCAGAGCTCAGTTTCCTGTTTGAGGAGTCCCAGTGCTGATTGCATTTTCCAAACGATCAGCTTTCTGTTCTGGGAAAAGAGAGTTATGTGGATGCACAGATTTTCAGCAGGCAGATTTAAATAAAATATGGCCCTGTCATTAGACAGGTGGGTTGGTGAATGAAATGAAAAAGAAGGGGAGCCATGCTTTGAAAAACATGTTTCTCCTTCTAGACATTTTTGCAGGGAGGAAAACTCCACTCACAGTACGTGCAGTTCTTTTAAACTTGGGACCGAACACATCACTTCCATTTTAATCCACAATTTGGAACCAGCAGCTTTCGATTTGGTTGATGGTTCTCCTGGTTTTCTCATTGCCAAGTCGATAGCAGCATCAGCAGTGTGATCAGAGCCTGCTGATGGCAGGAATTCTTTGCTTGCTGAACTTTTGTATAGTTTGTACGCAAGAGCATTGAGTTGTCTTAAAGCAGGGATCATTCTGCAAGAAATAACCTATCTTGCAAAGTGTATTGTGGGGTTTTTTTCCCCTCTCCTACCCACTTGGCCCTCTGACAGAAGCATTTTTTATGGCCATGCTTGTTAATCCTCAAATACCTTCAAGCCAGTAGGTTTATTTCCACTATGTATGCTTTTTCTTCTTTTCTTGCACTTCAAAGAAGTTGGGTCAGGGCACCTTTAGTGCATTTGTGCCAGTATTTTGCATTTTTATTAGCTGGCTCTTCAGAGTTAACAGAGCTCACAGTATGAGCTGTGGATTAACAGTGTAATGCATATATCAAACTTCAGTGTCAAAGTTGGTCTTGCAGAAAAAGACCAAGGAATATTATCCAAGACACTGAATCCCATTAGTGTGTACAGTAGGTGTCATGTGGCTATAGATTACACTTATTAATATCCTGTTGATACGCTCAGATGTACTCTTATCCTGCATATGGAGATTTCCATACTCATATCGCATAGGCATCCTTACCTGTTTTGTTATTACAATGGGTAGATGTATGCCTTGTGAAAAAGAAAACTATACATGTTATGTGTGCTATCTTTAATTGAGCTGAGACCAGTTCACCACAATCCCAATAGAGCTTTCAAGATATGTGAAATATTTAAGGAGTGGTCAGAGCTCAGGATCTTTTTCAAGAGAAGAGCCAAGCTGTGTTGTCTTTGACAAGCTGCGCGGTCCCAGGGTGCCCACAGAAGAATGGCATGGTAAACTCCTTTTAAGTACTCTCTACCTAGAAAACTCTGGAAAGGGTTGCTGTAAAGAGTTGACTAGATGGCTTGCAATCACGATTTACAGTGCTACCCCATCAGTGAGTTTCCATGGCCGGGTGGGGATTTGAACCCAGATCTCCTAAGTTGTAGTCTTATCACTCTAACCACTACACCACACTGGGTATCAAGTAGACACAGTAAGGAATATTAATCAAGCACACAATGCAAAGTTCCTCTGTCTCTGTTGTATTGATTGCATATGCTGTATACCTGGAGTAAACTCAAAATAGTCATATTGGGAAGCCTGGATAAAGATGATGCAGGTGAATTCACCAATAGATAAAGTTTATGCTCCTAGGAGGGTTGGATGTCTGCCTTAGCTCCCTGCAAGCCTTATACAACGCAAGAAATCTGAGATGGATTCTGTTCATTCTTTCCCTCTGTGGTGCACATTCATGTGTGCCTTAAGAGTTAATTTGAGGATTAAATGAGAAGAGCAGCATGAATTGCATCTTAGTAGAAGCATGGAGGTGTCAGTGCTTGCTCTCTGTCTACCTAGCTATTACATACGCGGACTGGTGGCACTGGACACATGTGTTACTATATAGACCATTCTGAGTTTGGGAAAGCAGCTTATACTCAATAAGTATACTCTGTTCATAGCTGATAATTTTCTTAAGCCGCCTGCTTTCCCTCCAGCCACTGGTCTGTCTCTAACACAGCAAATAAATGTGAATTCTGTGGTTAAACAGTTTCAAATGGCACATGTCAGTCAGAGGAGAGTACAGGACTAAGGGACCCACAGTGCAGTGGTACATCATGTGCTTTGCATGACTGGTCCCCTCTTTGCTGTAGTTCCACAAGCAGGCAAAGACCTTTCTCTTCAGGCAAACTTCCCCGAGTGACTGTCTGCCAAGTGGGTTTTTTAAAATGGATTGTGTTGCCTCGGTGCATTAAATGCATTTTGGTGTTGTTTTATGTTTTTTGGTATTGTATTCGTTGATCCTTTTAGTATTGCATATTCATTGTTGCTAACTTAAATACTGACTTTCAGTTGTTGTAAACCATCTTGGGTCCTTTTTAAGGAGAAAGGCAGGTTAAAAATACTTTAAATAACAAATAAATAAACAAAAGATCTCTGGTATCTCCAGTTGAAAGGATCAGGTAGCAGTGATGAGACTGTTGGCCCTTTTAACTCAGTGTGGTCTAATCTGATTGACTGTACCTACCTAGCTTTTCATGCAGTCTAGCTTGAGAACTTCTGAGATAACTGCTTAGTATACAGATGTTTCCTTGCCCAGAAAGCAAACACTTGTGTATTAAACGCTGCTGGCTTCTTGAATCCCTTGCAGCTTCAGTCCAACACGAACTTCTTTCTTTCTTTCTTCTTCTAGGCTCCTGGATTTGGATTTGGTATTGCAATATCTGGCGGAAGAGATAATCCCCACTTCCAGAGTGGCGAAACATCCATAGTTATATCAGATGTGCTCAAAGGTGGTCCAGCAGAAGGGCTGCTACAGTAAGTATGGAATTGAATCTTGATTTCTGGGGGAAGTTCAGGAAGTTCTACGTTTGGGGCTCAGTTTATTCTTCTGATGTTTTATCCACTGTGCCTGTTGAGGTTATTGAAGAGAGAACCTTTTGTCTTCTTTAACCCTTGTTGAGAGAACGGGCTGAAGGAATATGTGTCTGCCCAGTTCCCATTGCCCCTGCAGGTGGAAGCCGACTTACTTATCTTCTGCTGTTCTTAACCATGGTTTGTCAGTGACACAAATATATATTGACCAGAAGTTGTTCCTAACTCTGATTTTTAAAAAAAAAGTAACCAAAGTTCAATAGTGAACAAATACAAAATGGATATGCTAATATGTTCTGATAAATCTCTTAAAGATCTGCTGAGCAGAACTGCAGTGATTTAGTATTATTAAGCTTTAATGCAGATTTCTTCAAAAACTTTTGTTTTGTATGTGACATCAGCAAGATTCTTATTCACATGTTATATTTCTTCCCCTACTCCACCCCCAATTCCTCCTTCCAGGGAGAATGACCGCGTTGCAATGGTTAATGGTGTTTCAATGGATAATGTGGAACATGCCTTTGCTGTTCAGCAGCTGAGAAAAAGTGGGAAAAATGCCAAAATTGTAAGTGGATGCTTTCTGCTCCCCCTACCCCTAGATCTGTGAGTGAGGGTCAGCTTCTCCCAGAGAACTATTTATATGCTGGATTTGCAAAAACAAAGTGAAAGTAAGCCTCTGGGGTGGATTTGATGACATTTACTGTGTGGTGGCTCAGAATTCTTTACATAACTTCCTGTTAAAAGATGGTAGATAAGCTCTTGCAGGAATTGCCGTGAGCTTTTTTGAAGAGAACTGTGTTGAGTCTTACTTGGTGGGGTCAGTGGGGGCAAAGAGCATTCTCCTCCCCACGTCAAACTGCCCTTTAATTGCATTCCTGTACTCTCGATTAGTATTTCTAAACATTGGTCCTTGGCCAATGCCTTTGGTGGTTCATGGGGTGGAATGGCTGAAGTGTTACGCTCAGACTCAAGAGGCCATCTCTTCTAGTCCCTTGGGTGTAGGACAAGGAGAGCTCCTAGAGTAGAAGATCAAGACGTATAAACCTGTCCCAATTACAACAGGAGGAAAGCTTTGTTTAAGCAGGTTTTGCAAACTAGCATGAGTTCCTGAATGGTGGAAAGGTGAGGTGTATCTCCCTAAAAAACAAGAACATCAAATAATGTGACTGTAGAAGCTATAACAGAATTTAAGAGTACTGGGAATCATAGAGGCAGAAAATGTTTGTTAGTGCAACAGGAAAGTCTCTAAGAGTTTTGGCACAGGTGTGCATATTTAATCTACTTATCAGCACTTGCAAGTTCAAAGCCGAAACAGGGAACTGAAGAGTTGGGGATTTGGGGAAGAGAGTGGCAAACAGGGAAGGAATGTGTATTGCAGAGGCAGCGGTCCAGGGTCAGTAGTCTGAGGACAGCCTTGCTGAGCAAAACAGCTCTGAATCTCAAATGTTCCTAGGTTAACCCTTTTCTCGCCTAGTATATACTCTTTTTGCCTAGATGAGGTATTGGCCTCTTATATTATCCACTTTTGCGGAGTAACATTCTTTCTTTTTTAATATAGCCTCGGTTAAAATACAGTGCTTGACATATGAAACATGCTTTCCCACTGAATGGGGCAAGGGAACGGCCTTGCACCATCTCACTTAGTAGAGCTTACCGTGACTGGAAGCAGGGTTTCAGGTCTGGATCTTGCCCAGCTGCCTGAGAATGGAAACTGCCAAGTTTTAAATGTTGCCTATGTTTTGCGTGTCAGCTCCCAGAATCTGTGACCCCTGAACACCTTGAATGAGTCTTCTGGGAGATAAATCCAGCACCATCTGGAGGAGCAAAGATGGAGAATCTTTGCTGTGAAGTAAATGCTTGGCCGGTGGGCCGTTGTGACGTGTGCTCCCAGCCAGTCTCTCACCTGGTTATGTGAGTGACTTGATTCAAAATTGGTCTAGTGACCCAGATCAAGCTGGTGCCTTTCCAGAGGTGTTGGTCTGCCATGTTCAGAATCTTACCTCCCCACCCACCCCAGCCAGCCATATTTCTAGGAGGTCCAGCCTGACATATCGGGAATACACCGGGGTGGGGAAGACTGGATCAGGTTATCAGTGTTGTCCGCTGTGTTGGGTGGGCTTCACGTACTTGAGTCCTCATTGCAGTTCACGCTTCTTTCAGCCTATTTAAATCCTTGAGACTGAGCTGTTCTGCTTTTCTGCTGTGAAGTATCTTGCCCCAGATTCCTTCTTTTCCTCAGCCGACTGAAGACAGCTCCAGGCAGCATGGAAGGCCTGCCCTTCAAGTCTAGAGTCCCCGGTGGTTAATGCAGGCTCCCTCCCCCCGCCCCCGCCCCCCAATTGGCAATGGCAATACCCAGGATGAAGCAGAACATTTGTGTTGAATGGCATTGCTTTCCTTTACTCCTCAAGAAAGCAACCTTCCTCCAGGTTCAGCATGTGCCATTTGCCACCTTCCGGTGCAGTTCCGTTGATCCTGCTATTCTTTCAGACATGCAGAGTTAATAAGTAACCTTTTTCTTTTATCTGCAAATCAGCTTGTCCTCATTGATCACCTGCGTTGTGGTAAATAATTCCAATTCTACTCCACGTGAAGAGTCTTAACAGATTGCTCTGCTTCCAGTATGCTTAAACCAGACACTCTGGCTTTTCCTTCTGATTACTGAGGGAAAGGAATCCTTATTTCCAGGCAATCACGAACTACTAAATCATAGTTGGTTATCTTTTTTCTGTATGGCAGCATGTTTGGGAATTGCCACAAACTGGAAGAGAACTTGCAATTTATCTTTATATGCTTGGAGAAGCAGAATGTGGCATATTGCCTCAATAAAAAAAATGAACACACCAGTTCAAATTAATTAAAACAACCAAATTCCCAACACATGATTTACTTTTTTTTAATGTGAATAAGAATGACAAGACTTATTTTTCACTAGCCTCCCATGTCACTCTTTGGCACAATATTGTAATCTGGTGCAGATTACAATGGTGTGAAGGTATTATATCAGATTATACATTTCTAGTGAAAGATCTGTACTACTTTGTTGTTGTTGTTGTTCTTTCACTGTTCTTTCAATAAAGATTTTAGAAAAAACTTTTGATGCCACTCTAGAATATGGAATTCCTGCGATTCTGAAGCAGTTTTTGTCTGCATATCTATGTAGAGTCTCAGGATGTGAGTGCACATGTTGATGGTGATACCATCAACATACCAAGGATAATAAATGTATAAGAGGGGGGAACCTCATAAATACAAAAATGGTGATGCATGAACACAAATACCAAAGATGCACTTTCTCAGCCTGCACGGCTGTCACTTTGTCTTCTTCCATTAACATGGTGCCAGGCACGCTAATACCTCTTGCAGATAACTTGTTTTTAAAATCCTTCCTCATGTGCCTTCCCTGTATGGCTAGTACATCTTGACATAGTTATTTCCTGTTCTTCCAGCCTGAATAAAGGGTGCTTTTACTAGTTTCTCCTCCTTTTTTAGCGTAGAGGTTTCTGTAAGCTGCCAGAAATTTTGGAAAAAACTAAATCAAATAAATAACATGGAGGTCCTCTTCCATAGTCATTTATGGCAGTGAAATAGCATATTGTCTGCATGTCTTGTAGTATTTAGCTGGAAGTACCAAACCCCAGGCCAGCAACAAGAAATAGCATTGCTGCCTGTCCTCTTTCAGGCCCCAAGTAAGTCATTACGAGGAAAAGGTGTTGCTTTTCACCCCCAGTCTAGAATTCTGTTTGCCAAAGGGAAGAGAACTGGGGGCTGCTCTCAAGCAGGTGGGCCCTCTTCTCCTTCCCATAAGATTTCAGTAGTTGCTGGGTAGTAAAAAACACATGGCCAACTGCTTTAATATAGTCCACACCTTGACCTTGGTGAATGACCCACCACTCTGATTCTGAGTAAAGTAGTGGACCTATGTCTGAGCTGTGCCAGTTTAGATGCAGATGGTTTTCACATACTGGAATGCTTAATCACAGTAATAATAATAATAATAATAAAACTGGTGTACCAAAAATAGTCAGCTGGAAGACACTTCCTCAGAGAAAGCATACTGGTGTGTGCATACACGCATGCACATGTGTAAAAGTACTAGAGAGGCATTGAATGGTGAACCCCACCTCCCATTTATAATCGCCATTTTGTTTTTTGCCCATTGCTGCCTGAAAAGCATCATCCTCATTCTTGTTCCAGAAAGTGGAGTAACCAAAGAATGTTGCATGCCTCAGAATTATTGATCATTAAAATAGCATAGTGTGTTTACTTAGTAGTGTGAAAGTAAGTTGAGTTGGTAAGTTTTGACAGAAATTTGTGGCCAGCGGTGGTTTTCTGTTGTTATTTTGATGGCTTGCCAACTGTGCTACAAAGGCCTGCATCTCCTGCTTATTGACAAAGTGTACTGTGAGCAGTTAAATCACTTTCCACTCTAGCACTCTTGTCAAGCATTGAAATACTGAAGTAGTAGCAATGCCCATAGGTTATGGCCGTCTTTGTATATTTTCCCAGACATCTCCCCCCTCTCCGAGATCAGAGCAGTTTCCTCCCTTGCCTCAATTAAGGAGAAAAATGTATTCATCGATAACTACGCCTAGTGCGGAGTGCCTGCACATAGTCATAGCTCTTGGGTAACTTTGTGCTTTTAAAAGTGTGTGTGTGTGTGTGTGTGTGTGTGAGAGAGAGAGAGAGAGAGAGAGAGAATGAGAATGAGAGAGAGAGAGAGAATTCACCAGCCCTATCACTTTAATAAGATTAGATATATATGGTGTGTGTATGGGTGTGTGTATGGTATGGGCATGTATGAAAATGTATATCTATATACATATTGAAGAGCTGTCACCGAATTAAATAAGGCTTTGTAGTACAGTCACATGCGTGTGTCTGTATCTGAATTACTGAAGAGTAAGCCCTACTGAAGAGTGCACAGGATTTCAGCCTTAATTGATTAATCATGCGAGTTTTCTTCAGTGTGGAAGGGATGGTCACTCTCGAATTGGCCTTCTCAGCCACACTAGACGCTGTTCCAAGTCCTCTATTCAGAGTACATTACCATAGTCCCTCAAGACTGAAGGATGCCTAATCTTTCTCCAGTGAACTTTCCAAATGCCTTATAACTAAGACAATAGCTAATATTTTAAGAAACATTTTTAAAAGGATGTAAGGACCCTAGCTTTCCCTTCTGCTCTGCAGAATAATATCACAGTAATTTAAACATTTATCTGCAGATACTTAAACTTACTGAAACAGACTTTGTCAGGGAAGTGCTTAGATTGGACCATCGGTTGATTTCCTTTACCCTGCCTCTGTTGTTCCCTTGTGTTGACTTGTAGTTCATAGGCCCCTTGGGGCAGAAACCTGCCCAGTTGTACTGGATTTAAAGAGCCAGGAGCACTGATTTGGGCTGATTATACCTAGGTAAAAATACCTCGTTATTCCATGTTGTATTTTGGTGCATAGTTTTGTATTTTATCTAGAGCCAACTTTTAAACAAATCAGTAACCTCTTGCAATTTCATCTGTGTTCATCAGATGATATTGCCTGTCTTCAATTAATTGGTTTCTCTTGACCACAAATGCCACAGAAGTGTTTTATGGACTGTATTCATTGTATTTGGACTCACTTGACCCTTAATGCAGGGAATTGAGCTTTGGTCAAAGAACTGAAAAGCAGAGTTCAGAAGCAGTGACTTGTGTGTAGACCCATTATTGATTGAGACGTCCATTTAATATTCTGTGCATTAGACCTGCATTAACTAATGGCAACCTGTGCCCATAAGGATTTGTTTGGATATTCCTTGATAGTTTTTTTCCCCATTTCTTCACAATACTGTGCTGAGTTTAACTGATCTGTGCCTTTTCTCCTGGCTGAGATAGCTAAAAACAAACCAGGCAATGCAACCATTAAAATTGTTGCTCAAAACAAGTGGGGAAATGAAGCCGTTAAAATAATAACCTATAAACATACAGTTTAGAAGGTCAGTTTGAACAGATGTGTCTTCTCCACACCCTTCCTTAAAGCAATGAGAGTGGGAAGTGATCGCAACTCTGAAGGGAGTGCAGTCCATAGTCTGGGAGCAACACAAGAGAGAGCCCTCTCCAGCTTGTCTGTCAAGTAGGTGGCCACAGGCAGCGGTACTCTCTCTAGAAGGCCTTATTGGGCATACCTTGCCTTTCAAAGGATTATGTTTTCATGTACGTGTTTTACTCCTAATTAAGTATATCGTAATTTCTTCACCTCTGTAGTATTATTTTTATGCACCATTTTCATGCTTGCCCCGTCTGGTGCTTAGATTCTATGCTGGATAGAATGTTTCTTTATAGTTAAAATTTTTAAGGAGAGCTTATGAAGATATGGCTGTGCTTAAAAAAAAAAGAAAAAAGGAATCAGTCAGTTACTAAAATAATCTGCTGTTGAAGCGATGCATTTTCCCCGAATCCAGGAAACATATTTATAGCTTTGTAATGCTGCTTCCTAGTCAGTCTCAGTAAAGTTTAGGAAGCAATTTAAACCTTTTTCTCACCAGCCTCCTATAATATCACATGCTTCTTTTCTGATACAACTATTCCCCCCCTATTTTCATTTTTATTTACTATTACACTTTCAGTGTCTCCTAAGATAACTTCAGATGCACTTTGGGGTAGTGTCTTCCCCTGAGTATTTCACCAGTAGCGGAATGATGCTGACAGTTCATTAATACTGGAGAAGCAGGAAATCTTTTCTCTGGGGTAAAGCCAGGAAGAAACTGCACAGCTATAAATTTTAAAGTGCAACACACGTATAAATATGTTCAGAGTATTGCATATTCTGGGTTTACACTGCTGAATTTTTATATTTCATCAGAAACTAAAGGGTTAAAATATATGTTCCAGACCATCCGAAGGATGAAAAAAATTCAGATACCAGTAACTCGGACAGAACCAGACCCTGTGTCTGAAAATGATGAAGACAGTTACGAAGAAGATATGCATGATCCAAGAGGTTCCCGCGGTGCTGCAAGCCTGAGCAGAAGGCCGGAGAAGAGCTGGGTGAGGGACCGAAGTGCAAGCAGAGAGCGGAGTTTATCACCAAGATCAGATAGAAGGTCGGTAGGTTCTGGTCAACCTGCCAAACCTACTAAAGTCACGTTGGTGAAATCCAGGAAAAATGAAGGTATGCCGCAACCTTACAAAACTAAATTATGTTGGAAAGTCAGTTCACTGATTAGAGAGGCAAATTGAAAGGTTCCCCCATGCCATGCCATCTTTGAACAAAATAAGATTTAACTTAAATGTTTTCCAGTGCTTCTTCAAAAGCGATACTAGCTGATTTTACAAGTAGCTAGTTGCAGATAATATTGTTACCTGTAGCTTTTGGATAATAAGCAGTATAACTAGTAATTAGAGTTACTTTTTAGGTGTAATTAGTAACACAGAAAGTAACTTTCAAAAGTTACCTTTAAAAAGTATTAAGGGGCCTACGAAAGACAATATTCAGGGTTTGTGCCACTTTTCTTCCCAAACATGTATAGCAAGGGAAGCAGTCTTTTGTTTTGCTTTGTTTTTGTAAAAATATTTCCAAGGAATAATACTAGAATTGGTTACAAGAGGGAACCAGAGTGTTTTTCTCTGGGTTGTGAATCAAATTGCTTGTGCAATCTGAGCAACTAAGCATTAATAGCAAGCTAGCTGTCACAGTATGTTCCAAGCTCTGTTCAGTAAGATCATTTCCTTGTGCTTAAAAGACTGCAGAAGTCCCATGTATACAAACTGGGGCCTGTGCCTCTGGTTGTATGCATTAGGACTTACAATCCCAGGGCCATTATTAGTTGCCTTGTTTCTCTTGGCAAGCTTCTCTGAGCTTCTACATTTGCCATTTTCTCTCATTGGTCTTTGTGTTATCCCGCATATATTCACTGCACGTGAATGTGCCAGATCTTGCAATATTCTTGAGCTCTACCTGGGGAGATGATGTGATTATACTCCACCTTCTTCAAGCCTTGAGTGTCTGCCCTGCTCCCACACCCATTATCTTGTTCCATGCTAATAGCAACGGGGCAGAGAAATGTGTGAACACAACCATCTCTTTGTGAACTTTTTTTTAAATTGGAGAACAAGGAAAAGGAAAAAGGCTTCCGTGTGGGTCTCCTGTGATATGTGCTATTCCCACTCTGTTCTTTACATTTAAACCCAAGCTTAAAACATTCCATTAAATGTAAGAACATGATTTGAATGTGGAGTTCATTTGGAATTAAGATTTAAGTAAGGCCACCCATGTTGTTTGGAAGCTTTAAAGCATGTTTTACCTCTCTTTTTTTAAAGCAAAAACAAACTTAGGAGTTGGATGTTTGCCACAAAATACATGTGCAGGTTCCCTAAGCAAGCTTTGAATTACAGGCGTGTGTGTATGGAACAACTGGGTAAGGTGGGTGGTAGTTTGACCTAAGGAGGATACCTTTCTGCTGAGCCTGAAACTTTATTAAGTCAAATTATGCTGTTCCTTTGTCCCACTTCAGAAGAGTTCTTTTTTATTTTGTGAGCTTAACCTCCTGCATAGTATCTGAGAAGATGACATTGAACACTAGGGGTGGGCATCTTCCTACACCAATGAAACATCAATTATTTGTATTACATATCTTGCTCTTACTTGAATTAAAGTAGTGAATGTTCAGGTTGCAGAGAAGCCTTTAGGACTGGAGAAGTCCAGTCTAAAAGAATTGCCTGCAAACTGAAAGGTTATTTAATCAAGCCCAGAAAAAAGTACCAGCCGATATTGTCAAAATCTCTTTGTCTTGGCAGTGGACAAAGCAATGGTTCATGCTGTTTTACTGTCAACAGACCAGAAACACAGTCAGGATATGTTTACAAATATGGTAGCGCAGTATAGGCATTGTATGGTTCTTTTTGGAAAGAAGAAAGCAAGAGGAAATGACTTTGTCCTCTAAGTCACATTTTCCCTTGTACCAGCTTAACTTTTTAATGCAAGTGTGGAGATTTCTGCTTACCTGAAGGGAGTGCGATGCTAATTGAGCTTGCTCTATTGCTGGCAAACAGTTCTGGTATTCCAATTGCTCTTCCTCTGAGAAAGAATTTGCAAAATGATCTTGCTGTATAGCCATTGCTCAATTATACAGATGACTGCAGACTGTCGGTTAATGACCTGGGAGTCAATCTCACAGCAGCATTATGCATACAAGTTACAGAGAGTATCAAACTAATTATGCAAATTGGCGATCCAGAGTAATTCAGAGCTGAGCACTTCATTGTTAGGTAACAGTATCATATCCCTGCCTTCTGGCTGGATGGTGCTGCTTCAGTAAAATCTTCAGCACAGCTTGGTACTGGTAATTTTTAAACGTTCTACACTGCCATCCTTAACAAAATTGTAAATGCACCATCATTTGCTTGTGTGGATGTAGTTTCCTTTGATACAGAACACAAAATGACATTTTAGGAACTCTGATCCAAAGGATATAGGATTGTAAACTTGGGTCAGAGTTAGGCACGAGAATACAAACTTAAGTAAAAGTGTAGCAACAACAGGCACAAGAGTGATTCCAAAACTAAAGCAAGGTTGTCTACAAAATTAGAATTGGAAGCACTCTTAAGACTCCAAAAAAGTGCCTAGACTTTCATGGATCAGATCCCAGAAGAGCTTAAGTTCATATGGGGCATAGACCATCATTAATCAGCGGAGCACTTGTCTAGCTAGCAGAGGACTCTAGAATTGACCCCCATTGTCTTCCAGTTAAAAGGGACATGCTGCTGGTGGGGAAAAAGATCCTTTTTTCTGTACAAGAACCTGGAGAGTTTCTGCCAAGCAAAGCTGAGGAAATTTGTTTAAATGGAGCAGAAGTCTCACTCTAAGTGCATTTGCACTACTCAGTGATAATCAGTTTGATACCAGTGTAACTGTTTGAGCATCACACTAAGAAAATCTGGGGTTGATAGTCTGGGGAATATTTAGCAGAGCCTTCTGTCTTTCATGGGAGTGGAGTAAAATTATTTAGAAGACCACTCAGTACCTCAGAAAAGTACGCATCCCAGGATTTATTTGAATTGAGCCATAACAGGTAAAGTGGTATCACATTGTGCAAATGTGCCTTCTGTGTACAATACAGCCTTTATGTTTATTCATTTGCAGGGTGGCTGGTATTGCATTATTTTCTTGTTAGTCTGGGCTTAGGGTCATGGCCTCTGGGCAGTGGTGGTGTTCCCTGAACTCCCACCCATTGGCCAGTGATGTAGTGGCATAAGCTCTTGTCGGGCTGAAATTCCACAATGTTTTGATGATCAGGGAAATAGGTATCATTTGTTCTCCTCTAGCTGTGGTCCTCATAGTCAAAGGAGAGGAAATGAGATTTTTGGGGAACAGCATATTTTTGTGAGGGATCCCTGCTGTAATGCAGAATGTTTTGGGATAGTTTGGCCTCAAATGGCCAATGAAGACCAAATAGTTTTACAGAAGACCTGGAGAAGAAAGCTGCTATGGCTGATTCATTGAGAAGAATCAACACTCCCTGCATTTTTGGACTCTTCTTGTGAAGATGCTTACAGGCGTGACAAGTGTTTGAGCTGAAAAATCAGATTGCTGTAACATTGCCGTATATTGTTACTTGGTTTGCATTAGGGAATCCCAGGGTACTCATCTGTGCCTCCTTGAAAAGGTGATGCAGATTGCATGTTGGCAGAGGAGCAGGGCAGGGAGTTAATGCTGCAAACTGAAGTAGATAAAATAAGTACAAAGTCTCAAACCCCCCACCCCCCACCCCGAGACCCATTTCAACCTCTTTTTGGTTTTGCTGCATGTCCCAGGAAACACTTTGGGTTGAGAGTGGTGACATTTTCAGGAGCAAGGGTGGGGATGCCCCCCAAAAGTCTTGCTCCCTGTTAACCCTGTTTCTACGTGTGTGTGTGTGTGTTTATGTATTGATGTATTTATGCCTTCCTTCCTTCAAAACAGAATACGGGTTGCGCCTGGCCAGCCACATCTTTGTGAAAGAAATATCGCAAGATAGTCTGGCAGCAAGGGATGGCAATATTCAGGAAGGTGACGTTGTACTCAAGGTATAGTAAATGGTTCTCTTTCTCTCTCTCTCTCTTTCTCTTGAAGGAGAGCAGCCCCCTCAACTTTAAGCAACTTGTCTCCTGGCAACTTGATTATTTTGAAGTGCCCAACCCTATTCCCCCTCCCCCTCTGGTTTACTGGGATAGAAGATTAAAGAAAGGATAAAAGTAAGCTTCTTTTTTTTAATATAGCAAAGCACCCATGTTTGCCAAGTCATGCCAGGAAGGTCCTTGCACACAAGCCGGTCAAGTATATGCTCAAGATTGTTTACCGAGCGGCTTCAGGATGCTTGCTGCATGGTGGCAGCCTGAGTTGTCTCAGGGCAGTATCATTTGAGAAGAGAGTCTGATGAGCTAAATCATCTTGACTGGCAGATACCAGTCCCTTGTTGATAGTTTTGTGCAGTTCACCAACATAACTTGTAATTCCGTTGATTCAGTTAAGGCTCTGTGGTAGGTTTTCCCAACTCTTCCGCATTGACACGCTCGCATTGCAGACATTCCTCTTATGAATGGTTGAAAGGTATTTAGACACAGCTAAACAACAAAAAAGTGTGATGGCAGCAGAGTTTCCATAAATCAGTTATAGAATTGTGAACATTTGACGACTCCTATGATTCAGGTGCTCAAACCGCACAGGCTGCCTCTTCTGAGACAGTTCAAGTCCCTCTGTCCGTTCTTCTGTTTCAGCCTTTTCTTAGACTGGTGGCGGAGCCATAGTAGGTGGCTTAGATAGCCTCTTGCTGTTATGTTTCTGAAAGATTCAGGTTTGTGTGCAGCCTATATCCTGTTTTTAAAGGATTCATGTGTCCTAGTCAGGCTTAATTCCTGAAAGCACAGAGGGCTCCAATCCTAGTAGGAGGTGAGATGTGCATGTAAATTGTGTGTCCTGCACCCCTTACCCCAACTTGTAGGTAAAGCAGATTTTCACATTTTTAGCACGAAAGTCAGCATAAATGCTTATATACATATTCCTGCTGAACGTGCTCACAGAGGCCCTGGCCCCAATCACCGAAATGTGACTACAGGTGCCTCTGTAAGTTGGAACATTGGGGTCTGAGTTCATATACATCTCCATGTCTCTACTATCCTTTTAGTCCTTAACATTTTTAAGCACGTTGTTTGAATAGGGCTATGGAGAGGCAGTCTTTCTTTTTAAAGGGCTGGGACTAGCATTTAGGCTTTACCTGGCAGGAAAAGGTGGGAGAGTGAGGCGTGGAGCTGGTTAAATAGCTGCTGTGTACTATTTCCAAGCCATGCCATAAATAGCCCCTACTTTCCATCATTTTCCATCAGGACAGCAATAAATATATTCTGGCATTAAGTACTATTTTTGTTTTTAATTTCTTAATACTTCCATCAAGTAAATTTGACCTGGGTAAGTGAGCTGGGTATTGGCTCTAAGAAAGAAGAATAAGCAGAACAGGCAAATAATCTAATTGAGGCTATTGGTTTTATAAAATAAATTCCTAGATTCCTATCTCTTTACTAAAAATAAAATAAAATAAATTAAAAGGCCTGTTTTACTTATTATTTTGCAATACCTATCCCAGCTTGACAATCGATGAGGGACCTTGCATCTTTTCTCATGGTTTCAACCAGAAGCCACTTGAATCTTTGATGAATAGGAGATATTGCAATATTGTTAACTTAATTAGCTGTATGTAACTTGAGTCTGTTCCTTCCTCTCCTCCCCCCGCCCCCAATTCTAAGATGCCCTGAAGATGCAACTGCTGGCTTCCCATTTGGTTCCTATCAGTAGTCCTTTTTGCTCTGTTGCAGATAAACGGAACAGTCACGGAAAATATGTCATTGACAGATGCCAAGACCCTGATAGAAAGGTC
The DNA here is from genome assembly GCA_037013535.1 of Intellagama lesueurii. Taxonomy (NCBI): domain Eukaryota; kingdom Metazoa; phylum Chordata; class Lepidosauria; order Squamata; family Agamidae; genus Intellagama; species Intellagama lesueurii. The sequence goes on from JBAJHW010000011.1 coordinate 24,055,835, forward strand.
AAAGGGCAAGTTGAAGATGGTGGTTCAAAGGGATGAGCGAGCAACTTTGCTGAATGTTCCAGATCTTTCTGATAGCATTCACTCAGCCAATGCTTCAGAAAGAGATGGTGAGTATTGCTTTATTGGCTTGCTTCCGCAAGCTAGAAATACAGCTGTTCTCTCCCAGTGCCACGAAGATGTGAAATGTTAAGGGTAACAAGGGTGGGTTTTAGGTTATATCAGACAAGGGAGGCGGGGTGGAGTTTGGGCCTGATGCAGAAATTTGTTCATTGGAATTTCACACCTTTTGAGTTTAGCTGCAGTTTTGCACTACCCACAAGCAGTATGATGGAGTCCTGCAGGTAATTTGTTTTGATTTTGCCTGAAAGTTTTTTTTTAAGTATAGACAGTCTCAGTACACTTCACATAGTAAGTTCTGCAGAAGCTTATATCCATTTTGGGCAGGTCATGTCATCATTTTAATTCTAAATCATCTCATGAAAAAACCCAACTTTTATTTAACAGACATTTCAGAAATTCAGTCGCTGGCATCTGATCATTCCAACCGATCCCATGACAGGCCCCGCCGCAGTCGTTCACGATCTCCTGACCAGAGGTCAGAGCCTTCAGACCATTCCAGGCATTCTCCACAGCAGCCCAGCAATGGCAGGTGATGGTAGCCTTGTATTTTTTTTTAAAAAAAACAGACTCGTTGAAAACTTAATTGTAGACTGGTTGCTTGGATAGGGTATGTCATAGCACAGTGCGTGGACCCACAGCCCAGTAATTGCATGCAGTCGTTATTTGTCAAATGAAGCAGACACAACAGACCTGAGCCATGTTAAAATGATTGCGCTCGGTGTGAGACCTCTGGCCCAAGTGAGGTGTAGCCCCTGGTGAGACACAACACTTTTGTACCTAGCAGAACAGAGATCACACAGTCTCCCAGTTCTTTATGTGCACACCAAGCAGAATAATGTCATATAGCACCAAATTTACTTGTACTTCTGGCATGGGGTTAGGGAGCCGTTAACCCATGGGCATTCCCTGTATTGAAGGTAGAGATGGATGTCTCAGAAGGATTCTTGGTTCTGGGCCAGGCAAGATCAGTATCTGATCTGATTAGGTTGGTTATACCTCAACCCAAAATTACAGACCACTGCTCCTCTTGAGTTTAGAAATGGAAGGCTTCTAAGTTTCTGTGGTGTAGAAATTGAGTCGCAGAAGCTGGTTCTACTTCGTTTGCACAGAAAACAAGATTTTGTGCCTCAGTTGTGTCCACACAGAGTGCTTGCTTTTTTCTTTTTATATTTCAGTCCAAACACTTCAACCACCAACAATGTCTTGCAAATAATTATCAGGGAGAGAGAGCGATAGCTACTATATAAAGTTGTTAACTGAAATATTTATATAACAACTATAAAAAGTTGTTAACTGAAATATTTCTGGAGGGTTTCTCTATTAGTCTCCTGAAAACTAGTCAGATGACATTATGATCTGGTTTGTATGTAGCACCAAGCTGTGTATCCTTACTTCATAAGCCAGGATATGGCCAAGGAGTGTGCATCCAGTTTTACTCTTGGGTTTGCTGATTCTCAAGTAAATGATTCCTGTGGAAGGGTGATGATGTCAGTGGCAGGGGGAAATTTTTGGTAATTCAAGGCTTCCATACAGTTTTTCATCAGTACTCCCTTTCACAGGGGAAGCCATGGAAGCAACAGGACAGAAGGAGTAAGTCTTTAATTACAGTCAGTGTCCCCCTGACTCCCCCATATATCACACAAGAGGATTTCTGCCATTATAACCCTGGTTCACTCCCTGATTTAAAGCTAACTTCAACTTCTGTGAAGAGAGGAGTGAAGAATCAGTTAAGGGGCTGAGTATGGGTGCACGAGGCATGTTGGCATGTTATGGCAGTTTGCATGTTGTCGTGATATAGTACACACTGTTGAGATTCTTGAGTGCTAGAAACCTCCTATGTGAAAGGTGGGCATTGTACATTATCATTATATTCAATCTAGAAATGTCAAAAGTTTGATATTAGTTTATTGTGGATATGTGTTCAAGTGGAAACAAGCTGCTTTGTGGACTATATTGGTTAAATGGAGATGTAAGAATTGGTTGAGATGTCCTTTGAAACTTATTATTTTGGAGTGATGCATAAACCTGTTTCAGATGGAATACCAAGGTACAGTTTAGTGTTATATTAATGAGCCTTTGTCTCATCTCTTCTCCACTCCACCTCTTCTTGCTTCCATTTTCAGTGAGTTGTGATATTCAAACCTGAAATGGTAGTTAGCCTTAGCTACAGCCTAAGGAAACTAGTCAGGATTGTGACTAGGTTGAGTTTTTGTACCAGATTGGGGGAAGGAACATATGATCCTTTCAGGGTCACTGAATTGCAAGTGTCCTTATTCCAGTGGTGGAATAAGCAGTCATGTAAGGCAGTGGTTCCCAATCGTGGGTCCCCAGATGTTCTTGGCCAGTTCCTGGCCAGTGCAGCTGGTGGTAAAGGCTTCTGGAAGTGTTAGTCCAGGAACATCTGGGAACCCAAGATTAGGAACCACTGGTGTAAAATGATGGAAATGGCTGTCCAACCACATGTGGAGACCACACTTTTCTTTTGCCTGTACTGAACTGTAGTTATGACTAATGGCAATTTGCCATCATTAAGGTACCCATGTTGTTTAATAGCAGTCTGTGGAAAACAGACACATTCATCCTACTGGGCCTTTCCAGTAGGGTGCCAACTCTTCATGATAGTCCACATGGCCCCTGCTGTTTCCCTGTACAAGGTGTTCGCCCCTCACCTAGCTCCTTAACAATAGTTTGCATTGATATGGTTTAGCTGCCTAAATTTTAACCCAGTATTGATTTGTATAGATATTGATTATAGCAAGTTTTTGCTAATTGGTTAGATTACAGAACTGTATTTTTGTGCTCCTGTTGTTTTTTGTTTTTTGTAATGCTGTAACTTGTGTTTTGATTCTTTGGTGTTTTTGATTGATTTTAAGTTGCAAGCTGTTTTGGAAGAAAAGTGAGAGATAAAATTACACTAGTGATCAACCTTTTTTTAAAAAAAAACATCTTCAGCTGTCTGGTTATTTGCAAAACTTTTTTGTTCTCCACTTCTTAATTCCCAATGTCAAGAATAAGAAAGAAGATAAAACTTGGCGAAAATAAAATCCAAATGCAAATATAGGCGATATCTTTGTAGACCACAAAAAAAAAAAATCATCATATAATAAATGAGCTTTTTGTGGATAAAACACCACTTCATCAGGTTTGTACCAGTGTGAAGAACCTAAAGTCCAAAACTAAAAAGTCTAAACATACATGGCAAGATGGGTTTTGCCAGAAAAGTTGCTCTTAGATGTTAAGTCAGCAATTCTTGTCAAAATGGGTTTCGCCAGGCTTGTCAAAATGTAAGTCAGGAGTCTGGTTCCTGTTTTCTGGTTACAGCTTAGGCAGCTGTAGAATGAGTTTAACAACCCTGTTCTCCAAATAAAGAAACACAGGCATGTGTACCCACACCTCTCAGCTTGGAGAAAGAATATTGGGCTACTTATATCTTTCTCTGATTCAGTCTTTCTCTGTTTATTTAGTTAGTGCATTTCTTAGCTGTTCTTGAAGGCAGGTTAGAATTTCATACTACCATGAATTAACTTAAATGCTAAATTTACCCTTCCCCCCCCCCCCAAAAAAGCTCAGATGACCAGGGTTACTTTGTTGTTGTTTTTTACTTTGTTTGTTAATCTAATCCCCAAATGACAGTTTCATTCACCAAAGGACAGTTTTGCCATTGAACTGAACTGCCAACACAGTCACTAAAGCCAACTCCTGAATGGCAAAATGGGAATCTAATAATATTGGCCATGTTTCCTGGGGGGCAGGAAGGAGGGGGGGGATACAAAGCGGGGCCGCTACCAAAAAGGCCCTAGGTCGACTACCTGCTGGCCTTCTAGAGTTTAATGGGAAATGTACTATCAGCTAAGGCAGCTGGTACAAAATCTGGGTAGCTTGATCAGACCTCAGACGCATGCCATTTCTGAATCAATATTGGCAGGATGATTTTTCTTTCTTTCTTGGAAGAACAGAAACATTTTATGAAAAAAGGGTGGGAAATATACAGATATAGACATACAGAACAAGCTTTATTGCTTAAAACATAGGATGTCACAATGTAAGAAGTTGGAGGCTTTCCCCCACTAAATTCGCCTCAGGTTGCATTTTTTTCTGCTGAAAAATACGAAAGCTTGTGTGGGGGGGGGGGGGGTACAGTAGAAAACTAATCTGAGTCCTCACATCTCTTGTACCAGTGAAGACTTGTGCAGCTGCTTCAAACCATCTTTAAAGGCGGCGGCACCACATTTCGGGGAGCCGTCCCTTTTTGTGACATTGCATCTATAGTCGTTGCCTCTTGAGTCCGAAAAAGTGACGGGCAAGGTTTCTCACAGATATTAATGCTTTCTGAAAGAAGCAGAAAGTGTTCTTGTGGAAAGGGCTGAAATGTCTGTCACTGTCTTAGCACACTGAAAGCCACCGAGAAAGGTAAAATGGTGTGTTGTATGGAGGATGTATGCATGGGTTGATGGACAGTCCGGAAATTTGGTAAGAGGTGAGCTGCCAGGGATGAAACAGACATGAAGCTGACTTCACTTTTTTGTGACTGAAGGTTATTTTAAAATATTGCGGCGTTAAGCATCCTTTAAAAAAAAAAAGAGAGGCCTTCCTGACACAGCACAGATGTTAGAAGTAAAAGCAGTACTGCCAGAACACATACACAGCGAAATAACACCTTTGATGACTCATGGGGAATGCGGCTGAAATTTTTAACAACATTCTGTCACCTAGGAACAATGACAGTGTCAAGACACGTCCTGTATAATCTTAAAAACAGTGAAAATTGAAGGCTTACTAGAAAGTTCAAAAATACAGATGCGCAGGGAACATTGCCTTTTTTCTATTCGTCTCTAAACTTCAGCGTTAATTTAGGTTTAGTTATTCAAAGTTTTAACGCTGGTTTATATTTTGAATTTCAGAAGACTCTTCAGCATTGCTTTCCAATTCCAATTACAGAGGCATTTTCACATTGTTTACAAACACAAGGGCACCCCCTGTACATTATTAAGCACAGTCATTTGATTTATTGTTTCATCTGAAAGAAATAACAGCCAATGTATCAAAAGGCCACAGGCATGCATTTCTAAAGCATAAACAGCAATGAGATGCTACAATAAAATGAATTGTTTTTAGTCTGTCCTAAAAGTAACGTCCAGAAGACACAGGTCAGACAGGAAACAGCAGAACAGATTAGTTTTTGTGGAGACTCAGGTTTCTGCTCTGTTTTTTTTTCTCCACGAGTGACATATCATTGTTAACATCTGCACCAGAACACAGTTTATTTTTACTGAAAGTAACAGGGCAGCAACAACTTGCATGAACAGAGAAAGGAAAAAGGAAGTCAAAGTGCAGAAGAAGAGAGGGAACAGCCCATAGCTTGTTTATAGAGTGCATGTTGTGTGCACGTAGTCTGTTCGCCTCCTCCAGATCACTGAGATCTCCACTTAAATCTGGGGTGGAAATAAGATGGTCTGCAGGCATGAGGCAGCTCCCCCACAACCCACCAAATGTTTCCCTGGCCCTTTCCCCCATATTTTCAGATTAAAGCAATGCTGGAAAATTGTGTCTTGAGAGAGTGCAGTTCTTGTCTAAAACGTACCTTTGTTTCATAAGAATAATATTTACAAAGCCAGTAGTATTTTCCCATCCACCATATTGGTCATTTCTGGTGCCGTGTGGACAAGCTGCTGGCTCCTGTACAGCTGGCGTAGGGTGGGGAGATGGCAAAGCATACCCACCTGTGATGTAAATATTAAACGTTTAGGTCACAGGTGATGGAGACGAGAAACTTAGAGCCACTGCAAGTAAGTGATATATGATTAGATGGATATATAGGCTCACATATGGAGGGAGGTTTCCTTTGTTCTTGGCTCTACAGAGCCAGTGACATATGCAACCTGTCCACCTTTTCCCCTTCTTTGCCTTGTGGTGGGTTATTACTCTTTCTGTCCAGGTGTCTCCTTGGTAATGGTCTGTTGATGCAGTTGCTATCTAAGGGACTGCTGCCACCTCTGTAGATTGCAGGTACAAAAGCAGCCGAATGGTGAAATCATGGCTTCCTCTCCACATAAGTGACATCCAGCAATAATGAGGCTGTGAGTGGAACGGGGAGCAGAAGGGGCTTAGAGATAAAAGTTCTGTTTCAGAAAGGAGGACTTTGTGCTTCAGTGCTTTAAGGCATCACTTAAACGTTGACTAACTTCAGGGCAACAAGTTTCTCCTCTTAAGGGTAGCTGGATGAAAAAGAGGGACTTGGGCTTCTCTGTATTATCAGATGCTCCAAAGAGAGAATTTTGGCAGAATCACTGAAGCCATTGGCATGAGCCCCACCTTAGGTTTGTATGCGATGCAAAGTGAGTTGGGATCCCCCCTCCTTGGGTCAAAAGACCATTGTTCTAGATTTCAGTCTTTGAATCTACAGATATTTTGGATGTTCCAGAATCCCTGAGCATCCTGGCTGGAACTTCAGGAAGCTGAAATTCAACATATCTGAAAGTCCAACGGTTCTGATTCACCATCTAGATCAAAAGAATCCTCCATGATAATTTTTATAAATGGAGCAGTAGCCAAGTGGCAGTGTGTACTGGAATCAGAGCAGCAAGAGCCTGTTCCTCTGACTTTGGAGAGCCAACCACCAGTCAGAAAAGAGAACAGTGAGCTAGACAGACAAATTACATGATTCAGTTTTCTGTTTTTTTTAATTCGGCTGTGGTCATATAATTATACGACTGGCTTGAAGAGAGAATGGAAGCCAGGGTTGTCTTTTGAATGTCATCTCTCTTCAGATATTTGGCTGCAACTATATTCTCTTCTGGAACCATGCTGCCAAAAATAGGGCTCTATGTAATTGCCTCCCTGGTCATTCCGTGTTACAAAATACAATTTTGTCATGATGATGTTGTAGTGCATGTTTCCCTGTTTCACTGGCAGCAGAGAAAAGCACAGCAGGATGGCTGCTGCATATCAGTTTTATTTCATTGCATCATGTTTTAAAATAAATTACTTTTTACTCTCTACAATGTCCTGAAATCTCATGTGGTTAAGGGTAGTATAGAAGTGATTTAATTAAACAAAGAAGGAAACGAGCACTGCGTCGGGATCTCTTTTAGTTCAGCCACACATTAAGAAGAGAGCAAACCATCAGATTATGGTTTTTATGTCTCCTTTAGATTCTACTTTCCCTCTGTTCTGCCAGTAACACTTTCATCTTGAAGGAGCTCTACACTAGCATTGTTTTAGAATTCCAGAAATCAGCCAGTGTGACATACCTTTTTCTCAGTCGGTTTGCAAATAGACAAGTCGGCCACATACTAACACTACCCCCCAAATAATTGGAGCTTATTGTCATTCCTTGGCTTTATGGTTCTGTCCCTCTCTTTTGAAAAGGTAATTCATAGAAGTGCTAATTCAAGTGTGCACGTTGCACATGATACTTATGCAGTTACCAAGGCTATGGTGCCATCTATCGGTGGAAAATTGATTTATTGTATTGAAAGAAAGCATTGTCTTTCTTTTGAGGAGGTGTATTAGTTGTTTGTTGGGAAAGTGTGAAGGCAAGAGGAGAAGGGGACGACAGAAGACGAGATGGTTGGACAGTGTCATCGAAGCGACCAACAGGAATTTGACCCAACTCCGGGAGGCAGTGGAAGACAGGAGGGCCTGGCGTTCTCTGGTCCATGGGGTCACGAAGAGTCAGACATGACTTAACGACTAAACAACAAAAATTAGTTGTTTATCATAGAATCCCAGAATCATGGAATAATGAGTTGGAAGGGGCCTATAACGCCATCGAATCCAACCCCCTGCTCAAGGCAGGAATAGAAATGAGGAAAAGCAATTGTTTCACGACCTGAAAGGGAAGATTTCTATCAAATCAAATAAATCAAATCAAATAAATTTATTGTCATTGTAAGTATATACATAGTATACACATACAACGAAATTCACACAGACACCCAGAGACCAGACCCACATGCACACACATAAAAAATCCCCAAACACTCCCCACCCACTAAAAATCCCCCACTAAGAACACAAACATCTGCACTGCAGGCTGAGTAAAACTGTCCAACTGTTCACTGGTGGTGGTCTTTAAGTTCATTATTAAGAGCAATTATAGCTCTGGGATAAAAACTATTCAGAAAACGTGTGGTCCGAGTCTTAATTGTTCTGTATCTTCTGCCAGACGGCAACAGTTCAAAGAAGTTGTGAGCAGGATGGGAAAAGTCTCTAAGGATGTTGTGTGACTTCCTCAGACAGCGGGATGTGAAGATGTCATCCAGGGTTGATAGCTGGAGCCCGATGATATTCTGGGCAATTTTAATGGTTCTCTGTAGAGCTTTTTTGTCTGCTACAGAGCTGCTCCCAAACTATACAAGAATGCCATAGGTTAGGACACTCTCAATGGTGCTACGATAGTAGGACAGAAGTAAATGCTGAGATAAATTTAACTTCCCGAGCATTCTCAGGAAATACAGTCTCTTCTGTGCCTTCTTCACTAGCATGTTGGCATTTATAGTCCATGAGAGGTCCTCTGAGATGTAAGTGCCCAGAAATTTAAAACTATCAACCCTCTCCACTTCCTTGCCATTTATGTACAGTGGTAAATGTACATTTCTCTTCCTCCTAAAATCAATTATGAGTTCTTTAGTTTTTTTGATGTGAAGTGTAAGATTATTTTCTTTACACCACAGTATCAACCCTTGTACTTCCTTTCTGTAAGCAGACTCATTGTTGTTATTTATGAGCCCCACCACTGTCGTATCATCCGCAAATTTAATAATTGCGTTGGTGTTATACAGTGGGGTGCAATCATGTGTGTACAGGGAATAGAGGAAGGGACTTAACACACAGCCATGGGGAGCTCCTGTACTTAGTACCAAGGTAGAAGAATGGTGAGATCCCAGCCTTACTGACTGTGGCCTATCTGTCAGAAAGTCCTTTACCCACACAAAAATCTTCTGAGGTAATCTCAGGTTGATCATTTTAAAAAACAACCTATTGGGTAGAATGGTATTAAAAGCAGAACTGTAATCCACAAACAACAGCCTCGCATAAGTTCCCTGTTGTTCTAAGTGACTCAATACAGTATGGAGAACAATGGACATAGCATCATCAGTAGATCTATTTCTCCTGTATGCAATCTTGAAGTTGCTCAGATGCACCCACTGGCCACACTTGTATTTCTCTAGTTGATGATCTGATTCTGTTAACAAGAGGTCTGTATGATGGAATCAAAAACAGAGATATATGATCTGACTGTCCCAAACTAGGCAATGGCTTCGTCTTATATCCATGCATGATGTTACTATATACCTGATCCAAGGTATTTTTCCCTCTAGTGGGACAGTCTACATACTGATAAAACTGTATATATTGCTACTCTTACAGTGAAAACATATATTAGCCGTATTGGGGGTAGGAAGAGGACAGTTGTAGCAAACATTCTGTTTTTGTATTTCATTCTGCACCCTTTCCAGTGATTATATATAAGGGAGCCAGGGTTGCATGTAAGGTGACTCTTCCCTTTGCCCACTTTTTAATGGCAGGACTCCCTCAAGGCCATCCAGTGAGTCGCATGGCTGTGTAAGGTTTTGAACTGACATCTTAGGGACTTCCTCTCAACTGCATGAAAAAATAATTTGATCCTGGTTTTCAGGAAGGAGGCTGTGGCTCCGAGCCTTTGTCTTTGCATCTTTTGTCTTTGGGAGTGTGTGTGTGCTTGTGTCGTTCAGCATTGCATCTGTAAAATGTCCAGTACAGATTCATGGATTTTGTGTGGCATTTGCACGGGGCAGAGTCAGGTAGTGCAGGTTCCGGGAACCTCTCAATGGCTCCTTACGGCCATTCTGTTCTGTATTCCCTAAAGCAAAAGTGGGTAAGATCTGTAGTGGATGATGCTTGTACCTCTGGAAGGATTAGTCCCAGAAGTCTTTCCCCAAACCATGTTAGACTTTTTTCAGGAAAAACTCCAGAGTATGTCACCTGTCACTAGTTGGGTGCTAGGATTGGAGTACTGAGGTCACTTTGTGGTTCTGAAAGTGTTAAATTTCTTCAGCAGAATGATTGGTTCTGTTTCTAAATGAAATTTTGCTTTTCTCAATTTTAGTCACCGGAGTAGAGATGAGGAAAGAATAGCAAAGCCAGGAGCAGTCTCTACGCCTGTGAAGAACACAGAAGAACTCCCCGTTTCGAAATCAGTGGAAGAATCTGTGACGGAGAGAAGTGATAAACAGATCCCACCCCTTCCAGGTAAGGATAAGACATCGCCTGAATAAAGCACTTCTCATTGATGACTTGCATGCATTTTAACAAACAGGTAGATTAAATCTACGTATGATTCAGAAGCAAAAAACAAACCTGAGGAATAACTTAGAAAACCTGAGGAATAGCTTAGAGAAGGGAGAGAAAATCTTTTGCACAGTGGTGTTTATTTCTCCTGCCTTTTTTTTTTTAAAGAAATGAATAAGGTCCCCACTCATACCAAAAGTTATAAAATTAATTTAAGCTAACTAAATAAAATGTTGCAGCCTTTTTAGCTGTATATGCTTCATGTGCAAGACACGCACTACAGTATTTGTGGCTGTTTCTAAATGCATACTTCCTACAGCTGTGTTGAAGAACCAGAAAATAGCTGGGACTTGAGATTTTCTGCAAGTTCTTCTCTGTACAGAAGCGTATAAAGTGGTGGCTCCGACAGCAGTTTGTGACTTAAAGGAGAGGAAAATGGAAACCATTTCTTTTAAGTTAAATAATTCAGAACCAAAAAGGTTTTGGCACCTGACCTTGTGAATAACTTGTTAATTTCCAAAGAGAGAGCCCTGTAAGTTTTTTTGCAGGAAAAAAAAGTGAATTCAGTGGTACCTTTGAACAAAAATTAATTGCAGCATAAACTTTCTTGGCCTGAAAGCCACATTTCATCAGGTGTTTGGAGTGTTATCTACAATGTCAGGTATGTGCACAGTGAATGTATTTAGGGATGGGATTGTAATACTTGGATGGGCTCCTGGATAGTACTCTGTTGCAGCTGATGGAGGAGGGGAGTGGTCCATGAAAACTCCTGCTGTAGTCAACTGATTTGTCTTGCGGACACCACAGGATTCAGCTGTGATAAGAGCACCAGTTGACAAATTGTACTCCGCAAATTGGAGCTGAGGCTCCAATACTTTGGCCATCTCATGAGAAGAGAAAAGACCCTGATGTTGGGAAAGTGTGAAGGCAAGAGGAGAAGGGGACGACAGAGGACGAGATGGTTGGACAGTGTCATCGAAGCGACCAACATGAATTTGACCCAACTCCGGGAGGCAGTGGAAGACAGGAGGGCCTGGCGTGCTCTGGTCCATGGGGTCACGAAGAGTCAGACACGACTTAACGACTAAACAACAACAACAACTCCTCAAAAGGCTCTTACTGTAGCAAAGTAGAGTTTAGGAATGGTTTTCTGGTTTTTACTTTAGCTCAAAATGCCAAATGCCCTCTTTTCTGCACCAGAGCTGGAATAGGTCAAAATTCTCAGGGAAAAGAAGTCCGACCAGTTGTTTCTCTTTAACTGCTGTTGTTCAAGTGAGCATCTGTGGATTCACACATCCCACCCTCCTCGCCCCCATGTCCTGCACATTTATTCTCTTCAGTGGATGGAACTGAGGACTGCCAATCAGGGCGCGCTTTTATATGCACAAGGGTGGGTATATAAAGGAAGGAGTTACTGCCAAAAGCTTGGCTAGGGAATGTTCCAGAACATGGCTGTGCATGTGCACAAAACTATTTTTGTGAATCCACAGATGACCCTTCAAAGAACAACAGTTAATGGGAAGCAAGCAGTCATTCTATATTTTTTTCTTTGTATTTTTTTTCAGAACCAAAGCCAGTCTATGCTCAGGCAGGTCAGCCAGATGTAGATTTACCTGTCAGTCCGTCTGATGGCCCATTACCAAACTCGACTCATGAAGATGGAATGCTTCGGTAAGCTTTCGGGAACTCTTCTGGAACGTAAGACTGGTTTCTTCCCCTCCCATAGCTTCATCTCTTTCCCTATATTTGTGCAACTTTAAGAAATTGTGTATCCACCACTGGTGGATTCAGGCATGCTGGAATTTGACTGCATAACACGTTTCTTGACCCAAATGCAAGCTGGGAAATCTGGGGGACCTCTCTCCCTCTCAAGTACAGAGGGATCATCAATATTGCACTTAGTTACAAATGTGGAAGCCCTGTAGCTGCTATGATTCCTGGAAAACTGTTCCTTTTGGGCATAATGTCTGTGTCTTAGTTAAGAGTAATTCCATGTATTTTGCCTGGGGTGGGCAATTTTTAACAGTCTAAGATTTTAGAGGAGTTCTTATCTCTGGGATCTTAGAGGGCATCCCAATTTTTTAAAGAGACCCCTTGCATCACTCAGTATCATGAGTGCTCCTTGTCTGTCACTCAGAAAAGCCTTCTCATGCCCTCTTCTTGTGTGATGGGGGAATAGCAATTTTGCCCATTTTTTTTTCTTCCGTCTGAAAATGCGAGAAAATGTTATGTATTCATAAGCACCACATAACGTAGTTTAAAAATATTTTCTTAACCTTTTGCAGGCCAAGCATGAAGCTTGTAAAATTCAAAAAGGGAGACAGTGTGGGCTTGCGGCTGGCTGGGGGTAATGACGTTGGCATCTTCGTGGCCGGTGTTCTAGAAGATAGCCCTGCTGCTAAAGAAGGCTTGGAAGAAGGAGATCAGATTCTCAGGGTAGGTTTCTGGAGGGATGGCTTCGGTAGTCCGTGATGTGTCTCAGCAGATATCATCCCAAGAGGAGACTTGTGGCACCTTTAAAGACCAACGAGTTTCATCTGGCTTAAGCTTTTGTGGACAGCTGTCTGCATCTGAAGAGCTGGTCTGCTGTCCCCAAAAGATTAAGCCCAATGAAACTTGTTGGTCTTTTCGGTGCTACATACGGCCAGGTAGCCATTTTTTTAAAACATGGTGGAGAAAATTGCCATAAGAGGGGCAACGGGAGCAATGGGGCGGCAGTAGCAAATGTTTCAGCTCATTTTCTGTTCATGCAAAGAGGGCAGCATCCTGTATGTACGCTGCCGCCCCATGTGTGGATGCTGTGAACGGATCTTGACAGATCCATGGAAAAGTTGTCTTTGAATCCATCTGGATGATGTTACACTGCTAGACCTTCACAATTACATTTTTAGTTCTCTTACATTTAGTTTTGTCTTTGAATAAATTCATTCATTTATTTAATACTGAAAAACAAGGAAGAAAGAACTGTGATTTTAATTACTTATATAGCTATACCATTATTGGTGCCATGCTTCCTTGGTTAGAATGCAATCTGAAGTGTGTTTGGGCCCCTGGTAGTCCAGTGAGACACATTCTCTTATGATTGCATATTGGATTTCATCCCAGGTATCAATAAAATAGGCGCAAGGTTGATTCATATGGCAAAGGGACAGTGTATTGCTTGGCAAATAAGCCATGTTATATAAATAATGATGCAAGTATAGAACATGTATAGATGAGTACTGGGGTTCTCTAAATTGCTTTGTAATTTTTTTTATTTTCTCTTTGTGTGTGTGTGTGTGTGTGTGTTTTGGCATAAGGTAAATAATGTAGACTTCACAAATATCATTCGAGAAGAAGCAGTGCTGTTTTTGCTTGATCTCCCTAAAGGAGAGGAAGTAACCATTCTGGCACAGAAGAAAAAGGATGGTAAGTAAATGAAACAACCACCATTATTTTGTTATGAATGGCAGTCAAAACAAGGAAGATGAACTGAGTGCCCTAGAGAGGCATTTGTCCCAACCACCTATTTCAAACCAAAACAGCAGTATGATGTCATTTGAATGCTTCGTGTTAGTGCTTACCTGCACAGAACAGCAAGCGCTGGGTTACATATGATAGGCCAGTCTGGGATTGTGACATTCTGAGCTGGAGGAGGAGAGAGCTTTTTTTTAAGTGGTGCTGGAACTGTTGTCCATTTGAGCATCAGACTCATGCCAGTTTTACCTACTTACGGTCAGTCCACCCTGGCTTACCCAGTAGTTACCTGGGTAAGAATGCATGTTTACCCTGTTGGTTTTATACCTGTAGCTTAATGGATTCCAGTTCCTTTTTATCTGTCACCTTACAGAGTAGCTAAGAAGCTGGGTCCTTTGTTGCCCCAGTTAAATGTTCTTAAACCTTGCTGTTTTTCTCTCAAGAGATCCTTGGGATCTCAGGAATAAAGAAAACATATGCTGTTTTAGCAGTAAATATGCCTATTGCTGTTCAGACCGTAGCTGTGTAATACATCATGTTGGCATTTCAAGTTTAAAATTAACTACCGGTAGAAAAAGTTTGTTTATTCTCAAGGCAGTCATTGTTAAAGTGTTTCTAGATGCACACAGTCTGTGTTTCTATTCCATGCCTGCAGTTTACCGGCGCATTGTTGAATCAGATGTAGGAGACTCTTTCTATATTAGAACTCACTTTGAATACGAGAAGGAATCTCCCTACGGACTTAGCTTCAACAAAGGAGAGGTGTTCCGGGTGGTGGATACATTATACAATGGCAAGCTGGGCTCCTGGCTGGCTATTCGGATTGGCAAGAACCACAAAGAAGTTGAAAGAGGGATTATACCCAACAAAAACAGGTATTTTGGAATCGCCATCAGAACAGTTTTTATTGGGTCAGCCTGCTAAGCTTGTACAGATCTGCCTTGTGTTTTACTACATGGATGAAATCCCTGAAACGTAGACTCCTTAAAGAGGTCTGCTAATGAAAGTTGAGGATGAAGACTCCTGCAGAGTTGAAGAACAGTTTCTGCTCATGATATTTCAGTGGCCTGAAAAAAAGGGTATCAGCCACCTTTCTCTTCAGATCGCATGCAGGGCCACCCAGCTTTTTTTTCTTTCCTTTTTAGTTTGCTTTAGTATGTGTGTTTGCAGACTTTTGTCCTCTCAGAGGTGCCTCGCAAAGCACTTTGCAAGGTACAGGGCTGTCTTTTAATGATCATGCCAGCCTCTTGGATTGTGTGAAAATACAACATTAAAAAACTCTGAAAGCACACACAGTTCTTTGAGAGAAGAGGCAAGCCTGAAGAACAGTCCTCTGGATTTTAGCAAAGGCCCATCTTGCTTGATGTTTTGTTTTCATAGGGGTCAGTCGGTTGGGAAGCCCATCAACAGGACACGCATGATCATCCCTCCTGCTTCTGTTCTCCAGCAATTGCCGTATGGTGTTGTAATGTTGTCCGATGCCAAAGATAATATATAGCCTTTATGGCAAGTAGGCACAAGTAGCCTCATTGCCTGTGAATTTATCTAATCCCTGCTTAAATTTGCGGGATTTGGCAGCCCCTCCCTGCATCCTGTGGCAGCAAATTCCACAGTTTAACTAAAAGGTGTGTGAAGATGTCCCTCTTTTTTATGCATCTTGGATCTGCTACCATTCAGCTTTCGTAGATGACTCCAGGTCCTCATATTTTGAGAGAAGGAGAAAAACCTCTTCCTGTAATCTTCCTTCAAGCCACGCTGAATTTTACATGCATCTCTCATGTCTCCCATCGCTTGCTTTTTTGTCTAAGCCAAACAGCCACAGATGTTACCAGCTTCTTTCACAGGGAGCAACTCCCATCCTGGGTCATTTTGGTTGCTCCATCCCGAGCTTCATCATAGGCTTTTTTGCATGTCTTGACCAGAATTGTTTACAGTCTTCCATATGGTTACCCTGTGGATCATGGGCATTGTGATATCGGTAGTTTCATGATCAGTTCCTCTTCTGCTTGAGAGAGAGATGAATAGCAGAATGGTTTCAAGTGTTTAAAATGTTTGCTTTGGCTGAAAATGGAAGGTGGGATATTTGGGGTGATGGGGAAGGAATCTGCATAGGAGAGGAACCTTAGAGGGACTGCCAGACCAGTCCGTGGTGTCCCCCCAGAACCAATGCCCGTTGTCATTTTCATATCTCCTTGTTTTAACACAGAGCTGAGCAACTGGCAAGCGTGCAGTATACACTTCCGAAGACTGCAGGTGGGGACCGTGCCGATTTCTGGAGGTTTCGAGGCTTGCGAAGCTCTAAGAGGAACTTGAGGAAAAGCAGAGAAGACCTTTCTGCCCAACCTGTTCAGACCAAGTTTCCTGCTTACGAAAGGGTGGTTCTTCGAGAAGGTGGGCTCAAGCAAAAGAGACCTGTGTTTGTGGGTTTGATTTGTGTTGCATCTTTCTGCCACAATGCAGCATTAAAGGTGTGTGGCAATAAAATCAAACAAAGGAAACCAAATCATTAAATCATAAGACCAATTAAAAACACAATTAAATCAAAAGGGAATAAACCGCACCCATCCAGTTAAAAATTCCCTCTGTAGTCTTGCCAGCTTCATTCCCCAAAGCTTGCCAGACCAAAGATTCTTTGTTACCGTAACGGAACGAATCGCACATGGGAGTTCATTCAGAAGGGAACAGAAAAAAGTGGGAGGCAGGACTCAAGGGCAATGAGAGTGATGGCGGGGGAGGAATCTTCTTGACAATTGTGAGAGGGAGGCAGGAAGGCTGGGCAAGGGTTCCGTTTAGGAGATTCCTCATTCTAGTCTTTTAATAAGATGTAAGCCACCATTGTCTACTCATTGTTTTCAGCTTTAAATATTGTCTTTCGATGTTGTAAGCCACCTTGGGTCCTTTTTAAGGAGAAAGACGGGGTAAAAATATTCTAAATAAATAAATAGTCACTTCAGTTTGCCATGGATTAAGTATCATTTGATTTCATGTGAACACTCCCTTAAGCATGAGTGATTGTCAGGGAACCTTGCACTTACAAATCTTGAGCCCCTGTGCAGTACTTCTGTAGCTTAGCGCATCGAGCCAGAATTGGAGGGCTTCCATGCTTCTTTTTTCTTCCCTTTCCCAAATTTGTTTTACCATGTAGCCGGATGAAGAGATTGGGGAAATAATAATCATATTCACAATCGTAATCATAAATAAGAAGTGCAGAGCTGAAAGAGACCCTATGGATTATAGAACGCAAAAGCTTGTACACTTACTTGTGTGTGTTTATGGTTGATCTTGATAAAAAAGATTGGCCGTATTGGATTGTGTTTTTATTTATATTTATAGATAAACTCAGGGTCTTTTTGGCACTTTTTGATGGGAAGACGGTGACTTTTCAGCCGTCAAGAATGGTTCTTGTAAAGAAGGCTCATTCTGGTAACCCTTTTAATTCCAGCTGGATTTCTCAGGCCTGTCACGATCTTTGGACCAATTGCGGATGTTGCTCGGGAGAAGCTGGCGAGAGAAGAACCAGATATTTATCAGATTGCAAGTAAGCGTCTTGACTACTTTTCCTTCTCTTATGCTGTCTGTTTAAGAGATGGGGAGTTGTTATTGAGGCTCCTAGATAAACAATAGGTGCTTCATATGTGCAGGGTAAACATACCATCAAAAAGACTTTGTGAAAATCTAGGTGCTACTGTAAACATTAGTGCTGATAATATATTGCTGCCTCTTCCTGTCTTGCTTAGTGCTGTTTACTTTGACTGACAGTATCAGGATCTCAGCAAAGGAAGACTTTTCCTGTCAGTTGGTACGAGATACTTTTAACTGGGGGGTGGGGTTTCAGTCTGGGAGTTGACACGTTCAAAACGTGTTGTACTAGTTACTGAGCTACAGAACAGCAGCCAGTAGGTCTGGTTGAAAAACAGTGTGGTTTCTCACTCCTTGGACATCATTTGGCTTCAGTCTTTATGGTGGTGATGGCTGCAGGGGAAATATACTATACATTTGTGTGGTTTTCAATGAACCTGTTTGGTTTCTCAATTGGTTAACAAACAGTATGTTCCTAAAATAGAGAGGTTAAACCTTTCTGACTTTCTCAGGAAATAAGTGTTCTGAAGAGTGGTCTTAAAAATCTTTGCAGACCTCCAGAGAGTATTTCAAAGAAGAAATAAGGTGTCTTGTCACAGGAGGGAAAATGCTGTATATAATTGATCCATGATTACATTCAACTACTTTCTCTTTAACAGAAAGTGAACCGAGGGATGCTGGTACAGACCAGCGTAGTTCGGGCATTATTCGACTTCACACAATAAAACAGATAATTGACAAAGTAAGTGATTAAATCTTTTGTTTTTCCCTTGATTGACTCGATTAACTTGAGACATGTTGGCACCCTTAGGACATGGCCCTTGTGATGTGTGAGCTGTTCTTCTGTGGTTTCATTCCTACACTGTAGGATCAGTCACAGTGATTCCTGCCCAGGAATGCTATATTTGACGTTTCAGTAACTGCATGGTAGGGATCGATGGAATTGTTCAGGTCCCTAGAGTGCTGAGCCTATTAACAGGGCTTCAGTTGCAGATAGTGAATGCACATAGGAAACAGTCTGATAATGAGCCAGACTCTTAATGTATCTCAAGCATTCTTATAGTGCGCAGACTGTCCACAGCTTTCCTGTGGGTCAGCAGGAGGAAAGGTGTTTCTGCCAGGAAGTGAACCTGACTTTCTGAATAACCTGATGTATCCAGTCATTTCCCTTTTCCCGTGTTCCTGCTCTTTAGGACAAGCATGCTCTACTAGACGTCACTCCCAATGCAGTTGACCGCCTGAATTACGCACAGTGGTATCCCATCGTGGTGTTTTTGAACCCTGATTCAAAACAGGGTGTAAAGACCATGAGGATGAGGTTGTGTCCAGAATCCCGGAAAAGTGCCCGAAAATTGTATGAGAGGGCCCACAAGCTGCGGAAAAACAATCACCACCTTTTTACAGGTGAGTGCATTGAGAGAGGAAAAATCGCTGCAACGAGGCATGGTATGATGAAAAAAAAAAATCCTGTACAGAGAATCCTGCACAGAGAATTAGTGTGTATATTTCTACAGAAAAGGTGGCAGGAGGAGTTCCTTGTTCCTTGTACAAGATTTGAAGGCTGGGGTTGATGATACATTTATTACACTTTAAAAAACCACACACACAAACACAAGCTAGCTTCATTGGGCTGAGCACCACAGTGACACAGAAGACACATAAAAGGTCTATAATCAAGCCAGATGTGCATGCCGAGTCTCTTATGTTTATGATAAGCTGCAAAGTTTGTATTTCTGCTTATTTGCTACAAGCAGCTGACTACAGTACACGCATGTTAGTGGAAGGTTTATTTCACTTGCTCAGTGTTAATGCAGATTTGTCATATATCTTATTTATTTATTGCCATGTAAGCAAGATGGAGGTGTCTAAAATTTTGTTAAACATTGTATTGGTTGATAGTCTGGGTAGTGGCTGCTCAAAGCTAGTCCCTCTCAATTCATGTCCACCTCAATTACCTCCAGCCAGTTTGCCCACCTCTCTACCCCGTTAGATGCCTGTTTTCCTCCTTTGCGTCTGCAGCCAGCATACAGAGAGAAAGACTAGTGGCTGGCTTGTAGATTGCTGTGCTGAGCAGAAGGAGGCTGAAGTGCTTTCTCACAAGCAGAATCTGCACACAAAGAACTGTTCCCACCTATGGCTTGAAATGTAGCGATTAGAAGCACTTGGGTCCAAACCCAACCGAATGAAAATCCCTGCTTGACCAGTTGTGCCTGGATTATATTGTTACACAGGATGTTGTGCAAAACCTGTGTGGGGTTTCACCCTTGACCAACCTGGAGGCAGTGCTGTGACTAGTGCAAGCAGGTCTTCTCAGGTGCAATGACATAGGTCATCTCCCTTTTTACTGGTATACTATCTTATAGTGAGACCCAAACAGAAATCCATTAACACCACGGTACTCAAACAACAGCCACCTTTGAAAGTCCAGTTAGTAAAACACAGTATTAAAACCATAATCTGAAAGGTCTGGAAAGTGAAAGAGAGCTTCACCTGACTGTACTCCTCAAAAGCACTATCACGTTACCTATTTTTGTTTTTAGCAACTATTAACTTGAATTCAATGAACGATGGCTGGTATGGCGCTCTTAAGGAAGCAATCCAGCAGCAGCAGAACCAGTTAGTGTGGGTCTCGGAAGGAAAGGTATGGAGTTTTAATTTTTCATTCAGTTTCGATGACCCTGCTTGCAGCCGTGGGACCTACTGGTGACATTGAAACAAGCATCCTTATTATTGTGGGTAGATTGCTTTGAAGGAATTGTGGGAAAGTTTTCACTGAAATAATTCGGGATGAGAATCCCTCTGCTCACTTACTTTTCAGCTCTCATTGCAATGCGACATATATCCTGCTGTTCTCAGCCAAGTGTAGAGGGGAATATTTGGTCAGGGCTGGGGAAAGTTACATTTTTTGGACTACCAAAGTCCAGCATTCCCCTACCAGCACTCCCAGCATTAATCTGAAAAAGAAATTTTTCCAAGCTCAGAATACTAATACCTGCAGAGACTTCCCTTTGAAAGCAGACAGCGATGATATTAATCCCTCTGCACAGAGGCGACGGTGAGGAGAAAGGGTTGCCTCTATTGAGAGGCCTCACCTACCAGCCCCGAGTGTCCAAGTATGAAGTTGCACCACGATTGATTTCGCCTCAACCAGGCACCTTACTGAAGACTGGCACTTGTGACACTATTTGACCTGGCAGCAGCTGTATCATATGACACCCCCCCCTCCCCCCAGTTTCCTGCCTCCCGCCTGCTCTGCCACTGCAGGAAGGACAAGCGTTTCACTAGCTTCTATAGATTATGTAAGGCCTTTTTTGTCCCCTTTTTGGGTGGCTGTTATATATATTGAACTGACATTTTCAGGGCAACAGTTCATTGTAATTCAGAGATCTGTCTCAAGAAGTAAGAGCTAATTCACAATCCGGTTGGTGTGAATATAGCTGGAGTGGCTTGTCTTTCCAGGATTCATTACTGCATGCATTTATTGGCTTTTGATTTCACTGCCTCTTCCTTTGGCTTAGAAATTCTGAATAACTTTGGGTGTGCAAGTCGTGTGGCTCTCAAAGACTCGGAAGCCCAGAGCAAGTAAACTCTGACCAGCTTGCAGGTCTTGCCATGCTTTCGAATGGTCAGCTTTGCAAGTAGAGATGTGCAGGGCAAACAACAGCAACAAAACCCAACCAAGCTTGGTTTTCATGCTGTGTCCAGGGTGATGGATGATTCCTGCACCTTCTGCTGCTCTAGGAAGGGAAACAAAGAATGGAGAAGAATTTATTCTAATTAGATTACAAATGCTTATATTGTGCCCAGGACAACAGCCCATTAATTACTGCCTGCGGTCCTTTCCCCTACATAATGACTCTTTGAGCAGGGAAAGCAGGCACAGAAAACACTGTAAAGTCGGCCCTGCCTTCCTGCAACTAGCAAGAGAGAGGAGGAACAAGGTGGCTGGCCCTACGGGTAGCCTGATAACCGGGGGGGGGACCTGTTCCCATGCCACCCTGAATTCCCCTGATCCCACTCAATTTTGGAAACCAAGCAAGAGTGGGCCTGGCTAGTTCTTGGGTGAGAATACTAGTGACCCTTAGGGAGGGTGGAAGGAGCCTGACCTGAAACCCTGGAGAGGTGTAGCTGCCTTTGAGGGTTGACCATACTGGACTAGGTGGATGAAAGGTCCTCCTCAGTATGAGGCACTTCCCTATGTTCCTGTCAGGAGAGAGCCCGGAAATCTGTTGAACATGGCATCTTTTTGCTTCTGAAGCTTACATTCCATCACAGATCTCCAGCCCCTTCCAGTGATATGTGGAACCAGTTCTCTAAATGCAGATGCCATTTCAACCTCAGTTCCACACCAGGAGAAACTGTTCTAACATTGTATTGCAGTATCTTTTCCCTATGAACATCTGACTCTGATGTGTTTGACACAGGCAGATGGTGCTACTAGTGACGACCTTGACCTGCACGACGACCGCCTGTCTTACCTGTCGGCTCCCGGCAGCGAATACTCCATGTACAGTA
Source organism: Intellagama lesueurii (assembly GCA_037013535.1). Taxonomy (NCBI): domain Eukaryota; kingdom Metazoa; phylum Chordata; class Lepidosauria; order Squamata; family Agamidae; genus Intellagama; species Intellagama lesueurii. The sequence continues at coordinate 24,077,777 of JBAJHW010000011.1, forward strand.
CAGACAGTAGGCACACCTCGGACTACGAGGACACCGATACGGAAGGTGGGGCCTACACCGATCAAGAGCTGGACGAGACGCTCAACGATGAAGTGGGGACCCCACCCAAGTCAGCCATTACGCGGTCCTCTGAACCTGTAAGAGAAGACTCCTCAGGGGTGCATCACGAGAATCAAACATATCCTCCTTATGCTGCGCAGGCCCAACCCCAGCCAAATCACAGGATAGAGTCCCCCGGGTTTAAGCCAAGTGCTGCTCAGCCGGTAAGTTTCAGAAACCCAGATTGGAAAGTTGTGTGCACACCTAGGCACACAGAGCACAAGTTTATCTTAGCTTCCTTGAATGCAAGGGGAACCGAGAGGCCAAGTGGGGGTACCTCAGTATTCCCATTTAATTGCAATGTATCTAGATGGATTTACCGTTGAGTGAATCCTTGGCAGAGGCCGCTGGGATGGCTTAGACATTTTGACCCTCCCCTTCCCCCCCCCCCCCCCATATCCATGAGTTTTGTAGGTTGTCCGAAGGAAAGAATGTGATTTTTACTTTCCTTTTCTTCTAATTCAGGGGTGGTATCATGGATTAGTACTGTGGGGCAGTTTGTGAGGCCTTCAGCCCCATGTGAGTGGGGGCACCCCTGCTGACCCCCTGCTTGTCCCCCTGCCCTTCCCTTTTGTTGTTGCACAGGTGTGCAAGAAAGAGTAAGGCGTTCTTGCTCTCTGCTTGTCTTGCCTTCTGGTTTTGGCTAAAAAAAATGAAAGAGTCACCTGATGAGCAGTGGTGGTAGTTGCGAGGAAGTAGACCCACCGAGAACACTTTCCCAAAACACTGACTTTCTTGTCTTTTCTTCTCCCAACACCCCAAATCTTCCGACAGTTCTGCGAAGCCTTCCATCAACCTGCTCTATTTTTATACATGAATTATCAAATAGAAGGCGTTTTTTCAACCTTGTTTTCATCAACCCGGTTGTCTTAACCTCTGGTTGACTGAAGACTAGCTCTGTCCTGATGCGCAGCCCAATTTGGATGCGCCGAATAAATGCCAGAGTTGGAGGAACTCCCTTTTTAGACAACAACTTTCAAAATCTCCCGGCCAGCATGTTGTCTGAAGAACGGGACTTTCCTAAGCGCTGGCAAGGGCATGTGTCAGCAGTTATCAGGTGGTTGTGGCGAGTATATTTTATGAATCAGAAATATCTCAAAGCCAGCAAAATCCCCACCATCATTATGTTTTAAAACCCTGTATTTTAAATACTCCACAGAAAGCAGATGCCTCACCTGCAGCCCCCTACCTTTCCCCGTCGCCAGAAACAAACCCTGCAGCCTCGTCAACGTCCGCTGTTCACCCCAGTGTAAGCCTGAATAGCATCAGGCTGGAGGAGCCTGGCTTGGCCCCTTACAACTCTTACCCGCCGCAGGCTGGCCCCCTCAGGACACCCAGCACTGAGGCGCCTCACTTAATGCTCAGAGACCAAGAGCCGCCGTCCTTGTCACCGCATATAGATCCAGCAAAGGTACCTCCGTCTGTGCTGCTGTCCCATTGCACGGAGCCCCTGCCGCGCATCCTGTTCTCACATGATCATATTTGCTTTATCCCTCACTAAATGAAAATCCTTGTTATTTCCCATCCCTGTCTCCCTGAGCACCTCCACAGCCTACGAAAGAGCTTCTGTGCTTCTTTTAAAAACCATCTAACTTAATTTAACCCCCCCTTGCATGAATTCAAGTTGCATTTTTCACTTCTGCTAGAAATTGAATGCATAAACTGGAAGATGTTGAAAATTCATTTCATTCCAAAGCTTGCTTTGCTGCTTTTTTATTTTTAGTGTGTGCATATGGCTGAAAACATTAACTCCCTATAATGAGAAAATAAGACCTCTGCTGTGTTTTATAACCTCCCTGTAGGAAACAGAAATAGTTCATAGTTACCTGCATTTTTATTGATTAATTGTGTTGGGTTTTGCCGAAGGTTCTTGCGCAGTTCACCTAATGAACCCGCTTAACAGAAGAATAAAATTCACCCCAAAATTCAAACCTTGTGACATAAAGAGCAGCCAAAGGTAGAACAAGAAAACTATACTAAAGCCAGATTTTCAGGGAATAAAAACAACAAGTTAGGAATTATTAAATTACAGCCTCGTTGCAGTTCATGGCAACCCAGGTGGGTGGAGGGGGAGGACATTGTTCATGTAGCATCTGGCCTTTCGCCCTGGCCTGGATAGGAGCACGCACAAAGTAAAGTCGGAAGGCAGAGGGGCAAGGAGAACCACGGGGCTGGGGAACGGGCAGTTCTGATCAGTACGAATCAGAGGAACCAGTAGTGAGAGACCCTGGGAGTTCCAGCCTTGACAGCATCTGGAGGATCAGAATTTGACTCCCACCTCCTGACCAGACTGACTGCATCACAGTAATTTGTATTTGATGGCTGATGCCCCACTGCTTCTTTCTCCCATCTCTTCAGACACAAAGTAAATGCCGGTCTCGTTAAAATAAGTAGCTAACTTAGTCGGTTCTCTCCCCCCCCTCCCCGCCCCATATTTCAGTGGCAAACTACAACACTGCTTTTGTTTTAAGCAAGCAAATTCAGGGGCGGGGGAGGGATGTTCAAAAAAAGGCTGAAGTGTATTTGCATGCACTTGCAGGCCACACTTTGCCCACTAATCATCTAGATCAATGGATTTAAAAATTCTGATGAACTAAAAAGACATAGTTATAAAACAGGCAGCAGATTTTTTTTAAAAAAAAGTATTAAGTGTCAGATGAAAACAGAAGGTGGCCAGGACCATCCTAAAGTTGGGAGAAGCTTCTTGTAAGGCGATGCTGGTTGTAGGACATGAAGCATCTAAAAAGTATCTTTTAAGAGGTTTTTGAAAAATGAAGATGCTTACTGTTTCTGTAAGCCTTACACAGCTAGGGATAAAATGTTACACTGGCTCTCGCTGGTATTGTCCAATGGTTTGTTTATAATGCTCTCAGCTGCTCATGCACAATATGCAAAATTATTTTCTACCTACAGATGTACAGGAAGGACCCGTATATCAACGAGGAGCCCCCTCGGGCGAATTATGTCTTAAAACAGCCTGCCCAGAGGCAGGAGAAGGATTCCAATCTGACCTATGAACCTCAACCTCAGTACACGGAGAAACAGGCCAATAGAGATTACGAGCCTTTGGCATACAGATACGACTCCACAAACTACGTGGACCAGTATTCCCGTGGCTATGACCCTCGTCTCCACTATCAGGAGGATGTGCCTCCCTATGATGACCACTGGGCATACTATGACGAAAAGCCCCCCTACCAGCCCCGGCCCCCCTACGACGGCCAGCCTCCCAGAGACTTTGATCCCCGACCGAATGCAGAGGAGAGCACCGAACGCGGCTATTTCCCGGCCCAGCCTCGCTTCGAAGAGCCCCCTCCCGTGGCTTACGACAACCGGCCGCGCTACGAACATGGGCCTAAAAACTTCAACCTCACGCAGCTGAGGTATGAAGAGCAGAACCCGGCTGGGTATGAAATGCACGGGAGATACAAAACTGAGTCTCAGGCTTACTCCTCCGCAGTGCCCCGATCTCCCGAACCCAAGCATTACTTTGAGTCGCAGCCCCGAGGCTACGAACCCGTCCCCCCGCAAGGGTTCGGCGCAAAAGCAGGACAGTATGACCCTCCTCACAACCCATCCGGCGTGCTCCCTTCCCTTCCCTCACAAAGCAAACCCGAAGGTCTGCCTTCCACCAGTAAACCACTGCCGACCCAACCAGCGGAAGAGGAGGATGACCCCGCCATGAAACCGCAGTCCGTGCTGACAAGGGTAAAGATGTTTGAAAACAAACGGTCGTCGTCCCTGGAAAAAATCAAGGACTCTAATGAGCTTCCTGTAGTCAAGGTAAAGACTCCATAAACTTTTCTTTGTCCTTTTTTTATTTTTTTATTTTTAGGGTTACAAGTGCATGGGGTGGAGAAGTAACTACAGCTCCCATCGTCCCTCACCAATGGCTATGCTGGCTAAGGCTTATTGTTGTGTTTTTCTATTTTTTTAAAAAAATATTGTCAGCTGCTTTGAGTTCCCTGATCGGGAGAAGAGTGGCCTATAAATAAGATAGACAAACAAACAAATAAATAAATAAAAGTAAAAGGCTGCTGGGAGTTCCGCATCGAAGAAATAAATTTATTTTAAAAATAGTAAATTTTGTTTGTTTGTGCGTATGCATATGCAATATTCTCGAATGAAGAATTATTTATTCATTCTGTATTATTATTGATTCGGTGAAGATAAAATTAAATTAGGTGAAAAATACATTTAGAAAAATATTAGAAATTTAGAGCGTATTATTCATTATAAATGAATAAAAATAAAGTTCATTATATTCAATGATTAATACACATTCTAGATCAACTCCAGGATCCATGTACATGAGATTTATTGAAATATATCACTCTGTTAGCAGAGTCTCCTAGTCCCTGGCACCAGCAGCAGGAGCTTATGGTCCATGGAGGACAGTTAGTCAGAAGAGCACAAAGGCAGGGAAGGGAAGAGGGCCTTTAAAAATGACAGCATGTTTTGAGGTTTAGCAGGCAAGAGCCTCCGGCCTTCAAAGAAGAAAAACACTTTGCAAATTTTGTGGAATAAAGGATTCCCCTTCAAAATTAATTAGAAATTGTTTCCCTGCTTAAATGTACTCACATGCGGTTTTTTTTTTTCCAGTTTTCACACCACAGTGCCAGTTTCTAGTGCCAGAATTTTTTCTTTCTTAATTAATTAGATATATGCCGCCCCCTTAGTGCAGTGCCCTCTTCTGGGTGGTTCACAACCCATAAATAATAAATGTATAACAAAACAAAGGAAAGAGTTGAAACTCACTTTTGCTTGAGATCCAAAGTGGGAGGCACAGAAAGGGCTTGGCAGCCCACGTGCCCTCCGTGGGCTGTTATTGGCCACCCTGATTTAGACCACGATCCACTGAGCACACCCCTGCTCTGATGCGATGCAAGGCAGGGTCGCTCTATAGTGTCCTGCAAATGAATCTTTTCCTTTTCTTCTTCTTCTCAACATTTATAACTCTATTGATAAAGGGGGCAAAAATATTAAAACAAGAAATGTGTACGATGGGAGGGGAGGGAAATTGTATCAATATGAAAGGTTCATTTTGTCCATTCATTAGTTTTCTAAAATAGTATTAGCGTTCAGGGACCCCTAAAGCCAGGGCAGCTTTTTTCCACCTGGTCTAGATGGCTGAGGTTATTGGGAGTTGTCGTCTGACCTGTCTGGAATGTGCTAGGTTGGAAAGGCTGGCCTAAGTATTCTGAATCCTTGGGAGTAGCTCCTTTTCTTCCCTGTTACAGCCATTAAGTTCAGTAGGTCACATCACCACCTTGGGTTGGTGGATCCTCTCTTTGGAGATAGCCAAACCCTCAAACTTCACACATTTTCTAGAAGAGGATTCTTTGGGTGGAGGGCATATGCAGCCAAGATACCTCATGGGCTACAGATTTGCTTAGGTTTTTAAGAGAGTTTTCTATTCTGTGCCCTTTTTAGAAAGAGAAGGGAGCTCATTCAGAAGGAATAAAAGTATGCTGGTCTGCTGATGGGGCCCACATGGGTCAAGGGAAAGGGGGACAGGGAGAAAGGGGGTCTGTGTATCTGAATAAATGGAACGGCCTTGCACTGGTCAAAAAGGAATCAGGCTGCAGAGCAGGAACGAGAAACATTGCGAGGGTCTGTAAACCAAATCTGCTCAACTGTGAGCTGATTGGAAGGATGATGATGATAGTTATGTTACGTTTACCCTACTCTTTTAGCTGAAAGGTCCTTCAGAGTAGTTTACATGAGATTGGCCTAACTTACATGATTTTTCTGAGGATTCCAGAGGCAGCAAAGGAGAGACACTTAAAACAATACTGTGGACATGGTTGGACATAATGTTCAGCTTTTCAAGTCACCCCAAGCTTAAACCAGAGAGTTAAATAGATATTAAAATGCATCGCATCAAGCTCATGGGTAGCTTAAAAACAGAGTTCTTATTTAATGAGCTGCCCGTAAGGATCCTCTGTATGTAAAATAGTTCTAAAATGTTGGCAGGAGATTTCTTCTTCTCTTCAGTTTTGACCTGTTGTCTTGTATTTTTAGCAGCCGCCAGAGCTTGCACCTAAGCCTAGCCTCAACCCCGTGAGCGGTCCTAAACCTGTCTCTCAAAACCAGTATGAACACGACAAACCAGCGTACAGGTAAATGCAGAAGTGCATTGTTTATATGCAGGAGCTGGGACAGGCATGGGCTACACCTGTCTGGTGCTTATAATCTGATGTTCTGTTAGGAACAGATCTGGTTCTAAGGGGGAGCAGGAAAAAGAGGAGTAACTCTGATCAGACGGTTCTCTTGACCCCTTTAGTGCTGGAGAAAGTGGATGTGGAAATGGCTATAGCTGTGGGGCAGTGACAAGAGGGTTGACTTTGGCCTTACAGTATTATCAGAAAGGTTTTTAGATACTGTCTGTGAATGTAGATATATGATGTCATTCACTTTTGACTGGTGGATTAGGCTCCCAGGGTGAACAACACGAGTCTGTTCTTTAGCTTTTTGTTCCTAGTTTTGCTCCAGCATAGTAGCTGGAGAGGATTACTGGCCAAACAAAATCTCAGAAGAACTGCAGCATTCCTGTAGGCACCTGGTAGCGCCACCTGGGTAGGTGCCCCCTTGAGCCAGACCTGCAGCGTTTAAGACTACATGCCAGTTAGACTGCGTAGCCTACCAGTTCTGTTCCGGTGGTCCACAGACTGGATAACGAAATATGCATTTGTCCTTGTCCTTGACATTTTTCCCCCTCCTGGCACTGTCCAAATCCAGTTAACCAACGGATGTTTCTTCGGTTGCACGGCAGCTCTGATTTCTACTTGAGTTTCTGAATCCTCTTAAGAACACTTGAGATCTGTTCAGCCTTCTGTAAAATGTGGCTTTTTCCAAACAAGTAAGAAAGCTCCATAAGTGTTTGTTTGATTATTCCTGTGGACCAGGGCCCCAGAACCACAAAGACCTCAAGCAAAACCCCCCGAGGACATTGTTCGGGCAAACCACTACGATCCTGAGGAGGACGAGGAATACTATCGCAAGCAGCTCTCCTATTTTGATCGCCGAAGTTTTGAAAACAAGCCTGCCGTGCCGGTCCCTTCCAGCCACCATGCCGAGCCTGCTAAACCAGTTCATCTCCACAATCAGCTGAACTACTCAAACTACTCTTCAAAGTAAGTGTTCCTTCTTTCTCGCTTCATTCCTCAGGAGTGCCCGGTCTTCACCTTCGGTATTCTTCCAGAGGGATTATTGTAAAAATAAGGTTAACAGCTCAAGAAAGCAGAGGGGTTGTCATGGCAGCCCAAAACAGGGAATGTAAGGTTAAATAAATACACACGTTGACCATGTGTGCTTACTTTAACCTTACCGAAGGCTGTGGATACCGAAACAGCGGTTGCCGTCTTCCCTTTCCCCTGCAGCATGCACACATGCCTCACCCATACCTGCACACACACAGATCCAGAGAAACTGTTGGGCTTCCAGCCTCTCTCGCCCTGTGCAGAATGTGGAGGTGTCTGTAGCCAGGATCTCATGCTAGACATCAATGGGCAGAATCCAGCGGAAGGAAGAGGGAGAATTTCCCTTGCACTCTCCTGGGCACCCCAAAGACCTGCTGCAGAGGATTAAAACTCCAGTTTTCTGGCCAGTTTCCAAGGACTCATGGATGGGAAGGGAAAGGAAATTTGGTTCTGTCAGCACACCGTTGGATTTAATACCCTGCATTTATGTGACATTGCGTTTCTTTTTGCTTGAGAAAATATGCGACCCAGTATTTGTAAGTGCTTTAAAAAGAAATGCCATAAAACTAGAATGCTAAATATAATGCACCATAAACATGAGCAGGAGAAAAATAATAAATTACCCAGATGCATGATTCTAAACTCCATGGAATGCTGTATATGTAAAATGAAGCAAGCTATGGAACACTACATGAAAGAGGCATGATCTAGTAAACACTGTCTCTGTTGAAAATAAACTACAATGCTACGTTGGAGACCAAAATGTTAGGACATTTAAAACAATGACAGCAACGGGGTTCTTTCCTGTTGTTGTTTTAAAAGGACCTTCCTTCTTTAAAACGCAAGATAGCTTGTTTGCACACACCTTCAGCCACTCATGTTCGCTATAGGTCATGTTCCCTGCATCCTGCTGTTGATTGATGATCCTATGTTTTAAAATATAAATGAGATCTAAATAATTCACCACTCATGTAATAATGTAGAATCTTAGGCTGCCAGAAACAAGGGTAGTGTACATTTTTCATCACATCAGCTTCTTCTCCACTGCCACATTCCCAAATCTTGCTGTTGGTTTTCTTGTTCACCTATGTGTTTTCTCGAACGGTGCCTTCTGCAACTGGACCTGAGCGGCAAGCCATATTGGTCGGAATTAAAAGGAATTGATAGATACTAAGGAAGAACAGCAACTCATCTTTCCCATTTGTGTAACCTTCAAATAGCTGTCAAGTCCTCCCAGCCTGTATTGTTAGCTGTGATGTCACCAGTTATGTTATTGACTGTGTAGGTTACATGTGGAGAGCAGTGAGGTAGTAAAATTGACAGCACTGATTCAGAATCAAGGTGTGGGCTGCCCAGTTCCCAGGGCACTCCCACATTGAAAAAGGAAGCCAGAATTGTTTGTAGAAAACCAGTGCTTCAAGGACTGTAAATTACAGCCGTAGTCTGTGTGTTAGTTTTCTTCTTGCAGGATGCTGCCATGTCAGGAGCACCAAAAATGCAGGGCATTATAAAGAAAGATATACTTAACATCACTGTTTCCTTTGAGAGTTGCGGAGACAGAGAACACACCGTTTTCTTCTTATAAAAAAATGGCCTCAAGGAGAATCATCTGATCAGCTGGATATCTGTCCGTCAGTCTACCAGGGTTTTCCAAATCTCTTGTAGCCATCACCCATTTTATTCTTATGCTGTAAGATAGACAGGCTGAAATCTGTTACCGTGTGGGTCTGATGATATCATCAGCAATGGCGATTTTTCAGAAATTAAACATTTCTGACTGTGCTCCTGAGGATCCTGTGTCATTCCTTTCATCATCAGAAAGTAGCAGGGCGGGAGGGAGAAGTCTTTAAATACCAAAAATCACCACCTCCAGCAAAGCTGTCTGGCGGCAGCGATTTTCAGTAATTAAAGCTCCCCGTCCCATACGTGGTTTCCCTCTGATTAAAGGCATTCCATGGAACTCTTGGCCGCTAAAGAAGTCAGAAATTGCTTAATTTCTGAAAAATCGTTGCTGCTGCTGATGTCATCGGTCTTACGCAGCATAACATACAGCAACAGGATTTCAGCCACAAATTCATTTTAAGTGTCCCCCAGACCAGTGGGCTGGCAGTTTTTCTGTAAGCTGGAGTTGGGTCACTTGGCCCAATAGCCTGCTCCCATGTCTGGCAACAGCTGTCTCAGATTATAGCAGGGCTTCCCTGGCTCTTCCAAAAATCCCAGGCTGTTTTGACTCCATCTGTTGGAATGATATCATTGTCCACATAAGGGCAGAGCAAACAAGGTCAAAGGTGAGCAAAACCTCCTTGTTCTAAAGAGGAGAACAGAGCAGGAGGTATGCCCATTATCACACTGATGTTCCCCCAGAAGTGATGTGGGTTCTGCTGGCTCACAAAGCCTCTTGTATGATGGTTTTTCTGAGGGTTTTTGTTTTGTTCTGGTCTGTTCGTTGAAGGATTTGCCTAAATGCAAAGGAGTGCACTTTAAACTAGAATGACTATGTTCCTTTTATCCTATTGCCATTTGCTTTGCTATCACCTAGATTTCTTGGCTCTTACACTAGCTATGGCTACTTGAAAAGGAACATCAAGTGGTAAGAACACAGTTGGTGTGAGGATGTTGTCAAGGTGTCCTCTCCCCATTATCTTCTCTCACAGGCGTTATGTGCAGATAAAATTTTGAATGCATTTTCAAGGTGACTTGATCAAAACATGGTAGGGATTTGGCATTCCATTGGAAAATATCCATTTCTGGGGTGACATTTTGAAAATCTGAACTAAAAATAGCTTGTATTTTTCTCCTCTTAACCAGCTTAAAAATTATGCACATAAAGCTAGTTGTGGTTAAGCTTGTTGTATTTCTGAATAAGGTGGCATTGTAAATATTGAATGCCGAGTATATTTGGGAGTATTTCCTTTAAACCGTAGTACATGGATTTTTTGAACAAATGGGCCAATGTTGAGCCCCACTCTTAAAGACCTGGCTATCTAGCCGTCTATTAATTTGTATTTCCTTGCCCTAAGGAAAACTGAGCTATGGAAAAAAGTTGTAGAGTTGGTTATAACCAACACAGATTCGAAAATACACCCCAAATGTCATCTGTTTCTTGCTTGCCATCTACTTTGGTTTGTCTTACTAATCTTTCTAACAAATTAGTGTTGTTGTAAACTCTCCTTTGCTTTAAATATTACTCTTATTTTGTTTTGGAAGTTACAAAAAAGTTTTTAAATTTTATTATTACAACCATAGGTCAACCATGTTTGGTACACAAGATTAAAATATAACAAAACATAGTAATTACAGTCGGATCAAAACCAACTAAAATTCAGGTTACAGTTAAGTGTAAATTCTTAATCTAGCCAGTGTAGTGGTTTAGTCATCGGTTTCCTTATTGTACACACTGCGCTACAATATTTTGCAACCTTAGCTGTGGTTTCCCTTGAGGAGCCAGGCTGGAGGAGAGAAAACCTGTCGGGTCTGCCTGGATAATATTTTAACTTTGGAAAAATGAGTAAATTGCAGGAGCTCTTATAAAACGCACAGTACGATAGGACACGTTCCACAGTTTCCACCACCAGCAAGGGCGAAAGCATTGGTCGTAAGGGATGTGTAAATATCTTCCCTTCAGAAAGGCTGAAGGCAGAGTGTTGAAACAGGCTAGGGCAAAAGCTCTCTGATATCTAGCAGTTTCTATTTTATAAAGACAGTCTGCTGGGGTAAAGATCCTCCTACGATTCTCAGCAACAATATAATGTGCTCCATGCGCTTTGCCGAGTTGGAGGGCTGTATCCCAGATCTGTTGCCTGATCATCTCTTTAGCCTCCAGAAATCCCAGAAGCAACAGGGAAGGGGGGAATAAGCTATTAAGACCAAAAAAAAAAAAAAAAAAGGAATCCATGATAACATCAATACAGAGAAGTTAATCTTTGACAGGAAAAGGGGATGTGGCTATGGGAGAACAGGCACTGCTTCTGTAGGGGTGAACGGCTGTCTTTTCTCGTGCTGCTGATGGATGCAGCAGGCCCACGCCAAGTAAGCCTTTCCCTTTGGTTGCAGAATTGAGGACATTTGGAACTGGGGTGGGGTTCGCTTCCCGGCTTTAAGGCGGAAGAGGTAGCCGAGGTCCTGGGCTCTTCTTTTTTTTTTCTGCTGCACTTGCTGCCAGTCTCTTCCCAATGTGATCAGCGGTTGGAGATTTGGATTCCAAAACTTACGGAGAGGACCAGGTTACTTGCCTCCACTTTAAGAGAATGTCGGCTTGCCTGTAGTCCAGGATCCCCATTTTCAGAAAGAGCTGTAGAGAACAGTCAGGCCCAGAATCAGGAAAGAGCAATAGCCACCCCCACCCCTCCCCACCCCACCCCCCCAAAAAACTAGGAAGTCTGTGTCAATGTTGTCTGTTTCTTTTTATTTTCCTTGCTCTCCACAGGGGAAAGTCAATAGACATGGAGACTCTGGATCGGGCTGTTGGTGAAAAGCGTTATGAGACAGCCCCTCAAGTGATCCCCCCTCCCCCTGCACCCCCGGTGCAGTACACCCAACCTCAGTCCATTAATAACCCCATCGTGTCTCTGCAGCCCAAGTCTACGCTGACGGAAGGTGAGCCTGCATCTTGTTCACTTCGTTCTAATACTTGCATTCCAGCATACAGGGACAGCAAACTCTTTAAATGGCTAAAGCGGCAATTAAGGCAGCAAAATCCTAAACATAAGAAGCCATGCACCTGCACACATGATTGGCCCCGCTTAAAAAAACACAAGAGTAGCACCCCAGGCAAAGCCAATGGCCTCGAAATTTTTCAGAAAAATGGCCATGAGAAAAACAACACAAAAACCTTTCTTTGTTCCGTGGTCTTGATTTGAAGGCCAATAAAGAGCAGGTTGCATGAACAACAGCACTTTTCCCCCCCACCGCTCTTGTGGCCACTTCTGCCCCTAAGCAGAATTGATAAGCTTTGGTGCCAGTGTGGAAAGGCCATTTCATTCTGCAGCTTTTACTGTTCATGATGTACTCAAGGTAGTGATGATTCAGGATGGAGATGAGTCGGTGACCTATTTAAAGTGCAGAAACTCTATTCCTGAACACAGGATGTATTAAATCAACAGCCTTCTAGTCTCTTGGAACTGAAGCTAGAAGGCTGGAACTTCTAGGACATATCCATATATTTTCAAGAATCATCAAGTGAAATGTACCATTCTTAAAAAGTTGATCTCTGCACCCACGAATGCATTTAACCTTTTTTAATATTCCCACATGCAGCTTTTGTCTGTGAAAATATTTTGCAAGCTTCAAAACACTCTTTTGGCATCCTACATATGTCGCTTTCTCTCTGTTTCTTTGCAGTCAACTCCGTGTCAGACTTTCAGAACTCTACCTTGCCTAAGACCGAGCCCTCCCTGCCTCAGAACAAACCGGTTGCTTTCAGGTCTTCCAGCCGAGAAGACACTGTGCAGTCCACCTTCTACCCTCAGAAAAGCTTCCCCGACAAAGGTCCCGTGAACGGGACGGAACAGATCCCAAAGACGGTCACCCCTGCTTACAACCGCTTCACAACGAAACCTTACACAAGTGCTGCCCGGCCCTTTGAACGCAAGTTTGAAAGCCCGAAATTCAACCACAACCTCCTGCCAGATGAGAATCAGCATAAGCCCGAGTTGCCATCCAAATCTCAGAATTCTCCCCAGCCCCTTTTAAAAGCACACAGCTCATCTCAGCCGGAGTTTGACAGTGCAGTGGATACCTTCTCCATACAGGCCGACAAGCTCAAATATCAACCAAATAACATCAATGCTGTGCCTAAAGCCATTCCCGTAAGGTAAAGCTTCTCCTAGATGTGAAAGTGCAGTTGCTTCACATTCCATTTCATCTCATGGCCTCCCTTCTTAATCAATTAATGGTAGATTAACCCTTCATAAACTTATTCCTTTGGGGTAGGACGGAAAGCCACCTCCCTCCCCCCCCCCCCCCGAACACACCCAGACTCATCTGGTTCAAGAAGTTAGACAGAGTCAGACCCAGCTTGTATGTAGATGGGAGCCAGAGAACACTAGCAATCTCTGGTAGCGTTGGAAGACTTCCTGCCTGAAACCCAAGAGAGTCATCACTGCCAGTCAGAGTTGATAGCACTGAGCAAGATGGACCAAGGGGCTCACCCAGGATCAAGCGGCTTCCTTTGTTCCTGTGTCCTCTGTTCCAGTAGTTGTCAGCTGTTCATCTTCCAAATGGTTTGGACTTCAACTCCCAGAAGAACTACAAGGGTGGCCAGTGATCAAGTGTTCAGGAAGTTATAGTCCAGCAAAATCTAGTCCCCAAAATTAAGGACTGCCACTGTGTTCAGTCCCCAGCATCTCTAGCTGAAAAGATTTCAGGGAGCTAGGCTGGGAAAGATTGGGTGGTGTAGTGGTATGTGTTGGTTAAAAAAATCCAGTTTCAGCCATGCTTATTTATGAAACAATATTGAAAGCAGAAGACCTGGTTTAGAATTAAACACTGCTGCTCAACAACGATGGTGGCTTGTTAACAAATGACAAAGAGACAGCAGAACTATTTATTAGTTCATTAGAAGTATATTATTTCCTCCAGTGAACTTACGACAGCACACATGCCCTTCTTCCTCATAAAGTCGAACAGTTATAAAACTTTTACACACTTCATTTGAAACCTGCTGGCACTTTATTCTGGAAGATAAAACTGGTACAGAAGCACATAATAGAACAGTTAGAAAAGTAAAAATTTTCTTCCTCTTAATTTTAATAGCTTGTTTCATGTCAGCAAAAAATGCTGCTGGAAAAGCAGTCTGTCTCCACCTGCCAAAAAGACTCCTTTGCAACTGTGTTCAGCAGTTTTTACAGTCCCTGTTTGCAGTAGGAGCAGGGCCTGTAATAGCGTAAGAAGCGCAGTGGGCAGAATTTTACTTGATATATTGTTGAGCTGGAGAGGGCAAGAACGAGTCAAGGTTAGGGGCTACTATAGAGAATTCAGGGTTGGCTTGTTTTTTAGAGGGTCATTTAAGAGCATTTCAATATGCAAGAAGACGGTGTGGTGGTTTAAAGAGTGTTCCTGGAGTGATGCTGCTTATAAATAACCTGCATGTCCACCTGTTTGTGTATGTGTTCTTAATGCCTTGTGAATTCGCAGAGGGCCTATGCCACACAGCAGGGTCACATGCATATGCTTCACCTCCAGTTCTTTCGTCTGCTTGCATGATAAAGGACCATTTTGGTGTATGTACTTGCATTACTTCTAGTATAGAAGATGAGAGGCTGCAGACAGTTTGCGTGTTTTGCAAGATGCACCCATCTCCTCTGACTTGGGCATCTGGGGAAACCTACGAGCTGATGCGGTTTACCCAGAAGAAGCACAACTGTTACTCGAGGCAGTGGGTTTACAAATGTACTTGTCCTCTTTTGGTCTTCAGTTGATGTCATCTTCCTCCTGCGAACTAGCAAAAATAACTTGACCTCTGTCTGTCTGTCTTGATTGTAGTCCTTCTGCTCTAGAAGATGACGATGAAGAGGACGGACATACCGTAGTCGCCACTGCAAGAGGCGTTTTTAACAGCAACGGTGGCGTCCTCAGCTCCATAGAGACTGGAGTTAGTATCATTATCCCACAAGGAGCCATTCCAGAGGGAATCGAGCAGGAGATCTATTTCAAGGTCTGCCGAGACAATAGTATCCTCCCACCTCTAGACAAAGAGAAAGGTAGGCCCACACCTGGGGTCACGGTGTTTCCTTCAACCCACGTTTTGTTTCAGCATCTCATGCGCAAGAAGAAGAGGGTGCCTACCATCTTTTAAAGGAGAAGCAACCATTCTTCCTGGAAAGACCAAAATAGTTCTTCCTCAGGATCAGAGTGGTAGTGGGGAAAACCCACGGAAGGAGGTCTCCTTTTTCTGGTGTAACAAGCAACCTGAGAAGCAGAAAGCTCCTGGGGGGGTGGGGGTGGGACTGTCTTACTCCTTTCCATTTCTTGTTAGTAAGAGGGAAGCCTCCTTGGCAGCCTGGAGAAGTTAGGCTGAACTTTGACGTTACTGAGGAGAAGGAGAGGCTGCTAGAGCTCCTTGTCAAGGGGAAAGCGCCTTGCCTCGTGGCTTGACTCCCTGGTTCCTCTTAGTGGCTCCTTATCAAGAGCTGCTGCTGAAAGCTGTCCTGGGAGAGGTCGAGCCGGAACCTGCCCCTGCCAGCACAGAAGGTTTGATCTTGTTACGAAGGCTGCCACAGTCGATTTCAACAAAGGTGACGTTCCGTGGAGATGGAGGACGTTTATGTGACGTTTTAGTCCCATGTTGTCTTCACTGTCCTTCAGCCATCCTGTAGTTCCAGAAAGGTCTAGCACAAGAGTGGGTGGCCACCGAGAGGTGGAGGCGATGCCTGACCCTTTTCCACCCCACACAGGACCATAACATTCTGTTGCTTTTTCCCCAAGCAGCAACAGAGGATGGGAAAGAGAATAACTTGGAAATTGCGCAGGAAAAACCATAATCATATTGATTGCACAAGCCCCTTGAAATTCTCTTTGGAAAATAACTAGAAATGGTTGCTTGTTAGACCAGCTAAGTGACTTCGTTCTCCTTCGCTTTTTGGTTTTTTTGGAGTGTGGCTTCATTGTAATTGTGTTAGCAGTAAGTAGTTACAGGTAGTGGTCTTGCATGCTACTCATTATTTCCCATTTCTTTTTTTCCCCCTGATTGCCTCTTTGAATTTGCTGCAGCGAACAAATTGCTTCTTGGGTCACACGGCCTTCTTTGGTTTTACGATCTCAGCTAATCTCACTTTTCTGAGCTTCCTACTCTTCAGGTGCAATGCTGCGCATTTGTCGTCAGACACAAGAGTGTGACCCTTAACGTTTCTCCCTTTTCTCCCTTGACTGCAGGCGAAACGCTCCTCAGCCCCTTGGTCATGTGCGGGCCCCATGGACTAAAATTCCTGAAGCCAGTGGAGCTGCGCTTACCCCATTGTGCGTCAATGACCCCTGATGGTTGGTCTTTTGCTCTAAAATCCTCCGACTCCTCGTCGGGTATGCTGTCCTCCCTCTGTCCTTTTGGGGCTTTTGGGTGCTATCGTATAATTTAAAACTCACCTGCCTGAAGGTGACACTGTGTAATATAAAGATATTACTAAATCACTGTATTTGTGTCAGCTCTCCATTTCATTTTCATTACAAGTGTCTTTCTCACACTTACTCATGCTGCAAAAAATCATTGCAGAAAATCATGATTGGTAAAACCAAAATGACAAGGTAGATAATGTCGTCCTGTGCTTTGTCATTGGTCCATTCAACGGTGCAGTTATCTACCTTGTTTCCTATCTCTCACACTCTTCTGTCTCTTTTCTCTCTCCGTCTTTCTCTCTTTCTCTCTCTCAAGGACTAATACTGCTGCAAAACACTCAAAAATGAGAAAGTTACACTTTTTTTTTCCTCTTTGGTAAATTATGTTTGAGCAATTCTAACTGTAGTTTTGTAACAACTGATACGCAGTTCTTTGAATGACCGTGGAATGCTGTAGCAGTCCCAGTAAGCTGAGGCAAAACGTTTAATATTTTTGGTCATGCTTTCATGTGCAACCGATGTCATGTATTAATTTGGCCATTCAAAGAAAAAAGCAATCTGTCTTGCAGAAGAACCCTGTCTAACTCATTTTTGACACATTTGGGCTCAATGCACAAATTTGTGCTGCTTTCAAATTCTGAAATGTTGCTGAGAAATGGTCCTCTCCTCTATTTTCTTTCATAGATGGGTATGCCTGTATTCTTTTCCCAGTAGATACTGTGGCCCCTACTCTCTCAAAGGAGGGGAATTACCATTGGCTAAAAACCAGGGGAGAAGAATAATTAGGAAAAAAAAATAGATTTCTTGGGTAAATTTCAAGCAATTTCATGAAGTGGCTGGAAAGTTACAGCCGTGAGTGAAAAATGAGTCTCTTCTGCATATTGGACAAAGGGTGCGTTTCCAGGCACTTCAATAGCATTTTTGACGCCCTTAAATGTATACATATATGTATATGGTATATAAAAGCAATGTACTTATGTGTACAGTATTTAAATGTATTCGTATTTGTCACTAAATGTATTTATCATTTTCAATGCCACTATGTTGACACTGAAAGAAAAAGAAAGGGAAAGAACATCAGATTCTTCTCTGATTGGGGATCCAGTTATTTAGAACAATCTTGGCCGGTCGATTTTTACTGGTGTTCTATGCATGTGTTGCATGCAGCTATTTAACTCTGTGTTTAAAAAAAAAAAAATCAAACAAACCAAACTGGAAGTGCTAGAAAATGGACAGTTTCAAGTCATAAGGATCCAAAAGTTCTGCCACTTAATAATCTATATATCTCCTTCAAACCGTGCTTTCAATCATTTTGTAACTGATAAACCTGTTCATGAATTTTCTTGAAATGAAAGGCAAGAGGGAAATGTGCTTGTCCTGCATAATCTCTACTAATGTGAGAAAAAAACAGATCTTCCTTTCCAAGTTAGTCTACCTATGTGTGCTCATGCGGTGCTCTTGCGTGCCTGTGTGTGTGTTTCAAGGGTTGCCTCTTTCTGTCTGTACCAGAGCTATTAGTCCCTTGCAGCTAACATATTTAAATGTGGTGTTATATCAGTAATCTTGCTCCTTGAGACAAACTTCACAATTGGCCAACTCTGTCTTCTGATGTGTAAGCCATACTGTGTCTTAAATAAATACTTGTTTTCTCTCTTTTTTTAAAAAAAAAAGAAAAAGAAAAACATATATAAATATCTATTAGTTGGTTATGGGATCTCTTTCTCGCTCTCTCTTTCTCTTAAGCTTTTCCTAACATGTTTTCCATGTTCCTCTGTCTTTTTGAAACAAAACATTTGGTTATACATACTAACCTCTTCTGCAACACATTTTAAAAAGTCAGATGCACTGACACATTATCCCCCCAAATATATTGCCTTGTTTCATCTCATCTCATGGAGCAGAGGAGACAACTAACTCCAGATTCTGAATGGGCCACAGCACAATTGGTTAACTCCTGAGTGCATTTGCATTATTACATTATTTGGGATTAGATGGTCAGTGCAGAGGTTGTCCTCCTGTTTTCAAAAGGTGGGACAGAAATTTTAGCTTTGCTTTTTTCAAACTGTATTTCACTGCACATAAGGAAGATTTTTCTCAGATACACTCACACATGTCAGACTGTGCCTTCATATCTTTACAAACTGTTGATTACTGACAATTTGTAAATTGGGTGTAAATCTAGCTGAGACTAATCAAAGATCTTTTTCTCCTTGTTCTTTTTGATGGGGAGGGTCTGCTTACAATTGAAATGCCATTTTGGTGACTGAGAAAACGTCACAGGCTCTCATAACTTAGTATGTTAAGGAAATTACTGAGTATACCAACCAGCTCTAAGTCTGCCATTGCACTTGTACTGTCCACTCAAGGTATCATCCCTTCAGCATACTGATCATTGTGTACATCATGTTTGTTTCCATGAGTTTCTCACAAGAAGTGTGGAGCCTTTTGTCCTTTGTAGAGCTGCACAACATATCTATAGCCCCAAGCCCCTAAGGCAGTTTTATCTAACCTTGGTTCTGCCTGCTACTCCATAGGAACAAAGGGATTGTAACAGCTTCACAGAGAGAGAGTGTGTGTGTGTGTTATGTGATCTAAAGTGGTTCTGCCCCAGCAAAGCGTTAAGCTGTGTTTATATCAAATGACAGACGCTTGGTCTCTGCAAATGGAATGACAGTAGGAAATGATCAGATTGAAATTAATTAGGTTAATTTCCTTAGTCAAAGTAGCTCAGACAGTAAAACCTGCACTTCATTCAATTCTCTACCTCTTTACCTGTGATGGAACCTGCTTCCCGCCAAGTCACATAGGCTTGCAGTGTTAGACTTACGGTTCAGCACTCAGGATGGTCTAGAAGGCGGGAGAACACAGGGTGACCCTAGAGATGCTGCTGGACTGTAGCTCTCCTTCCTCAGTGTTGGATAGGCTGACATTGGGCTCATAGGACTTAAGAGTCCAGCAACATCTGGAGGGCCACAGGTTGCCCTCCTCATCTAGATGCAGCTGGGGCATAATATCTGCATTCTGCTAATTCAAGTACTTTAGATTGGTAACAAACCTTATGCCTCCAAATAGTCACTGCAACACAGTACTAAGGATGCTCATATTACATATTCAGCAGGTAGCTCTGAATAATTGGACAGGTTTAGATGAGCAGGGTTGGATGATGGTGGTGGCCTATGCATAGACAGAACAAGGAAGGTCTTAAAAGTCTATAAGAGAATTGCCCAGCTTAGCCTCTGATTAATTTGTCTCCCAAAATAGAGTGAAGCTTTCCAAGACTGTAGTGCCCATTGATTTCTTTTTCTTTTTAAACTAAAGCACAGTTTTGGTCTCCTTGTCTAGAATGTGGGGTAAGGAGAGGGCTGTGTTGGTTAGAAGCCACTCTGGCCATGTTGTCAGGGGAATGCTGGGGTTGTATGTAATTCAACATACCTGGGAAGTGTGAGGTTGCTGAAGGCTAGTGAATTTCCCCCCAGTGCTTTGGGTTTTTGCCCCTAGCAACTGCTTACGTGGTGAGGTTCAAATGCAGGTAAGTTGCCTGAAAGGCCCTTTTACTTCCAGTGAAAGGTTGCACTCATCCAATTTTTTGAGTAAGCTATTAGAAATGTCATCGGGCAGACCCCCTATCAGACAGCTTACCTCTGCTTGAATCCCACCACTTGGTTTTCTTAAATGTTTCAGGGAACGATGGTTATTCAGAATCCTTCTTGATTTTTATGAGGAAGGCTTTATGCAGTGTCTATTTTGGGATGCTTAAACTGTGTACACCTTAGTAAGACACACACTTCTGGAGAGAAAAAATAAAATTTGCAGTATTTGGTTCTGCAAGGTGGCTTCCTAACAAGAAAAAATAAAACATGCCAAGGATCAGTCGCAAAACATGCACAAATCCTTTTAATGTCCACCTGCCATTTCCAGAACTCTTTGCCGTTTCCCCAGCTTTAATCAGTTTCGAGTTAGTAAGTTAGAACCCTGAGTCGAAGCAGAAGTTTGTGTTCCTCGCTAAAATGGGAGGTAATTTCTGACAGCAAAACATGATCTTATTAACTTCTCAAGATACTGTTATTCCAAGATGTTCCACCTTTGAATGATAGATACTAAACTACTACATTGTTTTCCTCCCACAGGTGACCCCAAAACCTGGCAGAACAAGTCTCTTCCTGGTGATCCAAACTATCTTGTTGGAGCAAACTGTGTCTCAGTTTTAATAGATCACTTCTAACCCTTACGTTAGCTGACGGACCTTAAGTGTGAAACCAAGATTCTAGCAGAAAAGAAAGCAAGCGTTGCCTAGAACTGAACCATTTCCCCCCACCCCACCCCAAGTATTAACAGTTCTCTGTAGTGTTACGCAGTCTTTGCTTTGACTAACAAGGGATAACGAGTACATTCTTGAACCATGGTCAGGGTACATGCCGTTAATCAGCAGGGCGACAAACGACCCAGGGACAAAGGCAAGGTCTTTATGGGTTCCCTCTGACTTTCCTTAACCGGACACTTCTGATGCATCCTAGCTTAAAACTTTCTTAAACTAACCACTCAAGCAATGCAATTTACTACTACTACTACTACTACTATTACTAATTCTTATTATTATTATTAATTTTTTTTCAGAGGAACGGACTTTTGGTTCACAAACCACTGCTGAATTAGAGCTTTTTCTTACTCAGTTTTTTTTTGGTCTTTTTCTTTTCTTTTTATAAAGAAAACACCTTTGTGTGTGTTTAGTATATGCAAAGACTCTTGCGATCACTGTTTTCTTTCTGTTTTTTTTGTTTAAAAAACAAACAAACAAAAAATGGCAGTCTTGATGCATACGCCCACCAAGTGGAAATACAGTTTTTTGCTAGCACAATATAGAAGTTTTTCTTCCTCTGCTAAGAAGGGGGGAGTTACATGCACGTCTAACTTTAATTGTACAAGAAAAACACTTTTTTTTTTCCCCATTTGCCATAAGGAAAGAAAAAGAGCAAGAGCATGTGGGATGACTGTGGTTCCTGTGGCCTCCGGGGGTCTGTAAATTAACCACATCTACGACAGACACATTAACCAGCAAGGATGCCTTACCCTCATGTTTTTAACTAGTCTTAGCTATCATTGTAGTTCTCTGTACTACTAAGTTTGTTTGGCTTCTGTGCTTATGTAGATTAATACATCTTGAGAGAGGTTGAGACGTGGATTCATTTTGTGAACTGGCTCGTTTAGAAAGAGAGAGAGAAAGAAAGAGACAGATAGATACACTTGTTTTTGCGCTGATCTACCAGAGGAGAAATCTGAAGAACATGATGGTATGTTTTCTGCTATGCATTTTGAAAATTTATAGACATTATAGATTGCTTGTATATAACTCGTGCATACCACTTTTGTTCTTGGTTTGTAAATTAACTTTTATAAGCTTTACCTTTTTATATATATAAATATATATAAAAATACAAAACAAAAGTTTCTTAATATCTTTGTACTCTCATACCTTTTGAGCCTTCAACTTTGACATCTTGCAGCAATAAAAGCAGCATTTCTACAGTACATGAAAACAAGGACTTTTTTAAAAAGAATATGCACAAAGTTGTTACCTTTTTAAGTGCTGCATTTAAAGACTAACTCGGAATTCTCTAGTTTGATTACATTCTTGAAAAACAAAAGTATCCCTACTGTAATTTTGTGATAAGGATGCTGTCCTATGTGCCCTGAAATGTATTTTTTTACTAATAGACAAATTATTATGGCACATCAGCACTATTTCTGTTTAGATAATATACCACTGCATTCTGTTAATCAGTTATTTAGCTATTCAGGTGTGGCTGATTTTTTTTTCTTTGCCGTTATTAAAAACTACACATTTCTAAATATACAGAATAAAAACTGTTTTTAAAATAATAGAAGATTTCCAGTATCTTCTTCTTTCTGTCTAAAATGCATGTGTGTGCCCAGTTGAAAATCTTGAGCTCCTGATTCACTCACATTTTGCTTTGCATCAAGAGGACAAGCCTTAGTTTGAGATACATTTGTGACCCAGAGGATGGGTTGCAGCTGATGACTTCACCGTCAAAGCTCTCCGAAAGAAAATGCTTTCAAAGATGCTGCAGAATTAGATTTGCACCCAGAGATGAGACATCTTAATGTTGGGAATGGCTTTACCACATTAAAAAGTTGTTTTGATTTGAACAGATTTGCAAACTGCTATATACAATAACTAATGATGTTATTGGATTGATCAATGAAATAAGGAGAAACAGCAGCAGTTAGGTAAGTGGCACATTCTGCATTAAGAAACAGATAATAGCATCTGCCCACTTCTTACCCATTATGTGGTCCACTCCCCCACTTCTAGAATTTGGTACATTTATTTTAGGGGAACTAAGGTCAAAAACATGACTTTCCTGGGATGTTCTAATATGCCCAGAGTTGTGAAAGGAGAAGATTGATAGATTTGAAATTACACCTACGGCCCTGATTGATGAGCCAAAGAGTTTTGTGAGGCTCTGTTCTTCCAAGTACCAAGTGGCATATGTGCATATTTACTATCTTCAGCAGCAGGGAACTGGGTCTGTTGCCCTATACTTCTGAACATGGTGTTGCAGTACAGGTTGGTATTTTGTCCCCATTCTGGGGAAAACGGGGACATAGTAGAATCATACAGCGCAGCTCTTTCTGAATGGATGACTGCCAATTTGAATGCTTGCATGTGTAGAATAATTATGCATATAAGATTCAGGAGTCTGTTGTATGTGTGAATACGAACTGCAGAATAATTGCAGTCTAGCCTTCCCCTGGGCTTGGGTGGTGTTTTAAATGTTAAAACATTAAGTTTTCAGTGGAAAGAGCTGCATGGTCTGATTCTTCTGAAAATGTAGTTTGGCTCTGGAAATCTGAGCAGGTGGTACCTAGGCTTCGTACGTATTTTATGCTTTCTTACTGAGTGATGCGAGTGCATCGGTGTAGTCTGACTCTACTGGACTGTAAACTTCAGTACACCTATGACTAGAAGAGTGTGTAAATTCTAAATGGGTTTGAGCAACTGGGTTGGCAAAAGCAATTCCTCTTTTCAGTAAATCAGTCTTACTCCGCTAGTGGGGTGCTTTGTTCTTCCTTTTCTGGATTCAGAGTATGCCCACCAACAGCTGTCTCTAAGCTCCTGTGGGCAAGGGTATGATATGACTTGGGCTGTAGGTTCCTGTGTAGTCATTGGGCCGTTCCGGACTTCCATGTGCTAGGCAAAATAGGCGTGCAATATCACCTTTCATTGGTTTTGCACCAGTATTTTATCTCTAGGCACTTGACCAAGAGACTTCTTTCTTCAAGAAAATGAAGACTGGTGTGTTGTCACAAAAAAGCATGGAACATGTCTTGGATTTAGCTCTACCTTGAGCTGTCTTGCCACCCCGAAGCTGTAAACCAATCTGCACCAAAGGAGAAGATGTTGTGAGAAAATCGGGCTAGATCTGTACTCGAATTACTGATTGACCATCGTTTTTATTATGGCATTACTTGCTTCTTGTTCTAAGGTGTTTTTTTTTTAAAAAAAAAAACCAGGTAAATTCTCAAAAACATGCATTGCATAGCTAAGGTGAGCAGGAATGAGGGGGCGATGTGTTGCTAAAATATTAAGAGGCGGGATTTGGTTTGTTAGCTGTGATTGCAACAGCAGGAGATGGTTTTTGAGCATTGTACTGCAGTGCTATGAGTGCCAACATTGGTATCCACAGACAAGAAGGAGGTCCTTGGAGGCACAGAAATAAGCACATTGGATGTCTGCTTATCTAAGAAAGAAAGAAAAGATGGCAGGAAAGCTCACCTCAAGGTAAGTGGGCATTGCATAATGGGGGATAAAGCCATGAGTTTCCTAGACCTGGAGAAACAGTGATGACAGGAGAGGTGGAGACAATATTCTCAGGTATTAGTAGAATGGATTATTTGTTCCTATGATAGGAAAAGGGTGCTTACTTTGTGGGAATTGGAGGGATAAAAGAAATACCTTTTCTCTTCTGTTGTACAAGTCCCAAAGTCTTCTCTGAACCAGGTCCTTAACCTCTTGCATCTTAACATCCCATTGATCACTTTATCAAAGAACCTGAATCCCACCATTGCAGAAATGAAAACACCCAATGATTCCAAGAAGGAGATGCCTCTGTTTATAGGAATTCTCTTTTTTTTAAAAAAAAAATCTTTTGTAATAAATTAACAGCAGAGGAAATGGGAAATGAAGAAATCAGGCAACGCTGTGTCAACAATTATGATCTTTGAACGTTTTTTCAACTCTTTGGAGATCGCTTTCTGAACATTGTCTCCTTCCCGGCCTTCCAGGGCAGAAGATGGCAACCATCGCTCTAAGTGATCTGCCTGCAAAATGCGAGGTGCACTCAGCAGTGTCAAAGCAAACTCAGGCTGTTGTCCCCAAGTGCTCCCAGTAAGTGGCAGAGAGACCTGGGGCCGGGAGGAGCAGATGGTCCTCCTAATCCGCTCCATTGTTCTCCCAGATATTCCTGCTCCTCTTGACGTGCAGTGTCAATAATTTCCATCCACCCTAGTGACTGTTGGAGACGCTTAGCAGTGGTGTGTGATGTTTCTTGTCTTTGGATTCGTCTCAGGTGTCTCTTGATAGTCATCGAAGCTAATATCTTTTTTGCATCATAGGAATGCTGCTGTTTTTATTCAATTTATATCCCAACTTTCCTCATAAAAGCCCAGGGAAGCCAAACAACTCCTCAGAAAACAAACATTAAAATCACAAAATACAGGCGTAACATCATAACTATCTAGACTACAGAGTCAAACTTAAAAATACAACCAGAAAAATATATACAAACAAGGCTCAGTCAAAGACCAATCAGACATTTCCTCATTGTCTAGAATCTTGTGCGAGTAGATGTGTTTTTAACTGTGACCTGAAAGACAAATGCATGAAGGAAAACTGGATCTCTTAGGGAAGAACCAGAGTGGCACCACTGATAAGACCACACCACATGTAGAAACCCTGTGGGCCTTGGCTACCACAAGCAAAGCTTCAGCTTCTGATTTTACTATTTTAATGATTGACTGGTTGGATCAGTTGTTTCTTTGGCCTCTGGTAGCCACAATTCTCCAATACTTTGGCCACCTCATGAGATAGAGAAGACTCCCTGGAAAAGACCCTGATGTTGGGAAAGTGTGAGGGCAAGAGGAGAAGGGGACGACAGAGGACGAGATGGATGGACAGGGTCATCAAAGCGACCAACATGAATTTGACCCAACTCCGGGAGGCAGTTGAAGACCGGAGGACCTGGCGTGCTCTGGTCCATGGGGTCACGAAGAGTCGGACACGACTTGACGACTAAACAACAACAACAAGCTACAATTCTGAAGAATCTTTGTGAGGCAGGTAACATGTGCATGCACACACACACTCATATAAACAGAAGTTACTGAGTGCAAAAATTCCAGAAGGACATCTTCAACAAACAGGCTTCATTGTGAAAGCCTTTAGTGCTTACCCAACTGTAGGTCTGAGCGTTGGGATTCTCTGAACGTGCTTGGGCTGCCACTCTCATCATCCTTCCCCTGGCCATGCTAGCTAGAGCTGATGGAAGTTGCAGTCATCCTATATCTGGAGGGCCACACTTTGCCCGCCTCCACCCTCTGTTCCTAGGTAACCAGTTATGTTCTTGGAGAGTTTTATGTTCAACTGTAGTTTTTTTATTTCTGAACTCAAGCCCAGTAAATACATTGAGGCTTAGTTGACATCTCTTCTGGTACTGGGTTAGTCCCAGATCAGCCCTCAAGTCTTGGCCTGCCAAAGAGCTTTATGCATGTATTTATTTAATGTGTCACCTTTCTCCCAGGTGTGGGAAGCAAGGTGGCTCACAACAAGGTTGAAATGTAAGCACAAAATAAATGTTTTAAAGAAGGTTATGCAATTAAGTCCTTCAACGGGAAGCTTTGGAGGTTGAACCTGAGACCTGCATGCAAAAGAGCAGCTGTACCACTGATGGACGGCCCCTTGGAGCAAATTGTCCGTTCAGGGAACTAAGAATCATAGAAGACCTGTTTGGACTGGAACCCTGGCCTGTCCAATGTTCTGTTCACCCAGCGGCCTCCCAGTAGCTCCACTGTGAAGCACCCCAGCAGGATGTGGAAAAAGCTGAACCCTCTGTCTCTCAGTCCTTGTACCCTTTGACAGAGATGTCTCACTTCTGAGAGTGGAAAAGATATATACACACCCTGACTTTGTAGCTGTTGATGGCCTTCGTGTAGACATCCAGTCCCTCTGAGAGATTTTGCAAATGCTGAGAAAAGTATTTTTGCGCCACCTACTGTCATACCATTCCATAATGCTGCATTTCCCCCCTGAACAAATGCTTTTGTGTAAGGGAGAGGAATACTGTGTAAACAAAGCTTGAGCTAGCCTGCATGAGTTCTGCATCAAAGGAATGGGGTTAGAAGGTGCTTTGAAGGTCACATAGACCAACCCCTGCTTGGTGCAGAAGGTCTGTGGGTAGACTGCAGCTGTAGCATTCAGACAGATGGCATTTGCTTTGCTGCTGAGGAAAAGCATCAGGCGTCGTGGACGAGAGCCAGTGGTGTAAGGAATCCAGCTGCCTCGAGCAATGAACCTTTTTTCCTCATTTCCTCTGCACCTCCATTATTTAATGTTAATTGCCCACTAATTTGTCAAATTGCAGGCATATGTTGCTTATTCTGTCAAACTGCCTGCATTGATGATGGACGGGAAGGCTCGCCCACGCAAGCTGCGTTTTGCAGATGGCTGTGTTGACTGTGTTGCCCATGAACAGTGGCAGAGGCCTAAACACCACAAGGATCACCATGGGGGAATTAGCTAGCAGGCAATTGAAAGCAAAAGGAAGACCGAACACCACCTGAAAATTACGAGCATCTTCTATGTGCTTATTGGTTGGCATGGATATGGCAGGAGTTTGAATTCATCAGATTCTGAATGTAGGCACTCCTGCCCGTTACAGGGTGGCTTTGTTCTCTAAAGTGAGTCTCATGAAAACCTTGCTTGGCCAGCTAGGTCTTTAATCTGGAATACGTAGCTCTCTGAAAAGAAACTAATAATCAGTGCAGTCAACCACTCTTTAGTACCAGAAAGACTTTTTATCACCGTGCATGTATGAAATCTTAGTGCTAGGATGTCCATCTCATCTCCATGTGGCTGCTTGTTGAACTACAACCACAAAAGTAATAATCAGTGTTTCTGCTTTTTTTTGGACCCCCCATCCCATCCATGTCTAGCTCAGTTAATACTATTTTTACTTCGTTTATACCCCATCATTCTCCTAGCAGAGTGACCCAGGCTGGCTTATAAATCATATTAAAACAAGTATTAAAATAATTAGAAGTGCAATGAGTGGTAGTATTAAACACAAACATATGACTCACTTAAAAGTACTAAATAAACCCCCTTTAAAATAATTAAAAAGCCTATTTAGGAAGAGAAAAGGGATAGCGGTCCAGTTAAAAGCTCTTCCTTAGAGCAAATTAAAGCCTGCCTAAAAAGAAAGGTCTGCGCCTGCTGAAGGAGGGCCAGCTTGGGTCTCTTAGGAAAGGATGTTCCACATCCTCAGAGCAGCTACCAAAAAGCCTGCCACCCTCCGCCATGCTTGCATGGAATGTGCCTGTGGGGAACACTCCACAAGTCAGAGGCAGTCCATAAAAACATAGGTCGAAGGAAACGTTTTGGTCTTTCACAGGTCACACGGTTCATTCGTTGTGCAGCACATCTGCAGCCCTTGCAGATCTAAACAAAGATTCATGAGCTACTCCTCCTCAGTGGCAAGAATGTACACTTGTGGTCTCTAGGCAACCACAAAGCAAATCCTACACATCCCCCCGCCCGCCCCCACAGGCATTTCTGCTGGAGGCGATGCCATGGGTTGAATGCAGGTGATCATGAGCTTGGATACATTGTGCAGGGAAGTCCCTGTTGCTAAAGAGCGGTCAACTTGGGGTCACCTAAAAAGCTTTGGAAGAGGTAGCCCTGTTAGTCTGTGCAAGCCTAT
Source organism: Intellagama lesueurii (assembly GCA_037013535.1). Lineage (NCBI taxonomy): Eukaryota > Metazoa > Chordata > Lepidosauria > Squamata > Agamidae > Intellagama > Intellagama lesueurii. The sequence continues at coordinate 24,106,122 of JBAJHW010000011.1, forward strand.
CAGGCAAAATCCAAAGAAAACAAGAGAAGACAAAAATGTGGTGCCTGAAAGACTAACCATTATATTCTATGTAAGCTTTCGTGGACGTGTCCACGTGGCCAGACATATAGAAAGAGAATGAAATGTTGAATCAGTTTCATACTAAATATTCATTGGCTCCTGGATGTATGGTTACATTTACATGCAGTCATTTATGGCTTACGTTGTTTGCCTAAAAAGCTTTTGTGGCTCAGTGAAGCTTCAAACTTGAGCGTAGGCCATCAGGTGTGCTTGAAGCACAACTCCCACCCTTCCTAGTCAGTGTAGCTAATGGGAGTCACCGTCCAGTAACATCTGATCCCAAGGATCCATGGTCCCAGGGCACGGCTGCAATCACTACACTACAGTGGAACCCTTAATTTAGGCCTAATTGGAGCTACATATCATTTGAGTTTGCCAACCTAGCAGTTCGAAAGCATTTAAATGCGAGTAGATAAATAGGTACCACCACGATGGGAAGGTCACGGCGTTCCGTGTCCAGTCGCGCTGGCCACGTGACCACGGAAACAGTCTACGGACAAACGCTGGCTCTACAGCTTGGAGACGGGGATGAGCACCGCGCCCTAGAGTCGGACACGACTGGACTAAATGTCAAGGGGAACCTTTACCTTTACCTATAATTTGAGTTTAGTTTAGACCTAATTGGAGCTCATTTGTCTTGGCCTGAAATGTCCTCAAGTTCTTCCTAAAAAATAACATGAAAATCTTGCCTCAATGCCACATCCTGATCCCATGCACAGCAGACTGCTCTCAGATACGATATGCTGCCACCTCTGAGAATGACCCTGTACTTCAGTTGGTAGAAGTACTTTCATCAGAGTATTGTCTGGGGTTTGCTTTTTGAGAAGACACAACCTCATTTTCACTTGGTTTGTGCTGGCTACTACAGGCGACGTCATGGATCGCCCTAAGCAGCGAAGTGGGTTAGGAGTACACACCACGTCTCCATCATACTTGAGCTGCCAATTGGCTTCTACATTTTTGCACATTTAAGTTACAAGTGCATTCAGTCGAACATCCTCTGGATCTTGCTTTTGTAAATCCTGCCTTCTTCTGAAATTGTCTCTGCTTTCCCATTTAAAGCTTCTTGTCCCAGCACCCATATTCGCTGAAAACTTGGTTCATCTTTCCCTGGGCACTTGATGTGTGCTGGCTTCTTGACTATCTGCCTTTATGGCAACCAATTAAAGAGGGTTAGTATCCCCATTTCCCATTTCGGTCTGCCTAACCCACAGAAATACCAGCACTGTTTGGAAGATGGTTCCAGTTCAGCATTCCCAGCCTTTCTGTGTCAAAACCAAGAAAACAAGTCTGTGAAACCTTGCGATTTTGGTCTACATGGATTAAAATAATGACCTTTGCATTATTCATGTCTGCAGCAGCATGTAATGTACAGGAAATGAAAATCAGAAGCCGTCAGGCTTTGTGAAGAGAAAGAAAAGAAAAGCCTTTAACTACTGAAAGAAGTGTGCCGAAAATTGGACAGTGTTTGTCGTGTGGTGGAAGTTGTCATGGAAGCTTGTTTGTAAAGCCTTCTGAGCTCCTTGTATTATGAGGTTGCCCCATTAGCATGGTGAAAGCCAGTGGGGTACCATGATTTGGAGACTGGGCTGTGGCGGGTGAGGTTCATGATCTGGGCCCTGTTAAACCAAGATGTGCACTCCTGAGCCCTTTCCTGGTTTTAAGCATGTAAGATGGTGGTCATGATGTGGGATGGTGTGCATATAAACCCTATCTGCACCTCTTCCCCACACCGAGAAGTAACACAAACCTTGTTATCTTCACCGCAAAGGTTGCAGAGGTGCTTAACCATTTTTCCACCTTATCAGATGGCCAGACAGACACCATTGGGGCTTGTATTGGGATCCTGTGGACATGTATGCACTGAATTGTATGCTGCATCTTCTGTGTAGGCCAGGGGAGGGCAACATGCAGGCACCCCACCTGATTTCTGAAGTTCACCTCTGAGCCTCTCTCTGCCACCATTGCCACCACCCAACAGGGCTACAAACACACATGCACTCTCTCTTTTGCCTTCATAATAACCTTCGTTGGCTTCTGGAGGAGTAGAAATCAGCTCCCAGATCCATCAAATTTCCTCACATTTGCTGTGGACTATAGAGCATTCTTTAGATACCCACATGCACTCTCTCTCTCTCTCTTTCATTCTCTCTCTCTCTCTCTCTCTCTCTCACACACACACACACACACACAACAGTATATGCATGCACAACAGTATAAGAAAGCTTCCTATTTCAGGGAGTCATCCTACCTTAACAAACACTGTGGTCCTGATCACTGTCCTTTGGCTCGGGCTTGCCTCTCACCACCTTGTCACCTGGTTTGCCCTTTGACTCCTCCATCTCTTGTCCAAGAAACAGCCCAGGCATTGGCACGCGGACTGACTTTTGCATTGGCCGCTTATCATTGTAAACTGAAGCCCAACTCAACTCTTCCATTTCCCGTCATCAGCCTGTAGAAGAAATGAGGAGATGGGCAAGCCAGATGTCTTGAGTTTTGCACAGATTTCTCTCTGCATCTTTCTCTAGCATGATCCACGAGGTGGCAGTGTGTAGCTGTGTATTTCACACCATTTATTATCGCTCCAAACTACATTTTCTAAAGCAATCAATCTCAGACTTCTGGTTTTCTAAGGAAAGTATTGAGTGCCATTCTGCACCATTCCCCTCCTTCTCTCATCTCCCCACTTTTTCCTTTTTTTTTCCTTTTGTGCTGACTAATGTCCTGCCTGCATCACCATCTGTCACCTCCTCTGGTGAGGGTTTGGATTTGCTGCAGCTCATCCAAAATAGCTTGCAAGGTAGCAATAGGTAATCTCAGGCCAATATGGGCTTCCTTTGGTGAAGGAGAAACTGCTCTTGGAACCTCCAGCTGAGCCATTCCTGCCACTTGCTGGTCAGCTAACATTGGGAGATTTTAAGGCAACCTTTCATATGAGGACGATAACCTTCACAGCCAACCATAGCGGGAATGATGGGAATTGTAGGAAAACCTGCTGGATAGTGCGGTGGTTTAGGTATCTGGCTGCAGAGTCAAAGGTTGGGATTTCAGCTTCCTACGGTTCCTCCTTGACAAGGGCCTGGACTCAGTCCATCGGGTCCCTTACATACAGATTGGGAATCTTTGCATCAGGGTTGGTGCTGGAAGGGGGAACAATTGTAAATCACTACCCTAGTACAGTAGTAATTTGCATACAGAAGACCCCAAATTCAAAAGATGTCAGACTGTCCAATAAAAAGAGTATGATGCATGGGCAGAGAGGTTGGAAACTAGTCAGGACTAGTCAAGAGCTGACAACACTGGACTGGATAAAAAGATGGGAGTCTGTGCTGTGTTGTAAGGCAGATATGTTGGATCTGTGGATGACTACGTAGAGTAGGAGTGGAGAACATCCTTTCAGCCCAAAGGCCATATGCAACTTCAGAGTCGTCATTGAGGGCTGCTTTCTAGGATACAGTCAAAGCCAGAAGGATGAGCCCAAAACAAGTAGCATATTTTTGGCTTAAAGCTCCTACTGCTAGTACTTAATCCAAGGGCGATCCCACCATTTGGACAGATGAGCTGATTCCAGCAATTCTCCCAACCAATAGAAGGGCAAAAAATTATCCTGAAGAGTTCACAAGACAGGATGTTGGGTAGCAAACTACATATGGCTAGTTCTGCATCTGGTGAGCCCACCATCTACCCTGCTGGAACCAGTGAGAATAAACTGCCATAGACTAAGCCTTGTGAAATTGTGGAAAGGTACCTGCAAAACCTGGGACAACACCAGGTGATGGTCTCAGTGGGGGGGGGGGGGGGAAATCCCAAGAGGGCCAGATTCTGACCTGGAAGCCCATGGTAACCCTGCTTTGTCATAGAAACTGCATGTTCAGAAACTGCATATGCAAACAAATACTCCATGTTTCTGCATACAGGGGAGAGGACAACTGAAACCATCTGATCATCTCCTCCTGGGACCGGGCTACTTGACTGTGTAGAGTTTGGGTCAATCCAGCATGGCTTTTATTTTGGGTTTTTTTTTTCTATTCCATTACCTTTGTGGCTGGTATTGTAGGAGAAACAGCAAAACAGGTCTGGTACCTCTTGATCCTGCAATACAGATTTAAGCCAGTTGGCCTAGTCTTTCTCTCCAGCTCTGTGATGGGAGACAAGGTGTGAGCAAATAGCCTTTCAAAATGATCTATACCATTTATAAATATTTGAGAGGTGTGTGTGTGCATGCACAATTTTACCAAACTTCTTTAAGATGAGGAGAAATTGTGCCACAGTTCCTCGGGAATTTCCCATTAACCACAGCCCTTCTTTCTGTAGTCATGGTAAAGGTAGCAGCAGCAGTGCAAGCTCTTGTCTGGCTTCCATGTTGCGTCCTCTACCATGCCTCAAACCTAGCACTGTTTGTGGGTGCACGGTGTGAACTCTGTAGCAAGGTACAGGAGGATGTCAGCAGCCTGCAAAAAAAGTGAAGGCTATTGAGAGAAAATTCTTTGTGGTTATTTCATCTTATTAAGACTCTAAAAGCATCTTCTTTTTGAGACTGCCTTCGAAAAGTGCTCAGAAGCTGTGACTGTTGCGGAATGCTGCAGCCAGACTGCAGACTGAGAAGCATACAACACATTTGTGATAATCACCTCGAAGGACTATTTCTGGGCACAATTCCAAGTGCTGGGGGTGATCAGAGAACCTTCTGTGACTTAAGTCTAGGCTGTCTGAAGGAAACTGTAAAGGCAGAACAACAAACAATTCCAACAAAAAAAGAGAGGTGGATGACAAAAGAAAAGATCAATGTGTTTTAATATCTCAGTGTATTCTGTATTTTACTGATACATTTTTATTCAGCTGCCATGGGTCCTATTTTCAGGAGGAACATGAGATATAAATGCACCTTGTGGCGCAGTGGTTAAACGGCTGTATTGGAGCCAAAACTGTGCTCACTACTGGGGGTTCTATCCTGGGTAGCCAGCTCAAGGTTGACTCAGCCTTCTGTCCTTCCGAGGTCAGCGAATTGAGTACCCGGTGTGTGTGTGTGTGTGTGGCAATGTGTAGCCTGCATAATTCACTTGTAAACCGCCCAGAGACTTCTTTAAGCACTATGGGGTGGTATAAAAGCAGCTCGCTTTTAATTCATAAATAAACAAAACTCCCAAACATTTTCTGGAAGTATTTTGAAAGTTTCAGCTGTAAACAATGAAATCTTAGCACATTCACTAAGCTGCCATTCCATACATCACATCTGGCATAAAACTGATCCAGCTTGGTAACATAGATGGGGTTTCAGTGGCATGCAGTCCGTAAAGGATGTTGCCACCAGTTTTACTTTTTTATGGGGTTTTTTTTTGGGGGGGGGGTGGAGGGTCAAGCCATGGCTTCTCTTCACACAGCCATGCCAGCGCTAAAATTACCATCTTCTATATACTGCTACGTTTATAGCTCACAGAGAGAAGACTGACAGATAACATGCTCTCGGTAGACAGAAACAAATGACACCTCGTGAATCAGATGGAGATCTACCTGTTCTTCTCGGTGTCGATTCAAGCTCAAAGGGGCGTTTCCTGCATGCCTGGAGCAGTGCCATTATATTTCCTCATTTCCCACTTGAGCAGTTTCTTGAAGGCAAAGAAGAAACAAGAGGACACAGGAATATAAAGATCTGGCACTTCCATTGTTTGGACTCTCCACAAGAAGTGAGTGAACAAAGCAGTGCAAGGCCTAGATGAAAGGTATAGTTTGAAAGCAACTGTTGTTCAAGTTTTAAGAGACTACCCAATGATGCTTGGTGATTATGTGGTATCTTCCATGAGACCATTAGGCTGCTTCCATGTATTCTCAGTTACCTTTCCCAAGAATCCTTTATAGTAGACCAATATTATGCCCCTGCTGGGTATTGTTTACTTGGAAGGCTTTATCTAGGGGACACTGCACAGGATATTGCTGTACCATCAGAGTGTATATTCTCATTTTTGTGGAAAACCCTTCAAACTGCTCCTCATGTTCCAGCAGGGGAGAGGTATGTATTTTTCTGTCTGTAATTTAGCTAAATAAGATATATCTCAGATTTGTAATTTAGCTAAATAAGGACACTCTCCTAGGAATGTTATCCTTTCATTGGTTGCACAAGATATCAGACCTCCTTTGATTTACTGAAGACCAGAGTTGATGAGTTTCTCCCTCCAGTGCTCCCATTAATGGTATTATAATATTGTTTCATGGGCTCTACATTTTTGTTTCCTTTGTTAAAATCCACAAGCCATCTTTAAAAATAAAACTTCACAGTGTCAGGAGTCCATATCTGGAGAGCTACCGGTGCCCCACTTCTGGTTATATAGCCCAGTTCATAAAACACTGAAGAGACAATAAGGCAGCAGAGACTGTATGTTAGGAAATACATACAGCTGCAGCTGAAAGGAGCAAACATTTGTATACAAATGGTCTAGAAATAAACATGCCTTGGGGAAAGATGCAGGATGTTCTTGGGTGTTGTGGGAGAGGAGGGAATGGAAGTCCCTGTTGTTATGGGTCAGATGCTGAGATGCTCAGTTTGTGATAATACCAGTTCTAGTACTGAGTTCTATTTGAAAGAGACATGCCCTCTTACTCATCTTCACTCTTCCCCCACCAGAAGTCCACTGCTGATTGTAGCTGCGCTGGTACAACCAGACTTGAAGTTGTGCATTGCAACTTGCAATTCTGTGACTGATGGCCTCAATCCAGGTTCGGGAACTTCTATGGGTCTCTGGTCCAGATTCCAGCATGAGAAGGGCACAGGATGGGACCAAGCAAAGCGAGGAGGACAAGAGGCCTTTCCTGTCAGTTTGGACTCTTTCCCACCCAGTTGCCAAACAGCAGCTCAGATCCGTATGCGTCTGCTTCATGGTAGAGTTCTAGGGCAAAGCACAGCTCAGCGCTGTATAGGCCTGTTCAGAAGATGCAAGGTGACAGATCCCTGGACTAGAAAGCAAAGCTCAGTTCTGCCCATCAGCACAGGGAACTCATCGGCTCCTATCCAGGCGGATAAAACTAAGCCATGCATTTCTCCATGGCAATTCCTGTGGCCACCATGATGGATGTTGTTAGGGAACATCTGCTTTTTTTTTTTAATGGGACAAATTGGAAGGCAGGAGAGGAAATGTTGCCACCGCCCACCCTCTCCCTTGCCAGCACCATTATTTTCTCTGTCTCCAACCACACCATTAGAAACAGCCTTAATTAAGCAAACGGCTCCATGATGGATGGAAATACCATATAATAGTTCACTCTGGCAGTAGCTTCCTCTTGAACTTCCAAGCCCACAATGCGATAATGTAAGTAAATGGAAAAAGCCACCCCCACTGTGCCCTCCTCCTTCCTGACCAACCCCTCCCATGTTTTTCCAGTCTTAGTGCTTATAGAAGCTATACATAATTTAGTGTATGGAGAATAGGACAAGCAAGGATTTCATCAAAGTGATACAGAAAAGGGAGGGGAAGGATTGCCTTCACAGCTTCCCATGCTGATGGCTATTGTCTTCTGTATCAAAATGCAATTATTTAAATTTGGTGCACAGTGGCTATTTGCAAGCAAGGCTTAACATTTTGATTTATTTTTCTTCCCTTGTGGTTTAATTATTCCACATGGCTCAAACAATCCTGTCAACGTGACTTCTCTGCAAATATTCCAAAAGGGACCAACACCATCATCTTAGAACTGCAGAGCTGGAAGGGATCCTATGGATCATCAAGCCCAGTCCCTGTCAGGGAAACACAGCGAGGGAATTGAACTCCCAACCTCTGGCTCTGCAGCTGGATGCCTTAAACCATGGAGCTGTGTTTTGTATCAGACAGACAAGGTGATTGCTGTGTGTCTGAATCTGGAAAGTCCGCTCTGTCTCTTTTCAGGAGGCGTTCCGCCTGCATGCACAGGTCTCAATGGCAAGATTTCGGAAGACCAAGGAGGTTTTCATTTGGACCTGGGGGTGGGCAACGTTGGTAGATCTGTGACCCAGTTTTCTGTCCATAGAATCTTGTGGGACCACATGGACAACTAAAAATGGTGGTGGTTGGGGGGCAAGGAATGAAATCCTCTTTAGTTTAAAAAATGTTTTGGGGTGTGTGTGTGTGTGTGTGTTTATCGCTGGAAGGACAACATTCTATTTAAAGGATGGATGGCTGATTCTGAAAGCATCCAATTCATCCCACCCCAACCCTCACCAAGGAAAAGGACCACTTTTGGTGGGGACGGGACTGTGGTGGGATTGCTGGCTGCAAGGATAGCCGTTGTGGCAGCCTGCAGATGGCCCAAGGGTTGCATGCTGCTGACCCCGGCTTTGAAAGTTTGTTTGTGTAAAATACTCCACAAGGTATATGCCCAGACAAGTGTGTGTGTGTAAATGAGAGAGAGAGAGAGAGAGAGAGAGAGCGCACACACAGAGGCAGGGAAGAATTCCTGCTGACTTAGGAAGGCAGCAGCGACAGTGTAATGAAATGAAAGGGCCCTGGCAACAGCTCATCAGACCAAAGCTAACTGCACACACGTCAAGACTGCACGTTGTGAGAAAAGAGGGAAGAAGAGTCACTCCCAGGCTCCTGTTAGCTACGGAGATTGTGCCACCCTTCTGTTCCTACACACACCCGCCAAAGCCAGAAATTGCAAGCTGTCAAAAGAAGGTGAAGTGGGACCAGGCAAATACAGAAGAGTAACGAGCTGAAGCTAATGCCGTACGAATTCACCATCAAAAGAGATTGAACGAAGAGGAGCGATTCTTGGGAAAGCGCATGAAGTCACATGGGGGCAGGCAAAGTCACACTTGAAGTTGCGCATTCCTCAAAGTCACAAATTGATTTGTACCCTGCCCTTTTGTCAAAGGGGGGGAAACGGGGGGGGGGGGGGAGAGAAGGAACACAATAATACTAAAATACAGAGTTAAAAACAAAACCTGGATTAAGACATGACCTAATCGACAAAAACAAAACAAAAAACCCACCAGAATTTAGAAGAATAGTGCCAGCACCCAACTGTTCAAACTTGTTGCGTGCCAGCGCAGCTTATTCAGGCATGTCTTCGGAATGGAAAGATGTTTTGTCTGGTGGTGGAAGGACAACAGAGAGGGAGCCTCCTTCCAAAGGGGGTTCCAGGTCATGGGAAGCCGGCCTTCTCCCCACCAGGAGTATCTCGAGGGGAGGTTCTCTGTAACAAGAAAGGCAGACACTGTGATGCTCTTTTTATACTAGGCGCTGGTACCAAACTGCTTCTCTGATGCTGCCTGAGTTCCCTGGAAGATTCTCGTTGCATCAGGAGTCTGCCGTTCTCTTATGTAGCACCAGCAGACAGGAAGATGTCCCACGGAGCTTTTGGTTTGGGATCCTTCAATATGTCACATATTTCCTGGATGCCGAAGACAGTGGCATTGAAAGGTGTTGTGGGATCTCACCCTTATAAGCAGTGTTGAAGAGCCTTGTGGCACAGTGCTTAAACTGCAGTACTGCAGTGAAAACTCTGCTCATGGCCTGGGTTCAATCCCAGGTGGCTGGCTCAAGATTCACTAAGCCTTCCATCCTTCTGAAGTTGGTAAATTGAGCACCCAGATTACTGGGGTGGGGTTCAGCAATGTGTAGCCTGCATAATTAAATTGTAAACCACCCAAAGAGTGCTTTGTGTGCTATAGGGCAGTATATAAGCAGCATACTTTGCTTTTTTGGCTTTGTTTCAGTTAGGGAAAAAAAAAGACAGGGGAGTGGGCCAGACCAGTACTGTGCAAAAAAAGCTGATAGAACTCCAAAGGCCTTGGAAGCGCCTTTTAAAATAGGCTTGCAGGGGTAGCCTGGAGAACATAAACAAGCAGCACATTGGCTGCTCAGTGGTGCTCGCCAGAGAATAATGTGCAGGGATTATCTTTGATCAATTGGCCTGCCCTTGCCAAGGCAAGGTCAAGGCCAGGGATAGGAGTCCACAGAGAAGTGTCAATGCGAGAGATGTAGCAGGAATTAGAAGGGCTTAAGTCAGAATTTTCTAACAGAGGTGTGTGTTCGTTCTCTCTCCTAGCTTGGCTGTTCCTTTGTTTGGTCGACGGGCTCTCCTAAAGCACATCATGCATGCCATGTGATGTTGCTGGGCAGGAATCCTGAAGGGCTGTTTGAGGATGAGTGGGGCGGGTGGAGTCTGGCCAGGTTGGTACCTGTGTAAATCTGCTTCTCTGTGCCATGATGCCACTTTGCAAGGATTGTTAAAACAACCACAGTTCAATTAATCATCCATGTTTGTACTTTTAGCATTACTTTTTTCCTCCATTCACTTCCAGATATGTGCACAGATACCTGACTGCTAGAGAACACACCACACACATGATGAAGTGGCCCACAGTCCCCCGATATTCATATCAGATACTAGAGATGGGCACGAATCACCTGTTCAGCGGTTCGTGCTGGTTCGTTCATTGGCTGAACAGATGTTCGGCGCTTCCCAACCCCAAATGCAATGTGCTAGTCTTTAAGGTGCCTCTAGACTCTTCTGGTCTTTGATCATCCCAGAACATTGACATCCTCCATTCCAACATACTTTGATAACAGGGATTACGGGCACCATAGATCACGTTTCTCCTCAAGAGGGTGCACGGCTCTTGGTGAGGCAAACAATTGCAGACATCAGTCCTCCAGGCCTTGTTCCCAGATGCTGTTACCCATCCGTTGATTTTGGGGCACTGTCGGTATATCTGTGCTGTTATATCAGTGTGGTGCCATTTTAACTGTCATGGCTCCCTCTTGAGGAACGGTGGGATTTATAGCTCCTTGATGCACTTATGGGAGTGCACCAGAGTGGCGGTTCTGAGTATTTTACCAAACTACAATTCCCAGGATTCCTTCAGATGGAGCCAGGACAGTTGAAATGATTTCAAACTGATATAACTGCAGGGTAGAGGCGCCTTTATTTAACTGGCATGTGCACGTGTGAAACAACAGCAGTTGTGATGCATAGTGGGTGGCATGATGTGTAGATGTGTTGGCATAGGTAAGCCATTCCTGGATGTTGCAGCCGCTTGCATTAAGTACAAATGAGTTAGTGTGCTGTTAGGGACAAGAGTGTTCAGCTGTTTGCACAGAGAAACACTTTCAGATTTCCTGCATAGCTGCAACACTTTCAGTGGGTCTTCAGGGCAGCTGTAGCTTACTCCTCAGGGCTGTTAGGAAGATGAAGGGAGAAGTGGGGGAGAACTTTATCAGCACCCTGAGAACTTGCCCATTAAACTTTAGTTATCTCACATTAAAAATAGGAGATAGGATTTTAATTTATAAAAGTATTTACTTCTTGTGACCTGCCTAGAACTGTTTGGGAATGAGGCAGCCTATTAATATTTTAAATTTCAAGAAACAGAAATCCAGAGAAAACAGTCAATGTGTTTACTTTTGTGAGCCAGCCATTACATTGTCCTTGAAAGAGACCCACGCTTGATTTTGGCCAGGCCTTCACAGAGAATGTAGTGTGTGTGATATTTTTAGGTTCTTTTTTCCTACTGAGGCCAAGATGGTAGAGCTGTGCACATCAATGACATTCAGAGATTTAATTAAAACCCACCTTTTTAGAGCAGTTGACTCTACAAATGCTTTTTATTATTGATGGGGAAATTGCCATCCTGTTCTGGCCTTGCTGCCAAAGTTCTGCAGAGCGAAATAGCAGGCTTGGTGCGCTGTCGATCCGTTGCGTGGTGAAATGATGCAGTCGTTGGCAATTTTGGCTGGGCTGTGGTTTTCAAATGGTTCTCTAAGAGGCCCTAGATTTTTTATTTTTTATTTTCTCTGAAGCTCCAGAGGAACTCTTTAGTAGTGTTACTCTCCAGAGCCACAGATAAATAATGGGTGAGATCAACACCTGTCCCTGGGCAATAGCCCAAATAATTGTGTGTGTTTTTAAATTATTATTTTTATTAATGTTTCATAGGGATAGGGGTTGAAGTACAAATGGGGGGAACAATGTAAAAAAGGGGGGAAGGGTGGGAAAGGGTAAAATTCCAGAGAGTAAAAAAGTATTCTTACATCCACTTATACCGTTATATTAAAAAGGGAAATCATACAAAGAGCAAAACAATATGTAGCAATTTTCCAGAACACCTATAGTTACTAATCTTCCATTTCCTTGGACTTTCTCTTTCTTTTTCTTTTTATCTTTAAACTTACCAATTTTGTAAGTTTGATATTATTCTGACAAGTTTATATCCACTCCTCAAATCAATGTTATAACCAATATTTTGTGCCCATTTTATCATATAATCTTTCACCACAAAGTACCCTCTTATATTTTACATTTCCATCATTTGGCCATCTATAGAACATCTTATCTGTATTTTCCTATTCTGCCAGGTTTATAGCCACTGCTCTACATCAATGTTCTAACCCATATTTTGTGCCCATTTTATGATGTAATCTTCCATTCCTTCATCTTCGATCTTATCAGCCATTTATATTGACTTAGACCCGCTCCCAAGAGCTTCATCCACTCCACGTACTGTCTCCTTTTTTGTCCCACCTGCCACATCATAGGGTCCCATAATCTCCATTCCTCTCCTTTCCATAGTAAAGTTCACCGTTTGCTGCACTTCTACGGCTGACGTCTCCAAATAATTGTTAAGGGGATGCTTTACAACCAGAATGGGGAGATCTGTCATCACTCAACAAGGACAGCCCCACCTGAAGGCTCCTTCCACTAACCACTAGGTAGTGCTCTTAAACTGTCTTTGATGGACAACTTGTGGCTCACATGCCAACTCTGTTGCATCTCCAGATCTTGTGAGACAGGAGTAGCCATATCTTTATGTGCCTCTGCCTCCAGCTGAACAGGAGGTGAGTGCTTCGACCCGAATCAGAGGATAAGCACCAGATGAGAGACAACCATTTGCCAATCAAGATGGAGAAAGAGAACTCATTCTGTGTTACCTGAGGGGAATCCTGATACCCTGAGCTGAACATTGGCAGTCTCCATCTTGGGAAGTAATTTTAACTCACTTCTGGACGCTGCAACATCTGGTCGGGATAATTTTTTCTTCTAATTGGTTTCCCCCTCTGCCCCTCAAACTGCCATGCCCAGGGGGGTGGGCTTGGAAAGAATCCCGCTGCACTGTGTTTCATATTTGAATGGCTCAATAAAGGTATGACCAGCCCTTGTTTTGGGGATGGGTCACCAAACGTCAGCTGGGGATATTGAGAGAATAGGAAGGGAGGGGGCTTTCAAGGTGTTAAATGGAGATACATTTTATTGATTTACATTTATTTATTTATTGCAATGCAGCCATTACAAAACAGAATGTTCTTGGCTAGCCCCCAGTCTTTCCCATCAAATTACCAGAGGGGCCCCCCCTCTCTCCTGGATTAGAGGTGGATCATTTATCAGAATTCTAAATTAGGCGAAGCTCAGTCTGATTAATTAAAACCAAGTAGACGTGGACCCCTACATGAGTCTGTGTGGTAGTACATTCCACTGTTTGACACCAGAATATTCATTAAGCTTTATAAGCTTTAACCCTCCTGACACTACAGTTCAAGGCAGGTAGCATTTCATTCTCACCCACCGTCGTGATAATCACAAGGGACAGCTTTATAATTGCCCTATTTCTTCAATAATGGAGTGAGGCTAAATTACTGGCCCTAATCTTGATTTGGCCACGAGTCATGTAACAATTAGTATCCCGAAAACTCTTGCCTTCTTAAAAGAAATGAAATAACAATAGTAGAGAGAGTGGAGGTTGTACCATTGGGTTGCTTTGACCCTTATATTCTGAACACCGGGGCCAAAGTCCTTAGCCATCAAGCTCACTGATTCTGGGCCAGCTTTCCCTACGTGTTGGGACTGTTGTGAGGTTAAAAGGAGGTAGCTGAAAACATGCATCCATCCCTGAGCTGCTTGGAAGGAAATGTGGTCAACTTTAAATGCAGAAAAGGAGCAAGAAGCAGGGAGGTTGGCAAGTCTGGATCTGAGTCTTTGGTACCAAGGTCCAAGTCCCTATTGAAACCAAGCTTTTTTCCCTAGAAAAAAGGGAGGGGTAGGTGGGCGGGCTCCGAGTCCGAATCATTTGGGGGGGGGGGAATCCAAGTTGAGACTTAAGTCAAACTTGACAGCACGTCCCGTGACTTGCGTTTCCATCCCTGGCAAGAACAAAAAGGAACAAGCAAGACGCATTGCCAAGGCAAGACTCCTGCCCCCCTCCCTTCCTATTCTCTTTTTGTCTTCAAGCAAGTGCTCATCCAATGCGCCAGGACAGGTGTCACATGCCTCCTTAATGCCAGCCATCGAGATTTCATGGGGGAGGGAGGAGTGAAGAAGGGTGTATGCGTGTGCGCACTCCAGAGAACCTCTCCACTCACTGTCATGAAGATGCATGGAAGCCTCCTGATCTTTTGTACCAGTGCCTGGGGGGGGGGGGGGGGGGATTATCAGCCGCTCTGCTTCAGCCAGATAAAGATCCCTTTTCTCTTCAGGGAACCCTGCCACATCCTGACCTGAGACAGAATACTTTTAACAGCGTTTTGGCTTCTTCCCAAGGGGGTGGGCAGCAACTTAGTGGATGAAAGGCTTGGCTAGAAGGAGAGACAGTTTTGCTGTTGGTTTGGAGCTGTGATGCCCAGAATTGAATTTGGAGAGCCACCCATCTGGTGGTCCGGTTTCACTGAGTTTCAACGGTACAACTTTGCATTTTATTTGTACCTTCCTTTACCTCTAAGCTAATTTGCAAAACCTGGAGCTGTGGTGGCAGGAAAAACAAACTTCTTTTAACTGTTAATGAAGGTCTGCTTCTAACTGTGAAGCTGGCAATTAATTTATTTCTGCTCCAAAGCACACAGCTGCCAATATGGCCAAGCCAATATTTATTTGTTTCATTTGCCCCACTGTCCTCAATGTGATATTACATCATGGATGTTACATTAATCAGTTTTCACTCTTGCTCCTGTTAGGATGTGTGTTAAAATACAAGTCTTCAAACTGGTCCTGTACACTGTTTAGGTTTATAGTTACATGTATTTGTTCGTGTTGATTCTTTGTTAGAGCTTTTGATTATTGCGATTATTTTTATTTTCTGGTTTATTGTTTCAGTGATGTTTACTAGGTGCCCTGAATCCTATTTACTTTAGTTGAAAGACAGCGCAAGAGTGAACTAACTAAATACAGTGTTTCCCCGAAAATAAGACAGGGTCTTATATAAATTTTTGCTCCAGAAAATGCATTAAGGCTTATTTTCAGGGGATGTTTTATGTATTTTTTCATGCACAACAATCTACATTTATTCAAATACAGTCATTTTCCTCTGGTTGCTGCACAATGCTGCACAAGGGTGGAGGGCGGGGGTTTCACTGAACTGGGGCTTATTTTTGGGGTAGGGCTTATATTACGAGCATCTTGAAAATCATACAAGGGCTTATTTTCAGGTTAGGTCTTATTTTCGGGGAAACAGGGTATATAAATAATAATTAGGGGCACCCAGCGAACTTCATGGCTGAATGGGGATTTGAACTCAGGTCCACCTAACTGTTCTACTTGCCTTTCTCAAGCAGAAACTTCAAACCATTATTTCAGGCTGCTAAGATTTTTTTCTCCTTTTGTTCTTTCAGACCAACGTATAAGCACAGATGCCTCCTTTTCCGCATTAATCTGTGTAAGATGATAAGTAATTAATAGTGTGCAACATGGATTTTTGTTAGGAAAGGCTGCCCTTCTTTCTGCTTTCTACCATTTTTCTCTCCTGGCCTATAATTACGGTTCTCTTCCTCCTCCCTCCCTCTCCCGCCCCTTTCCCATTTACCCGCAGCTAAATGGTGAGCAATTAACAATCGGATTGCTGCGTTTGTTAGGATGCCATGATATTATGGAAGATTCTTTATGTGAAATGCATGCTCAACCATTATCTTAGGCAATAATTTTCACTGAATTGGATAGACTGAGGAACGCTTTGACGCATCGTTAAGGTTAATGACCCACTCATTAACAATGCACATTTGTCGCCAAATGGATTAGAATAATTACTTCATTGGGGAAACGTGAACAATGTATTCATTGTCCCATAATAACTGCTATTATTATTGGCCTTTCCCTAACCAAGGTCTGATTTTGTGACGTCTGTTCTTAGAACCAGTGGAATTTTGGGTAAGTTTGATTTCGTTCATCTTTCATCATTTTCTGCGTTTAGCGCACAGACTTTACCTTGTTAGGGAATTAATTGTGCTGGGATATTGACCAAGTATGATCTCATAGTGAATGTGAAATGTATCATTGCCAGAGCAGATAGGAACACTTCTACCGTACGTAATAATAACATACGCCATTGACACAAGCTGCCATTACTCATCATCAGTGACTTTGATACTGGCAATGAGTAATCCCATCTTATATTAATACAGTATTTCCCTCTTACATAGATTTAAAGGTGTTCTTCTAGGTTAGGGGAATACCATGTTTTTGTGTACTTATCATTGCAAAAAAGAACTGTTGCATAGCTCAGTGGTTTAGACATCTGACTGAGGAGCCAGAGGTTGGGAGTTCGATTCCCTCACTGCACACCTCCTTGACAGGAGCTGGACTCAAATGATCCATAGGGTCCCTTCTGGCTCTGCAGTTCTAAGATTATTATTATTATTATTATTATTATTATTATTATTATTATTATTATTATTATTATTATTATTATTATTATTATTATTATTATAATAAAATCATCCATCTCTGTTTTGTTGTTATTTATTTATTTTTGAAGTACATTTCTCCAGGAATGTTAAGAGAAAAACCATCCCACTTCTACTTCTGTTTTCCATCTACCAAGGAATCTGTGTGGTTCACCTTAAGGATGCTGGCAATTCGGAATGACACGTTAGAGTCATACAACCATCGGAATGTAGAGCTGGAAGTGACCCCAAGGGTCATGGAGTCCAAACCCCTGCCAAAGCAGGAAGTTCACACTTACAGCATTCCTGATAGGTGGCCTTCTAACCTCTGTTTAAAAATCCCCAATGAAGGGGTTACCACACCCACCCACACCCTGAGCAGTCCATTCCACTATCATGCTGCTCTTCCCACCATGCCGCGAGTCTTCATTTCCCTTTCCTGTTCTTTGAACCCATCACTTCAGGTCCGACCCCAATGTCATCTGCCCAACCCACCAGATTTTCTCAGGCCAGGGTCCTCCATGTAGCCACCCCGCGAGAGGCCCAAAAGTAATCTACTAGAGGTAGGGCCTCTTTGTGGTGGCACAGAGGTTATGGAATTAGCTCCCAAAGAAGCTATGCCTGGTCCCCTCCCTGCACTCATTTAGGAGGCATATCAGGGAGGCCTTTCACTTCAACCCCTATTAAAAGCCTCGCCTCCTGTTCCGTTTTATTGTGAAAATCTGTTTTGATGACACAGGTTCTTATGTTTTTAATGCTATTTTATGGTGTTGTAATTTAGTGTTTTATTGCTTGTGGAGTTTGGTTTTAACTGCTTGCAAATTTCTCAGAATAGTGCTCTGGCACTAATGGGGTGGTACATAAATGCATGTATTATTGTTAAGAAGCCGATAGTAACGTGCTGATTCAGGCTAATGCTGTCTGCCGGGTCTCTTGCTGTAATGATAGCCTCCGATATCTTGTTTCCATATAGTCATACGTCAAAGGGCCCTTTTATCCTCCGGATGTTTAAGGCAAAACCCGGTGACACTTTGGCTTGTAAATGGCTTCAGCTGCTTTTTAAGCTGACGGCAGCCTTCTGCTCCCTTCCCGTCTCCTTCGTTGATTAAGTTACAGAACAAATGCATCGATTTTATTTTAGCATGATAGCTATTGTTTAATAGATCCCAGCCTCACTTTTAATTTGCAGGCTTGTGATGAAAAAACCTTCACAAGAGCCGCCCTCCAGCTAGGAGGAAAAGATTGGCTGCCACTTCCTTGAAAATACTGAATGAGAATAAACACCAGGGCCAAGAAACTGGTCACTAGATGTTCACTTCCATAGTGATTTGGATTATAACCAGTGATCTAGTGGAGCCAGGGCTTAGAAGGGTGGAAGCCTCGGGTCTTTCTGAAGAGCAGGGACTGTGACGTCTTACACCACCCCCTTTCCAAGCTTCTCTCTTCCTTCTTAGCTGAGTCGCAGTAGCTGGGAGAGAAATAGGTCTTTGTAGGAGCAACATATTGCTGCAACCCTGTTCCAAAGCAAACTATTTGAGGGTGGTTTAGTCTTGTATTGGCAACTAAGAGACATTAACTTTACCAAAAAAACACAAAAAACCCTGTTCTTCATTGGTTAATATACCAGGGTCTGCTTAGCCCCTCTCATTGGTACTGACTCAGAAGCAAAACGTGGAAATGTTACTGTTTGGAACTACATCTCCAAGAATCGCCACAGTTATTTTCCTCCCCCTCAAAAAGAAAAGAAAAAAGAAAAAGCATCCGTCCCTCTGACAGATCTTAGAACTTGTAGTGGAAGTGCCTGAAAATGAGAACAATGGATCACTTGGTGTGTGTGAAACTATAAATAACAGATAGCATATTGTTAGAATAGGAAATTCTGTCAGCTCTGGACCTCTTCTGGGAAGGCTTTCTGTCATATTTGGGCCACCACAGAAAAGTCCCTGTTTCTTGCTCCAGCCGCAGCATCTCTGATGGGGACAGAAGCCTTTTGA
The DNA here is from genome assembly GCA_037013535.1 of Intellagama lesueurii. Classification (NCBI taxonomy): domain Eukaryota; kingdom Metazoa; phylum Chordata; class Lepidosauria; order Squamata; family Agamidae; genus Intellagama; species Intellagama lesueurii. The sequence continues at coordinate 24,124,789 of JBAJHW010000011.1, forward strand.
AACAGAGCCTTTGAAACTGATCTGAATCCCGAAACAGGTTCATATGGGAGAAGCGGTGGATATATTCCTTGCTTTCGCCACTTTATCACCTCTATTTGAGGCAAGGAGTTGCATTCCAGCAGCCTCTGAAAGGTCGCACATTTTCCATTCCTGATTTAGAAGGCCCAAAGACACAAACGTAAATCTCAATTATTTCAGATTGTATGGACGTTTTGCCGTTCAAATTTTGAAAGCCACACTTTTGTCATTTAAATCATGGGAAAGACACGTTCAGGTAATTTAAATTCAGATTTTCCTTTTGAGGATTATTCTGTTTGCTTACAATCTGAGAACTGAGATCTGTGGATAATGGTTAATTGACTTAAGTACTGGGATCTCCTGCGTAAGTTTAATTGACAGGTGTCATATATTTCACCATCTAAAACAAGCCATCTGTCAAATTCTATCATTGCACATCAGCTGTCAGATGTTCACATTTTCTGTGCCACTTATCAGATCTCATCAGAGAGTATTATATGGGAAATAAATATATTGTGAGACTACTGAGGAACTATCTCAATATTCAGAGAATCCTTGAACACAATACTCCATCCAAACTTGCCTTGGCATTAGCAGTTCGGTTTTAATTCGTATTAAACATTTGGTCCTAACAAAGCAGAAGACTTAATGGACCAAAGAAAGCGGAGGCTTGGCCGTGCAAGCCAAATACAGAATTTGGAAGCCTACTGGAAGGGTTGCTACTTGGTACATGACATTTCTGTCTAAAATGTATTGTTCTCAGCGATCAGCATTGGGGCACTAACCGAAACACCAGAGTGCAGGCCAGTCTTCCTACCGGGAAGGTGCTCTCAAAGTCTTGAACTCTTGACCAGTTTTCTCTGGCAATCCCAGCCACTTTCCATGTGATATCCTTGCTTGGAGTCACAGGGATCCTCGGGAAGAGGCTCCACCAAGTCCTTCATTCTCACAACTTTGTGGCATGGCAGTGAACCTCGGGTTCTTGGAGGCTGTGCCAGCAGCGCTCAAGATTGGACCACTTCTCCCCCAGACTGGGACCACTTCAGGTACAGCCTTCATGGTGGGCTGCATTTCTGCCCACCTAGCTAAGTAAGGAGAAAACTAATCACCGGAAGGCTGGACTTCAGCCAATATAAAGACAACGGTGGAATAGGATAGTCACAGTCTGTATCAATGAAGGGGCTGTCTGCAACGGCAATGTCATGGATCTTCAAAGTATTCACAGATAATCTTTGGCAATAAATGTGCCTGCATTCTGGTAGCACCGTGGTCTTTGGGTCCATGTGCAGAGAGCCATTCTGCATGCAGTGGGAAAACGCAACACCTTGCGTCTGGCTCCAGGGATTCCCAAGAAGGATCTGTTTCCCATCCACAGGAAACGTGTTTGTTATCTTTAACAGGGACCAGGTGAGCATTGTCAGGTCTTTACCACCAGTGCTGCTTCCCATTTTTGGTTTAGCACAATGGCAACACCTTCCTCTGCCTTCAGTTCTAGGAACTGGGAGGATGTCACTCAGGTGAGAGATGGAGAAGGGCGTTCTGGGTGACCGACGTGCTGCCTTCGTGGCTTAGATGGAAAGAGGACTGCCCCACTTCAGCAAACTGGCTGTTCTATTTTTAGACAACCTGTCTTCAGTCGTGTTGTGAAGACAGAGGCACAGCCCTTAGGTCATTTTATTTTTATTTTGAATGATCTGCTTTTCATCTGTGACCAAACAAGAATGATGTTCTGTGCCTCTAAAAGAAAATAGGATATGTGAGTGAAATTGCCTCTCCGACGACAGTTGCAATCCTACTTTTTTTAAAAAAAACGTTACAAGGACTGTTCTCTTCATGAGAAATATTTGGGCTTTGGAGAAGATAAGTGACAATGACCCTCCATTTACTCTCCCCTTGAAAATTCTGTTCTTTGCCTGGATTGCTTGACAGTTCCCATCATGTCTGGAGTAGTCCTGAAAAGGGAAGTGATATGCAGTGATGCCTTCTTTATTCTTTGGCCCTGGAAGACGAGAGGACTGGGGGCTATCAGGAGAAGCTGTTTCCTAAGGATAAACTCTTAAGGGGATTGTTAGACCACCAAAACATCCTGTGAACACACCAGTCTCTGATTTGGGAATTTAAGAAGGATCAGTCCCAGTCAGTACTCAGTAAATAATTGAGTGCAGGACTCATAAGAATGAGCTCAAGCTACAGGAAGCCAGGTTTAGGCTGAATATCAGGGGGGAAAAACTTCTTAACTGTTAGAGCAGTACAACAATGGAACCCATGACCTCGGGAGGTAGTGAGCGCTCCAACACTGGAGGCATTCAAGAGAAAATTGGACAACCCTCTGTCAGATCTACTTTGACTTGGATTCCTGCATTGAACAGGAAGTTGGATGCAATGGCCTTATAGACCCTCTTCCAACTCTATTATTCTATGGTTCTGTTGTAATCAGGTTAGAAGGATCTCCATGTCAGGCTAGCAAAGAATCTTTCTGGAAGCCTGGGAAGCCATCACTGCCGGCCTGGGTTGGCAATTCTAGTCTAGATGGACCAGCAATTTGATTCACCATAAAGTAGCTTCCTATGTTTTTACAGTTCTTAGAATCAGAAGATACAGTCCTGTTAGATTACCACTGATATTTCACAGATGAAGACGATTGTTGTGTCTGGAACACACCAGTTAAGGGTAGCAAGCGTCTTCCAGCCTGATGGCCAGGCCAGTTCAGTCACCAAACACATGCCCAGGGGTGCAGTCTACGACTGGGTGTAGCCAAAGCCCATGATTCCATGTCATACAGAAGAATCGAAAACCCACAGCACTGGATAATGTACATTATCAAAGCCAGATTTTGGGTTTGTGTGTGTGTGTGGGGGGGGTTTCCCTATGACAGCCTCCACCTTAAGGAAGCTGCTGGGGGCCCTTTTTATCCTGACATCTGCTGCATGGTTATGATCCCACTGATCATTTGACCAAATTCTCTCTTTTATGGGTGTGTGCGTGGAAGGAAAAAATATTTGCCAAGTTAATTACATGAAGACCATTCCTGTCCATTCCTTCCACCTGTGCAATAGTCCATTGTGTGAGTAGTAGTAGCTGCAAAGTTTCAAGCTTGCAATGGAGAGGTGTAACAAGATAGTAAATTGCAGAAGCCAGGACATGGTCCGGCTACTGGACGAGTGAAAGGAACGAACAGGATTCTACTCTTTGTCTGTTGTTACCATATTTCAGCTGTTAGAGAAGGGGAAGAGGTGCTCTGTAGGATTTTCAGGCTCCCTTGTTGCCAGAATCACTTGGATGGCTTTTGATACGATGTAGTTAGGAGGCGTTGGACGCGTGATGGCATTTGTTGACCCATCTTAGGCAGCAAAATCCCTTGGGCTGCAGCTATGTCCCAGGCTGGGTTTGAAGGTCTTCTAAAAGCAACAGGGGGGATTTTGATTATTAGTCTCAAATGCCCCAGCTTTTCTTTAAAAACCCATTTGGAGTCCAGAGGAGAGCAGAGGTCAGCCGGAATGAGCTTGCCATAGAATTCAACAGAGCGGCATACAATACAGCATTATCCAGGGTGAGGTGGGATCGATAACGGCTGAAGGTGCCTGCAGGTTTGCAAGCACTCAAATGAAGCCCTGATGACCGATAAGAGAACGGATGGTGTGATTCCATCTTCTGATTTCTCCGCTACAAAGGGAGTAAAGGCTGTGCAATTTAGTTTCCCAAAAGGCAGCTGAAGACTCCAGCATCGCCGGTGATAAGAGACTTGACGAAACAGTATTATTTTTACTGCTTCCTGGAACAAAAGAAATCCCGGCTCTCTTATTCGTAATGGCCTTTCTTCTTCTTTTTAATGGGAGGCCATGCTCTGACCAGAAAGGGCAACCTAGAAATCAACCAGCCCCACCGTTCTGTGCGTGCCTACTCAGGAGTTGGTCCTACTGAGGGTGCTTAATGCTGGGTAAGTCCATCCAGAGATTGCAGCCTATTAGCAATGAGAATGTTGCACTCAAGCTGGGTTAACCCAGGTTCAAATCTTCACTCACTCGGCCATGAAACTCACTGGGCGACCTTGGCCTGGTCAGTACCTGTCCACCCTAAGCACACCTCGCAGGGCTGTCATGATAATATACATGGACAGAAGAACCCTTATACACTACCCTGGGTTCCTTGGAGAAAAGGTGTGATATAAATGAAACAAGGGAGGGAGGGTCGGTGTTCCCCCGGCATCAACCCAACACTTGGAAAGATTCAGCCTCATTCTTGTGTTTTCTTGCAGGGTGCATTTAATGAATTACTTTAGGTCACATTTCTCCTTCCAGGAACTTAAGGCCAACTACGTGACTCTTTTCCCTTTTTATCCTCATAGTTCTGTCAGGTAGGTTAGCCTACAGGATGGGCGACGGGTTCAAGGTCAACGCTGCTGAGGTCAACGTTCCGGTGGGGACGCTGAACTGGGCTCAGCCAAGTTCACACCTCACATTTTAACCAATCTCACCCTGGTGGTTCTGCTTTTCTTGGTCTGCATGTGGCTTAATGACTACCTTCTATTCTCTCATTATGATTATGATTGTGATTGCATTCTTACAGTTTTTCATGACCAATTACATATTACATTTTCATCCCCTACATTAATCAATTTTCTTTCCTTGTAAACACTGGTTCTGAATGAACAAATACAAGAAGATTAACAGCGTAATTCTGCCTAGGCTTACTCAGACGCTAGAGGTTCAAAAAGTTCCTTTTGGGGCTGCAATTTCCCAGGAAGAATATGGGAGCCATATTAAAACAAACGAACAAACAAAAACACCTTTATTTGCCGTACCCAGACTAAAACAAATGCCCCCCCCCCCCCGATGGGGCTCAGTGCCCGGTATAGGTGTTCCAGATTGTGGCCTCAACATACTGACTGAGAGTCAGGAATAGATGCTCTGAAGCGGATTTCCAAATGAGAGCATTTGTACTTGTGTAGAATTTTTGAACATCAAAAGTGGGCATGGAAATGCTGGCAGAGGAAGGCAGGGGACAGGAAAGAGTCGTCTAGAGTTATCCTGAATCACATAGGTGTCAGAAGTGCATCAGTAGCTTATCAAGAGTGACGAGGGATACTCATCGTTTTTCCACCTATAATTTTCCATGGTCTTTTTAATGAATCCCTTGATCCAGGGGCCCTCTCGTTAGGCAGAGTGAGAGGACTCCACTGGGCAGCAATGGAAACCTCCCAGCCATTCTCCTGTCCAGGAACCATCCTTGGAAATGACCTTCATTCTTGGAATACAACCTCCAGAATCCCTGAGTCTGGGCAGCTCTTGTCCAGTCTGCTCAGGGGATTCTGGGTCTTGAAGTCCAAAGCTAATTTTGCCAAGCCTTTTTCTTTCCATTTGTAGAAAGAGGATTAAAAATGATTGGGAGTCCGATGGAAATTCACTACCCACCCATCCAAGCCACCTGCTATGCTTGGATACTTATCTGCGTCTTGCATGCAGGAGATTCTGAGAAGTTTGATGTCATGCACCGGATTTGAAGAGGGAGGAAAAGACATGAATGGTGCTTTCTGTGGCAGACAATGAATAAATAAATAATGTAATGGAGAAAGTAATGAAGTTTTCTCCTTTCTATTAAAGCAGTGGCATCCGCCTAACTTCCCTTTACGGAAAGAAAGCAAATAGGAATGCTGGTAAGTGCTTAGTGTTGGAGCAGAGCCGCCAATTAAGGGAAAAATCAAGCCAGATATGCTGCGTTGAGGGCTATTGATATACTGCCCCATTACTTATCTCAGACTGATCCTATTAATTTCCACTCTGAATGTTTGGCTGCTCGGCTCCTTCTCCTTGAGAAATTATGGAATGGAGAAAGATAATAAAAATAACTCCAGATATATTAAGCATACCACTCCACGATGCAAAGGAAGCCATTTCTTCACTATGACCAGGCTTCCATTAGCTGGTGATCCGTCAGACACAATCAGGTTGCCTTATAACTCATCCTTTGTGAAGACAGACACTGTTCCAGCTGCTGAGGGAGACCAATTGACTCTCTTTTCCCAAAGTAGCACAATGGCATTTGATTATATCAAGGGTCAATATAATGAGTAATAATATGTATTAAATTGTGCCACTAACGTTATACATGACCTTGGTTGCCTCCCGTCTACACCCACATTGTTTGGATACAAAAGAGGTTATGTGGAAGGGGAATACATAAACATGGAAGATCGATCCTGTATAAAGACTCCTGCAACTCTCATATTGTGATGGTGAATTAAGGGTTTGGTTTGGTTTAACAGGCTGAGATTTTTATTCAGCCATGCAAAACTGTTTGACTTGCTAGTCTAGGGCTTTATGTTGCCAAGTTAGCTAAGTTTTGTTTTTCGTGATTGGTCATTGAGAGATAAATAAATTTATCTCTTGGCTGCTAAGAGTGGGGTTCGCAGCTTGGGGATCCATCTGGACCCGGCGCTCACCATGGAAACGCAGGTGGCGTCGGTAGTCCGCTCCGCCTTTTTCCATCTTTGGCGGATTGCCCGGCTGCGGCCCTACCTTGATATGGGGGCGCTCACTACCTTGGTGCATGCGCTCGTAATCTCAAGATTAGACCACTGTAACGCGCTCTACGTGGGGCTGCCTTTGAGGTTGATGCGGAAACTTCAGGTGGTGCAGAATGCGGCGGCCAGACTCCTTAGTGGAGTGAGAAAATACCAGCATATCTCTCCTATTCTGGCCGCATTGCATTGGCTGCCCATTCGGTTCCACATTGACTTTAAAGTTTTAATGCTTACTTATAAGGCCCTAAACGGTTTAGGACCTCGATATTTGGCGGAACGCCTACTCCCACCAAGGTCTACCCGGATCACCCGTGCGAGTCAGGAGGTGAGGCTGAGGAGCTTGACGCCAAGGGAGGCCCGTAGGGAAAGAACAAGAAATCGGGCCTTCTCGGCGGTGGCTCCTCGCCTCTGGAATAATCTTCCTCCGGAGATTCGTGCCGCCCCTAAGCTGGGTATCTTTAAAAATCAATTAAAAACATGGATGTTTATACAGGCCTTCCCTCCAGTCAATACCTGATCTTTTTACCTTTTCTATTTATCTTTATTTTTTGTTTTATAATTGTTATGGAAATTGTTTTTGTAATAATTTTGTGATTTTATCTGTTGTTTTATGTTGTTTGGAAGCCGCCTAGAGTGGTCGCAAGACCAGATAGGCGGGGTATAAATGAAATAAATAATAATAATAATAATAATAAATAGGGTCTTCATTTGCAAGTCTGATTGCACAAGGAAAAAGGCTTTGAAGGAATTTCACCTCTGGAAGGAAACGGATGCATTGAGAGACAGAATGATGGAGCTTGTTATGGTAGCCTAGACATTTTGTTGTTGTTCCAGAACAGGAGTTCCCAACCTTGGGTCCCTGGGTGTCCTCTTGAACTGCAACTCCCAGAAGCATTTGCTGGCACAGCTAGTGGTGAAGGCTTCTGGGAGTTGCAGTTCAAGAAAGTTTGGGGGCCCTAGTTTGGGAACTGCTGTTTCAGAATATGGGGGGTAATAGTGGTAATGATGAGGATCTGATAGTGATTGGAAGTGGGGTGGGGGAAGAACAGTGAGAAAGAGTTAAGCCTTTATCTTTTTCACTCCCCCTTTCTAAATCCTCCCCCCCCCCACATCTAATAGCTCTCCCCCAAATGATGGCATGCATTTCACACCTCATGTCTGCAAATGTATGCATGCTCTCAGTGAGGAGGAAATCCCATGGAGGTTGGTGGGGCTTCCTCCCAAACGGACTACTTTCCATGGAGCTAAGGTGCCAGCGACTGCACACAGAACAGCTGTTCTGGAGGGATTTTCTCCCCGCTGAGGATACTTAGAATGGGACCTCAGGTTTCTCTTTGCAAGGGAGACCAGCATTTGAAGGACCAGATTTTTCTTTGCTTTGAAGGAAGCCAAGGAAAAGAGACAAGCGAGCACCATCTGCAGAGCAGGGCTAAGGATTTTGCCTGGCAGGCATTCTTGGAGTTGAACTCCATAAGGTTATCTTCCTGTACTATATCCATAAACAACACATTATAGGTACCGGGTTTTGGTTTTTTCCCTACATTATCTGTCTGTTTGTTTGGGGAGAAAGCCTGCAACTGAGTCATCAGAAAACTCAAGTATGAGCAAGATCAATGTCACCTTGTGCCTCTACATAGCTAGAGGGCCTAAAAGAACAATATCTAACTCATGCCAGTGAGCAGTGACTCATGAAAGCCACTTCCTCTGTGCGTGTGTCTGTGTAATAGGTTAGGGGACTGCAGCACCTCCCCTGGGCGGCAAGGTCAACCAAGCCAATGTTGCGGCTGAAGGCAAAGGAGCAAAGTGGTGCCATCCACCTCTCTTCCACCTACAAATTCCAAATGGACTGGCAGTTCACTCTTCTTCCCAAGGTGGTTTAGAGGTGTAGCACACAGCTTTGTTTTGATGTGTGTGTGTGGGATCCTACAACTGCTACCGCAGCATCAGCTGCCTGAGGCAGTTGCTTCTCTCTGCTTAAAGGCAGGAGTAGCCCTGAGCTGACTGACTACTTAAAGTCAACTTTTAACATGATCCGTCATCATAGGAACATAGGAAATTGAGGATCAAACTTGCTGATACGGTTAGCTCCTCATTAAAAGCAGAACTCTTGTAAGAAGTAAAGTAACACATCATACATTTGTTTCCTCAGTTCTGAAGATTACAAATCAACTCGTTTTTGCTTTCTGATTGGTTATTAATAAGGGAGCATGGGCTTCATTTGCAGGTCTGATTGCTCAGGCAGGGAGCTTTGAAAGAGCCATGTGTCTGGAAGAGCAAACACTACCAGAGAAGGAAATACACTTCTCCCTTAACATGTGATAAAGGGGGCAAATGGCCCTTTAGGTGGGGGCTGGTGTGGTCAAAATAGGGTTGCTTTGAGGTAATGGGTGGGGGGAAGGAGAACAATGTGCCATTTTGTCTGATCCTCACATCCAAATGGCATATCAACCTGAAGTGACCCTCCAGATCCTTCCACTGTCAATTGAACACTTCCCCTGCTTCTCTGTGGAGGGGCAGGGGAAATGAAATTATTATTTTTGTCTATACTAGACCACTGCTGATGCACTGAATCACTTAGATTAAATTTAATTTCTTTCCTTTGCCTTGTGTGCTGTGCCAGATGAGAAACTGCCTGCAGCCACGATTTCAATTAACACTTCACACGAAGGCAAAGAAAAACAATGTAATTTAATCTAAGCGATTCAGCACAACAGCGATGCGCTAGCACTGTGGTTCCTAACCTTGGGCAACCCAGGTGTTCTTGGACAGCAATTCCCTGAAACCCCTGGCTGATGGTAAAGGCTTCTGGGAACTGCAGTCCAAAAATACCTGGATTACCCAAGGTTGCTGAACCACTGGTCTAGCAAATGGAACAACAACAACAATAAATCACTTCCCCATCTCCTCTGCAGAGGAGCAGGAAAAGTATTAAATCTGCCAGTATCCTGAAGTGGCTTGCTTTTGGTCTGCTCTATTTATTTATTTAATTAATTTATACCCCGCCCATCTAGACCGAAGTCTACTCTGGGCGGCTAACAATAAAAAATAAAATAAAAACAATATAATAAAATATTATCTAGCAATAAGGTCATGTGGTTATTGAAAAAAGAGTAAATCAATCTGTCCCAGCAATGACTAAACAGCTGAATGAGCCCTCAGTCCTTACATGCCAAGCAAGACAAACAATCCGTCTTGCTCACTGTTGACTCTACATTGACTGCCAGAGGCTTTTTCTACGGAATCCGAGGCTTTGTGTATGTAAAATGTGTGCTGAGTGACAACTCCCACACATTTTCTCTCTTTCTCTCTGCACCTATTAGCCTGATATAAAAAATTTAAAGGCCTGAGTAAATAAAAGGAAAATCTAGTTTGAAAAGACAACTCCGGTGCAAACGTGTCTCCCTGCGAAGGAAATGGACTGAAGGAAGGGGGGGCGGTGGGCCCGATCCAGTTTGGAAGCCCTTCTCCCGGTTGTCCCACGGAGAGCCAGGCCTTTTGTGTCTGACGGCGGGGCTTCGGAGGCTGCACGAGCCTTGGGCGAATTTGGGTCGGGCCCTCTCGTAGGACGACGGCGCAGAACCAGGGGGATCAGCGAGGCACGGGAGAGGCCAGCCCGGTCCGTGGGTGGGGGTCCTTGGTCTCCCCCAGTGAGCGGCTCTTTCCAGGGCCATCCCCGGTCCTGACTCGGGGGGGGGGGTGGGACCACTGTGAGCCCCTCACGGGTTGCTTTTGGCGTCGTCGTCGTCCCCCCCCCCCATCAGCCCCAGTCCCCACCGCCGTGGGTGATGTGACGCCTTGTAGCGCAAGACCCTTGAGGGCCCGCCTCAAGGCAGCCCCCTGGGGAGAAAAGGGGTGTGGGTGTGTGTGTGAGAGAGAGAGAGCGAGAGAGCGCGCGCTTTCCCCGGGCAGACGTCAGGCGGCCCCTCCGCGACGGGGCGTCCACGGGGGCCCCGGTCACGTCCTCGGCAGGGCTGGCCCTGGGGCGCCTTTTGGAGAGGAGACCGGCGGGGGGGGGGGGGAACCGGCCTGTCCGCGGCGGCGCGCGCCGGCTGCCAGCCCGAGCCGCTCGGCCGGCAGGTGCAGGCGCTTCGGGGGGGGGGGGCGCCGGCGCTCCTCGCCCTCCCTCTCTCCCCCGCCCCGCCCTCGCAGGTGTGTGCCGGTCACGAGGCGGCGGCGGCGGCGGCGCAGGTGAGGCTCGTCCCGCTGAGGGGCTGCCCTTGGCTTGCCCTCGCCAGCCCCCCCCCCTCCCTGCGCCGCCGCCTGAGGGGGCGCCTCCGTCTCGCTGGGCCCTGAGGCGGGCGGCGGGCGCGAAGGCAGGCAGGGGGCGCGCGCGCGCGGGCGGGCCTCCCCTCCCCTCCCCTTCCTCGGACCGGCGGGCCGGCGCGCAGCCCGGCGGAGGGGAGGGGAGGGGAGGGGAGGCGGCGCTTCGCCGCCCCCGCCCTCCGGGCTGCCGCTGCCTGCGCCGCGCCTTCGCCGCGCCGGGAGAGCTCCGGCCGCGCCCGGGGACGAGCCATGGCGGGAGCGGCGGCCGGCTGGGGGGGGCGGCGTCGGGGGCGGCGGCAGCAGCGGCAGCAGCAGCGCGGCTGCCCGGGGCCCGGCGGGAGGGGATGAGGAGGAGGAGGAGGCGGCGGCGGCGGAGGAGGCGGCGGCGGCCGGGCCAGGATGCCGCTGGCCGGGCGGAGCAGCAACAGCAGCGGCGGCGGCGCCCCCCCCGCCCGGAGCAGCAGGCGGCGGCGGCGGCGGCGGAGGATGATGCCGGTGGGCGGCGGGCGCTCGCTCAGCCCCGCCGCCCTGTCGCGCCGCCTGTCCCGCCTGCGCGAGTTCCGCACCCGCTCGCGGATCATGCTGGCGCTCGGCGTCAGCCAGATGGTGCTCGGCTGCCTCATCGTGGCCGTCAGCTTCGCCGCCCTGGCGCTCACCACCTCGGCCCGCGTCCGCCACTCCTGCCCCTTCTGGGCCGGCTTCTCGGTGAGTCCCCCGCCGGCGGGGGGGGGGGAGGAGGAGAGGAGGGGCGGCGGGAGGGGCAAAAAGTTTCCTCCCCCTTCGGGAGCCCCATACGGGGGGGGGGGGCGTGAAGGGCTGCCTCCCCTTCGCAAGGATGCCTGGCCCGCCGGCCGGTGCCCTCCTCGGCTCCGCGATGGGACCCAGGCACACAGTTTCCCCGCCGGCCGCTTTCTCTCTCTCCGAGCCGCTCCGCTCGATGGAGCTTCCTTGGACAGCAGCAGTCTACCTTACCCATCCAGACTGCGCCGCTGCACAGGACGTTCGGTGCTCTTGGCGCTGGCTTCCCAAGGCCCGCCTGTCGGTCGGCTCTTCCGCAGGATCTAGAGCCCAGAAAGGTTCCCCCCCTCCCTCCCTCCCTCCGCCCGGATTCTTCAGTAGCTCTACCCGCCGCTCATTGCTGCCGGAGCGGGAGGGGGGGGAGAAGAGGGGCGCTCTGTGATCCAGGGCCCCATCCCTGGGAGGAAAGGGCAGGGCTTTTTGGCCCCACTGACCCCTGAGATGGCTTTCCTACAGATGAACGGGGCGGGGGGGGGAGAGCTGGCTGATCTCGCAAATGTTCCTTGATTATGTGACACGCGGCCTGTGTTGTGATCCCGGAGTCCGGCTTGGGGGGGGGGGGTGCGGGCCGGGCCGGGCCGGGCTTCGGAGAGCTGCTGCTCACCTCCTGGAGCAGGCGGCCGAGCCTCCCTCCACCTGGCTTGCTTGGACTCCAGGCCACGCAGGTGATCTCACTAACGCTTCTTGTCCAGCCATTTGGGACCCTGGTTGTTTCTGTTTTTCCATCGCCGGCTCCCTCCCTCCGTTGCCATTGCAGCCCCGGCGAAGGTAACGAAGCTACCGCCTTGGGATAATTAGGTGGAAACGGTTTTTTTTTTTACGAACCGCTGGCTTCGGAAAGCTGGTTTGTGTTTTGCCGGGGGCAGGGCTTGATGCCAAAACTCTGGCGAGCGCCGTGCGGTTGTGCATCTTGCTGAAATTTAGCAACGTTGAATCATACATTAATCCGCCCGTGATTCTTCAGGAGCCAGACAACTTTGCCGTTTGCTCCTTTCTCTCTGCCTCCTTTCTCTTTAATCGGAGACAATACAAAAGCCTTGCTCAAAGTAAGCCTGGATGCGGTGTGGGATTTGTGTAACCCTTCACATTCTGGATTTTGTCTGTATCTTTTCCGAGACCTTGGAAGAGTTACTGTTTTGGGCTACAAATCCCGGAAGCTTCCAGACAGTATTGACCTGTGGTAGTGGGGGATTCCGGGCATTGTAGTCCAAAACAATAACCTTCCCATTCTCTGGATAAGAATCTGGAATTCTTCTTCTGTAGTAAAAGCTTTGGTGTGTTCAGAAGGAGGTGGGCGCCCTGCTTCAGTTGAAAGTACTCAGCTTAGTAAGCTTACCTCCTTTTATTCTCCAAACTTTCCTGAATAGGCTTATTAACCCTGGACTTGAACCCCGTTTTTAGCAGTGTTCCAGCAGGTACTCCTAAATCTGCTTGTGTCAAGGATTCTGCATCATCACCAGGACTGCTTTTGTAAATGGTCCTTACTTGTTTGGCTCTAGTTTAGAGACTGAATTTGAATCGTCGGAGAGGGTCATTGCATGTCATTTTAACTCTTTATCTTTTGTACAAATCCACCCAGTTGAGGGAGTGGATTGCACTTCATACGCCTGACAAAGCTGGTTCTAGCCCACAAAAAGGCATGACATCACCCGCTTCTTAAGAGTTTAAGGTGGGATAGAGCTCTTTTGTTGTTTGTTGCAAAAGATGCTTAATGCACTGACTTCAGTGTATTCATTTTCTTCTACAAAGCACTCATGTAAAGATTGTGGAGTTCTCTTTTCCGGAGTTTGTGTGTGTGTGTGTTTTTTAAAAAAGTCTGCTGTAATTGATTTTAAGTTTTAAAAAAGTCTGTAGCAATTTTATGCCTCTCCTCTCCTCGCCCCCCCCCCGCCCGTTTGAAATCCCTGGATGTGTTAAAACAGTGCTTGGGGGGGGGGGAGGGGGAGCTGAGCTTTTGTCATAGGTTGGAGAGAGGTGTATCTTGAAGAGATTTGGGGGAAGAAAAAAGGATGGGGTGTATTTCTTGTCTGCTAAGACCCAGAGGTGAATTGAACAACAATTTCAACTCTTAAGGACCATTAAAAGAGAGAGAGAGAGAGAGAGAAACAACTGAAGAGATTTGTCTAGAAGAACCAGACAGACAGTAATTGCTACACTGGTTGACGGACTAGGATTCTGGAGAACAGGGTTCAAATCCCCACTCAGCCATGGCAAAATATATCTCACTTACCTTGAAAAGCCCATTAGGGTCACGGTAAGTCAGTTCCGACTTGACAGTATGTAATAACAAGAAACACACAGAGAGAGAGAGAGAGAGAGACGCACAGTGACCCACATGGTATGACATAACTTCCAGTTCCCATTGACATTTAATGCAAATATTCTTTGCTGCTTGCCCAGCTGAATTTTATGTATGTATTTATTTATTGCACTTTTATACTGCCTTTCTCCTGCTGGTGGGACTCAAGGCGGCTCGTTGGTCATTAAAAAACCCTCCACGAGGATTAAAAACAACATACAAAAAGCAATTAAAAGAATATTAAACAAGGGAAGATTAAAATCATGAAAAAGACAAATTAAGAAATATAAAGACATTTAAAAACATATGAAAAATGATATGTTGACAGTGTATATAGGACAACGAGCTCTGTCAAAATTAGATATTAAACACTCTAACTGCCACCAAAAGAGAGGTGTTCAGGGGCCAGCCTAGCTTCACAAGGGAGGGCATTTTTTAACTTGGGGGCCACCACCAAGAAGGCCCACTCCCAAAGTCCAATTTGTACTCTTTGACTAGTGACAAATATTCCAGAGGTGTTTATCTACCAGTTTATAAAAGTTTCCTAATGGTAATCTTTTTCACAAATGCCCCATGTAAATACATGCAAATATGTGTTCGTGTTTAATTCTACTTGGTTATTTGCACAAACATTAGAGCTGTCTCCTTCTGATACTTGTCTAACTTTACACTTCAAGTGAATGAGGGAAGGAAAAGGAGAATACCATTAGATCAAAGCAAAATATATGAGTGGAATCAATATTGGTTTACTTTTAATCTGTTTCAAAATGATGTTTTTATCTGTTTTATTATATGCTGTTTTACGAGGACTAGTGTGTGTGGGGGAAATGCAATTCAATAACAGTACTTCTGCAACTACTAATAAATGTTCTGGCATGTAAATTCTCACGCTTGAGAAATCCCTCTGTCCATTATAGCTAAGACTGAGCTGCGAATCAAAGTCACTGACTTGCATCTAGCTGTGTCCTCTAGACATTTTAGGTTATCCCTGGCCTTTCTCCAAGATGCATCCTTCATTATATAGATCAATGGTTCCAAACCATTGACGTTCTTGGACTGAAACTCCCAGAAGCCTTTGCCGTGAGCTGTGCTGGCCAGGATTTCCAGGAGTTGTAGTCCAAGAACACCTGCAGAGCACTGTTCTATATCTCCTTCCTAGAAATGTTGGAGTCATCAGAAAATCACCCAAGTGTAGGTTTCAAGTTTTAAATGTCCTGGTAGGAGACCATCCTAGATGTTTGAGGCTACCTCTCTGGCTTGTCTTGGCTTCTGATTTAGGTCTGATTTGTCTTTCTGAGGCTGTTGAATCTCCAGTGAATGCAGATATGACCAGTATACTGTTACACATACATCCTCTGAAATGTGTTACAGTGGGATGTGAGCGACGACTTCTTCTTGAGTCTTCTGGAACTTCAGGTTCTTGTGTTTGTGATTGGAGTCTCAGGGTCATTCATGCAGCCAGTCTGGAGTGCTTGGTAGATGGTGGGGAGGGCAGAGGGCATCAAGGCCAGTTTATGGGCAACCTTGAGAACCTCTGGTTTGCTCCTGGGAAGAGGCTGTTTAAGAGGCTATTCTGATCTCATCCATTCAGGCAGATTTTGTGTTTGGCAGACCATGGGCATCTATTGACAAGCCTCTTATAAGGAATCAACACACCCAACTGGCAGGAAATTGCTGAGAGAAAACTGTGAAAGGTGTGCATAATGTGGTTCAAGAGGGATTGGTAATACCTTTGCTTTTTCTCCTCTGGAGTATATTACCAAATACTCTTGCCGGACAGGACATCCCTTTCAGTCGTTGTTTGCAGTGGATGCAGGATTCCTTCATGAATGAGCTGATCAGGTCCTAACCAGAGGGATGGATGCAGTCAATGTGACAGCTCTCTGTAGGGTGTTCATCTCATTGTGTAGCGTCCTGTGTCGTAAGGGAGGGTTCATAGCTTGGGACAGAGTTCCTGGCATCTCCTGGGAGAGCTTTCTTTGATTCAAGGGCTGGACCTCTGTAGCCACTGGGAGCAGAGACGCCTGGCCTAAAGGATCAATGAAGCCCCATTTTGCCAGCTCCTCTCCTCGTTTGGCGCCTTGGACTGAAACACAAGGTGGTATAAGAGAAGGGTGCGAAGTACAGCTGCATCCAAGGCTTCTAGTGAGTCCAGCCAGAGCCTTGGAGATTTGTTTTGGGGGACTGCAAGACCACCACTCCCAGTGTCTGTGCTGACTGGGAGATTCTGGAAGTTATAGTCCAAACGCTTGCCTACAGGACCTTAATCACTTTAAATCTGGAGGTGGGGCAGGGGGAGACAGGGAGAAAATGAGGGGAGCAGTCAAGGAAGTGGTCTTTGGCTGCGTCTGGATCAACAGAAGGGTGTTTGTTCAGGATGAGAGACAACCCTCAAGATGGTTCTGTATGGCCATTTGCTTCGCTTCCTACTTTCAACCTGCAGAGACTCTTAGCGCTGGTTTTGGTCTTACAGGGGCCACTCAGAGCGCAGAGAAAACAAATCTGGGTACATGTAAAACCAACGCAAAGTTTGCTGCTTATATGCCACCCGATAGCGCTAAAAGCACACTCTGAACACTTTACAATTTAATTATGCAGGGTAGTCGATTGACTAGATGGGCGGGGTATAAATGTAATAAATAAATAAATACACATTGCTCCCCCCCCCCCCAAGTGAGCTGGGTACTCAATTTACTGACCTCAGAAGATTGGGAAGCTGAGTAAACCTTGAGCTGGCTAAATGGGATTGAACCTGGATTGTGAGCAGAGTTTTGGCTGCAGTACTGCAGTTTAACCACTACACCATGAGGCTCCTTATGTAATGAAGAGACCATCCATCAGGAATGGTACTAGCTGTCTCAGAGCTGCTTCTCCCGTAGATTTCTTTCTCTCCTGCTCTGTCTTTTGGCTTTCTTTTGCTGCTTTCATTATGCATTAGTCCATTCCACAATTCATAGACAACAGGAGTGTCCCTGTGCTCACTTCATTGTAGACATTGCAAGCATAGAAGGAATAAACAGATTTTTTTAAAGCTCCCCACACAAGCACTTATCCTCCTGTTTGCATATGTGAGGTTGCTCTCGACCGCTTAATTGAGAAGCACCTGAGCTCTGGCAAAGGCCCTTATCTAGCGGCTAAGCTCTTGCAAAGCTGGTATTGCTTAACCTGGCTGCTGAGAATGTTCACCAGACCTTAGCAAGGAGACAGCATGATCCTTTCAGATGCAGCCGATCCAGTGCAAAGCTGAACAAAATAGCCAGAGACAGTGTAAATCTGTTACCTGCCAAGGCTAAATTGTATGTATGCTGCGCTTAGGAAAATGCACACTCACACCTATCCATGCACCACCAAGGGGCCAAAATATGCATAGAAGCTTAATCTCAAGTGGGTTGTAGGTTATGACCTTGCAGAAGGTGGAACATTGATCTTACTTGTGCAAATATTTAGGTAGTTCATGGAAGCCAACTAGGTTTGCTATTGTGGTGGGAGCATTCAGCGCTCTCTGGTCCCAAATGTCTCCTACAAATGGAAGTTTGGAGAGTGCAAGAGGTCATATAGGCTGATTTAAATTTGCTCCAGTGCCCTGTAGGTGCTCCTCCTGACAAGCAAAAGCAATAAAGGTGGGTGGTTGAGCCCCTGCATCCCACTCCTGTTGTATATTACATGGATTGCTAAGCTCTTTCCTGCTTGATGGGCAGCCAAGTGGAGGGAGACAAGAGAATTGCATCCATTTACTGCTGCTTCAGATAGCTGTACTACCGATTTTTCTTTCTTTCTTTCTTTCTTTCTTTCTTTCTTTCTTTCTTTCTTTCTTTCTTTCTTTCTTTCTTTCTTTCTTTTTCTTTCTTTCTTTCCTTCTTTCTCTCTCTCTCTCTCTCTCTCTCTCTCTCTCTCTCTCTCTCTCTCTCTCTCTCTCTCTCTCTCAGTTTAACACTTTTGCACCCAAACAGATTCAGGAATCTTCCGTTGCCTTACCTTTTACAGCCTCCTCTCTCTGACACCGTAATTCGTAATAATTCTGCCAGAAAGCTTGTGAGAGGTGGCATTTAGACACCAGTTTAAGGGGAGGGAGGGAGGGAAGGCAACGTTTCCTTGGCATGAGCTCTGCTGGTTATTTCCTCATGTGATTAGTACTGTGGAGAGACCGTGATTAATAGAGAAACAGGGAAGACTTCACTGTTTTGCACAAATCTCAGCTTTCCTTTACTGCTTCTGTTTTTTATATAGTATTTGTTTGGTCCTTTTTAGTATTTCTATACTCACTTTTGTTAGCTTTTATCTTGTCTTTTAATGGATCCTTTTAAGAAGAAAGGCAGGGTAAAAACAAACAAACAAATAAATAGCTAGCTAGCAAGGACAAACCATGCTTCTAGTCCTCATAGAAGCAAAGCTCTGCTTCAAAGGAAGAACCAGTAGTTTATGGCATTCAAATGTTTGGTCTATGTAATTCTCTGTAATTGTAATTCTCTGCCCTTCCATGTGCCTGTCAATAGTGTCTGAATTGAACAGGATTGCAGAATGAATAATGCAAAAGGTTGGTCTCAGCTTGCTCTCACTTTGGGATTGTTGTAGTATCTATCTAGCTTATGATTCTGCTTGTACGGAATGCACAGAGCTGCCATGATTTCCCAGCGTGATGTGGTTGCCTCAAACCTCACTCTTGAAAAATGGAGCAGAATTAGATAGTACAGTTAGCACATTGTTAGAAGCATAACTCCCTTAAAAGGTTAAAAAAAAAGGTCTGTTTATCTTAGCATAAGCTTTCCTCATTCTGAATGTTGCAAATTATCTCACTTTTATGATATGATCGGTCAATGGGAGGAAAACAAAGGTTTTGTCGGCAAGTCAGGAACACAGCTTTGAAGGAACTGTGTGCCAGGAGGGGAAACGGCAAAACAGTCGAAAAGACATGTTTCCCTTAGCCTGGGATTCGTTCTATAGCTTTCCAGTTTCCTTTTACTCGATTTTCCAGCAATACCTCACGAGAGCCTTTGTGCAGTCCGGGCAGAGGGCTGGTGCTGATATTCTACCTTCAGGAGAAAGCATTGCTAGCTGGGTATACCAAAGGGTCCTATCTTGGTTTGCTGAGAAACCTGTAAATGGGTCCAAGAATTGTTTTTGGTAAGGCGTGGCGATGTGCCACGTGGGACGTGGGTTGTCTGTTTCCATACCACAACGCTCCAGGTCTGATTTGGAGCGGAAAGCTGTGCCTCCTTCTCCCTTCCACACCGAAAACCTGAGATGGCTTGTTCAGCTAAAGCCCATGTGACAGACTAACATTTCTGCGCTGTCTTTTGTCGCCTCTGCTGATCTCCCAGCCAGTGCAGTGCAGTGTGTGTGTGTGTGTGTGTGTGTTGAGATTGCCGTCCTTCCTTGAACAGCTGCTGGATCAGCAGTTTCCTGCATCCCATCAGTGCAGCATCCTGATCTCTTTACCTATTTTGTTGAGAGGGGCATTATATTTCTGTGTGTCTGTCTGACGTTCGCTCCTGGGTACCATGGATCAGAGGCAGGTTTTTATTGATCTCACCCAGCTGTTCAGTGTGATTTATTTACAGAACCCAGGTTTTTTTTTAATTTATCTGTTTGTCTGTCTGTGTTTGCGTTCTCCTTTTTTTCCAGGCAAGACTGGGTTCTGGACCAGCTTCTGAGTAAAAGCTCAAAGGAGGCACAAAAGAACGTTCATGGCTCTTTCTTCCAATTTCAGGTAGTAATTGATGCAATTCAGGTCCCAAAGCTTATAAAGTTATTTTTGGGGGGATTGAACCTCATTGACCATGCAGTCGAGGGCTTTCCAGCAGTTATGGTAGACAAAGATAGCTCTCTGGTGCTCTGTGATTTTGTAGCAACCCCTTCCTCTTAGTGAGAGCAGGTGTTGCAGAGTGCCCTCAAGGGTCTTCTCGGGAGCCAACACAGAGAAATAACTCTTTAGGGGTGAATTTATTAATAAGGACCAGCAGTGTTTAGTGGTTAGAAGCTTGAACTGAGGTCATGGAGTCAAAAGTTCAAATCCCTGCTTGGCTATGAATCTCACTGTCTCTTGCAAGGTTAGCGTGTTATTTTTTTTTTTTTTAAACCCACAAACCTGATGTGCTTTTTTACATTGTTTTAAATTCAGTTGCTTTTAAATGCGATAGACTGGAATCATATTGGAGATTTACACCAGTGTAAGTATAATTGTACAAGTTGCAGTAATGAATTGCCACACATTCTGGTTGCTTCCCAGTTGTGTAAATGGGTGCACGTAGAATTAGTAATAATTCATCACTATGATTTTCACAATTACACTTTAATAATAATAATAATAATAATAATAATAATAATAATAATAATAATAATAATAATAATAATAATAATAAATAGCATGTCACCAAGTCAATTCTGAGTAATGGTGACCCTTTCCAAGGTTTTCTAGGTAGAGAATCTTCAGAAGTGGTTTCTCATTCCCTTCTTCCGGGGGTGCCCTGGTACTGTGCAGCTTGCCCAAGGCCATCCAAGGCTGGTTTTACCTGCAGGAGGCCAAGCGGGGAATTGAACTCCCAACCTCTGGCTCTACTTGACTCACTTGAGCTGTCCAACCAACCTGCTCTGGTTAGGACTAGCAATTTGATTTTGCCCATAAAGGTGACTTTTTTTTTTTTCAAGGTCTGGGCTCTTCTCTAGAGTGAGATTGGTTTTGTACTGTTGTAGCTTCCCTCAAAAGAATCCTGGACTGTGAGGGCGCTCTGAGTTTGAAGGCCTTCCTGAGATTCCCAGCTTGCCACAGAGAGAATGAATAATTATTAGGCCCATTTAGTGGCCTTCGATGGCCTTCCAGGCCCCTTCCAACTCAATAAATCTGTGATTCATTTACATCCATCATGCAAGGTGAGTGGCACACTTTGAACAAGGAATGTCCCCCCCCCCCTTGCATTAATGCCTAATTTTAAGGCCA
Organism: Intellagama lesueurii; assembly: GCA_037013535.1. Classification (NCBI taxonomy): domain Eukaryota; kingdom Metazoa; phylum Chordata; class Lepidosauria; order Squamata; family Agamidae; genus Intellagama; species Intellagama lesueurii. The sequence continues at coordinate 24,145,621 of JBAJHW010000011.1, forward strand.
GAATTAAGAACTCATTCTATACACAAAATAGTAAAGAAAGCTACTTATTAATATGTATGGGGAACTAAGAATCCTGAGTCTTCCTTTCAGCTTTTTTTCCGACAGACTCTGGGATCTGTGGATAAAACCCTACCTCAACCGTCTCCTCCTTCTTTGTAATTTCCTTTTTCTACCACAGTCACTTTTCAGATGAAGAACTGAGTGTGTCCTGGGAGGCCGAAGTGTTTTGAAACCAGCTTTTGTGTATATCCGCTTCTGATGTATGACCTGCTCCCATTTGTTTAATCCAGAATTTAATTGAGAGAAAGGGGAGGAAATCTTCCCTCAAACCTTTCCTGGTTCAGTATCTTTGCACTTCAAAGACAACCTGCGTTTGTCTGGTAGACGGTGAACTTTTCTAGCTGTGTTCAGATGTTTACGTAATCTGCACTCTGGGGAGTTCATTACCTGTGTCAATAATGCTGTTGCAGTGCTGAAGTGGCAGCTCCTGTGCCTATATCCACCTTTATTGGGTCGCACCCCGACAAGGCCTATTTGTATATAAATCGGTGGCTACTTATTTCACTCCATGTGTCCAAGGCACTGGATCCACATCCGTAAAAGCACACAGGAAAATAAGCCTGCTAGCCTTTCATGTGTCACAAAGACATCTGGTTTTATTTTATTTTATTGTATTGTATTTCTATGTTGTTTTATTTTATGTTATTTATTTATTTCAATTTCCATTTCAGTTTCAGTTTCAACTTCTATACTGCCCATCTGGCTATCAAGGCCACTCTGGGTGGTTCACAGCATCATGAAACAACACATAACACTTTAAATAAAATCCACAAACAGAATAACCGTATGAGAAATCAAATTAAACATATCAATCAACTTAAAACCAGGAAAAAGACAAGATGAAAATGTGAAAACAGTTTAAAAAGACGAGGTGGCAGAACACAGAACTTAAGCACTGAAAGCTGCACTGCACTTTGTTGATATAATATCCAGGAAACCCTGTCTAAACAACCATGTTTTCAACGATCTCTTAAAAATGCCCAGTGAAGGGGCCTGGAGTATTTTGGGTGTGATTTTATTCCAAAGGTGGGGAGCAACCAAAATGGAAAGCTGCTTTATTCTGTGATCTTAGGATCAAGGATCATGTAATGCTGAGGACATCGAAGTGGAGGTAGCTGTTTGGGTTCCGCTGGGTAATGAGAGCGAGCGAAGCCAATGCAGGGCGAGGGCTCTGCTTCCCAGCTCAGCCTTGCTTTCACTCTGAATGCATGACTGGTTTTGCAGCCTTTCAGAGCAACCCAGAGAAACTGCTGGGAAAAAAAATATGCGTTTGATTACCCTTCAGCGTGTTCTTGAAAACCTACTTGATTGACCCCCAGGTTCTGCCCAGCACTGTTATCAGGTTATAAAAGTGTTCCACCCTCTCTGTATTTCTTGAAAGAGTTTTGAAATTGGGAACCTTTGACTTTTCCCTTCATGGGTTGTCTGTGAAATATTTTGCAAAGCCCCTGCTTTGTGACTGGCATGCTGATTTTCTCACGACAGCTTCCCCTTTGCAGCTTCCCCTCTTGTGGCGCCTTTGTTTAGAAAGATTAGGACCTGCCCTAGAGAATGCCAGGCTTCTGGAGAGGGAAGGGAAGTTGTGAGTGAGAGAATGGAGAGCTCAAGTGGTTTAAGTCTCTGGCTGCGGAGCCAGAGGTTGGGAGTTCGATTCCCCACGGGGCCTCCTTGAGAAAGGCTGGACTGGATGATCCTTAGGGTCCCTCTAAGCTCTGCAGTTCAAAGATGATTATTAAATCAAAGAATCACCATCCCTGAGAACCAGCCTGTTCCTTCAGGCTTAGGCGTTGTTTATCCTGGAGGTGGGTGGGTGGCTTCTCCCGCGGAGAAGACTGTTCTCGCAGGTGTCTCTACAGAGCAGGGACATGTGAGGTGCAAACTGAAAGAGGGAGGGATTATCATCGAGGGACAGAGCGTGTGCTTTGCAAGGCCCTGTGTGACGTCTCCGGCATCTCCAGGGCGAAAGATCAGGTAGCAGGAGGTGGGAGAGTCCCTTTCCTTGCCTGCTAGAATAAACAGCAATGGGCTACGCCAGAGGGGTTTGGGCTGCAGGCACCAGTTTTGTGCCAAGTAATCAAGCTGTTCCGGTTTTTCAGTCTTCCAAATGCATCAGCACCTTGGACAGTTCCTTGAAAAGGTCAGTCTGAACCTGGAGTGGATCCACTGCCCTTGTGAGGCTGCCCTCACCAGCCTGCAGGCATCAGAGATGAGCAACGCGCAGCCTGCAGGCTCCTCTCAGACCTCCTCCTAGGTAGGTAGGTAGGTAGGTAGGTAGGTAGGTAGGTAGGTAGGTAGGTAGGTAGGTAGGTAGGAAGGAAGGAAGGAAGGAAGGAAGGAAGGAAGGAAGGAAGGAAGGAAGGAAGGAAGGAAGGAATGAAGGAATGAATGAATGAATGAATGAATAGGGGGAGTGAAAATCTCATCCCAAGCTCTAAGCTTTTGGTGTTTCAAGTATCTTGAAAAGCAGCTTTCAGCCAGAAAAGATAAGACAAAGCATAAACAATGGACTTTTTTTTTTAAAAAAAATGGTGTTCTGGTGTCCATCCAGGAGCTTATGCTTTGGCCCCTGAGCCTCAGCCGTGAATGGATCTGCCGAAGGCATAAATATTGGCATAACCATTGGGAAGGCACGTCCCCAGAGACTGCACCTGGCAGCTGCAGATTGGGCTAGCTGTAAGCATTTGCTAATCTCGGTTTCCCCTAGGGTGAAATAGATAAAGGCAAAGTAATTGGTAAGCAAAATGCAAGGAAACAATGCCATTTGAGACACTGCCTGCAGACAGATGATTGTTCTTGTCTGTCTCTCTGTCTTTCCTTTCTCGTTTGTTGCCATAGCTGGGCTGGGCTGTCCAGGGATCTTAAACCTGCAACCAAGTGAAGGCATGACAGAGAGCAAAATCTGATTGAGCTTTGAGTGTGCTTGTAAGAGAGATAGATTGCCAAAGGAATCCTTTGCTGCATTCAGAGGTAACATCAAACCATGGTTTACCTTTATGGGAATGAGTCTAACCTTACTCACCTAATACTTTGTCTCTGCTCCTCTTCTGGTGCAGCTACATAGAGAAGGTTGGAAAGCCCCACTTCCATTTTGGATTCACCACAACCAAGTGTGTTACATGAACTCTAAGCTATGGTTAACCGTCAACCTTAGTTAGCTGAAACCAGACAGCATCCTAAACTGGGGTTTGAAGTTGGACTGTTTCAACTAACCATGCTTAACTGTGGCTGGAGTTTACATGAATATGGCAAGATCCAAGTAATCTAAAACTGGAGTGAAAGCTCAAGAGGGTGAACTGAGGAACAGACCTGAGAATCTAGGTGGGGGATTCCAGGTTCAGTCTCCATGTGCTAATCTGGGGAGAAGTCTAGGTTCACACTCATGGTTTAGCATAGCATCTCAACCAGCCCATGTATCATTCATGCATTACATTTCTTATTGTACATATAAAACCTTCTGTGCACAGCTTAAAAATCCTCAAAGCATTGGAAACAATACGATGAAGACACCTTACATGGGATGTGTTTAGGGCCAGTGTCCTAGTTCTAGGGTTGCACTGGGACTGGAGAGATACGGATTTCCAAGCCCCAAATGGGCCGTGAGTCAGTTTGGGTGGACTTTGGGCTAGTGACCTGGTTGTTATCAGCCTAACCTAGGAAGTTAAATACGGAGAGGATGATTACCTTGACCTCTGCAGAAATTGTGGTGAATGAATGAATGAATGGATAAAGTAATACAAATGAATATAAACATTGTTGTGCAGATTTTGTGTATTCATCCAGAGTCAAATGCCTGTTCATCCAGAGTTAAATGCAAATGTGTGTGTATATATGTGTGTGTGTGTGTGCACCTATAGATGCCATGGGCAAGGATATTTGTGTCGTGCCATGTTCGGCTCCTTTCAGAAACAAAGCATCTCTCTCTCCTCTGATGCTGCTCTTCTGCCTTCTGCGTTCATGCCAGTGAACTGATTTCTGGAAAAGATGAAAAATTGCAGGTGACAGGTGGTTTTGAAGTCATGGAAAGTACCCGGTGTAATTTAGCTGTCATTAGGAGGGAAAAGGTTACCTGTTATTAGAAACCAAAAGAGTACAGAGAACTGCCAGTAGGCATTATGGTAATCTTGCTTTCCAGTTGAAGAAGAGGAAGAAGTAGAAAAAGAAAATAGAACTAAGAACAGAAAGCGTAGTGGTTTAAGTATCTGACTGTGGAGCCAGAGTTTGGGAGTTCAGTTCCCTACTGTGTGCCTCCTTCAAGTTGAGCCAGCCTGGGTAGCCTTGGGCAAGCTGCACAGTCCCAGGGCGTCCCCAGAAGAAGGGAATGGGAAACCACTTCTGAGTATTCTCTACCTGGAAAACCCTGGAAAGAATCGTGTAAGTCCGAATTGACTTGATGACTTTCTTCTTCTTCCGGAAAAAAAAAGAGGTTGAAATTTGCTGTGGTTGTATTGAGGCTAGCTGTGTCATGCTTGTTGTTTCTTAAAATTTAGGAGGTATGAGAGGTCAAGTTGCAGACAGGCTTAGGAGATGACACCAGGGGAAGGGGAGGGGAGAGATGATCTCCCAGCAGGAAGATGTAGAAATGGATGGGCCTGAGCTGAGCCTAGGGGCACATGCACCGGGAATACTCTTGTGCGTGCCCCACGGAAAGGAAGGGGAGAGCTCACAGGGGCTTCCTCGTGGACTGAGGCCCTCAGCAAGGACTGTGTGTGGGTTCGGTTCTTGACTTTAGAAAGAGAGGAAGCTGCTGTATATCGAACAATGCCTTCGGCCCATCTAGGCCAGTATTTCCAACTCTGACCGGCAGCATCACTTCAGTGTTTTAGGCAGGGTTCTTTCCTGACCTTGCCTGGGGATCTGGGTGTTCCCTGGTCATCTCCCCTCTGAGGCCAGATCAGGCCTGACCCTGTTTACCTTGCAGGATCAGATCAGATCAGTCTGTTCAGGTGTTATGGTGGTGACTCTCTACTTTGTCATCAGACGCCATGGCTGAGCTGCGCCAAGAGCAGGAAGGTGAGTGGTGCAATACCTAGATATATAGAAGAGGTCAAATAGAGCCGTTCCAAGGTTGTTCATTTTTCTCAAGATTTCATTTGTCTATGAACTAATTGCCTCTTAATTAGGCACATCTCTTGGGTATGCTTAAACATTACACCAGCTTCTGAGATGAAGCGGCTTCCAGAAATATCTCCAAAACCTCTTATACAATGGATGGGGGGGGGGGGCTTTCCCCTCCCTCCCTCCCTCCCTCCCTCCTATTTTTAAGGTTTTTTTTTTAGTACGAGGAGAACAGATACCTGCAAACGCAGAAACATATTAACACTTGTAAGACACATTTCAAAAGCATGTGTCATGTACTTCCAGATTACTTAGGCCAGTACAGTGATGCAGTTGTACATTTGGTTACACAGGAACCATTGAGATAAAAAATACTTAGGCAGAGCTGCTCCTTTATTTGGAATGCCGAAATAGTTTTGTATTTTGTTTTCTAAAGTGGTCAGTGCACGGTGTACGCATGCTTTTGAAAAATAAAAATAGTAAGAAGTTGCACAGATGTTCCAAGCCAGGTTCAATTTCATTTAAAGTTGTTGGAATCAAAGAAGCACTTAGGGGGAGAAAAAGCCCGTACACACATATACACAGAGGCGGTTGCTATTTTATGGCTTTAGAATAGGTGTGCTGGAAAATTGCTTATGCTTTTCTTTTTTTAAAGCCATAAACAAAGGCTTTCTTTGTACCGAGTAATAATAATAATAAAAAAAGATTTTTAGATTCTGTGTGGATGCTGAGAGCCTGGTTTGATGGTTGCCTGAAGTAGGGTTATTAGGGTTTTTTTACTTGAGAAAATAACGCCAGCAATTTTCACAACTTCTGCCTTTGTGTTTGATCAGAATTGGCCATAGCAGTGAATGCAGAAGAATAAAAGAGAGAGAGAGAGAGAGAGAGAGAGAGAGAGAGAGAGAGAGAGAGAGAGAGAGAAAAGGAAGGAAGGAAGGAAGGAAGGAAGGAAGGAAAAGGAAGGAAAAGGAAGGAAAAGGAAGGAAAAGAAAGGAAAAGAAAAGAAAAGAAAAGAAAGAAAGAGTTTTAGGACTCCCAGTTTGTGCTGTGGCAGTCTTCCGAATGAGCAGATTGTGTGCTATAGCAGGCCTGAAACTTAAACTTCCAACCAGTCTGGGTTTTCTTTTGAAATGTTCCTAAACTTAATGGTTAGGAGGATGCCCTTGGTACTGAATGCAACACGAGATGCAACCTCTCTCTGGACCCTTCCTTGCCTGGGCAGTACCTGCTGGACATGAAGAAGCCAGCCAAGTAGCTGAACAGTGAGTCAAATGGCTAGGCTGAATCCTCAGAGGGCTATCTAGCGGCTGTCTGTGTCAATAAATCTATGTCAAACTGGTATGTGTGTGTGGGGGGGGCGGCGGTGTGTGGAAACACACAAACGAGGGTTGTGGGAAGAATTTATTCTGATCTGCGTGGATATTTATCCAGCAGAGAAAACCGGTATGGCTTCACATAAGTGATTTGTATCATCTGGTAGGTGAAGGCCAACTGGAGCTGGAAGGCAAAAGTTAAAAAAAACTCCTGGGTGGGAAGAGTCAGGCCTCAGCTGATGGAAAAGCCAGAGGTCTTAGGATGGCCACGGACAGCAGGAGGAATGGCTGTTAGGTTCATAATCATTACTGTGTGCTGTCAAGTCAATTCTGACTTACGGCAAGCCTCCTTCAGGGTTTTCCAGGTAGAGAATACTTAGAAGTGATTTAGCCTTCCCTTCTTCTGTGGGGGGGGGGGGGAGGGCGGGAAGAATCCCTGGGACTGTGCAGTAGCCCAAGGCCACCCAGGCTGGCTGTACTCATAGGAGGCACACCGTGGGGAATCAAACTCCCAACTTCTGGCTCTGCAGCCAGAGACCTAACTCATTGAGCTATATAGCACTGATATTAGCACAGGCAGGTGAATGGTCTCACCTGAGCAAAGACCACTTCCTATGGTCCTTTGATGAGGACTAGCAGCTTGCTGGGGCGTTTGCCTTCAATGGAGGAGTTCGGTTGGAGGTATTCCATTGCTTCCCTTCTTGGACATTTCAGGGGCCCTTTTGGTTCTGCTCTCAAACACAAGTGCCGTGAAAAGTGCTGTATGTGTGGGATCCACGTTGCCTTTTTGCAAAGCAGCTAGTTGTAAATGCAGCTCCTTTCTCTCTCTCAAGTGTTTCCTTTTCTTTTGTCTTCTCAGAATAATTAATATATATTTTTAAATAGAAATGCTTCTAAGAAGAAGAGAGCGTCATTCCTTTTGTTAGAGCATTTCAAGAGAGTTTTATAATTAGAGAAGGCTTTCTGCTGCAATCCAGCTATGCTCGGCTAATCAAGGAGCTGGGGAAGGGGGTGGAGAGACGTGGAAGCTCAGTATAATTTGGAACATTTAATGTAGTGTCTTCTGATGCTTCCTCTAGCGTCACAGATGGCCAGAATCTTACTGTTGCTTTGAGAAATCAAGTAAGTTGTGGTGTGGCTCAAGAGCGAGGTTCTGATTTTGTTCCAAGAGGTTCCAGGATATACGTGTTTGCTATGGTATGGATTTTTCTGATGGAGTTCTTACAACCTTGCATGCTGTCTGGAGAAGGTGTGGCTGGGAGGGACCTTTCTGTGGTGACTGTCAACCTATCTAGCATCAGCCAATAAGAGAGACCTGCTTCTCTTTGCTCTGTGTCTCTTTCCCTCTCTTTTGTTTGTTGGAATCAGTCTGTTGAAGGGGGTTGTTGAAAGCAGTCATGTTTGTCAGTTTGCTGTTTGATCTGTTCAATTGTAAGTAATGAAACTTTTCATTCTTTCTGTTACTAATGTCTCTGAGTTACTGAGACTGTAAGTGCCCATTGATGAGAGAAAAAGGGATGGACTAATCTAGGCAATTTGGAGCTATTCTACTCTGTGAATCCTGCACTTCTGCAGCTAGAGAAATTTAACCAAGATTCAAAACTCTGCAACATTTTCTCCCTCTTCATCACCTACGTTTAGGGTGCTTTGTTCTGTGATTTGCAATGGAAAGTAAACACAGGCCTCATTGGCGAGTCTGATTTGTTAAGGCACTTGTGAGAGGGAAAGCAGGTTAAGGGCCATCTCTGGGAGTATGCTTTCCCCTTAGTCCCCTGTTTGATCTGCTGTCTGGAAGCGGTCGGCTTCAGGTTCCCTGCCTGGGAGCTGTCCAGTGCCTGAGGCTTCATCAGCTTCTTCTCCAGTGTCCTGGTGATTCTGTGTTTTGCCTCCCCTTTCATTTGCATTGTAGATGGACATTTCCACATCTCATTCTGCTGCTCTCCAAATGGCCAAGGCAGGGCTGTTTTCGAGGAGATTACCCTTTGGGATGTTTTCAGTGTTACCAAAAAGAATGGGCCTGCATCACGTGGAGGAGCGATATTTTAGCACGAAGGACCATGCATGGTTTTCCCCTTTTTCACATGTATGGAGATGAGCCCCAGGATCACCTGTCTTTCCTCCCATTAGACATGATATTATTTATGTAAAGTAAATCCACCAGATAATGGTTTTCCACCATTGAGATGAGTAGCGGACTTAGATTTTAGGAAGCAGGAGAGGTCTTTTTAATAATTCTTGGTCCTGCTGTGTCACGAGGAGCTTCCATGGGCAGAAGCAGTCTACCTTTTTGTAATAGCTAGTGGCACACCACGGCAGCAGATCTCTTCATGCCTTCTTGGAGGGCCCTTGAAGTCACTTCGTTGACTCTTCTGGGAAATGCAGGACTGGACTTGATTCAAGGGGAGCGGCTTTGACCAGTCCGGGGGTGGTGGTGGTCAGTTCCCCCTCCGTGGCCAGCTGTGGGTTGTACCAGGGCCTCCCCCTACATCTGGAAGTGCCCTTTTCTTGTTCACACCTCTTGTTTTAAAGCCAGATTGAGATTCTCAGAAGCATTATTCTTTTTTTTTTCTAAAACGAGAAAAAAAACATTGGCCAATGGGAGAAAAACAGGTAAGGGTTATCAGAAGCCCACAAATCAGCTTTCAGTTCCCTCTTCCCGGCTAGAAATAACTTTGATCTAGTACAGCATAACTTAACAGTGGGTCCCTCCCTTCTCTCTCCCTCATATCTAGGGCTATAGAAATATGTTTCATCCTGTTCCTATGCTAACCTAGAGTTGTACCTTCATATGGCTTCTCAAGATCATCTTTTTGGGGTTTCTCCCCCATGGCAAAGCTGCCATATAGGCCAGTTTGCAAGCAGAGGGCGGAGGGCTGTCCTGGCTTAAGGTCAAGGAGGGCAAAATCTGACCCTCTGGATTTTCCTGGACTCCCACCAGCCCAAGGCGGCACAGCCAGGGGTGAGGAACGCTGGGTGTTGTAGTCTTGGCCGGGGCTTTGCTCATCCTTGTTTTAGAGCCTGCTGGGTTCAGCGGCTGTTGCCTTGAAGAAGGAAGCAGATCGTAATCCATGAAAGACAGCACTTTAAGGTGCTGTAATTTCATTTTTGCTTTGGTCCTTTTATACCTCCCAAGGAAACGCTAGAAGCTTTCTTTTCATTGGAGTTTTGTATGTGTGTGTCTTTGTTCTTTCATTTGAAACACTCACTTCGGTTTGAAAAATATGTGCGTGGAAACTGAAAGTTGGATAAAACAACAACAAAAATGACAATATTGGGAACAGCATACATACTGTGTCGATATTTAACAGAGACTTAGGTTTTTGGTTACAACTTGTGTCTGTAATATAATGTTTTTATCATTCTGAATTACTGTGTTTGGTATTTTTGAACAACCACAACAACAATTATACTACTACTACTGATGATGATGGAGGAACTGCAGAGCTGTGGGTCATTGAGTCCACCCCCTGTGAATTATGAAGCAGCTGTTTTTTGAAAACCTTTCCTCCGAGGTTGTTGCTAGGAGGGGTGGGTGTGAGTGTGGGTGTGGGACCCAAACACATGCTTTCTGGGCTGGGTTTCCAGTCCTGAGACATGCATTCTGTTTGCTGTGCCAGGGAGCAATTGTTGCCGGAGAAACAGGGCCTGAAACAAGCTGACCCTCTGGGGTTTGGTTCTTCGGCGGAGCACGGCTTCTTCCATCTGTTACGTCTCTGCAGTGTGTGCACCAGTTCAGAAAAGGATCCTAGCGAGTACGCCAGTCTCTCCCGACCAGAACCCCTGCGTTGTGTAGAGCGGTTGGCCTTCATGGGGAAGTTTCTTTGTGATGCCAGAAGCAACGTTTCTAAAAAAAATATTTCTTCCCCCATTCCCTTCTCATCAAGGAAATTGCATCTTGGCTTGGAGACGGCCTGTCCATAACTTGGTTTCTAGAAAAAACTACCCTATTGCTGAAGATAGAGAGCCTGGAATGAAAGATTTGATCTGCTAATAGGTCCATCAGTTCAGTCATCAGGTTTGGCTGCATCCATCGAGGACTTTAGATGCATCTGCTTTGTGTCGGTGTTAAGAGTTATAATATTGGTTGTAAACACAGTTTTGGGACAGGATTAACGTATCGTGTGTTGAAGTCACAGACACTCATGGCATGATCAAGTTTATACTAGTGGAAAGAGAAAGGTGTATATAAAAACAAGACAAGCACCCCACCACCACCTGTTTGTGCAGCTCCTGCATATCTCTACACGGTGGGTGTGCAATTTCACCCAGGAAAGCCGAATTGCTACACATTCAACTCTCTTCCCCTTGGAAATGAACTTCTTGTTGTTTCTGGGTTGGTTGGTTTTTTAAATCTGGAAGGATGTGGTCTCTGGTGTATTCTGGGCACCCCCAACCCCCTTCCCTGGTCGTCCACTCTTGGGTTAGAGAGCTGGGAACCTAAATGAGGGAAGGAAAAAGAAAAGCACCCAGAACCGATGGCCTACTCTTTCAGGTGGATCTTCACCACCAAGTTACATATGAGTTTGGTACCTCTTCAATGGTCACGGCTCCACCACAGAAGAATCCTGAAGTTTGTAGCCCTTTTCAGAGAGCTACCTGTGTCGGCCTGATTCAGTAAAAGCAAACAGAAAAAAACCCCAAAAACTTCAAAAGTATTCTGCCACTTTTAAGATAGATTTTGTTTGTTGTCCTCTTTGCTAGGTTGGAAGGTGTTTGAAGAAACAATCCACGAAAGGTCCCTCTGAAATGAATCTATTAGTCCTAAAGGTGCCACAGAACTTGTGTTTCTCCACTTGCTTTGGAATTTGTGGTTTTCACGTCCGTCGTCGTTCAGGGAGCCCCAAGGGTGGGGCCCAAGCACAGAAGCCTCAAACTAGTGTTAACCTGTGCAGTGCAGATAAATGTGTTGCTTTCCATTGAGGGTGGGGACCAAATCTGCTCAGCCCCCGTTCTCCTCAGTGATAAAGAGGTCTTATGCTTTGCACCCCCAGCTCTAAGGAACCAAGGTACAAATGTTTCTCTTGTCCGTCTGTCCTTTTGGATTTGTGATCTTGTATCCCAAATTTCAAGCTGGCTGGGTATCTCCGTGGTTTAAGTGCCCGGCTGCGGAGCCAGAGGTTGGGGGTTCGATTCCTCACTGTGTGCCTCCAGGGAGAAGAGCCAGCCTGGGTGGCCTTGGGCCAGCTGCACAGTCCCAGGGCTCCCCCCTAGAAGAAAGGAAGGGGAAACCACTTCTGAGTATTCTCTACCTGGAAAACCCTCAAAAAGGGTCACCATGAGTCTGACTTGATGGTAGATGATGATTATTCTCCCAACTTCATTTAGGTTGCAAGGGAACCAAAAACATTATTTATCCAGTTGTGGACATTTCAGTATGTCTTACCAAAAGCAGTGTGTGTGTGTGTGTGGGAATCCCTTCCTTCCTTCCTCCAAAGAGGACAAACAAGGTCTGTGTGGGATAGAACAGGGGTGTCCAAGACCCCAGCCCACAACATCTTCCCTGTGAGGTTTTCAGCTCATTTTTCCTTCCAACATGGCACGGGGGCTTCCATTCGAGATGGAATTTGCAAGCGCAGAAGGGAGGAAGGGTGACCCTCAAGCTGACCTTCCCCACCGACTTCCACGTTGCTCCCTCTGTTCTCAGGTTGAGGGAGAGGGGATTTAAGCAGGAGCTGGAATATTTCCAAAACACGGTCGCCAGAGTTTCTGTTCTCTGTGCTGTTCCGTAATATACACATGTACACCATTCCTCTCATCTCTTTGAAGACCGTGGAGCTGTTGTAATGAATGCAATATAACTCTCTCCAGATGTTGGACTGGGGTTCTTCTGTGACGTGAATCGTGAGTTTCCAAGACATTCCTTCTGTAAATGATCTCAATTTTGAGAGAGACAAATCTCTGATAAGAAATAAACAAGCCAACGGCAGCTGCTGCAGTGCATTAGAAGAGAGCTTACCCCTGGGAGGTCTACTAGGGAACCGGGGCTCCTTCTCCCTTGCTTCCCCCACTGATTTGTCTCATTTTTATAAAAAAAACACCTTTTCCTTCGTGGGAGGGGGGGGTGGGGAATATCTCTCTGCGTGTGAATGTTTGTATTGCTCACGGAATAGTCAAGCTGCCTGGCAAAACCCCTGGAAATGCCAGATGTCTGTTTATTTTTATTTTTTTATAGTAGCTCACTTTGTCCAAAAGGCTTTTGTGTTTTTCTCGAGGCAGGCCTCCTGAAAAGCAGTGGGTGGCCACGGTGTGGCTCCGCAGGCCTCCTGTGGCTCCTGGAGTCGTTCCACATGCGATTTGGCTCACTTGCACGAGTCGTCTCAAGCTCTTCACCCCGCAAACACCTTTCCATGTAGAAGGGGAGAAAATTCTGGCCGCTCGCTGGCTGCCCTCGTGAACAGAATGTAGGACTTGGTGGGAGTTTGAGACTCATACCGGAGGTTTCTCCATACACTCTTAAGATGTGTGCCAATGATTAAACGGTCCTGGAGAACCATGATGGATTCAACACTCGGAGTGGCAACCCCCACCTCATTTCAAGCCAAGGAGAGGCTTTCTTCTCCCCTCCGGCCTCGATCCTTCGACCTCGAAAGGCTGAAGGTGCCAGCTTCTAACCCGAAGCGGCTGCCCTTCTTTTTTGGCCCCATCTTCCTTCTGCTCCCTCCTAAGCAGCTATCCTTTGGGTGAAGATTTCCACCTTCCTCCTCCTTCCCAAACTCACGTTCCTGTCGCTAACTTTTCTCTTCTCCCAGCTTCCTCTCTCTTCCGCTCTTATTTTCTTGTCTGTTGCTGATGGCAAGATCCTTGGAGGTAGAAACTTGCTTGTATTTTGCTGATAAGATTCTCTAAAGAACAATGGGCAGCCTTCTGAGTTCAAGGACCTGAGGTTGCAGATGATGGCAGAGAACCTGCCAGAGTCCCTGGAGCAGAGGTGAGGCTAAAGAGGAGGGGGACATCTGGCCACTTCTCTCCTCTCCTCTTTGCATTTTGGGTGGTCCTCTGTGGCCCCCCCTCTGTGGGGGCAGAAAATTACCCCCTAACCCCAACAGTACCTGCCCATTCCTGGCTTAGAACAGGAATCTTCTATTTCTCTAGGGCTGTATTCCTTAAGGGGTAATAATACCTTGGGGTGGGGTGGGGGACTCCGGGAGGACATGCTGGTCATGGGTGGGCCCAGAGTCCCAAGTGGTGTACACTAAGCCGTGCTTCCCCTTCAGCCACTCACTTTCATTCCTATTGAGTGGCCCCCCTTCCAGGTAACCCTCCCATCCTCTGTCAACCAGTCTCGGGGTGGGGTGCAAACTCACCTTAAAAGAGCCCTTCCCTCTCTTTTGTACACTTCAGCAGTTTGAGCAAGATGTGAGCAGCAAAGGGAGATGCTGGAAGCGACCCCAAGATTTCACCAGGCGGATGGGTGAACAGCCAGGTTTTCAGGCAGCGGTGAAATAAAGCCACTATAAGTTCGGGGGGGGGGACCCCTGAGTCCCTGCAGCTGGGAATACTAGAGTCTCCCCACTGTCATCTCCGCCACCCCTGTCTCTCTTTTCCCCTTGAACTCTCTGTTAACCTCGGCTTTTTTCTCTCCTTCCCTCTCCCTGATTCTTCCTCTCACCTACGGTCTCTTCCACCTTTCTCTCTAGGATCTCTCTGCCCAGAGGTGGAAGAATAATTCATAATTCCCAAGTCATGGGCGCTTGAAGGGAGTTGCCAAAATTTAACCGAGAGCTTCAAGGCCTGCTGTCCGCCAGAGCAGACCACACTCTGCTAGACGAACAAACATCTGGATTTCAATATCAGTTTCCTATTCTCAAATATCAGTTTCTGGTAGAGAAGCCACGTTCACTGCTGGTTCCAGACGTAAATCATGCTGGCTGGGGGTGGGTGGGGGGAAAAAGGGGCTACTGGATGTTGGAAGTTTTTAAAAAGCCCTTTTTCTGAGCCCTCTGTGCAAATCCTGTAAGCCGTCCCTGCCCTGTTCTTTCCAGGTAAGGATGCTGTTTTTGCTGGATCTCTCTCTCTCTCTCTCTCTCTCTCTCTCTCTCTCTCTCTCTCTCTCTCTCTCTCTCCCCCCCCCCCCCAATTCCAGGCTTTTTCCAACCAAGTTGACCAATAAACATGCTAATTGGAAACACAAGGAGAGGGATGAAAATGCTTTAGATGAGATGGGAGTCTCTAGGGGGTGTCTACCGGAGATGAGACGGCTGCAGGACAGCTGGGCTCGTGATGCTGGCTAATAGGCATATTTGATTATTTTTTCCTTTGTCAAGAGGAAGGGCCACTTTAAAAAAAAAAAGGCAGCTCAGCTGCTCAAACTGTCTGAAGCGACTCATGAGTAAACCCCATTATGAGGAGCTTCTCAATCTCTCTCTCTCTCTCCCTTTCTCTTTCTGTATCCTCCATGTACCAAGGCTTTCTAGAAAACAGGAAGAAATGTAGATTTCCTTTTTTTGCTGGGCATGTCGTAAACATTTGGTGAAAGAAACCAGGGAGAAGACTTGATATTTCGGAAGCCGACTTTTTGTGTGCTTTGGACCTAAAGTGTGTCTGTCTTTGGAGAGATTAGAATGACCTGAGCTTTGGCGATGTAGCATGGGGATGAAATTGTTTTCTTGCCTGGTCGTGGATTAAATGGGCTACAAGGGGATGTGGGACGGCCGGTCCCTTTCGAAATGGCTCTTTCTTTAAAGAGAGAATCCACTTAGTGTGAATTTAGTGGTCTATTTCTGAGCACAATTCAAAGTTCAATTTGTGACCTATAAAGCCCTATACAGCTTTGGCCCTGGGTTATCTGAAAGAATGGGTTCTCCCATGCGTGAGCTTTGACAACAGCAGGAGAGATGCTTCTCCTGGTCCCATCATCCTCAGAGGTTTGACTGGCAGGGAGACGACGATGGTGCTCCTGGAGGTGAAATGACCTCCCATCAGAGGCTAAGCCAGTCTTCTCCCTGGTTTCTTTCCACTGGTGAACAAAAGCCATTTCTGCCCAGGCAGGCCTGGAACAACTGCCTCTCTGCTAAGAACAGGAGTTTCAATAGATGTGCTGTAGTATTTTAGTTTTAAATTATGATTCTTTTAATCAAAGCGCCTTGAAATCATTTGCAACTGGATTGTGCTTCAGCATTTCAAGTGGTTTACCTTCTGTTGCTAATGGCCACGGTATTTATTTCTTTTAATATGTAATTAATCATATCTCATTGCATTTTATACGTATTCTCACTTAATGTTTTTAATGGCTTTTAAAATGTCTTACAAGAGCGTATTAATCCAGTCCTTTCCAGATATTGCAATGCTTGACATGAATAAATAAACACTGCCGTGAACTGGCAGTAACTAACAAAGTGCTGATTGCATTACTAGGCAGAACCTGTTGCACATCTGGGCGGGTGTCTCCTGACACCACTTGAAAGTAGGAATTCCCCAGGGTAGGGTTAGGCAACTTAACTTACACATTAATCAGCAACAGGATTCTGGCCATCATTTTATAACTTCCTATTAGAGTTACTGGACTTTTAAATGCAATTGATTTTACTTATATCCACGGGATCAGTATCCACTGATTTACTGCCTGAAAATATTAAATAAACCCCCCAGAAATACGTGTTTCTATGTATTTCCAGGATGTATTTGCCAGAACTGGCCACTAGAGAGAGCCAGAGACCATGCAATGTATCCCATTTGATACTTCTGCATTTTCCAGCATTCACAGGGTAGCTGGGGACCGATCCCCTGTCCTACTGTATTGTAAGCCACCTCCAGGTCTTAATTCCGTGAGAAAGGCAGGTTATCACTTAATGATTGGAAATAAAATAAATTTATAAATGGCCTCATCTGGTGCCCACCCCAGGTGTTTGGGGCCACACCTTGCTTCATGTCCAATGGTTGACATCCACTGAGGCTGATGGTGGCTTTCTAAGAGTGTGGCTAAGTTTGTGTTCCACTGTCCGTCACCTGCTGGGAAGGAGAGCTTTGTGTGCCTATGGGGCAGGGCCTTCACGGGCCCAGTTCAGCCCTCTTGCAGGCAGGATTAGGCCTATGAGCTGGAGGTGGCTTCTCTCTACCTGTGTTCCATGCTATTATTCCATGTTCCGGTGCATAAACGTCTAGTCAAAATCTCTCCATGTGCACACAGCTTGTTGACACTTCTCAGCTTCTCGTTTCTCCTCTGATAAGCCGGAGATGATTTGAATTAAGGGGTATCCGTCTCACACTTCCCCATTCTTAGAACAAGCCATCTTTCACGTTGGCTGTATGAGGAAATGAAAGAAGATGCGGAAGTAACAGATCTGTGCAATTACTGGGAGTGTTGCTATTTTACTTGCTTTTGAATTCACCCGTAACTAATAAGACTTAATGACAAGCACCCGAGATCCTATTGTAATAATCTGGTTTTCTGAGGTAACACCTTTTCTCCTTGCAGGTAACACCTTTTCTCCTTGCAAATATTTGCAGTATTCAGAGTGTGGCCTATTTAAGATATCATGGTTAATAAGTGTTCTTGTCAGATTTTCAAGCAATCACCTTGCACTTACAGCCACTTGACACGTTGACAAGGCGTTTAGAAAACAGAAATCCTTTTCATTTGAGTACGAAGCCGCAGTGTTCATGATGGGAATTGCTTAATAGCTTATTAACTGACTCTTACATATCTTGGGAAGGGCCCACCACGAATCCCTCCTGCACTCTGGAAATGAACAGAAGGCACATAAAGGGCCACAAGATGTAAAGAAAAGAAGATGCAAATGCGAGGACGGGACTGAATTCAAGGAGGCGAGAACCTGCTTCATATCTAAGGTCCTAAATTCAGTTCCTGGTTTCTTCCTCATGAAAAGTAACAGAAAGGGCTTAAGCCTTAGAGTACACCAAGGGTGTGGGTGCTCTTTAAATCAGTAGGCCCTATTTGATTTTGGATAAGTTCTTGGGAACGGTCTTTCAAGGCCAACAATGTGGGGCCATCAAAATTCCAAATGGTTTTGGAGCAGACACTGTCAGGTGAGATGCAGGGACAGGCTGATCTGGTGCAAAGCGTTTTCCTTTGTTTCCCATACCATCCAAAGATGAGACTCATTTAGTGTAGGTGTGTCCTGGATTTACACTGAGATAGCTGTTGTGGCTTACACCAAAACAGTAGTTCCCAGCCTTGAGTAACCCAAATGTTCTTGGACTAAAACTCCCAGAAGCCTCACCATGAGTTGCGCTGGCCAGGATTTCTGGGAGTTGCAGTCCGAGAACACCTGGTTTACCCAATGGTTGGGAAGCGCTGCACTCAAGGAACGTAGAAATTGTTGTTTGGGGAAGGAGCCCCTCCTCACAGAACGGTGGCACCCATGGCTGGCTAGAGTTGGGTTCTTGGAAGGTGAAGAATCCTTGGGATGGATGGGTGGATGATGGGCGGACTTATATATGATAGGTAACAGGACATGCAGCCGAACGGGCGTTGCACTGGAATATCCAGGAGAAGCCTTACACAACTTGGTGCCCTTCAGATGGTATGGGCTACAACCCCCAACAGCCCCATCCAACTTGGCCAATGATTAAAGATTTTAGGAGCATTAGTCCAAAAGAGTATAAGCAGATCCGGGTTCGAGCCAAATGACTTTTACAGCCAGCTGCAAGAAATAAAATGATCATTGTAGTTTCTGTTTCTGTTTTATTTTAATAGAAGGCTGGTGAAAGGGTTTGCCTTTTGGATAAATTTGATCTAGAAAGAAAGGAAAGAAAGAAAGAAAGAGGGGGAGAGAGAGAGAGAGAGAGAGAAAGAAAGAGAAAGAAAGAAAGAAAGAAAGAAAGAAAGAAAGAAAGAAAGAAAGAAAGAGTAGAATCATGGAGTTGGAAGAGACTTCTAAAACTATGGAGTCCAACCTCCTGCTCCTTCTAGGAATCCAGATCGAAACAGATCTGACAGATGGGTTTCCGATTTCTCTCTCGAATGCCTCCAGCATTGGAGTGTTTAGCACCTTCCAAAGTTATTGGTTCCATTACTTTGAGCTTACAGTAAGATTGTGACTCCTTCTCTTTATTGTGGAAACAGACTTCCATACCAGGGCAGAACAACTTCAAGAGGGGCGTGCGCGCGTGTGCATGTCTGTGTGTGTGTGTGTGTGTGTGTGTGCAGGCATGTTGTGTACCTTGCCATAAATGACAGTTTCTGGTAAGCCTCATGGCTGTTTTCAGTTGACATGATGTTTTGTAGTGTGGCTTATGTTCCGATCAATAAAACCATCCAGGGGGATTAGATGCAGCCTGAGCATCTGATAATAAAAATCTGTATTGTGTCCAACCCTGGATGATATCTCTATCTTAGACTTAAGGACGGGATTACCTTGCTTATGAAATAAGATCCCTGGA
The DNA here is from genome assembly GCA_037013535.1 of Intellagama lesueurii. Lineage (NCBI taxonomy): Eukaryota > Metazoa > Chordata > Lepidosauria > Squamata > Agamidae > Intellagama > Intellagama lesueurii. Next base: position 24,164,391 of record JBAJHW010000011.1, read on the forward strand.
GCAAGAATGTTCTGGCCGTTTCTCCTGCATCGTATTGATTTCTGTGGTGCCGCCTCTCTCTATATTTTACAGGTAACTGGAGCCAATTTACTTTCTCCACCCCTAAAAAGTAGATTTTTGTCATCCTTTGGGGAGTTTGGCTCAAGGTCTGTTACAGACTGATCATCCAGATAGACAAACATTACTCCAGGAGTTTCCCTCCCTCCCTCCTTCCTGCCATTGACTTGGCTTCACAGCTGCGCAAGTTAAGTGTTGCTTCCTGCTTCCTGGAGTAAGAAGGAAGCCCCAGGTTGACTTTCCTTTTGGAGGAGAGAATGCTGGAGGTTGGGGTTTCCTTTCCTTTCTTGGTATTGTGTCCAAAGAGCACAGAGGTTCTTCTGTAAACCCAGAGAGCAGAGCGCCTTTCAGCCCAAGAACTGAAATAAGTTTGAGTGACCTTCTGGCACCAGTGACAAAAAGATGAGACACCTGTCTTTTTAACTTCATGTTTTAACTGCCTGTAACTCAGCTTTGGGGAAGCTTTTCAACCATTCCGAATGGGCCCCTCCACACCAGATCTGGGACAGCACCAGACAGTGTCAGGGGGAAGGGAGACGGTTTGGGCCTCTTGGCTGAGGTCCCCCACCCTTACCATAAAGCAGGAGTTCCCCAACCTTGGGTCCCCAGACGTTCTTGGACTACGGCTCCCAGAAATCTTGGCCAGCACAGCTTGGGGTGAAGGCTTCTGGGAGTTTTAGTCCAAGAACATCTGGGGACCCAAGGCTGGGAACCACTTCTATAAAGCTTTGATCCTCCTCGTTATTTTAGCCACTGTCTATTCGCTGGCTTGTCTTTCTGGACTTAACCTGGAAGTCTTTGGAAAGAGAGAGCGAACAAAGAGATACAGCCGTATGGTTTCCAGATGTATCACACCCCCATCCCACTGATTACTGGGGATGATGGGAGTTATAATAAAACACAGGAGAAACTGATGACTTTTCTCTCTTAAGGAAGCCCCGCTTCTAATGACGAGCTGACTCTGTGTTCTAGACTGGGCTTCTGTTTTGCTTTTGCTTTCTGGTTGGTGTGCATGTGTGTGTTTTTGCAAAGAAAGTGCTATATATATAATCTTTTCAGTCTGATGCAAATGTGTTGTTGCGCTTCCCTGTAATACTAAACAGTCTGGGAACATTCTCATGCCAAATAAGAATAGAATTCCAAAGTGTTCGGGGCTCTGTTTACTTACAACTATGCAGATAAGTTCCTCTGAACATTAATTTTTTTCAACAATATTTGCATTGATTTACCTTTCAGAATATATGTTGAATCCTTGCGAAGTGTATTTTTCTTACCTTTAAAGCACAAAAGGCTCATGTATCAATAGATTGCTTTAAACAACATCTAAAAATGCTTATCTGAGCCTGAGTTGGAGACTAGGGGATCAATTCAGCCTTCCCTTGGGTTGAATTGGGGGGAAGGAGGGAAGTATCTGAGGAACCAAGGGGTGCTTGAGACCTCTGTCTAATGTTGGAAAAGGAGGTCCATGGAGAAAGGTATATGTGCCTCACCTCTTATGTCGCAGCTCTGGATTACAGTAGGGATTTGATTCACTCAGAGTTTGCTTTTGATGTTTCTGTGGCAGAGAGTTGAATTTCTGGTAAAATTCCTCTTTGCTATGCAGTAGAAGTACAGTATAAGAGGCTCACAGAAGAGAATAGCTACAAGTTCCCCAGAGTCCACTGCTTTCTCATTTCCTGGCACTTGAAGTCTCAATAACTCACTATGAAACATTTGTAGGAGAAAGAATTAAAAAAAAAAACCCAAAACACCACATTTCTTTACTGACAGTTGCTTGAAATTACAGACTTGCATATGCTGCTTTCTTTACTGTATACATACTTAGCAACCAACTGAACAGATCAACAGCAAACAAGCAACTGACATTTTGTGCTTAGTGGACCTTAGAAAAACCTTCCACCAGGTGAAGGCATGACTCAAAGCCTTTCATCTGCAAGGCCTCACAGCTATGTGAGAAGGTTTGGCACTTTGCTCCAGTGAATTCAGGAGGGCTCTTTGCCTCGGCAGAATCATGAAAACTGTATATTCTCTGCAATGATGCTGGAAGGGTCCTGGAGGACTCTTCACTGCCTGAAGGCCGCCCTGATTAAGTAAGAAGCCTTTCAAGGAGGCCATCTTGAACATGTTGCTGAGAGAGACGGTGGCGTGGGTTTGCTGTTGAATGCAGATTTGAGACAGAGGATGCTTTGCAAGGCACAAGAACTCAACTTTTCAAAGGTTCCAAATCTTTTATTTGGGATGATCTCCACAGATTGAGACGGAGGCTTCCCTCAGGGAACTTTTCAGGCAGAATAAGGACAATTTTACTCAATAAGTTGACCAGACTCCAGTTACTCAGGGTTGGGTGCAAATCATACGAAGGATTAGGAGTCAGCCCTGTAGTGCAATTAATGATTCTGCCAGTCAGAGTATTCATTCTCCTTAATGCACCTTGCTTCGTATGGATTTTATCTATGTTGTTCCTGCTGTTCGTACTATGCCTTCTTTGTTTTGCATAAAACAGTGATGCATTTTGTGACCTTTTTTGTCCCTTCTAAATTCATCAGTTTGTTTTTAGCATTGCTTTGTCCTGTGGAGCAGAGTTGAGCGCTATGGCGCTTCCCATTTCAAGCTGATGTCCAGTGACAGACTCCTGATGGGTCACTTTTCAGGCACCACTGAAAAAGCTACAGAAGGAAGTGTCTAACAAAGAATGTAATGAAGTTCTTCCTAATTTTTACCCCTTGAAATTGGTGCTGGGATTGAGCAGTGTTGGAACAGGAAGCATGGGAGTAGATCCTGAAAAGGTTTCATTCTGACCTTGTAAAGTTCAAAGGGGAGCACAGCAATATGAGCAAAAAGTGAGAGAGACATACGGGAGGTCACCACCGGTTTCACCAGCATCACACCTAGCCTGGGGCACACATAATCTCTGCGACAGGGTCTTCATGAACCTGTTCTTAGGGAAGCCTGGGGATTATTGTTTGCCCCTTGGCTGTAGTTCAGGAGAGCGTGCTCAATCGCTTTAGTCAAGAAGACCAGCTACCGCATGAAGCTACTGTTCTCAGGATCCCGCAGGATGAAGGCCATGACAGTGAAAATGGGATCAAACTGGTATAACTGTCTGGTGCAGATTCAGTCCCAGTAAAAGAGAGAGAAGAAAAACCATATTACTGGCTAAAGGCTCTCTTTGAATGAGAGGGTGCCGTGTGTTAAGGAACCAGGCGCACAGGACAGCGTGTAAAAAAAGAGCTTCGCCTGCAAGCCCTGTATTGCTTCAACAGCATCCTCCTTGTCTCAATGACCACACCAGTAATATATCACTGCTCTTTTTCTCTTTCTGGGGAGCAGTGAGTATAAAGGTATTATTTTCCTTTCTAGAGGAAGAAAGAAATGATGGTGCAGCTACATTTTCTGTTTCTCTTGGAAAACTACAGCTGTCACTGGATGAAAGGAATCTCAGTCAATTAACTATAAGTGTTCTAGTTAATTAATCATTAAGCCTGCATTGAATTGCAGACAAAGTATAACCATTCTTTCTTTCCCCTCCCTTCCAGCAGTGGCTGCTTTTCTTGCCAAGAACTGCAGCCCCTTTACCAAACACTGTGGCGAGAGAGAAGAACGCATGAATGTGTGCAGAATACCTTTCGTTGGAGGAAAAAAAAATCATTTCCAACAACACACACTTGCAAAGGGAGGCTGCTTCGTGTTTAGATTATGCATGCATAATCTAAATGCCGCCTAGACTCTTTTAATTTGCATCTTGACGCGTCCTTGTCTGTGTTTCTCATGCCTACAGGTTCCCTGGCTGCATTCTCCGAAGGCCGCCTCTCTTCAGCAGGTTGTCTCTTCCATTCATCCTGAAACCACCTTCCAAAACCCGAGTACGATGCTCCCTCTTTTGCTGCATCAGAGAGCAGTTAATGCTCAGTTGGTAGAGCAGCATGTATAAGGTCCCGGGTTCAGTTCTTAGCATCTCTCAGGGTAGGACTAAGAAACAATCCTCTCTGAAATGCAGAGTAGGCTGGCTGGATAGCTCAGTGGATTGGAGTACCTGGCTGAGAGGAGCCAGAGGCCAGGAGTTCGATTCCCTGCTATGCATCCCAGGATTGGGTGCCTTTACAAGATAAGTGGCACTAAAAGCGTACGAAGAAGCACGTGTGGAACTGGCAAGAATTCCAGGAACCAAACAGAATAAATGCTTTGATTGGTCAAAGAGAAAGCACGTGGCTGGATCGAAAGATGCCTAGGACTGGGGGGCTTGACTGCCACAAGATTTGATCTGACATCTCCTCCCATGGTGGTGGGAATCTTCTCTTGCATCCTACTTTCCAGCTTTCAGACAACCTGTTGCTATAACAAGGAGGATTAAAGTCTGCTGGAGCCACTGCAACAGGGCCACGTTTGCCAGCATCCCACGGCAGCAATAGTGATGAATTATAGAGTCATAGAATCGTGGAGTTGGAAGGGGCCTACCAGGCCATGGAGTCCAACCTCTCCTGCTCAAGGCAGGAATCCAAATCGAAGGGTATCTGCCAGGTGGTTGTCTAAGTTTCTCTTGAAGGCCTCCCGTGTTGGAGCGCTCACCACCTCTCGAGGTCATGGGTTCCATTGTCGTACTGCTCTTGACGGTTAAGATGTTTTTCCTGATATTCAGCCGAAATCTGGCTTCCTGTCGCTTGAAGCCATTACTATGTGTCCTGCACTCTGGGATGATCGAGAACAGATCCTGCCCCTCCTCTGTATGACAGCCTTTCAAGTCTTTGAAAAGGGCTCTCCTATCTCCCCTCAGTCTTCTTTTCTCAAGGCTAAACATGCCCAGTTCTTTCAGTCTTTCCTCCTCAAAGGGCTTGGTTTCCAGCCCCCTGATCATCCTTGCTGCCCTTCTCTGAACTTGCTCCAGTTTGTTGGCATCCTTCTTGAAGTGTGGTGTCCAGAACTTGAATCAGTACTCTAGATCTGTGGTTCTCAACCTTGGGTTACCCAGGTGTTCTTGGACTACAACTCCCAGAAACCCTGGCCAGCACAGCTAGTGGTGAAGGCTTCTGGGAGTTGCAGTCCAAGAACACCTGGGTTACCTAAGGTTGAGAACCACTGCTCTAGATGAGGCCTGAGTAGAGGGGGAACCAATACTCAGCCGATGCATGCTGAGCATGAGTTAGAAACTGATGCCAGCTACATTTACCTAATGGAACTTTACCAAGTATATTGGAACAGGGGTGAAAATGTTTATCTCATTGTGCCTCTTTTTTGTGTATTCTTCTTTCACACCAGTGCAACGAGGGTACCAAAATGGATATATATATATATTAAAGTGGGTATTTGGGGCTTGAGCTGGCGTTGGGGTAGCTGGCTATGGAGCAGGGCACTGGGAGCTCGATTCCCCCACTGTGTGTCTCCAGGAGGAAGAACCAGCCTGTGTAGCGTTGAGCAAGCGGTGCCATCCCAGGGATTCCCCCCCCCCCCCAGAAGAAGGAAACAGCAACCCTTTCCTGAGTACTGTGTACCTAGAAAACCCCGGAAAGGGTCACCACAAGTTGGAATGTAATTGATGGAACTCATTTTTTAAAAATTAATTTAAATTATATACAAATATATATTTGTGGGGGGGGGGGTGGAAATGGAGATAGGCCAAGAAGATGATATTTCAAAGGGCCAATGAAGGAATTCCCTCTTTTAATTTAAAAAGTAGAGCTCAGCCTTCCAGCAGCCTTCTTGCTGGATCGATACACCCCGGGGGCCTGATGTACAGCATGTAGCCGTCCCAGGGCTTCTCTGCCTTGATGGAGAAATGACCCGTGAGATCCAGACTGCAATTTCTCTTGCAGTCCCAGTGCCTGAGTCAGCAGTGTGTGGGAATCCCAGCTGGCGCCAGGTCATCTCCGACCCCACGCCTCCAACCTTGCTTGATGAGGCGAAAAAACACCTCGGGTTTTTTTTTAAACTCTTCTTCCTTCCAAGCAGGAATCGGTGCGTGTAACAGCTTCCCTCCCTAATCCCGATTAAGTTCTTTTTGGGGTTCTTTTTTCCTTTTAAAGGAAATGTCATTATCTGTCTGAAAATGTTAGTCTTGCCAGCCAGCTTGTTCTGCGTGGTAGACCAGGTAATTCTTGCTGGAACCCCGGCAACCGCTGTTCAGCTGAGTGAACACAAGCAGTGCTCCTTCTCAGTCAATTTGGCAAAAGAGCTATCGTCTCCTCCTCCCTCCCTGCCCCATCATCATAAGGGCTCTTTTTCTGAAATAAGGAGGCCATTTTATTTTATTTTTTTTGCAGAGGATTCAAAGGCAGGATTGCACCAGAGTGCAATGCCAGCGTAACATTTGCACAAGAGCCGATGACAACGTGTCAGCTTGCCTTTTGGTTTGTGAGAAGACACGTTTCGTCTTAAGGTGAAGTATCAAGGGTGCCCTTCTAGTGGCATTTCTCCGCCCCTGCCCTTCTCCCAAAAGAAAATCCAAGAAAATGCAGGGATTTGAAAATGGCCGGCGTTTTCTTTGTCTTCTGGAGGTAACTAATTTGGACAGCACAGAGGCTCATGTTCCAAAATGACTCCCAAAGAATTTGCAGCCAGTGGAATTTCGTGACAGGAGAAGGGAAGGGGTAACCGATCAACCACCTAAAATCAATCTGTGCTGCAGGATGGAGGTCTAAGGTTAAGATGTTGAGAGATCTCATCCAGATTTCCTTTTGGTTACTTGTTTCTTGAAGCCACAAGCTGGAATTGAGGAGGCCGCGTCTGCATATGCTTAGGGTTTTGCATGTGTCCCTTTCATAGACGCCCGATGTTTGGAACCTCTGGTAAAAGACCAGAGGGGGATTCCTGTGTCTCTTGGTTGTCAAGGCTGGCTTGCAGCGCTAGTCTTCCCACTGCACAAGGGTTCAGAAAACGGACACCTTGTTCTCCAGAAGATGGGGGCACTGGGTTTTTGCATGTGTGTATCTGTCTGTGAGAAGAGAAGACTCCCTGGAAAAGACCTTGATGTTGGGAAAGTGTGAAGGCAAGAGGAGAAGGGAACGACAGAGGACGAGATGGTTGGACAGGGTCATCGAAGCGACCAACATGAATTTGACCCAACTCCGGGAGGCAGTGGAAGACAGGAGGGCCTGGCGCGCTCTGGTCCATGGGGTCACGAAGAGTTGGACACGACTTAACGACTAAACAACAACAACAAATCTGTCTGTGGTCATGTCCTGTGCATGGGCATACACTTTATTGCATCAGGTCAACATTTAGTTGAACAGAGTCTGTTACCTACACAAGTTTCCCCAATGATTATGGATGGCGGGGTAAACATTTTTAGATCACAACTCCCAGCAACATGAAGGGGGGAAAAAAACCCACTAGTGCGAGAAGGTCTTCATCATATTTGCTAAAGGTGTGGTGGAAATCTGTCCTCCCGCATCCTAATTTGAGTTAAATTCCTGTAGAGCAGTGGTCACTCAGGTGTTCATGAACTGCCATTCCCAGAAGCCTTCACTACCAGCTGTGCTAGCCAGGGTTTTCTGGGGGTTGCAGTTCAATAACACCTGGGTGACCCAAGATTGAGAACCACTACCCTGGAGGATCAACCAGCTGCGTGAAAGCCAGGTGGCCTCTTATAAGAAAATAATTAGATCACCCGTTCTTGGGATTTTGCCTACCCTTTTATTTATTCCCTGCCTTCCTTCCAGTAAGGAGACCCAAAGTGTATAGTTATTAAAGTACACTTTTAAAAGGATGACAGCAAAGTGGAGCAAGTTCAGAGGAGGGCAACAAGGATGATCAGAGGACTGGAAAGCAAGCCCTAGGAGGAAAGATGGAAAGAAGAACTGGGCATGTTTAGCCTTGAGAAAAGAAGACGGAGGGGAGACAGGAGAGCACTCTTCAAAGACTTGAAAGATTGGCATACAGAGGAGGGGCAGGATCTGTTTTCGATCATCCCTGAGTGCAAGACACATAATTATGGGCTCAAATTACAGGAACATCAGCCTAATCTAAATATCTGAAAAACTTCCTAACTGTTAGAGCAGTACAACGACGTAACCCATGACCTCAGGAGGTGGTGAGCACTCCAGTGCTGGAGGCATTGAAGAGAAAATTGGACAACCCGCTGTCATGTCTGCTTTGATTTGGATTCCTGCATTGAGCCTTCTAAGCCCCTCGGTGGCCTTATAGGCCCCTTCCAACTCCCATCATTTCATGGCTCTGTGATTTTGTTAAAAAAAACGACCCTGCAATGCCCATGTCCCACTTCCTGGCTTCTCTGTGTGTTGAACCAGGGCACGTGTCTTCATTGGAGCTTTTATATTCCGTGTAAGGCTCACAGGTTTTCTGTTCCTAGAAGAAGAGGCCTCATGCTGCAGTCCTGGAATTGCCACAGGTCTAGGAAATAATACGTTTAATGGGGCCGTCGCTCGGAGCGTTTATAGTTGCTTGTCCTTTTCAGGAATGTCCCCAGAGTCCTGCTGGATTGTTTGCTTGAGATAAAAGCCAGTGCTCTCTCCTCAGGAGGTGAGGGAAGGAGGCGTCTGTCCTCTTTTCATCTCTGCCTTCTTGGCTGCATGGTGTGGCCCGGTGGGTCAACCTTTGGCGTGGTTTTTTGCTTTGTGACTGCTTTTGCCAACCCATCACAGCCCATTCACATCAGAACCAGCCTTGGGGGCTGCAGAGGAGTGGCGTAGTGGTTTCCTGTGCGCTTCGGTGTTCATTCTGCTTCGTCTTGGCCCATTGCTGAGGGATGAACTGCGATCGTAGGGCGGCGCGTTGAGCCTGGAAGGGAGTCTACTCCATGTAAACTGGGTGGATGATGGAGGGCCTCTCCCAAAGCAGTTTTCCATGGTGCTCCCACCTCTGGAGGTGAGGCAGAAGGGAAGCAAACCTTTTTACTTGCAACCTATTTCCCAAAAATAATTATGACCACTCCATGCCACCACACGAGTTGCATTCGACCTGCCTGGTACAAATGCAGATATTAACGTGGAATAAAATGGGACAGGATCCAGAAAATGGCCAAAGAAGAGAAGGGAATCGATGGGAAAGTTCTGCCTTTCCACCTTGTTTTTCTGTTACTTTTACACAAGATGGAAAAAATACCCTTCCTGTTTCAATGAGGCCCAGCCCTCATGGCTGATTTTGTAAAATGAGGATGATAGGAGTTGTAGTCCACCTCCTCTGAAGGGTCCTAGGTTGGAGAAGACTTGATATTAAAGGGGTCAGGAGAGGGAAGAAGGGAGAAGTGTTTGTGTGAGAGTATTTCCGGAGCCATTAGGTCCCTAGATCATTTTGAATTCGCCCTCCTCCGTTGTCTGTGACATGGAGGCTTTGGGTATTTAAAGAGAAAGTGTTATAGTTTCCCAAAAAATATCATGTAAGAGAAAAGCAGAAACTGAACAAAAGAGAATGAAGTTGAGAACAGGTGTCCCGTCCTCGCAGAAAAGAAAAAAAAACCTGCAAGACACAGAATCGATTTAAGAGTTTTGGTCTCGTACAGAAACAAGGAAGAGGTAAACAACGTTGAGCTGGCGGGACGAGTCCCTTTTTCCAGCTGAACAAACAGCACATCTGTGGAGCTGAAACAGGGGAACCTACCGTGTCCATTGGTCAAGCGCTCTCCATCACAGAGGTGGAGATAAACAGGGATCTTCTGCCTTTCCTGTGGACCATAAACTTAGAACTGCCAACGAAAAGGGAAGGGAATCCTTGAAATAAACACAGTTGAGTTGGAATGCATGAGAGATGTCACTTCCAGTCTTCATCAAGGTTATTTTCTCAGGGCTTTTACAAATAGAGGCTGACAGGGAGCAAAATATCCCATTGCTTTGTCTGGCTGGAAACCCCATTTCTCCCAAGGTGCCTTGCATTGTCTTTCCCTCTCAGCTGTGAAAAGGAAGCGGTGGCATTGCTCAAGAGCAGAACTTACACAAGTTACAAAGGATTCTTGGAGAATCATATATAGGCTTATGTACACACACAGATGTACTATGGTTTAGACTGTTCACGTTAGTTTGTGTGGGTTCACATATTAGTTCAGGGTATTTTCTACTTCTAAATAAAAAAAAGCTACAGATAAATATGGCCTTTTCCATCTGTCCGCTCATCTACTCTAAAGATCACTGTCATACATCTATTGAAACACTTGCATCAGATCAGCATCAAGGTTTGGCTTGTCTTAACAATGTTTATCTCGTTTGTGTACTACAGAAACCATGATTTGTTCTCTACACCAAAGAGAACTTTCCTCCCCTTGTATGTGAAAAGGAGAGGTAGAGGAGGAGAGGTGGAGAAGAGTTTAAAGGTTCTCAACGGGAACGTTTGTGTAATGGGGAAACCAGGATTTCCCATTAGGCCAGATGTAACACCAAACTGTGGTTTGTACAAACCACAGTTGGGACTCTGAACCTTGATACGTTTTTTCAGATGCAATGGTATATCACGGTTTGCATGATTTCTCTTCTTCCCTCTTCTGAGGATTTCCAGATGCTTTCTGAGGAGCAGCCACTGAGGCCATGCAAGATCTCAAACTGTGGTTTGTCAGTTTGGGCTCAGCAGCAGTCTGCAATATGATCAAACTGTGATTTGCAAATCAACTGCAATCCATGTTTTTAGTTCTTTCTTTGACAACTTGCACACAAACCATGGTTCGTCAGAATATGTTGGTTTGGCAATAATAACAAATGATGTTTGGGCTTCAGAAGGCATGGTTTGGTGACAGTGTCTGAAGCATCTCATCGTTTATTGTGGAATTTTGATTGGTCTTTCGTCCCACCTAGAGCCCGCTGTTCTAGCCAAGGTGTCTGTCCCTGCTTCCAAGACTTTTCAAAGCTCCCCAACTTTTATTTTTCAAGCAGACAGCAGAACAGAAATGGCTGCAGGCACTGAAGAGTTTGGGGACGTGAGCTTAGAAGCTGACTCTGTAGCTTCTTCTCGGTAGAACCTTACAGTAAGTGCAAAGAAAGTTTTAAGTGAATATCTTGTGTGTGTATGCCGGCTCTTGAGGGTTTGTGTGCAGTGTGGGTTTTTTCGAAAAAACCACACTTCAGTCGTACTCAGAATTTCAAAGCCATGGAAAGTTACTGGTTAATGCACTAGAATCGAAATACATGCCCAAGGATAGCCTCCTAACCGAGAGACTATAAATGCTTTTGAATAATTGCTCAGCCATCCTAATTTCACTATACACTGTGGATCGTAGTCAGGATTAAAAGGGTGAAGTAGCAACCCTGGTTAGGCGTTGCCTCTGCACCTTAATTAGCATCTATAGGGCAGGTTTCCTAGATTTCACTTGAATGAAGAGGGGGAAACCAGAAGGCATCGGAGTGGAGACCGTGCTCCATATTTTAATAATAGTTTGAACACTGGAATGTATTCACATTTCAGAAGAAAGCATCAGATGTTTAAAGAGATGCAGGAGAATTCTTACACTACAGTTCTTGAAATACATTTGCAGGCTGGAATTTAGATGGGAAGACTTAAAAGAGAAAGCCAAACTTTGAAAATCTTACTACAGTGGGCTGTGCATTTTATAATATAATATAGAAGTAGTTATGAGCCTTTATGAAGCTGACTGGATAGCTCAGTGGTTTAGGTCTCTGGTTGCAGAGCCAGAGGTTGGGAGTTCGATTCCCCCACTGTGTGCCTCCAGGGAGAAGAGCCAGCCTGTGTAGCCTTGGGCAAGCTGTACAGTCCCAGGGATTCCCCCCCCCCCCCGAAGAAGGGGATAGTAAAGCACTTCTGAGGATTCTCTACCTGGAAAACTCTGAAAAGGGTCGCCCAAAGTCAGAATTGACTTGACCGACAACACATCATCACCACCACCACCATCATTATGAAAGAGCCTTTGGTTAAAAAAATGGAAAGAGATTTGGGGGAACTGGAAATGACTAGAGGGAGAGGCTTGTGGGGCCCCCATGGGGTCCTGGGGAGGGAAGATGGGGCCTCAGTACTTGCCACCACCCACCCACCTCAGTGTGAATGGTGTACATGGCCAATCTGAGGCAGAAGCAACATGGTGGCGTCTTTGTGGCTGAGAGTCTGATGAAGAACATGGTGAAACTTGAAATGTTTAGTCATTGCTTGGTGATGTTTATTTGGGTTGAAAATAAGCTGCTATTTATATATATATATATTTCCACCTAATGAGCAAACACAGCTGTATGTAGCTTTTGTGAGGTGGAGGAAGCCAGCTTTGTCACTATTAGTTTTTTTTATTATTATTATTAAGTCACTTACTAAACATCTGTAAGTTGTTTCTGAGATAATGAAGAAACCTGAAAGGATGAAACCATGGAGATGCAGGTGGAAATCATTTTGTTGCCATCTGAGGACTTTTCTTCAGGGAGTGCAAAGTTGTTGTTCTTGGAAAGAAAGAAATAATAATAATAATGGGTGACAGCACTTGAATCAGGAGGTTGAAGGTGGTAAAGCATCGCCAGCAGCTCTAGGGGGATGAGCCTACAGATTTTTGAAAATAGTGTCGTGCCGCTAATATGCCAGTTCGCAGCTGCACCCGTGGCAGTCCGCCTGGGGGAGGATGCCAAATCTATGATAGAACAGGAGCCGCCACGCCTTCCTCGTCGTGCTGAACTTTAATATTCTGGCAATTTTCTCCTGGAAAGGATGCCCTCCTGGGCTGATGTGATCTATTTTCCTTTAGGCAGAACAGGAATTAGGATTATCCTTCTTGTTGATCGTTAGGGCATTTAAAACATGATCCGGTTAGAGCATTAGAAACTCATTAGTGTTGATTGCAGATAATTTTTCTACCTATCTGCAGTGGAGGTGAACCCTGTTCATCTTGTTTTCAGGGCGGTATCTCTCTCCCTAGTGTCTCCTGATGAGTAATAGTTCTCCGTAGCCACTGTAACAGCAGTAAGGACTTCAGGGCTTCCTGGATCCCAGGCTGGCCCACTGGGCTAGCTGGAGGGCCATCCAGACTCCTGACCCCGTCAGTGGGTTTTTGCACAACCCACCCACCCTCATTTCTGAGAGGCTGGAAATACTCTCCTCCTCAGAATGGTGGCAGTAAAATCTTTAAGCCTACAGAATGGTTCAGATCCCACCTTTTTTGTGTTTGGCCTGTCCAGAGCTTGAAAAAGTTACCTTTTTGGCCTACAACACCCAGAATCACTGAGTGGGGTATTCTGGAAGTTGACCAAATTGTTTTTCCAAGTTCTGATCAGCAGCAAATGCAGAATTCTTACTATGCTAAGTTTAAAATAGGTTTGGAAATAATAATAATAATAATAAAACACTCTGACTGTCAGGATCTTCAAGTGAACTGTGGCACTTTAGCTAAAACTTCCCCCTACCTTTTTTGTGTGTGTTAGATGATGGCTTTGAAGGAGAAGGATTAATGGGTGCACCCATGAAAATTATTGCTATTAAAATTGGATGACATTCTTCTTACTCTCTTTTCATTTCATTGAGAGAGAAAAATCTGTTGCTCCCTGTATGTTTTGAGATGTGGGGGGGGGGGGGGAACCCTGCAGAGGCTGTGTCTGCTTGTGTGCAAATATCTTGTTGAAGGAATTAAATACCTTCAAACGAGAGCACAAGGTTTCTCAGCTCCTGGTGGATTTTCCTTGGCCAGTATTTTTGAGAACAGCGGTTGAACTAGCAGACGGCTGCTGCGGTTCTCCCTTTCTCTCTCTGTCTCTCTTGCTTTTGAAAAGCCCTTTGGGGATACTTAGCGTTTGATTGGAAAGCCCAAGGTTTTGGACTCCGGTTTTATATTTGTGTGCCCGTCTGTCCCTGTCCTTCCTTGGCCATGGTCCAAGCACAGGACGCCAGATCTCCCTTGAAGCTTTTGGAAAGTTCACATCCCGTTCCAAACCCTTGTTCCTGCCGGCCACCCATAAGGTGTTTTCAAACTTTAAACTCTGTCTTTGAATGAGGTCTCGTGTGGGGGAACTCGCCGGTTTCTAGAAAAATCGTTTCAAGGTGCTTCTTGTGCATCTGTTTTGTGGGGGCTTCTGGGAGAAACTGTGGCTGTCCTGCCTGAGGCAGGCGTTGGCTGCTGTGCATTTGATTCTGGTCCAATGGACTTAACTTCTCTGTATGCTGCTAGTGGCTTAAGTTTTCATCTGGGTGGTGAAGGAGGAGATCTCACAGGGCCAACCCTGGAAATGTTGCTGCTTGAGTTGAAGGATGTGATGGTACCCCTCCTCACACCATGTCAGAAGTTCCAGCCATTCTCAACTTTTCTTTTTTTTGGCCACAGCCATAAACACAATATGAAAGAAATATCAGCCGAATCAGGATTGTATCAGTTGCACAACCAGCCCTATAAGATGGTGTGTGAAGAATGGTTTCCCATCTGTGGCCCACTTCAAATGTGCCATATGAACCCCCAGGGGGCCATATGACCCCCGTTGAGAATGGCTGCATTAAGCGATAGTTGGAGCTCATGTGAACATTGAGGATGATAGGCAACATCCTCCACCAGAGCTGAAGGAGCAGGTTCTCTCTCTCCCTTTTTATTCAGTATATCGGAGGCCCTCCTTTGGTACCCCCACCCATGCCGCCTCCAAGGGCCACTTTCTGTTTGGGGAAAGCATCCAGGTAGTACAAGTGTTTTTGCAATGAGCAGAGCGCAAAGCTGCTCCCAGCCCACAAAGTCGGAATCAGAAGAGACAGCCACCCTTCCATTGCGATGTTCCATCCTCTTTGTTTTCTCTTTTGGGGGAAGGCTGGTGCGTCCTCCAGGTTGATCATCCTAGGGGTGGAAAATTGAGTGCTAAGCCTCCAAAGTTTTCCATTTGTGGCTTATTATGACCTACCTCAGCATGCCTTAATATGAGCTTGGCTGTTCCTTCTGCTCCTGCTAAGTTTTCTTCTTCAACAGTTCTGGAGAGGATGTGCCCAGAGCCGCGTCGCTATTCTGGTCCGGCCGGTGGCCGGTTCTTGGGTCCTACCTCATGCCTTTATGCTGTCTCAAGGATTTGTTCATTTCTGTCACATCTCTCCCTCTTTCTACTTGGGCGCATTATGTTTATTTTATGCTGCTGTGTGTCTTACAAATCCGTCCCCTGGGGATTCTTGTCTGGCAGGCTCCCGCGTCTGCTGCAGCGCTGGTGTCAGGCCTTCCCTCGGAAAGATACCCAGGTGGTGCACTCAGTCACAGACGGGAGAAGTTACTTTTTCAGATTAAAATGGCCTGAGTTTCTCTGCCATGATGGCCATCGAGGAGGTCTGGGAGTAGTGCTTTACAAAATGTATTTCCCCCCCTGCCCCACAAGCTGTGGGGGAACATCTGTTCTGTGTTGTCCCTTTTGCCGACGAATGAAGGACACGGTGCTTTCTTTTCACAAAGATCTGGAAGCGGCCTCGGTAGTTGTTTTGGGGAACAAAAGCGTTGCTTTTATGGGAAGAAAAGAATAATAGCTGAGAAATACAGGGCAGATTCCTGCTCCCTTAAGTGATTCTGGAAGGGGATCCAGACATGTATGCTCTTCACCCCAGAAGGCTTTCCGTCGAGACTGTGGAACTCCCTCCCACTGGAGGCCAGGCTGGCCCCATCTTTGCTGTCCTTCTGCAAGCAGGCAAAGACCTTTCTCTTCAGGCAGGCTTTTCGTCAGTGAATGGCTACCTGAGTGTGATTTTTAAATACATTTGTTATGCATTATGGCTTTGACTGTGTTTTGGTGTTGCTTATGTTTTTTAGTATGGCATTTGTTCATCCTTTTTAGTATTTGTATATTCACTGTTGTTAGCTTTAATATAGCTTTGATATTGTCTTTTAGTGATGTAAGTCACTTTAAGTCCTTTTTAAAGAGAAAGGTGGGGTAAAAATATTTTGAATGAATGAATGAATGAAATCAGGTGTGCAACCTCTGAAGAATCTCAGTGTTGCTGTTTCAGAGGTTTCATTCATCATCATCATTATCTGTTACCTTCACAATAGTCAAGGCTACAATTTTAAGATCAAACAATAGGTTACATTTAACACGTTATTAAGAAGAGGTTCTCTCTCAAGTGAGAAAAGACATCAGCTTTTCATACCATATGGTTTTCCTCACCTCTGGATCTCGCATTTAGTGTGCCTTGTGTTGTGATTGTCCCCTGGAATGTCAACATGGCCTTATTCTACTATTCAGATTTCTGAGGCAAGCATCTCTGGAAAAAAATCCCATTGTTGGAAAGTGGCTTAATCGAAGGGAATGCACATTCTGCTTAACATCCAGTTTGACTGTTTCTCTTTTGAAATGAAAACTGAAATTTTTGATGCTCTTAGAGGGCTGAAGTGTGATATCCTGTTGTTGTTTTTTTCAGTCAGGGTGGCAGCCCTTGCAGAGACCTGTAGATCGGATTTAAATGGAAGTCAGAGCTGGGAGGACCAAAGAGTGACACAATAAAATGGAACTAGTATATAAAATTTAATGAATTGTCAGCAAAAACCAGGCAAATGCGCACAGTAGCAGCCAAGCTACATTTCACAAGAAAGAAAAGAAGTATTTTTTTTACATAATTTATGCAGCCGTTCTCACGTTTTTATCTTCATGACATCTGGCAGGACCAATTGTTAGCTCAGGGTTAGTCAATGCCACACTTTTAGGCTGTGTGGCAATCCGAATCCATTAGGAAGTGCCAGTCCTTCTGTGCTGTGTGCCCTTGGAACTTATAAACGCACGTCAGGGCAACCATCTTGTCAATCAGCACATGTAAAACCATGCGTGGAAAAATGGCCCTTAGCTGCGGCTCAGAGCTTTGCGCATTTGGGCAGATTAGCCGCCCCAGCATCCTTGAGCTGAAAATACAGCTTTGATCCCTCAAATGACAACTTTGCAGGGGAACCTTTCCTGGTAACGATGGGCCACCCTTACGAAGATGGATGGGTGTTTACATGGAGGATTGCCCGAAGCATGCTATTATGAACCATGTTTAACGCCATCATGGCGAGACAGGCAGAAAGTCGCCGTGCTTCAGAGAGGCTTAAATGCTACCTTTAAAGAGAGCAGCTCCTTTCCTCTGTGAGCTCTCCCTTCCGCCTTTGGCCCCTGGCACTTGAGCGTGTTGGTTCTGCAGCCATTTTTCAGCATATCTTGAATGTCCATTTAGGCTGGGAATGTTACCTGCCTGTTTGGATCTGTGGATTGAGTTGAGGCCGAAACACGACCTCTAGGACACATTTGCTGTTTCAAGCGTGTCTTAGGCTGTGGTCACACTGGCAAGAAGAACGACATTTAAGTGTTGTTTAAATCGGTTTAGATTTTATTGTTCACACGACACAAGGGTGAAATTGATTTATATGGGCTGCGAAGCAAGTTTTTTTTTTTTTCTCCAGATGGCTGGCAGGGCCTTTTTAAAAATGCTTCGCTTCTAAAACTGATTTGATTCAATGCAGTTTTATGGAAATGAGTCGATTTCAGTAGCGTAGACGCCAAAACCGGTTTAAATTGCTAGATTTAAACATCCAGTGCGTGTGAAAGTGGCCACCAGTTGAAATACCACATGGTTTGAGCCTGATTTGGAAAAAAGTCTGAAAAGAAATCGATTCAAATTGCCAGGGTGACCCCAGTCTTAGATTCCTCTGACTTCACCCCCACCCCACCCCCAGAATTTGGTTCCTGAAAGTTCAAAGCGTGACATTCCAAAATTTCAGGGTGCATGATTTGCCTTGTTGTGCCTGTTTTAGTCCTCTAAATACTTTCACCCTCTTTTAAAGAAGAACCAGAAGGGACCAGGGGTTCTGGGCTCCTTGGAGGGATACAGTCCTGCAAGGTAAACAAATGCCACCCGTACCCTCAAAAACGAGTCATCTTTAAACTCGGTGGCCTTCAGTTCTCCTTCAGCTGACCTCCATGCGGAAAATGCTGCTGCAGCTGCCTGCCCCCCCGACCCGTGCCAGATAGGCCAAAGGGGTCAAGGGCAGTAGGGCAGTAAAGGGATCACCTGAGGCCACGGCAAGTCACCTCTTTCAACTGGACAGAAAATTCATTTTCAGGCATGTTCCTGGGAGCCGCGTGGGTTGCTGCTTTTGTGGTTACGTGCTTCTAGCCACCTCTGACTTAACGGCAACCCTACAAACGAGCAATCTCCAAAATGTCCTGTCCTCAATAGCCCTGCTCAGCTCTTGCAAATTCATGCCCATGGCTTCCTTTAGGGAGTCAGTCCATCTCATATTCGGTATTCCTCTTTTCCTGCTGCCTTCTACTTTCCCCACTGTTATGGTCTTTTCTAGAGAATCCCACCTTCTCGTGAGGTGCCCAAAGTAGGACAGCTTCAGCTTCAACATATTTACCTCCAGTGATAGTTCAGGCTTGATTTGATCTACGACCCACTTGTTTGTTTGTTATCCCATCATCATCATTGTACTGCAGAGCTCGAAGGGACCCTATAGATCATCAAATGCAGCCCTTGTCAAGGAGGCCCAGCGGGGGAATTGAACTCCCAACCTCTGGCTCTGCAGCCAGAGACCTAAATCACTGAGTTAACCAGCATGGCTTGGGGTAACAAAAATGACAGCATATATTTAGCTTTAAGCTCTTCCTGTCAGTCTTTAAGCCTCAGGAAAGCCATTCCAAGCTTTTGGAATTGGGGGGGGGGGACCCCAAACTTGTAGAAAAACCAAGGATTGCCAAATAATGATGTCTTGGGAAAGGAGATGTGGCTGCATTTAACCTGAAGTTTCCCCCCAATCTGGCCTAAGAAGCATTTGGAAACCAAATTCTGGCGGGTTATTCTTCTGAATGCAAAGCCTTGTCCATTTCCTCTTCCCTCTCTTTTAGCAAAGCGGTTAGGGTTTAGCGGCTAAGAGTCCTGTGGGCCTCAGCCCTTGCTGAGTGGCAGTACAGAGAGATGACAGATAAACACTGAACTAAAAACATGGAATTATGGAATTATTCCATAATAATTGAAAGACGGAAGGAAGAAAAGGGAACTGTCAGTCCGCGCGGAGCGTAACAGTGAAATCAGATGATCGCCGTCCCAGAAACGAACGCCACGTGACGGCTGAGGAATTGCATTGAATTCTATAAGCCGCAAACAGCAAATAGAGGTATTTGCTGGGTGACAAATTTATCTTGATCTGATAAAAGAAGCAGTCGTTAAGGAAAGATGAAAACTCAGCAAAGAACGGAGGCAACTTCAATACACATCGGCTTCGTAGGTCACTGTGTAAAAGGCAGTGTAATAGATGAGTTCCTTTGAAAGGAGGGGAGGGGAGGGCTGGCCCACCAGACCCAGAGAGGGTCCGGTTCAGAAACTGGGGCAGAGAGGAAATGTTGTTTTATCTTTCTAGACACACCTCGAGGGTAAATCTTTCCCCGACACACACGGACACGGGTGGGGGTGGAATTCATACTGTGGAAACTGCACATTTTGGGTTTATTTGTTCCCTAAACCTACTAAATATGTTAAGCATCTTTAGGAAGATGCAGGGGTGGATCTGCTATGAAACTAATGAAGCTTAAACTTCCAAGCCCCAAATCCTGAAGAGGGCCCCAAAAGTGACTTTCGTCCACATTTATATATATATATAAACTGGTGATCTGCCATGGAACAACCTCACCGAAGAAGAAAACAGGGGTTACCCAGACCTTGTTGCTCATTGAGAACAATATATCGGTTGTTCTCAACCAGAGCAGTTGAAGCTTCAGGGCCCTAAAAATGCAGGTCTCCCATTGAGCAGATGCCCGAGGCTCAAGGAAAGGAGTGGATCGAAATATTTTTAAATAAGGGTTGGCCAGGTTTTCAAGCTTCCACAGCATTACTTCCTCAAGAGTATCGCTTTGGTTTTTTTTTTTTAAATATCAAGCCCACTTTTAATGGAGAGCCTTCCACACTTTCTCCCATCTTTGCATCTTCCAGGGGTTGTCTGTCTCAAACGCCCACCAGTGCAACCAAGGACGATACGGCCGGGGCACGGGGTTCACAGCTTCCAAGCGCCTACCCTGTCCGTTGGAAGCTTGCTCAGAACACTTGATCTGATTATGCTTCCACATACACCGACATCTGAGGCTTGGTGGATGGTTTCTGGAAAAGGAGGTCTTTTTCCTGGTGGCACCCAAAGAGTGGAATTAGAATAATAGAACCTCAGGCCGCAGTGGTTACACTGCAGTACTGCAGCTGAAACTCTGCTCATGACTCAGGTTCAATCCCAGATAGCCAGCTTGAGGTTCACTCATCCTTCCATCCTTCTGAGGTTCATCAGTGGAATACCCAACAGATTTAAGGGAATCAGTGTATAGCCTGCATGATTAACTTGTAAACCACCCAGAGAGTGCTTTCAGCACTATGGAGTGGTATATAAGCAAGCAAGCAAAATAAGTTTATTGCGTGGCACACAGGCCATTGCAACATACATCGGATAAAACAATATAAAACGGTATAAACAATATAATATACTCCATTAAAATTTAGTACAATAAAATATTAAAAGCCATTTAGAATCAGGTTGATTTCTATTACAGCACAAAATTTTGACATCTAAGGAGAGGACAAAGACAGATGGAAAACTTTAACCAATGCCAGAAGCAAGCACCTATTGCGGGGGGATACGTAGTTACTTAAGTATTGACTTAATTGGTAGAGGCGGGGGATACAGATTTCATTTTTATCAATGTGGAGATAAAGCGTGCCATTCGGAAAGTGACAAATTTGTCTCTGTCGGAAAGTAGAATCTTGAGTTTTTCTTGTTCAGAATTACTAGAGTGTTTTTGTAAAATAGGGTTAAGGAGTCTTTCGCGATAGGTGTCTAATAGTAGACAATAGAGCACTACATGTGCCAAATTCTCCACTGATATTTTATCACAAGAGCAAACTCTCTCGTGATACGGAATGTGTGTATAGCGGCCTAATAAACTGGCTAGTGGTAACATATCAAAACATGCCCGAGTAAAAGCTTTTCTATAATCAGAACTCATTATTTGAAATCTGAAAAAGCCATGTTTGGTATACTTAGATTCTATAGAACTAAAGGAGGGCCTTTGGTCCCACCCATCCATGAAATTTATAAAATCAAGCTACTTCCCCAGATCCTGTACGGTATATAAGCAGCACACTTTGCTTTTTGATTTAATAGAACTATAAAGTTGGAAGGAACCACCAAGGCACATGCCGTCCAACTGCCATAGCAAACGGGACAGACAGATGGCCATCCAACCTCTGTTTAGAAACCTCCTCTGAAGGAGAATCTACTGTCTTCTGATGTATTCCGTTTCCCTGCCAAACTCTTGTAAAACTTGTGGTTTACAAAGATCCCACATTTTTAAAACATGCTTTCAAGACAGGTGCAAGACACCCTGTGTTTATGTATCCGATTTCTCCTGGATGTTTTTAGGTCTTTGTTATCTTTCAGGGCTCCGGGCAAAATTCATCTGTTCTTTTAAGCATTTAATCCCATTTACTGTTACTTTGTTGACAGGTTGCTGAGGTCCCAGTTTTCCTGCCTTTGCTTCTGTGGAGCTCCACGTTTATTTTTGATGCAATGGTTTGTTGTTTCTATACTGTTGTTTTTGGTTGTGTTTTTTTTTTAAACTTTGAGGATGTTTACAATGAAAGTTGAGGGATAAATTCTGTAAACAAATAAAATATCTCCTAGCATTTTCTGGCCGGGTTTAGAAACAACACCTGTCACTCACCGGAAACTAATCTTTAAGACTCGGAAGAAGTCCAGCTGTGAGAACAGCAGTCTTGGCTGGGTAGAGTGATTGACAGGCGCAAGGTGGGTTAAACATCTGTCTGCTCACCCTCGGCTGCAACTCACCCTTTTCCAAGTAGTTGCGTTCTCACTGAGCACAAAACTTTTGCCTCTGAGCCAGACCCTATGGAGAGCTTGCTGTGAGCAAAGTAAGAAAGAACACTTCGTTAAGAGTTAGAAACCTTCTGATTGTGATCCTGCAGGCTTTTCTGATTGCTTGTACTTTGCTGTTGAGCTGCCTTTGCTTTCTTGTTGGCTTAGGATCTGGTGTACTGAGATGGGACACAGAGAGGGTTGCAATAGCTGAAATGCTGGTGTGTTTTGTCCTTTGAATGGTGTGTTTTCTTGTCAGTTCCTGCACTGTACTGTTGCACACTCTATTGGCTGCAGAGCCCAAGGTTGGGAGTTCGATTCCCCATGGCACCTCCTTGACACAGAGGCTGGACTTGATGATCCAGAGGGTCCCTTCCAGTTCTGCAGTTCTAAGATGATGATGATGAAAAATGTAATGTTTAACTATTTGGTATTGTCTTCGCACAGAAGGGGGGCTTACATTCCTGGGGAATTCACCTTTTGCACGTTGACTGTGAGCGTTATAAACTAAGTGACCAACCTTTGGCCTTTTTAAAGAAAACGAGGAGAAAGGAAACACTTTTTGTGGTTGTTGAGCTGTGTCGCAAGAGCCTATGAAGAGCAACCTGCCCATCCCAGGTTTGCTAACATCCACATTATAAAACAAAAGGAGGTTAAAGAGAAAAGGGCCACAGAATGGAGAAAGATGGAAGTCGGGAGGTAGAGAGGGAAGGTGAGAGCTAAGATTTGATGGCTGGAGATGAAAGGTTTCACTTAGCTTGGCAGAGCTTTCCCTCGGCACACAAGACCTTGGTCCCTTTTTAACCGGTGTGATCCTCCCTGTGGGGTCGAAATTTGCCTCTGAGCTCTACCTTGGGTTTCAACAGGAGGCCACCTTCAGATCCTTTCACCTGGTGGCTGCTATTCCGTCAGCTTGTCTTGCTATCATCTCACTCGTGTCATCCTGGGTGTGCGTTCAGCAGGAGAGGAAATACCTTTTTCCCTTCCTCCCACTCCTTCCTTGCAGCAATATGGTTTTTGCATTATGAACATGGAAAAACACTTAACGAGCCTCCTTTGGCACAAATCAGATGAAACGGATGACACACATCAAGCTGTTGCCAGTCCCGCTACCCGCCTGCTACCTGGTGTGGTTCGTGTTCCAGGCACTCAACATTTTAGTTTCCCCAATTATCTTGTGATGTTTTCCTGCCACTCACCGAGCAGAATCCGGTTTGACGCACCATCTTGTTCTCACCCGTTAATGAAGGTGCACTTCTGACTTGAGACAGCTGTTTTGCAGAAATGAAATTTAATTTCCCCACCCCATTTCCAAATAAAAGCAAAAGCATGCTGCTTATATACTGCCCCATCGTGCTTAAAGCATTCGCAGGGCAGTTTACAATTTAATTATGCAGGCTATACATTCCCCCTTCCCCCCACAAGCTGGGACTCCATTTACTGACCTTGGAAGGATGGAAGGCAGAGTGAACCTTGAGTCAGCTACCTGGGATTGAACCCTGTTTGTGAGCAGAGTTTCGGCTGCAGTATTGCAGTTTAGCCTCTGTGGCACGAGACTCCTTAATACAGGAATAATCTGGGATAGGGTTCTGCATGCAGTGGTAGGAGGTGGCAGATTCAGGGGATGGATTCTATCAGGAATAAACAGAGAATGGAAGCCAAAACACATTCCATTCATTTTGTTCATCAGGATATGAATCTTGGTGGGAACATATGTTCCATGAAGAGATGGTTGCCCATTTCAGAGGCCATCATTTCTGATCTCTTTGCTGCTGGGGGGGTTGGGGGCTGCTGTTTTGTAAAAACAGCCCAGATAACTTCATTGTCCAGATGAGATACAGTACCTGTTGGTTAAATCAGCCATTTCCCCCTAGATGTGCCTCAACAATGCAACAATCTGGAGCAATAGAAGCTGATGGTTGATTTCATGGGAGCCAGATAATCCCCTCCAGGTTTTGGTCCGAACTTGACAGTGGGTATTCATTCAAGTTAATGAACCATGCTCTCAGTATAAGTTCAGCACCTTGGATAGTTCCCAGAAATTTCAGGGTGGATGAGGGAGTAGGGATGGACTGTCTAGAAAACATAGTTGGATTCAGCATCCAAAAGATTAAAAATTTGACTGAGAACCAATTAAACTGGAGTTGGAGATATTATAAATACAGATTTCTTCAACCCGTTAGAGAAAAAAGAACAAAATATGCCTTTTTGCGTGCACATACACCCCCAACCCCTGGTTGTATTTTTATTTCTTGACACAGTGGCTTTGCTTGAGTTGCAGCCGACCTTAACGTCTTCACAAGCTCCGTACTCATTTGCATCGCCTAAATTAATATCCTGGATCTGGTTTCAATGGGACCCAGGTCACTGCAGCAGGAGCTTTAGAGGATGTAGCTGATCCGTCTTGGCGAGCCTGACGGGTTGTCTTGGCGGAGAAGACAAGAAGCAGCAAATGGGCTTAGAGACGCCTGGCCATTGCATTTGAACTAGAGCCCAGGCAGGAGAGTCGATAGCAGGGGGGGTCGTGCTAAATTCCGCAGCGAGGCACTCATTATAGCCACACACCCCAGCGCATCCATCTAGGCAGCTGTGTTCAGCTGTATCCATAGATGCGCACGTTCAGTATATTTACTGCATTTGTTCTATTATACACTTATTTCATTGTATTGCCGAGACCCTTCTTTTAGAAACATGCCAGGTGGCATATTAAGATGTAAGGAATCAGGAAAGTGATGATCAATGCTACCAGGGAAATCAATACATACACACCCTAAGGTGTCAGTTTAGAAATCGGAATTCCAGAACGCATAGGGTAGCTATTATAGAAGGTTACACAAAGTACCATAAGCCAGTAAAATAAACTTAATTAAATTAGTTTTCCTTTCAAGTAGTCTTTCTCACAGGACGTACCCAAGCTGAAACGTTCCTTTGGCTTCTTGCCTGTCCACCCAACATGATAGACGGAGTTTATCTGCTACCTTCGCAGGCAGAAAAGCTCAAAGGAAGCCGTGTGGTCATTACACAATATAAATGTGGAAAATGTGATCTTTATTAGACCATTCAAAAGTCAAACAATTAATGCAAGCTTTCCTAGATTAAAAATCCCTTCTTTCTGGCATGCACCAGTAATTTATGGGCAGTGCAGAAAATGAGAAATGAATGTCCCAAAGATACATGGCAAACGTTTGCCAAGCAAACTGTCTTAAGGTGAGTTTGAAGCTTCTTCCAGGGTGTCCTTGGCCTGATTATTCAAAGGATAGTATGTCTGTGTTCATGGTTTTATGAGGTCTTCTTTATAAGAAAGAAGATGCAGGAATGTCCACATGTCTTCTTCACACTTTACAAAGAATGGCTGTTACCCATAATACATTGGACTTAGCTGTATGTATGTCTTGTATGCCGTCTAGCTGATTCCAACTTACGGCAACCCTTTAAGGGTCTTCCAGGTAGAGAATACACAGAAGGGGTTGACCCTTCCCTTCTTCTGGGGGATCCCTGGATTGTGCAGCTGGCCCAAGGCCACCCAGGCTGGCTCTTCTCCCAGGAGGCACACCGTGGGGGAATTGAACTCCCAACCTCTGGCTCTGTAGCCAGAGACCTAACTCACTGAGCTCTCCCTCCAGCTGGGTTTAGCTGTACTGCAAAGTATAAAGAAAGCTATTTGCATGGGACCTTCCCCTGCCTCATTCCCTCTCTCCAGGCGAGGAAAGGGATGGGGCGGCTGCTGTGGCTCGCCCACCCGCCCTGTCTGTCGGGACCTCCGCTGTTGCTGCCCCTTGCGTGGAGGAGCTGTTTGTTCTGTGCTCGGGTGGCAGCCCAGGGAAGACCCGAGAAATAAGGGAACCACCGGGAGGGGTGGCCGCTTCCAGTTTCTTTTCCCTTCCCAACCTGAGAGATCTGGAGAAGGTCCTGTGAAGAGGGGAGAGAGACCGGCAAAGGGATGTGCTGAGGGGCCGAGAACTGGTTTGTTCTGAAGAGGCAAAACCCAGGACTGGTGCCTGTAAGGCAGAATATGCATGATAGAGAGAGAGAGAGAGAGAGAGAGGAGGAGGAGGGAGGAGGGAGGGAGGGAGGGAGACAGGCAAATAAATGGCTGCTTGGGTCATTATGGAAATTGCAGTTCCAAATTACACGTCTGCCTACCTCCAGTAAGAACCGTGTTTCCTCATGGGGTCCTTAATCCTAACTCAAAGTTATCTATCTGTCTCTCTTGTCTGTCTGTCGCTTCTGAACTAACTGGTATTCTGTTCTGGCCACACACGGCATTTTGTGTCTTGCCTAATTTGCAGGAGAGGCCAAAAGTGGCAAGCCCCCCAACAGCTCGATTTGGGTTTTGAATATTTAAATGAACGGCTTGAAAATGTTGCAGAACACAACTCTGCCAAAGGCTGTTGGCTAGCAAGGTGCATGCCTCTTAAAGAGAACCCCTTGTGGCATGGAGTTGGCTGTTAGCCAGAGGAGTCCCTAAGGGAGAGGTTGGTTGGTGGAGCCATGCTCTCGTGTGCTGCAAGTCAGAGAAATGGTCACACGACCAGTGGAGGCTGGTCAGTCGAGGTGGCACAAGCCAGGTGGAGAGTTGGGGCTCTGGTTGCCTTCTTCTCCTGCCCCGTGGAGGTGTGAATGCATGCTTGCTTGCTATCCTAGAGGTACTGTATATAAATTCCCTGTTTCACACCTGCTTCCACCCATTTGTGTTGTGTGTTATGTTTCACCAACCAACACGGGCACCCGTTGCCCCTGTTCACAGCACCGGATGAGGTTTAACCAGAGCAAGCAGTGACTTTGAAAGATCCTCAGCCAGCATGAAAAGGGGCTCGTCTGACTACAGATTCTAACTTTCAGATTCCTAGATCTGCTTGAATAGCAAGTGTGCTGATTGGTACCTAGAACCAGTCCAACATGTTTGCAACATAATGGTGCGCTTATGCCTTTTAATTGGCCGTTTTACTTATTGTTTCTAAACAGCAGAAGCTCTTCGAGATCTTACAAAGATCTGCCAAAGACTTAACAACTGATCCTCACCAAAGCTTTAAAAAAGTTGCCGTATTGAACTCTCACTCCCAGAATTCACCAGCCAACACCATCGCTGGCCATCTTAGCTAGACGTTCTGGGAACTTCTCCACACTCTGATCTCACCCACCTTCCACTTATCCTTGTTTTAGATTGTGTGTCTGAGGATACAGGTTGTCTTGCTTGTAATGCAACCTATTTCCCAAGCTCCTCTTTTGTTCCAGTTCAGTTCAGACATTATGTCCTGTATGATTTCTACCTACCTACCCTGTTTCCCCGAAAATAAGACAGGGTCTTAGATTAATTTTTGCTCCAAAAAACGCATTAGGGCTTATTTTCAGGGGATTTTTTTTTTTCATGTACTGTACAATCATCTACATTTATTCAGATACAGTCATGTCATCTTCTGGTTGCTGCACAACCCCTGGAGGGCGGGGTTTCACTTAACTAGGGCTTATTTTCGGGGTAGGGCTTATATGACGAGCATCCTGAAAAATCCTACTAGGGCTTATTTTCAGGTTAGGTCTTATTTTCGGGGAAACAGGGTAAATTTAGTTCCCCTGCTTGGAAAACATAATCACGGGCCCGTTCTTTTCTGAGGTGTTCGCTATTGATCAAGGAGGCATTTTGTTTGGTGTTGCTGAGATGGCATCGTTAAGAGCTGCAAGATTCGTCTCCGAGAAGCAGATGCTTCTGTCTTTAAAAGAACCCTTGTCTTATTTCAGTCATCTATGGCAGTTTTCAGGCCTCCTCTTTTAATTACTGTAGCAGCCAGCACCAGAAAACCTAATCAGAGTCTTCCCAGCCGGGTCTGGAGACAGCATTGCCGATGTAACACCGTTTATGGTAGACTTGGTGTTATAATTAAAGGTGAGCCTGGAAAGAAGTTAACATAATGTCAGGCAGAATGTTTCAGTCATCTGTCCCCACCTTTCTTCCCAGTGTCATTCTGATCCCTTGGCAAAACTCACAACTGAGACACCAGTGTGGTCCCTCTGCGATGGGTATACAGGTGTCTCTGACAGAGGGTATTTGCTCATCCATACTAGTAGCTTTTACTAGTAGAATTTGTCAACTGAGACAACAACAGTGCTAAAAAAACAACAACAACTGTGAGGTACAAACCCTGAAAAACAAGCATCTGATAAACACCCTGAACGTCTTGTGACACTTTAAAGACCTCAATCCACTCTGGTGGTCCCATTTAATGTGGATCTGTTGAATCTGTGGGAACCCAGAGGGAGAACACTTGGGAACCTTTCAGTGAGTGGTTGAGTGGGTCTTCGTTAATCGTAAACCACAATTGTATTTAGACCCTTCCTTCCTTCCTTCCTTCCTTCCTTCCTTCCTTCCTTCCTTCCTTCCTTCCTTCCTTCCTTCCTTCCTTCCTTCCTTCCTTCCTTCCTTCAATTTAAATGCCATCCCATTAGTCCATGGCACCATTCTAGGCAGTGTACATATAAAAACCTGGACAGAAAAATGAAATGACATAATCAGACATAATAACAGGCAAACAACAAATAAGAAAAAATAGACAAAAGGTGTCTTTCTTGCCTCCGTATAAGCTATAGTTTCCAACCGATTACTCCTCCTCTGCCACTGATTTCTGGATCCCAGTCATCATAGCAATGCAGCCGTTGTCAACTTGGTGTTCCTCAGAAGTTGGACTACAACTCTCATCATCTAACAACACATCTGGAAGTAGAGGAAGGTGACTCTGTCATTGTCAAAGACAAATGGGAAGCACCCCCATGCATGCAGACATATGAGAAGTTCAAAGGTTTGGGGACAAACTTTTTTTAATCTTTGCCTTTTTGGTAAGAAACAAGAATACTTCACCCTGCTGAACAGAGATGGGCACGAACTGTCAGTTCGGTGTTTCGTGATGGTTTGTCAGACTCAGCGTCTCCCCGCTTCCATGCCCCGCCTCCTCCGGGCACTGCCTCTGAGTGGGTGGGGCTGGGAACCGCCAAAAACCTCTTTGGATGCTAATTGAACCGGCACAAACCACTGAACCCACAGTTTGTGTCCATCTCTGCTGTTGAATGATCTTTTAATGTAAACAGCAGACTCCACTCCTCCAACCTGTTGTTCTGCCAATCAGAGTAAATACGCTTGATTATTTAAACATAGGTAAAGTGAATTCTGAACTGTTGGTTTTGTTCTTCCATGCGAACAATTCACAGACATGCTTTGATCGCATCAAAATGGGATTAGAATTCAGGTTACAATATAAAATGTTTGCTTGCAATTCTACACTTGACATCTTTAGCTTAATCCTGTGGGTTTTAATATGTGCCGTGTATTCCAGTTAAGATAACAGAGCTCAGAATCCCTGTTTGAGGAGAGTGGGAGACGTTTGATTACTTTTTATGATTCAGGCACATATGTCTATCTATTCCCTGAAATTTAGGCTTTTCCTTCCTGGCACCAACCCGAAGGAAGCTTTTTACAATCCCTTTGGGCCTCATTTTTCGCCACTGTCTGTTTCTCTAGACGCCTTCTCTGAGGTTAAAACATGTCGTCTGAATGAGACCTCCCTGACAGTTGCCTTTTCTGCACCTCTTGTTCTCTTTTCAGGTCACTTCCAACCTATGCTGATCCTAGGAATTCATGACATTTGAAAGGTCTTGTTATTAACAGCCCTGCTTAGGTCTTGCAAACTAAAAGCTATGGCTTCCTTTAGTGAATCAGTCCATCTCATCCTAAGTCTTTTTCTTTTCCTACTGTCAGCTTCTTTTTCGAACGTTGTTGTTTCCAGCGAGTCTTGTTTGGCCTTTCACGATCGGCTCAAAGTATGATAGCCTCAGTTCAGTTATTTCAGCTTCTAGCGAGACTTCAGGCTTGATTTCATAGAAAACTCATGTATTTGTCTTTCTGGCAGTCTGTGATATCCATAAAGCTCTTCTCCAGCACCATGTTTAGAATGAATCAGTTTTTTTTCCTGCCTATTTTCTTCACCTTCAGCTTTCAGATCTATATGTAGTAGTTGGGAATATTATAGTATAGATGGCCTTGTTCTGTATTGACACGTCCTTCCTTCCTTCTCACATGAACATCACTAGGTGCCCAGTATAGAAATCAAATAGACTATATAATTGGAAGCAGAAGGTGGAGAAGTTATCTTCTGTCCATAAAAACAAGACTAGGAGCAGACTGTGTTAGAGACAATGAACTGTTAATATCAAAACTTAGAATAAAGCTGAAGAATATTATAACAACCATGGTGCCAAAGTATAATTTAAATAACATTCCTAATGGATGAATGAGATTCCCACTGTCCCACCTTGCTGTGTACCGAAACCACAGCCAAGGGAATGGTCTTGGCAGAATCAGGGGAAGACCCAGCTGAGCTTGACTTTAGTCTGTCCCTGAGAAGAGACAGGAAAAGATGAAACAGTCCTTCTCTTGCCAGTTAGGATTTGAAAGGAGAATGCCCTACAACTGGGCATTTAAGACAATTGGGCAGTTAAAGTCATTTTCTCAAACCAAGTGGCAAACCTTACTCATTGAATTTCCCTATCCTTATTCCTGGACCTCTTGCAAACTGAGGTGCACAAGGAAGAGGGGCGTGGCTCTTCATGCCTTGTTTCTCCATAGATAGGGCAGTTCTCTGCCCCAACGGTTTCCACTGTGGTGCCATATCCAGCTGGGACCAAGTTGGGTTCCTGCGGAATCTTTCGGTTGGGTTCCAGGCAAACTTCATAGGAATTACATTTTCAGAGAACGATTCCCAAAAGCATCCGAATGGCATGGCCACGTTGCCCGGAAGATTTTAGGAATTGCAGTCTAAAAAGTAACTTTTCCACCCTTTAGTCTCTTTATGATTGGGAAGAAGGATGGAGAGGATGAGCGTGGCTGCTGTTTCTCCCCTGAAACGAGTTGTGTTGAGAGCCTGGAAAAGCCATTGGCTTCCCTTTGTCCTTCGTGCCGAGATAATGTTTGCCAAGCTCCCATCTGCGAAGCGTCTTCTGACTCAGAGGCTGGCTCTTTGCTTCCATCAGATGCCTTGGGCTTTATTGCCTTCGATGGGGAAAAAAAACAAAGGTAATGATGGAGTTAAAAGGACGATCTCTCTTCCCATTCTTCCCCCGCCCTTTGCTGCAGACTGTTAATAAACTCTGGCAGCTGTGCGAACATGCAGGTAATTCTGCTGGCCTGCTCATGAGGAGCGCCCAGGGACTTCGTTTCTGTGCATCTGTTTCCATGGCAATTAGGATGAGATTAGATTTCAGGTCCACAGTAGGTAAATGAGAAAGTCCTGAGCTGGGACGAGTCTGCGTTTGTTTATCTGGGGCTTACTCAACCTGGTGTCTTGAAAAGAAGAAGAAGGAAAAAAAAAACCTTCCAGATTTTTGCTGGGTTGTTTGCAGCCTGCTGTTTCCATTCCCTGGAAATGTGTTTCTCTTTTCCCCTGACTGGAAGCCTGCTTTGAGCTTTAAAACATAGAAGGATTGTTTCTGCATTTTGCTTTCTGCTCACTGAAGTTCCTTGTGCATGCGTGCATGGAGAAGGGAATTTTCACTTCCCTTTTTAAATCAAGCATGAATCAGTTTTAGGATACGATCTGAATGCAAGCTCACAAGCATCAGCGGTCCGAGTTTGAATCGAAAGCCCAAATTCCACATGGTTTGCCATTTGGAGCTTAGTCAGTGGAAATTCCCCTCTCCTCACCAACGCAGGAGTGCCTGGGGATTGTTCCCAGGGGCACTTAGATTGCCGGACAACTCACATTTGTTCATCACTCAGAATTAAACTTGTTGTAAACAATGACCCCCATCTCGAAAAAAAAGTGTGACTCAAATTTTTTTTACAAAATTTATTTTTAAAAATTATATTTAAAAAAACTCTCATTAATAAAATTGTTATAGTTCTTATGAAGTATAAACATGTAACCACAACACACACGCATAAAAACTACAAAGGCAGGCCAGAGTGACCAGCCCCCCTGTTGTCATTCCGCTTGCAGGCAAAACAGAGAGGCAGAGTTTTGGTGGTTGACTAGTTTGCTGAGGAAGTGAGGTTAAAAGTTTCCGTGATCTGTTCTCTGTTGTGCTTTTGATTTAAAACCAGGCAAACAAACTAAAAGTGGCAATGCGATTCAGGAGTAGAAACAAAATCTGGGGTTGCGTTGTACCACCGTCGGTGTGCTGAAATGTCACAGATGTGGTGAGCTTTTAGGTTTTCTAAAATGTCTTCTTCAGACTTGGATAGTGAAACATTTGATGGATGAGGAAGAAGCGAAAAGTCAAGCCAGATGGACTGATCCTTGTCTTTGTAGATTTTCAAGTAACAAAGGTGACAAGAAATCTGTTTCTGTGTGGTTTTTAAAAGGGGGTTTAAACTGTTTTAAATTGTGCCTCCAGTATTCAGTCTCAATAATTTCTGACACAGAAAAGGTGTGGACAACAAATCATTCCAAGATTTGAATATCAGTTAAGAGGTGCATCTAGAAGGAAATGTATCACAACATTAGGAGGGGGAATTTCTCAAACATTAAAAGGGGTCTGAATGTCATAGTATGAGCCTTTCTCACTTTCTGTAATTTGCAAATTAGCCTGCTTTGCTTTCTGATTGGTCACTGGAGGGTAAACACAAGCTTTGTTTGCATGATTGCTCAAAGTGTAAAAGTCTGGTAGGATCATAGGATCAGACACTAGCATGATTTCAGTTTTTAATTGTGGAATGTCCATAATCTACAGCTTGACTCTAGAGTAGGGATAATAATGACTATTTTTGTCTGTCAAACAGTCAGTCTGTCTGAAGATGTGCTCTCTTGAGGTCCATAATGGTAGGGGAGATTAGCCTTCCTGTTGTCAACATTTAACAACAACGACAGCAGCAGCAACAACCATCTTACATTATATCTGCAGAGCTGGAAGGGACCCTTTGGATCATTGAATCCAGCCCCGTCAAGAAGGCATGGTGGGGAATCGAACTCCCAACCTTTGGCTCTGCAGCCAGATGCCTAAACCACCGAGCTATCTAGCAGTTCTCTTGGGTTTCCCTGCCCTCACTCCAACCCTCCCTAACCCTGCTGACCTTGTACCTCATAACCTCATTTGAGAGCATTGCTTGG
Organism: Intellagama lesueurii; assembly: GCA_037013535.1. Classification (NCBI taxonomy): domain Eukaryota; kingdom Metazoa; phylum Chordata; class Lepidosauria; order Squamata; family Agamidae; genus Intellagama; species Intellagama lesueurii. The sequence continues at coordinate 24,197,229 of JBAJHW010000011.1, forward strand.
CACCCACTGACCAGCCTTAGTTGCCTTGGATTTGCACCCCAATTTTTGGCTGTTCTCACCAGCTGCAGAATACCGCAGATGACAGAAACCTGTCTTCAGATTCGGGCTCAGGAGACCTGGGTTCAAATCCCTGCTTGGCCATAGAATCTAGCTGGAACTGGAGTAATAATGGCTAAACTACTCCTTAAATATCTCACATACCTAGAAAACTGTATTAGGGTCGCCCTGAGTCAGATGCGACTTGATGGCACATAGCGACAAGAATGTTTAAGGGGTGCTCTGCTGTCTCCCTGGTGTTAGAATGATTCACCCTAATTTGCTACATAGACACCCTTAAAAAACACCCTGGAGCAGCCCTTCCACATCCTGTGGGACGTGGTATGCCGGGTAGTGGCAGCTTCGATGGGGCAGGTCCTGTCTGTGAGTTGATGTGTCTTTAGCTACTTTAAGAGAACTGGGGATTCATGCTCATTTCTTTCTCCCTTGCCCACCCTTTGAAGTAGCCTGACGTTCTCTGCTATACCTTTGATAATTTTTTTTTAATCCTTCTCCTCCAAGAGAAGATATAGTGAATATTTATACTGTTTAGCCTCATTATTGATTAGGCCGCCCGAGCCCCAGTTTGCAATATTAATATGCTCATTTCCTGCCATAATTTATCAAGGTGCTAAGGGATAGGGAGTTAATTGGAAGAACTGGGTGGAATTGAGTTTTTGATGTTATGTGTTAGAGAAACAAAGCCGGGCGATTTGGAGGGATGTTATTTTAATGTGCGGCGTCTCAATCTGTAGGAGCCATCCGAGGTGGAGACGGCATCTGTGTGGATCACATCACTCATGTTCCCTGTGGAGGATAAAAGCAGATAGAAAGACAGACGGGGGGACGGACATGTTCTTTGATGGTCCTTAGAAGTCTAACACCCCCAAGCCTGTCACTCAGAACTTCACCGCAACCTGAGCGTTGCTGCTTTTGAGGAGTGTAGCACTGAATTTTGAGCAGGCCAGGATAAGACCCCCAAAAGCGTAGTCTAACCTGGGCATTGCTAATATGTGTATGGTTGTGGTTTTGGAGATTCTCATAACCAGATTTAGACATTCTGACACGATTCCAGTATGTTTGTAAAAGTTTAAACTAGCATGCATGTATAAGCTGGCCGGATAGCTCCGTGGTTTAGCTCTCTGGCTGCAGAGCCAGAGGTTGGGAGTTGGATTCCCCCCCCCCCCCAGCTGTGATTCTTGCAAGTAGAGCCAGCCTGCGTGGCCTTGGCCAGGGTGCACAATCCCAGAAAAAGGGAAGGGTAAACCCCTTCTGAAGATTCTCTACCAGGAAAACCCTGAAAAGGGTTGCCGTAAGTCAGAACTGACTTGACGGCACATGATAATGATGACACGTTTTTAGAAGTTCTTCATAATCTGAGCCCCTAAACTGTACCTTACTTGCAAATATTGTGGTGTGCCGTCAAGTTGCTTCCAACTTCTGGTGACCCTCATAGAGGTTTTGTGCAATGTTAGATGGGCACGGGGCTGTTTTGCCATTGCATGTGCACCCCTGGGGGATTTCAACCCAGGTCCGGCACTCTCTCCACCACGTCATAGCTGGCTCACACCTTACCGAGCTTGTATGCAAATCCAGTCTTGGGGATACTTGACATCTATTTAAGGGTGTCGCGCTCTGGTGTCTTGACTCTCTCATCCCTAAGTGAACTTCTTCCGATGGCATCCTTCGTAGTGTTGGAAGGTTTTCTTCCTTTAGAGGTGGGCAGGTTTGTGTTTAGGGGCTATAATGACAGTTCCTTATCAATACGTCCTCGAACATCCGTAGGTCCTCTGCTCTTTTGAGTTCCTAGATTCAGACACAGAAGAACTGGCTATGCTGCCTGGGGCCAGTGAAAGGAAGAGCTTACCCTTTTCCTTCTTACACATTTATGTTCTCTGTGCGCATCATCAAGTTGCTTATAGGGAAAAATTTAGTCCCTGCTTCACAGCGAGGTTAATTGACTTTCAGAAAACCGCCCAGGAAAGCTGCCGCAATCAGATGCAGTGGTTGTTTGGATATTCTCAGGTGTGCGATTTCTGATTAAAAATGAGGCATCCTATCATGACTTACCTGGAAGGAGGAGCAAGCATCAAATCAGCTGATTTCAAGAAAGAGGAGATTATCCCAAGTTAAATGGCAGCATCTCTTCTCTTCTCTTCTGTTTTGTTTTGTTTTATTTAAATTTGTGGGTCATCTGTCTAAAGTTGTTTCTTGGGATCATTTACAATTTCCAGAATCCCCCAGCTAATTCTGGGAGATGAAGTGCTAAAGATAAATATTTCTAGGCTCTGATCTTTTCCCCATTTGGCCGCATCTCACATCCACCCCTGAGACCTGTAGAATAGTGTCTAGCTACTTTTAAAAGTAAAGTTTCAAGTTCTGGTTTTAAGGTGACAGGTGGCAAATGATGGCAGCCGTAGACATGGCCCAGGCCTTTGTCCCTGTGTAGATGCGCTTGGAGAGTGTGTACTAAAAGGCGACAGGCCATGAATATAATCCCCAGCTAATATCTGAAGATCAAACGGTGTTAAAGGGGCTGAAGGAAGGCCAAAGATGGTTTCTTTCCAGCCTCCAAGCTTGAAATCAACCAAAATGGCTTTGAACATCTTTTGTATATCATTTGTGAAAGTTTTCCGAGACACTTCACGGATCTGAAACAGGTACTGTTGTCCAATCCTTAAAAGAGGCTTTTGCCTGCTCTCCTGCTATCTCCTCCATCCCTTGAAAGAGTATTTCAACCCCAAGATAAAACAGCTTAAGTTTCAGGAGTGTCTTGATTTTGTTTCTAAACTGCCTGATGATTTCCATCTCATCCAGAGGGATTGTTCTCGCTTGCCTTTTTTTGCCTTTTGTCCTCCAAAATTTTTTTTAAAAGAAAAGATTTAAGCTTGGTCGTTTGGCATTCTGAAAAGCTATTTCATCAGGTTGTCCATGTAGATTTTACTTCTTTCTCCCTCGTAAACTAGACAATTATCTTTGAGGCCAAGTTGACCTGTTGTAGAACATTTAAATGTTGATAGTTATTAGGTTTTTTTGTACTTAAAATTATAGAATACCCACGAAAACCTTTCATTTTTATCATGAGTGACTATGGTTCTTAATGCAGCCATAACTGGATTGTAGCGCTTTGCGGTGAGAAGTAGATCTAGAAGGAGCAAAAATTAAGCAAAAATACACACTGATTTGTAAGATGTTGTGGTTGAGGTACATCACTCCATCTACATGTGTAACCCTAGATACTCCTCTGCTGGGGAAGAAATTTATGAAAAAAGGTTTTCCTTTAAAACAAGAACAGTGATTATACTTTAAAACTCCATCCCTTGAATAGTGTAGAAAAATATTTTTATTTATTTATTTACCAAACCCATAATGGGCAACTGAACTCTTCTGCTTTCATTTTTTCTGAGTGATGTAGGGTGTGATGGGGCAAAAAATTGCCTCGAGGCTTCTGAAGCTTACCCTGTGCCTGCATTAGGGATGTAGTGGTTAGGAATAGCAAAGCGTCTGGTTGGCTGGACCTCTGTGACATCACAGAGGGTAGAGTGGGAAGAGTCATGCCTGGTTGCTCTTGCTTCACTCCTCCTAAAGAGGAGCAGGTTAGTCAGAAGGGAGTAAAGCAAGGGTTTAGGAGAGGAATGGGTTAATGTTTAAGAAGTCAGGAGACCAAGAGAAGCAGAAGGATCCCTGCAAAGGGGGATCAAAATGTGAAACCACCAGGAAGGAAGGATGGGAGGATGAGGAGTTCTGATGGCCAACTGTCTGTTATACCTCGCCCATCGTTAGAAGAGGGAATTCCTTAAGCACCGAGAATGTCTGATCATCACAGCAGGGGCATTTCACACCTCTGTAGCGTGGAAGTGATCTTGCGTCGTTTTATGATTGTCCATCAGGATTTAAACAGAGATTGCCCTCACAAGTGTGTATCTTATCCCTGCAACCTGAACAAATAAATGTTGGGTTTCTGATGAGGGGTTTTCTGGAATGTCTAGTTTGTGCCTAAGAAGGCAGCCATGCTAGAATTCTTCGGAAGAAGAGTTGTACTGATGGGAACATCTGGATTCCAAAGACTCGTTTTATTTAAGCAATAACTTTTTTTAAAAAAAATACAGACCTCCCAGTGTAAAAGGGAAGTGTCTTGTAACGGCAGAGCTTGCTTTAAAAAATGTGTATTTGAACCCGAACGTTGCTTTTTCTCAAAGATTCTCCCTGAGCACCATTTTTAAGGAAGCAGCAGCCGGTCTGAAGGGTGTGCATGACGAGACTCGTTGTGTGTGGCAAGGCTGATGAGTTCTAATTATAGGCCACCGATTGTAGGAAGGAGGTCGCTTCAGCACTGATTGCAATGAGACGTTTCTTCCTGGTTTCAAGAGTTGTTCCTTTGTTTCAATTTTGGCATTGAAAGACAGAAGCTGGGGGTGCGATCTGTGAGCATCTCGTAAGGAATATATGGCGGATAGCTCGTTTCCAATGGGATTTGGGAGACGTATGTCCAAATCCCATGATCTCCTGGCTAGCTACCATGTTCCCTTTCTGTAAAATGGGTATCATATTCCCAGGTTTGTTTTTTTTTTTAACGACCTGTGGCAATACCTACCACCTAATTATGTTCTGGGCACACTCAGATAGTCCTCTGTTTTGAGAGTACATGCATCTCAGACCATGGATTTGAATTTGTGAATGCCGCACGATCAGAAAAAACTTTGTGCCTAGAATATGAGAACATCCAAAAAAGAGAAAAAAATAAAAAGTCTCGCATCCTCAGTGGTGGGTCTCAACCCTCCAGATGTTGGAAGCTTTCAGCTGCTGGAATCCTAGACCACTGGCCATTTCGGGTGGCCTTTTGGGAGACAAAGGCCTTAAACATTGGTAGGGTCCCAGCGAAGGGTGACGATCAATGGTGTGGGTGTTTTATTTCAGCTGATGGTTCGCAAGATGCTTGATGTAACTTATTGCTACACTTCAGCTTTGAGGAGTGGGGAGAGAAGGAGAGTAGAGGAAGGAAAGACAAACCAGTATGTAACACTTGGAATTTAAAGCAAGAAATAAATCCCAGTGTTGCACCCCCTACTTTTCTTTTCTTGCAATATCCTGCACAGTTTAATACCTTTTAGGTAGAATCCTATGCAGGAGAGATGTCATCCTGCACAGGAATTATAACAGTCCTGTGCAGCTCAGTGTTTCCTCTGCCCTTTTTGGGTCTCTCCTGAACAGGAAAAGGGGCATGCTGCACAGGAATTGCAATGATCCTGCACTTAATGTTTCTTCCATTAAAAAATTTTTACCAAATAATAATAATAATAATAATAATAATAATCATCATCATCATCATCATCATCATCATCATCATCATCATCATCTTCTCAGAGGAGTGTCTCAAGATTTTCCATGAGAATCCTGATGGAGGGGGAAAAACTCTTACACTATGAGGAGAAAGGAGAGAAAAAATATCCCTGTGAGGAGAAAGAAGGAACCCACACCTCACCTGTCGTTCTTGCCGAGAGCCAGAGACGTTGAGATTCACATCTTTGACTGCCCTTTGGAAGGGCCGGTCCTACCGTTAGACAGAGCAAGGTGGTCCTCTCAGGTGGCAGAGGACTCTTTTGATGGAGAGCCCTCAGATCCTAAACCAAACATATTCCATGTGGCTTCTCTTGAAATGTAGCATTCTATGGCAATTATTTTGATTAGCTCAAGCAGCGTTAATAGATCCTGGGTGACCGTGAAATCCACTAAGCTGTGGTGTGTTTGTTCGTTCGTTGTTTGTATTATAACAGAGTTGTCTGTTCATTGTGGCTGCTTCCCATGCTGGTTTCGGGATGCTGGGAGCTACTGCCCAGGAAGAAATTATTCCAGTCTCTAAGTTGGAAGGGGACACCCATATAGGTACATATATGCATGTGTGTGCAAACCCACATGTGCTTTGTGCTAATTTGAATTTGTGAATGTCGCACGATGCTCCTGCATTGGCATCAGCTGTGAGTTCCTCCCATACTGGAAATGTGTTTGTGTAACTGAACTCTGATAGCTTTGTTCATTAAACCTGATGTGCTCCTAGCGGAATTAATGGTCTATAAAAAAATGCTATTGGTGTGTGTGTGTGTGGGAGGTCTCTGTTTTGGGTCTGGTATCAAAAGAACACAAAAGGGAAGGGAACGCGGAGGAGAGCAAACCATCTTTTGTCCGCAGTGGTTGATGCAAAATGGGTTTCCAAAGTGCAATGATGACAAAAGACTGCATTGCCCCCCCCATCTGCCCCTCGCTGTTGTTGCAGTGCTTGAAAATGCACACAGCCGCTGAGTAGTTGGCACCTTGTAAAAGTGCCTTGTCAGTGAGTTTTTTTCCTTGTGTGTGTGTGTGAGGTGGGGGTTAAAGGAGAGTTGTGAATGACAAATAGCAGGAAACATGGCCGAGATTTGAAAAGTTGCTGGCAAAATCCCTGGCGGAAGGAGGTGTGAGAGAGAGGGAAACCTTGTCTCTCCAGGATTTGCACACAGGTCTCCTCCGAACCTGGAGATCATTTCCAGAGAATTTCCCTCTGCTGGCCCTGGCTGCAAAGGAAAGGTTGTCCATTAGGCCAGGGGTCTTGGTCTCGAAACATTTTCTGCGCTCACGGAAGCTTGTGCAAAATCCTCCAGGTTGTACCTCAACCTGCCTGGCTCGTGTCTAAAGGAGGGGAATCGGAAGTGGAGCCTGTAGCGTGGACACTTGCCATGTTCCTTTCCTGAACAGAAAAGGAGTTGGGATGTTCAAATCCCAGTATTTCGCATGGGAAACTTTACCAGGTTCTGCCACCGTTTTCCGTCAAGGGCAGGGGGCCTTCCCCAATATTATTGCTGTCGGTGGTGGGGTGAATGGGTTACCCCTGAGTGCAGGAGACAGAACATTTAGTCTGCCAGCTGTATGACCCTTCTTTCTTTCTTTGTTTGTTTATTATTCTTTCTTTCCTTCAGGGAGGCCGAGGGGATGCAGGGGCCTCCCTTCCTCTTGCGTTATCCTCAGGCCAGCCCTGTGAAGTAGGCAGAAGTGGGCAGCATTTATATTTTAGGCTACCATTCCCAGGATTTCCACAACCACACACTTCCTATCTTTGAAGGCAGGCTAAGTAAAGAAAGCCAGTAATTAAGGTAAGGGCACCTGGTGATTTTTTTCATGGCTCAAGGAGGACTAGAACCTTACTCTCATAAGCCCCTGTTTAGTGATCTAACGGCAACAGAACAGACAGGCTCTCACGGCAGTAAAATGCCCTGAGTCTCAATTCTTTCCGCTTTTTGTCATCTTCCTGGAGAATTTTTGTTAATGGGTAGATTTTAAGAGGCAGTGGAAGACAGGAGGGCCTGGCGTGCTCTGGTCCATGGGGTCACGAAGAGTCGGACACGACTAAACAACAACAACAGATTTTAAGAATAATTCATAATGGCAAGCCTGAAGATGCCAGTGCTCATTAAACTTTCTTTTCTGGGGAACGTGCTTAAGCCCGGAGCTTCCATTTCCATGCTCAGAACAGCTAAATGTACCTCTGGTGCTTTTCAGCCAGGAAGCCTGTATTTCTCAGGAACTGTCAGAAACCTGAGTGCAGTAAGTGATGGATGGCCTTAGGGTTAAGAGAAAGCCTCAGGAGCATGACTGGGTGTCGGTCTGGAAGTGGAATTTAAGTGTTGCTTTTCCACGAGGCTGTTCGAAGAGGCTGCTAGAGGGATCTCCGATCTTGGTCCCCAGAGACCGCCATTTCTGGGCCATAATTGCTGTCAGCAGAGACACTAAAGGCCATTAATTCACGAATGCCATCCTTTGTCTGATTGCTGGACATGCTTGAAAGCTTAGATGCCCCGGTCATTTTATTAATTATTCTGGATAGGGGTGTTTTCCTGCCAAAGAGTATTCTTGGAGGAAATGTTTCATATCACTTGAACATTCGTGTTAAGATCACTGAAGAATCAGGTTGGGGTGTTTGTCTCAACCAAGAACAGTGGTGGGGTGGGAAGTTGTATTGAGCAAAATAAAAATTTGCAGAACGAAACGTGCACATCTGCACACATGTGAGAGAGGGGGAGAAAGAGAGAATGCTTCCATTTTCTTACAGTATTAACTGATTTTTTCATGGCTCAAGGAGGACTAGAACCTTGATCTGTGAAAGATGGAACATTTAAAAGATTGCAATTTATTTTAATTGTCAACAGGCCCAGGCTAGACCCTGTTTCGGTAAGTGTTGGTCATTCCCCACACAGTCGCTGGCCGGCCTTCCCCAACTTTCCGCCCTCTAGAGGTGTTGGACTACAGTTCCTATCATCCCCTGACAGCAAGTCCAGTGGGTTGGAAATGATGGAAACGGTACATCCAGAAAGTGTAAAGTGGAGAAGACTCTTATTTGACCTGCGCAGGTTGAGGGGGGGAGGGGGAAGGAAGGTGGAAATCCTAAAGAATATTTTTGTAAACGACTCTGTTTAAGGAGGGGAAAAAATATATCATAAGCTGATGCAAAAGGTGGCCAAAACAAACTGAAGAAATGAGAACTAGAACGGAGGAGAAATGAGCAGGCGCATCTCCACCTGCGCAGACATGCGCAGGCCATAGTCACAGCCGTCTGCATGATTTGCAATGACCGTCCGGTCCCCGCCGATCTTGCTCCGGTTCCTTTCTCAATATGACCTTATGCTCTTCTCCGAAGCCCTTATTTAATTGAGAGTATGTTGCTGCCGTGCCTTCTCTTGAACTCTCGATACCCTGTCATTTCACCTTCCTGAGAGCGGTGCTGCTTTACAGGATTAGCAACTCTGGGACAGTTATCGTAACAGTAATGATAGGCTCTCCGAGCGGTGTGAGCAAATTTAATTAACTGCAAAGAGAAATTCTCTGCACTTTTCCGGCTTGGCTGTCATCCAGAAATCTGCATTAATGCGGTAATGTTTCAGTGATATGGGATAGCTAGCACATGAGACGCAGCGCCACTGCAGTGGCACAAGCTACGGCCAGGCGGGCGCAGCTTATTCCTTTTTTTTTACCTCGGGTGCTGGCCTTCAGGGTGACCGTTTAAACACTCCATCTGCCATGCTGGAGTTTTCCCCTTCGTTAGGCCCTGGGGAAATCTGGGGAAAGAGGTTGGGAACGTTCAGACGTTCAAGGACTCACATCGGCCTAAGGCAGGATGTCAGACGGCCTGTTGGTTTTCCTAAGTAGTTGCTGCCGGAATGGGGAACACGCACACACCCCAGCAGGAACTACTTAGGAAAACCATGTTTGCGATGGAGCATCAAGGTGATAATTTTTGAGAGGTCTGAGGAAACTGAAAAAAAGTCCCTGGTGGGGGTGATGGGGCTTGTAGTCCAGTGTCCCACTGGAGGAGGCGGTTGTGTGGGTATCCAAGCCCTCGCGGTGTGGTCATTGCTTCTTTCCACTCTTTCTTGCGCTGCCTTTGTCTGACAGCTGATTCTGTTTGTTCAGTTCGCTCTGTTTATTTTACGATCTCACTGTTGTTTTGTCTTGCTTTGTTCATCTGTTAACCGCCCAGGATAGCACATCGCAATGAAGTAAATAAAATAAAGAACATTTCTCCCTTCACTTCCTTCCTTCCTTCCTTCCTTCCTTCCTTCCTTCCTTCCTTCCTTCCTTCCTTCCTTCCTTCCTTCCTTCCTTCTTTCCTTCCTTCGTTCCTTCCTTCCTTCCTTCCTTCTCTATTTTCCTGCTTTTCTTACTTTCTCCTTCCTTCCTTCCTTCCTTCTGGAACCATTGTGAAAATGCTCACGTGCTTTGAACCAAAGCTTATGGTGAATCTTGATGAATTTAGGATGAAGCAGTGCCTTCGTTGCTAACCATGCTGACTTAATTCCAGGTGCTGCTCTCGGGTCTGATCGGAGTGGTTTCGTGGAAGAGGCCCCTTTCGTTGGTGGTAAGTCCCATTCACTCATACTTAATGGGTTTTCTGTAATCAAATGGGGAACGGGGTGTGCTGACGGTGGCGCTAAGATCCAGAGGGTCACATTCCTCCCTGTGTGATGCAAAACTAATTTTGGGAACCCACGCTATGCCAGGAAGTCACGTTGGGTCTCAAAGAGGCATTAGAGAAATTGCACAGGGTTGTCTGTATCATCAGACAAAGTGGGGCAGCTGCTTCAGGCATCAGATGCAGGGTGTGTGTGTGGCAGTGGCGATAGCCCCCGGATGGTTTTTTCTCAGAATCCCTGGATCTATCCCTGAAGGACAGAACTTCATTCATCCAGGAGTTTGACTGTATCTGGAATAAGGTAGAACAACAATATCTCAGCAAAAGGGTGGAAACTCCTCTCCTGTTGGCCCAGTTCGCATCTCTCTACGTAGGAGGGCAGGAATCCCATCTTCGTCTCTGCCTCAGGCTGCAGAAGGTCCTGGGTCAGCCCCGTTCATGATGGGTGCTGTCTGTGGCTCTTTGCCACAATGACCTCCAGGCTAATCCAATTTAATCCCAAACATAAGTAGATCCATTGAAATGAATGTCACTTCTTGGCCGAGAATAACCTAAACCCCATTGATTTTAATGGGTCCACACTAGCCAGAATGAAAATTGGAATTAGTCCTCCAGGTTTCATAGAATCACAGGATCCTAGAATCCAGGAGTTGGAAGGGGCTTCTGAGGCCATCAAGTCCAACCCCCCCTGCTCAAGGCAGGGATCCAAATCAAAGCAGACCTGACAGAGGGTTGACCTATTTTCTCTTGAATGTTTCCAGCATTGGAACGCTCACCACCTCCCCCTGAGGTCATGGGTTCCACGGCCGTACTGCTCTAACAGTTAAGAAGTTTTTCCTGATATACACCCTAAATTTGGGGACATGATACCATGGAATGCCAGTTCTTGCAGCCTTTCAGGCTCTCCTTCCAGGACAGACTTCCTGGAAACCTTTGAGTGGTTCATTTCTGTTTTCTGGAGCAATTTCTCTCTTCTGTCATGCCCTCAGAATATTAGCAAACGCACCACCCATTCTTCCTGCCCACCTCAGATTCTTTTATTTTCTTTTGAAAGGAAAATGGAAGACAATCTGATGGAATGACGCTCTTTTTCTTTTTCTTTTTCTTTTTTTGCCTTTGGTAGCATTTATTAGTGGCCTGTTGGCATCTTTCGAAAACCCAGCTTTGCTGTGCCTAGTGCCAATTAGGAAATAAATGCTTCTCGTTCAGCATGTTCATTAAGCAGCCAATGAAAAGACGAGGTTGAATGGGGGGGGGGGGGAAACACTCATTTCTTTGATGCAATTAATTTGGTATAAATTCACGGACGCTAATGAAATAGTAGAGTGTGGAATATATTTGCCAAGGTGTTTTATGTACCGAGATGGCAATGTTAATTGAAATGGAGGCTCTTCATCAATGAGCTAAGTAGGAAAAAGGCTATTTTGAAAACCAGCGTTCTGACGAAGAGGGGAAAAAACACAGTACTTTTGTTTTATCTCAAGCTTTCCTTTGCAATTTTTCCTGAATTATCTGTGCATTTTCTTCCTTCCCTTTCACCTTCAGGTTTTTCCACGTGTTAGTTTTAATCCAGTGGCTGCAACCCTGACGGGCCCAGACAATTATTAAGGATGTTCACTCCAGGCCCCGGGTTGCGAAGGAGTTCAGAAACCATTTAGTAGTTAGTTTTCACTTAATCCGAAATAGGCACGAGCCTCTGCTGAATAATTCAACAAGCCGGCCGCCGTACAGATATTTGCATGCTGAGAGTGAGAAGCCGGAGGTGGGGGTGATGCTCATACCTTGGTTGGCGGGTCGGAGGGGAACAGGATCTGGCGGTTAGAATGGACTTTTATTGTATTTATTCTTGCCTTCATCATTTATTTATTTACTGAAAGTGCTGCTGTTGAGGTTAATGGGCCATCAAGCCCTTTCTGCCTGTCTCTCATGCCCCTCCCCATTCAGAAGTCACCCAAACCTGCATGGATTCAGGACGAAGGTCTAAAGAGATGCCGGTAACTGCATTCCCCTGAATAGGCTTACGCAACTTGTGGGGCCAGCAGCCCTGTTAGGAAAAGGGCAGAAGAGAAGTGAGATGTGTGCCCGGTGGCGTGGGAGAGCCGGGCCTCCCAAGGTCAAAGCCACAGAACATTTGGTTAGCAGGGGTTATGACACCCTCTGACGCCCCTCAACCCTGGGTCCCCATTTCCCTCTAAGCTTAGCTACCATCCTCACAGTAGGTGGGAGAGAAACACATTGGTTTTTGCAGAAACAGGATATTGTCACCCCTGTTGTTGGGAAGACTGAGGATGGTTTGGTTTTGAATGGACCATTAAGAGCCATCAACTTTACAAAAGACCTCCTCCTCCTTTGTTGATATGGACAGGTTCAGATGCTTGGTGGTTGTTGTTGTTTTTTTGGACTTTTCGTAGAAAGAGCTGGCTGTGGGAAATATCATAGTGAGCACCCACTCTTCAAGGTTTACCTCTACACCACTGGCGGTGCATTTCTGTGCATGTGCATGCCTGCATACATGCATCTATGTGTGTCTTTAACCATTCTGTAGGATGAATTATGATGCCATGCTGCTGTTTTGTTTGCACTGGGCTTCACACCAGTGATACGTAAATCTCGTAAATCTGCAGCCTGTCTTAAAGTTTTCTTTAATGTTCTCTCTGTGTGTGTGTGTGTGTGTGTGTGTGTGTGTATGCATGCATGTGTGCACATGGCATTGTGTGATTCCTGCTGATTACATCACTGGACCCCTTTCATTACCATTAATTTTGCATGTGGTATGTTTTATTAAAACGAAAGCCATCTTTGTGATTTGTGTGAAGTTGGAACAGTTTATTTTCTTTCCACCACGATGACGCTCCACTGCCGTTACGCGGTGCTGAGCGCTTCGGCAGAACGCAGGAGGCTTGGAGCCCCGTGCAATTAACGTAGCCGGCCAGGATCTTCCTTAATCAGCCTGGTCAGCATTTCTGCATTTGCTGGGTCTTAGCTTCTTGTCATAAAATCTTAAACCGCAATCAAGCATTCCGCTGTACATGTGGGAGCTTTGCCGATTTTAGGGGGTGGACCAAAACTGAAGTAAGGCAAAGAGGTGTAGGACTGAGGCCAAACGCTTTCCTCCTAGCTCTCTCGCTCTCTCTCTTCCCACCACCTGTTATTCAAATTACATAAAATATAGCTGTTTACAAAATGTTGACGCAGGACCATCAGACCCAGAGTTGCACAAAATGCTTGAAGATTTGAAAACACTGTACAGGTTTTGGCTACTAATATTTGTGAATGGTGCCCCATTCCCCCCCCCCCTCCTCTGGATCCTGTGTGGTATAACAGTTGAAGTGTTGAACTGTGATTTGGGAGACTTGAGTTCAAGTCCCCACTGAGGGATGGCACTCACCGTTTGACCTTGAACTCATGCTGACACTGCCTGCCTGCCTACCCCACCTCGTGGGGTTGTTGGGAGGAGGAGGATAAGGGGACAAAGTGAATTATTCATGAAATCTTGAGTTCACTGGAGGTGGAATAGAATAGAAATGGCATCTACACCACCACCCCCATCCCAGAATTTAGCTCTCGTATCAGCAGAGAGGCCTTAGTTGCTTTTTGTTCATGTTCTTTCCAGTTTCCCTTAAGAGCTGAACTCTCCCACTGGCAAGTTCCTGTCATTTCAACAGAGGTTGCAGGTCTCAATAATGAAAACAAATGAATTTTCTGAATCATTTATGAGTGTCGGCACAATTTACGCTAATTATACCAACCATCTTACTTGCCCAGATTTTTGCTAAGATGCACAGGAGGACAGTTCCGTTCGTGTCTGTTTCAGGATAAAAGTTCAAGTATGTGTGTGTGTGTGTGTGTGAGTGTGATAGAGAGAGAGAGACTCATATCAAATTGCATCATTGTAAAATTGCAGCCCCAGGGGTTTTGTAGATGCAGAGGTTTTTTTCTTTCTCCTTATTTGTGGTCACTCTTTTTTTCTCTGTCCCTACGACATTCCCCTTTGTCTTGGTTAGTGCAGTGACATTTTCCACCACCTTCCCTTGCTTTTTCATCTCTATTGACAACATGGTTTGTTTTTAGCCTTCGTTTGTTCTGATGAAGCAGAGCATAGCAACTGATAATATGATGTCATTAAATGGAAGTTGAGTCCTGGCAACTGGGCTTCTTTCTCATTCGGTTGAAACGTTTTGCTAGACCAAGGGGAAGTGAAACCAACGTGGAGGATCTATCAGGGGTCTCCTACCAACTCTCCTCAGACTGAAGAAGCTGCTTGGATGAGGAGCGAAGCGTTTCAACTTAACAAGGAAGAAGTCTAGTTGCCATGACTCAACTTCCAGAGAACCTCACCTGGAGGACTGAGAATCTTCACAGAGATGTCATTAATTGTTTCAGAGTTTGCCAATTGCTTTGTAAGGGATTTTTATCTCGGGCAGTGTGGTGATTGTGTTACTAGTAACTGGACAGAGGCTGGGACTTTGTGACAAATACTTGTCTGGCCTGCAGAAGGACCAAGGTCAACCACTAGGATTCCCAAATAAGAGCAGAAGAAAATCCTCGCTAAAACCGTGGAGGGGAGCTGCAGCCAGTTGGGAGTCGGCGCTCCTGGGCTAGATGGATGAAAGTTAGGAACAGTGTAAGGCTCTGTCTGGGACGTGGTGGCGCTGCGGGTTAAACCGCAGAAGCCTCTGTGCTGCAAGGTCAGAAGACCAGCCGTCGTAAGATCGAATCCACGCGACGGAGTGACCTCCCGTCGCTTGTCCCAGCTCCTGCCAACCTAGCCGTTCGAAAGCATGTAAAAATGCGAGTCGATAAATAGGTACCACCTCGGTGGGAAGGTAACGGCGTTCCGTGTCTAGTCGTGCTGGCCACGTGACCACGGAAACTGTCTTCGGACAAACGCTGGCTCTACAGCTTGGAGACGGGGATGAGCACCGCGCCCTAGAGTCGGACACGACTGGACTAAATGTCAAGGGGAACCTTTACCTTTACCTAAGGCTCTGTCTTACCTCCTTAGTGCTGCCAGCACTACAACTAGTAATGCAATGGTGTGGAAGGACATTTATGCTTTGGAACTCATCATAGTAGTAACAGAATGCAGGAGTACTTTGGTGTTTTGATGCTTCTCTTTGTAGTTTTATGATACGGAGGCATACTGGGGCCTTGGTGCTACTGATAGTACAACGTAATACGATGCACAGATGTGTCAGTGCGTTCAACCAGATGAGCCCGTTGGGGTTGGCAGAAGAGGAGCAAAGAAGCTGCCGAACATCCTGAGGAGGTGAGGTTGCCACAATGCTGAGATAAATATAATTGGCGCAGCCTGCAGATGCCCCATGGGGGTACTTGGCAAGTTAAAAGAAGAGGCAGAGAAGAGCAGTTCAGCGAATAAGATGCGTCCTTTTGGAGGTGTGTTTGCCTGAAAAATGGTCAGCAGTCAGGGCTGGCGGGCTAAAGCAAGGGGAGGCTTCTGATAAAGAGCAGATGCTCCATTCTGGAAGAGCAGCTCCGTCTAAAGTGATCCAGGCTTGGCCTCCTGTGGTGGGAGAGTCCCTGAGGCTCATGTCAAATCTGCCCGGGTAGCAAAGCAAGGGGATAGAGAAGACTGCACCACTTCAGAGAGAGAGAGAGAGTGAAGGGTGTTGACATGTTTAAATGTTCCCCTTCATCCAAGAAAATTATTTTCACACTCCAATTGCGATTCTCCACCCATACACACACACAGTCTACCTGAAATGTTACAGCCCAGGCCAACGCCTGGTTTCCACCTTCTTCTTAATGGCAGACCCATTTGTTGTTTCACATGGAGAGGCATCTTTCAGTCCAAAACAACAGGGAGGTCCTAGGTCAGGGAGGGGTACCCAGTGCGGTGTAGTGGGCAGGGTAATGGCCTGGGTTCGAATCCCCTCTCAGCCATGGAAACTCACTGGGCGTGTGAAACTGGAAGAAGCATTCCTTAAGTAGCCCACTTAACTTGAAAACCCTAGAAGGGGCACTATAAGTCATTTCTGAATTACCAGCACATAACAATATGTTCAGGGGAAAAGGGCTGGTCTGAGTTGGTTTGATTGTTGAATTGAATCCATCCAGTTAGGGTTGCCCGGTTGTAATTTTCCTATTTGCTGGGATTTCAGGTTTGAAACTTGAGAGAGGGGAGAGAAACGTCCTTGTGATGTCATGAGGTGTAGGATCTTGTGATGACACACAGGATTGTGTCCATTTTAGTCCCAAATATGAAGTTTCTAAGCTTTGATGGACTCTCAGTTGACCTTTTCCAAATGCTTCTCATTCATTAGTTGTGCTTGCAAGAGTGTTTTCGCGTTTTGTTTTTTAAAGACAATCTTTACTCCCAGCATTGGCCCTTCGCCATATTGTGTGTGGGATTCCAGCTGCTGTACAATATGAAAAAGTAACTTTTCCAAGTTCTGCTGTCTACGTGTCCATATAAAGAAAGCAGCCAGTAAAATTGCTAAGCATGTTGGGTGAATTGCTGGATAGTACAGTGGTTTAGGTCTCTAGCTGCAGAGCCAGAGGTTGGGAGTTCGATTCCCCCACCGGGCCTCCTTGAGAGGGGCTGGACTTGATGATCCAGAGGGTCCCTTCTAGCTCTGCCATTCTAAGATGATGGTGATGATGAAGTGTGAAGTGTTGCTTTGATGTTTGCATGGGAACACTTCCACTGCCCTGGCTCTCTGCGAATCTCTGTGAAAAGTTGCCCTTCTGGGTGATTAAGGAGTGAAATAACCAGTTCTAATTGATTCGTTCACCACCATGTGTACGTTCGTTTCCCCCTGGCTGAATTGCAAATATTGCTTTGCTGATGGACTTGCATGTCTGCCTTGTGATTATTATTTTCAGAACCAACTCTAATGCTTGACAAACCCTGTAATCACCCAGCACAATGGCCCATCTGCATGCTAATGCCTCTGACTTGCTTGTACAGTAAATATTCAAACACGTGAGCCCTAGGTCTGGTTTTTCTCTTTGTACTCTACTCACACCAGCTCCCAGCCCTGTAGGGAATCGGCAGCCCTGCCTGACTTGGCTTTTACGCGTTGTCACTGAAAGGTGTCCGTCCTGGGGGAGGGCCAGCCACAGACGGACAAGCGGCACGAGCCCAGAGTGCCACCAGAAGAGATCCACTTCCATGGATCTCATCATACCAGGGAGGTTGGCAAGTCTTTGGCAAGGCCAGTGCCTGAGTCTGAGTCTTGGGTACCAAGTTCAAGTCCCTATTAAAAACAAGCTTCTTTTTCTCCAGAAAAAAGGGATGGGTGGGTGGGTTCCAAGTCGTGAGTCGACTCCGAGTCATTGAAAAAAAACACCCAAGTCGAGTTGCCAGTGTGACTTAAGTCCAACTGGACAGCGGGTCCCGTGACTTGATTCCCGCGCCTTCTCTCACTCCCAGGTCACCCTGAGAGGGGCGCCAGAAGTTGGAACTGAACGGACGCTTACATAGTCATCATTATTGTGTCCACTCTTCCATTGTGTTCTTCTCTCCTGTCCTTTTTTGATGCCCAAGAGAACCCAGGCTCTCTTGAAAGCGATGCCACGGCCAGCTGTACCAAGGTCTAACAGACGGCTAAGGCTTGGAGGACAAGCCGGCTGGCCTGGGTCTGACGTGTGGAAGAAACAGCCTGGCTGAATTCAGACAGCCTCGTCTCCAGAGGTTCGGGCCACCAGATGACAGTCTTGTGGCCGCACCTTGTATGGAACCCAACGGCCAGACTTCCCTTGGAATAGCACTCTGTATGGAAGGGGAATTTTGCTTTTTGTTTTTTTTTTCCAGTTTTCTGGCCGCCAGCCATGGGTCTGGATACGTTAGCCCCTATAACACAGAGCTGGAAGTCACAGGGGGAAGATCACCAACCCGGAGAGGGCCAACCTCCTCCTCCTTTGGCCTCTTTGCTCCTCAGGGGCCTCCCAGCAGCCTCCGAAACAGGTTCGGGAGAACGGCTGCCGGCCAGTGTGTTCTCCACTGGTGTAAGCAGGCAGATGGGAAGACAGCTTCTGATGTTCTTGTCCGTTTCATTCAAGGTTGAAGGGAAGAAAGGCTGCGCCTTCCCTGGGTCTGCCCTTGGAGACTCTAACATGTGCTCTGGGCATGGACTGCAGAGTCTAGCTTCCACCTCAGTCACATCTCCTGAGTTCACACCTCTGAAGTTTAGGATGACGGCCAACGATGTCTCTTATTTTCTTTTTTCCAATACGTGCTTTTCGTCTGCTCTAGACGGTAATTGTTTTGCTTTCCATCTTTTTCCAGGATTCATTTTCTCCCCTGTGTCAAAACAAGTTGATAAGAAAGGAAATGCAGCTTACCAAGCAATAAATACAGCAAAGCATTTAGTTGTTGTTGTTGTTGTTGTTGTTGTTGTTGTTGGGCCTGCTTTTGCCATAAACACAGTTTTTAAGCTGTCACAAAATATCAGCGTTGTAGATAAATAACATATCTTTGACAGCGCCTCAAAATAAAAAATAAAAAGAGGAGGAAGGAGGAAACAGAAAAAAAATTATAAATCTCTTCAGCTTGGGGTTTTGTGTCAAGCCGTATCTGTTTGCAATCTCACATGTGTTATCAATCATATTTTTATACGCCTCTGGCTTTCATTTTACATACATAACTTCCACACGCAAGTTGTGAAAAGTGGCACCCTTGCTTCTTCCACATCTTGGCACCAGCTCTGTGCTTCGCTCTGTTTTTGGCTCAGCTCTGAAGCCTGATTCCAAAACAAAGTTATTTTCTCGAGGAATGGGTTTGGGCTTTTGTTATTTTTTAAAATTATGCCTTGTCTTGCAACTCTTGGCGGTTCACAGTTTGCCTCTCTGCTAAAGCGCCTGCTCCGTGACTCTCCAAACCAGGCACCCATAATTCTCAATCTTCTGTATGTTATCATACCCTAACCCATCCCTCCTTCAAAGAACCCAAGTCCTACCAGGACAGAAAGAAAAAAGCCAGGTTTCTCCTCCCAAGGATGATTATCTTTTTAAAGGTGCTCTGTTGTTCCATCATTTTCAGTAGGTTGGGGATGAACGGAATACAACTCTAGATTGGCGGTTTGGTTTTGAGTGAGCCATTGAAGAGCCATTAACTTTACAAAAGACCTGTTCCTTGTTTGTGGATATGGACTGATTTAGTTGTTTTATAGGGGGGAGGCTGGCTGTGGGGAATGACTTGATGAGCAGTTGCACTTCCAAAGCCACCACTGTGCCATTGCTCGGTATTCTGTCATGTGCTTCATAGGATCCTAGAATCATGGAGTTGGAAGGGGCCTATAAGGCCATGGAGCCCATTGTCGTACTGCTCTAACAGGAAGTTTTTCCTGATAATCAGCTGAAATCTGACTTCCTGTAGCTTGAGTCCATTGTTACACCTCCTGCACTCTGGAGTGATGGAGGACAGGTTCTACCTCTCCTCTGTATGACAATATTTCAAGTATTTGAAAAGTGCTATGCTTTCTCTCCTCAGTCGTCTTTTCTCAAGGCTAAACATGCCCAGTTCTTCTTTCAGTCTTTCCTCCTCAAAGGGCTTGGTTTCCAGTCCCCTCATCGTCCTTGTGTATCTTGGATATAGCATAGTTGTCTTCAGAACGACTGAAAAAAGGTGAAAGCTGAAATGTTTTGCCATCACATTTATCGGGTTGTTTTGTCACTCTGATCAACCTCTATTGGATGTGAAATTTCACATATAGATAAATGAGAACATTCTTTTAGGCCATTTTCCGCTTCATGCACGTTAGTTAAGAAGAGAGCCCCGAATCTTCCCTAGTTCCCTGGAGGGACTGAGGCCAGTCCTTCACAGAAAAGTCCCCCTCTGGCCCCACTCCTCAAAAGCCATCTTTCCTCGAACTTGTCGTGCTAAAGTCAACAGCGTGCTGACTTGGGTGTCCCCAGTTGATGCTGAACCGCTGTGAGGCTCTGGCCGTGCGAGTCAGTGAGAATCACTGTAATGCTGGACTCCCAATGTCAGCCTTGATCGCGGGTTGAGGCCAAGATGGAAATTGAAGTAATGTCATTGAATGCCTTACATCCACTGCCATTTTTAGCGTGGGCATCTAACTTTTCTGTCTTCTTGACTGTCAGCTCCTTAAGTTTACTTTTATGATTTCATGAGCACTTGACTCGAAAGCTTTCCGTGTTCTCTCCCCCACTGGAACAGACGTTGGAGATTTTCCTTTTTGGACTCCAGCTGTTTTCCACGGCTGTTTTCCACCAATGCTGCAGTTTTGCCTCTCAGTCGTGTCACCCTCTGGAAAGCCTCATGCCTTTTACCCAAAAGGGGCCATTTGAAGTGAAGGTTTATGGGGTGAAGATTGCTTTTTTAAAAATCCAACTGTATTTTTAATAAAAAATACATATACCAATTAGCCTCTTGGGCCACACATCCCCAGCGAAGTGGTTCTTGGACTGCCTGCCATGGATGGGGACTCAAACTACGAGACGAGCTGTCATGTCGGACTTAAGTCGCACTGGTCACTTGATTCGAACTCAACTCAGGTTTTAAGAAAAGTCTTGGGTTCAACTCATGACTCGGAACCCATTCATCCCTCCCTTTGTTCTAGCGGGAAAAAAGCTTGTTTTTAAGAGGGACTCGGACTTGAGACTCGGGACTTGGTACCCAATTGACCTTGGGACTTGGACCCAAAGACTTACCAGTATCCCTGTTCTTTTGTTGAAAGCAAAAATCTGCCGTTTGGGGATCTGGGGGGAGGGGAAGATGGGCTTAACACCCTGCAGTGTTGGCAAGACCTTACTGTCCAGCAAGATTTCTGGGCACCCGTCCACACTATAGAAATTCCAGTCCAATGCCACTATATATTTGCTGCAGGAGCAGCCATGGCAAATAGGACGATAGCTCTACCAGCAGCTAGACTGGTAGTTTTAACTAGAGAGAACTGAAGCTGGGTTGTTCTGTACGGAAGGGAGGAGGCATTCTGCCCCACAGCTATGATTCTTCCTTGGAATCCTTGACCCATCTGGCCCCCAGTACCATCTTCTCTGCCTGGTTATAGCATTCCCAGGTAAAACTGTCATCATACATCATGCAAGGGAAGGCTTTGTTTACCTCCCAGTCACCAAAGGTTATTCCCGATGTAGGGCTCGTTAACTTGTTAATGATGGAGAGGGATGGGGGAGAGAGAGCTCCTTACAGCTGTGCCCTATGCCCTTTCTGCCTTACTGTCCACTTTGCTTCAGCCATTTTAAGCCCTGCTTGCAGAGTTTTTCTCCATCCCCTTCTTTCATTTGGGAGACATTAATAGAGATTAATAGAGCTACCAACATGAATTTGACCCAACTCTGGGAGGCAGTGGAAGACAGGAGGGCCTGGCGTGCTCTGGTCCATGGGGTCACGAAGAGTCGGACACGACTAAACGACTAAACAACAACAAATAGAGATTATTTGGTCCCCCTCCCTTCATGTCTCTTCATGTCCACATCGTTTATTTGCTTCCTGACGGGGCAGCTGACCAATCTTCTCTGTGTTCGGCTGTTCCTCTGAGCACCACCAGGTCATCGACCATTACATCAAAACGCCTTCCGGATCTTAAAACAATCCCTTTTGGCTTTTCTCCTCTTTTGGAACTGAGCTAGGAAAAGGGCAAAAAGGCTAAATCCAGCTAATTTGGAAGTTGTCTGATGTTAGAGAGCAGATCCTGCTAAGGTGGTCCTTAGAGAAACTTGAAATGTTTCTCCAGAATAGATCACCACCTGTTCATCTCTGAGAGTGGCTGAGTTAATGCCACTCAGCGTGGGGCTGATGTAAACATGAAGCCAATCAGCCACCTAGCAGGGGGAGGTTGCCAACAGAAACGTATAGATGATGGAAAGCTGCCTATGGAAGTACAGACGAAAGTCTTTTGCATTGCTTCACAACTCCAGAAGGCCTTGCGAACATTGCCCAACCAGGGGGGAAAAAGATTAAAACATTCCTTAGAGCAGGTAAAAGACCAATGGGGGAAAAAAAAAAC
Source organism: Intellagama lesueurii (assembly GCA_037013535.1). Lineage (NCBI taxonomy): Eukaryota > Metazoa > Chordata > Lepidosauria > Squamata > Agamidae > Intellagama > Intellagama lesueurii. Next base: position 24,219,156 of record JBAJHW010000011.1, read on the forward strand.
AATTTTAAAAGTTGGCATTCTTTTAGAACCCCCTCCCAAAAAAAAGATAACTCTAAAAGGCAGCTCTAGAACTCATTTCACACAACAAAGACCTATACGTCCATTAACAGAAATGTATTGTAAGAAGCTCTATAGCATTTAAGTGCTGCATTTTAAAAAATCGTACGAGAAGCTCATAGGAGATTAAGACAACCTGATTTCGCCTTGGGAAAGAGTTCCAAAATCAAGGGGAGGCTGCAGAAAAGGCCCTGTCTCATATGATTCCAAGTACAATTTCTTGGAATAGCTAGATACACAGCAGGGTCTCCATGGAACATCTCAAATTCATTTTTTGTGTGTGTGAATTAAAAAAAATACCATTAAAATATTCAAATTATTTGGAGCGGACTCATGATTCAATATATGCAAAATTCGACATGGACTAGCTGTAGAGTTATCATCCTGAGTTCCAGAACAGAACAAAAGTATCATACATCACAGGTGTGCAGATCTGCATAAGTTTCTGGGGGATTCTGGGAGTTTCAGTTGAAAGCATAAATTTGCACAGGTCTGAAACAGGGGTGTACCACTGGGCCTACCTTGGAGAAGGGTAAATAATTTATTGTCAAGCTACTGTGATCGTTGGCTTTTCATATGGTTTTAAATCATGTTCTAGTGAGTGGCTTTAAGAATTTTACGCTCAGGTGTGCTGCTATATGTTTTCGTAAATAAAAAGAAAATGTATAATTGAAGAAATAATGGTTCATAGCCCTCTCTGCCGTCCCTTCTTTTTTGGACTTCCACCAAGGTGTGTCGCTCGGCTGCTTCCCCTTGGCTGTGATCTTTCCTAGTTGCAGGAATCTTGCAGGAGACAGGAAATTTGTAGCTTGTCGGGGAAACAAAGCAGACATCCTAAGTGGACATCAGGAAACCATTTCAGTAAGGTGGGAAAGCTGTCACCTTGTAAGAATCACAGCTAAGAACCAAGACTCCCCCAAGAGCTGAGGAAAGAGGAGTTTTATTAGAAAAACTGTGGTATCCAGGATGTTATGTATCTGCAGGGATGTGAATAAAAAGTCCCAAACAAAGCTAAAGCAATTTCATGGGAAGCAAAGGGAAAGTGTGTGGTGGTGAAGAGTATATTGTTTTCTGAAACTATACAGTCCCTTGCAGGAATAAACTAAAATAGGATTATCTAGTAGGACTGGATTTCTGGGAACCTCAGTCTCCCATGCCTTGAATGACAACTGTCTTATTCCAGGAGACAAAATAATAATAATTGAATACCATCAAGTCAATTCTGACTCATGGCAACCCTTCTCAGGGTCTCTAGGCAGAGAATACTGAGAAGTTACGTACTATTCCCTTCCTCCAGGGGGCGCCCTGGGACTGTGCAGCTTGCCCAAGGCCGCATAGGCTGGCTCCCCCCCCCCCCCCCCAGTCACTGTACGGAGTCAAACTCCGAACCTCTGGCTCTGCAGCCGGGTGCCGAACTGACTGAGCCATGAAGCCAGCTGGAAACTTAAAACACCAGTGATTTTCATCTGTAATTCTTGATAACAACACTCATTGGGTCCTTTATGTATGGAAAACAGCTCTTTGAAAACACTGTGGGCTGCTTCAAGAAAGGAGGAATGATTGATTGAGGACATCACGTGTCTGATAGAGGAAGACGGGGAGCTACCTGGTCAAAACAAAAGATGCAGGAAGGAGGGTGGGAGTGAGAGGAAATTGAAGTCAGAGCCGAGAATATTAGTCGAAAAGTAAGGAAGCAATAAATCAGTAGGACAAGAAGCAAGCTTTTTTTAAAAAAACCTCACCTTTTTAAATTGCTTTATATCATAAAAGGACAAGAAAAAAGAAATTACCTCCAGGGGGGATGCTAGAAGCAAATTTTTAAAAGGAAAGAAGGTGAGCGAAAAAGGGTGGAGGACTAGGAAGACAACAAGAAGAACATGTTTCATATGAATTAGAATATTAATATCTAAAAAATTATTCTAAGCTTAAATGGCAATGAAAGATGATTAAGTAGGTGTCCATCTTCAGTTGCTGGAGAACCACAGGGCAGAAAATAAGGTGTCTTCCCAGGGAAGAGGACCTGCATCGCCAAAACAAATCAGGTGAGAGGGTGAAGGAGAAGGCGTTTTGGCAGATGCAAAATTAGAATTTGATTTTTGCCGTTCAGAGGTCTCAGCTGAGAGGCGAGGGGCCCCTTGCGCCGGCTGCTGAGTCCGCGGCTCAGGGTGACGGTGGGCAATGTGAAGACCCTCCGGCTGATCTTCCACTCAGTCACGGGCGGAGTAACCTTTCAGAGGGAGGACATGGTTCTCTGGCAGCCTTTTAAAGGGAGGATTCTCCTCCCTAAACGAGGCCATGCGGCCACCCTAGAGGGAATGCTCCAGAGCATCAAACAGGCCTCTCTCCCCCCCCCCCCCCTCTTTCGCTGCCCTTTGTAGGCACCTAGTTTCCTGCATGGCCACTGGTCCCATCACCTCCTGGCAAATAGAAGGGGAAGATATGGAGGCACCTAGTTTCCTGCAGAGAAGTTTTGTTGTTCCATGTCCCATCAAGTGGCTTCCCAGTCTCAGGCCCCCAGGGGGACGAATGGCCTCCCAGGAACTTCCACAGAGACCAGGATTTTCAACCCTAGTTTCCAGTATCCAAACCACTAAAGCACCCTGGGTGATGGACTTATCCCATGAATAACTGAATTTGGGGTGTGTGTGTGTGTGTGTCTAAGGTTTCGATAGAATGTAAGGGGTCAAGCTAGACTTTCTGGGCACATCAGCTGGAATTAATTTCTAATCTTATGATAATTTTGTGATAAATGCATTTATAATGGCAGTGGTGCAGATGGGGCCGTTTGAATATATAATCCTTGAGAAATGAAAAACCACACACTAAGGGGACACAGAAGTGGGAAATGCTTTTACTTTCCAGGCCCGCAGTTCCTTCAGAGTTCCATGCCCAAGCCATCACACTTGGACATCCGGGTCATATTTAGCTCCTGATGACCAAGCTCAATAGAAAAACAAGCCAGTTTATAACAAGTGGGGTGAGGTAAGCTTTTGCTGGGACAAACAGAGGTCTATTACCATTTAGGGGAAGTCAGCTTCTAATGATGTGCTAACTGTATCATCCTATGGTTTAGATACACCTGGATAGGCAGTTTGCCTTGTCCTTCAGCCCTTCTTGATCTTTCTTGCCTCATAGCCAAACAAGTGTCTCCCCTAGTACCTTCTTATTGTTTAACACACACCCCATCTCCTGGGGTGCTTTTGATCCAGATCAGACACCCCCTTCCTTGAAATGCACCAAACCCACAGGAGTGTTTTCCATTCCCTAATGCAGCCTGCAAATTACTTTTCCTATAAATAAACTGTGTGTAACTGTGTGGCTGCTGCATTTAGGTGATGCTCACGAACATTTCATTTCATATTGCAGTTGTTGTTTATGATGTACGTTGCTCAGAAGGAGAAGGTCCACGTGGACGGAGTGTTTGTTTGCCTGTTGATTCACATCTGGCAGGAATATTTGCTCAACTCTGTGTGTGTGTGTGTGTGTGTGTGTGTGTGTTTTGCATTTGTCATTCAAGTTGACAGGGGTTGCAAGTGTAGAAAAGAGAACATAACAAAGATGCAGTAGCTCTTTCGACCGGAAAAATAAATAAATTAGTGTGGATGCAGGGGGGATTGTAAATCTTGTTCGTTAATTTTTGTCCTCCTCTGCCGACAAGCGAGTGGGACTAGAGGCTGGAAGTCATTATGTGTGGTAAACAAAATCCCACGGTTTCTGGTCCTCACATGCGGTTTTGCAGAATGTGTCAGCGTTTCTCCGCAATTGTGCATGTGGCTACACTGATTAATTTCAGGCACAATTCAGAAAAGGCCAAATGGTATCCCTTCTGCCAGCATACATGGTGTGATTGTGATTCTGGCAATCAGTGTTTGTTTGTTTTTTAAATTAAAAACAGAGCTGTGTGACGCTGCACTGTTTTATCCTGGGGTCGTCCTCATCCGTCATGGCTGGACACCAAGGTGGAGCCAGGAAGGTACGTGGTGCTACCCAGGCTCCCTGAAGTGGTGTCGGTACTTCAGCGCTGTAAAGATTTTGCACTAGCTCTGTGGATCAGGTCCAGAGAAGTCCAACGTCCAAACCAAACTGGCCTGATTCAGACCATTTTGGATATAGTCTTGCGTGAAGCCGAACAGCTAGATTCAGTTCTGGTGCAAAGCAAACCTAGTTTATGAATGGATTCAGTTCTGAGGCACAAGTAGAACCAAAAGGGGGCACAGAGGGCTCTGGACTGAGATGGGATCGGCTTCTGTCGCCCCGATCTGGCCTGCGAACCACATGAGGGGATCCACGCACAGTCTTGCTTTTTACTAGTTGCTGTCATGGCCCTGCTCAAAGAAATTTTAAGAAATACTTGGTGTACGATGACCCTATTTGCTATTCACTGGAGGCCCAGACTGTCATTTCATTTGGGTGTGGGTGTGTTGAATGGTTGAGACAGAGACAGAGATGGGCACCGTTCATTTGCCGGCCGAACAGCCGATCCATGGTTTGGTGGGGTGCTGAACCATGGATCAGCCATCTGGCCAAGGAATGAACTGTGCTGAACCATGGGGTTGTGCCTGTCTTTAGTTAGGTACTGCTTCCATCATCATCATCATCGTCATCATCATCATAATTCTGCGCATTTGCACAACAACAATAATAATAATGTGCATTTGCACAATTATAACGCAGCTGCCTTGATTCGTACTTGGGAAAAAAAAGGTGTCCAGTCAGTCTGGATAATGATGGTGATGACTGGTGGGGCAGATGTCCAGTGACCTCCTGCATCCTGCAGAACGAGACGGTTCTGGATGTGTCAACTTGGTGTGATTTCTGCTGCTAAGCAGGTTTAGTTTTGGTTCGTATTTGGATGGGAGACTGTGGAGGAATAGCTGTAGTCTCCTGGTCGTGCTAAGAAAGGATGTTCCCTAAAACTTTGGGTCGCTGTTACTACTAGTTAGTGCAGCACCTCCAGGTTAGATGGACCAAGCCGTTCATTCAGGAGAAGCCCCCCCCCCCCCCCCCGCTTGCAAACATTCCCATATAACTCTATTCTGTACCCTCCACACCCAGTTTTATTATGTGTATGAATTGGGGGCCTGATTCTGATGTAGCCTACAACAAACTCTTTTTCTCCCTTAGCTGAGAATCTGGTTCTGTTCATTCTAGAGAAGTGCACAGTGTTCAGCCCCGTGCCAAAATATTAAGTGAAGTGATTATTTATCAGTCTCCATGGCAACCACCGAGTCGAGCGAAGAGCCCCGGAGGGATTCCCAGGGCAGAGCGACACCCGCCACACACAGCTCCCTTGTGTTAAATCCTATGTTGGCAGACTTAAACGTATTAAAATTAAAAAATATATATGAAAGTGCGGGTGAAGAAATCAAAGGATCAGTACCTCATGAGGAGAAGGCTGAGCAGCTACCCAAGAGGAGGGAAAACGGCTACTTAAGCCCTCAATAAGGCAAACCCCAGTTGTGTGGAAGGCCTCTGAGTAAAATTAGCAGACTGTAGCAGCCACGGTCCATATTTTTTTTAAGCTGCCCTGAGCAATGAAGAATTTCTGTTGGTGTAACATCTTGCAAGGCTTTGACTTTATTTCCTTCTTTTAAAGAAATTGCGAAGTTATGTTGTTAGGGCTGACTGTGGATGGTTGTGTGCAGAGCAACGGCTGCATTCTCGTGCGTGACTCAGAACTTAACTTGTACGATGTTAGGATTACCCCCCCCCCCCCAGCTCCATCAACATTGGCGTCCACACGTAACTGGATCATGCCAAGCATGGCTCTCAAACTGCAACTTTTTCTCAGTGGTTGCAAGCAGCTGCTTGCTTTTTTGGGCAGAGGGGTCAAATTTCGAAAACAACACAAGAGATAGTTGCGGAGTTACACTTTGGTGCATTTCCCCCGACCTCCGAAAGTGACATTTTAAGAACATTTTGAGGGGTCTTTTCCTAGTTTATGCCAGTCCTTTTCCCGTCCTACGTGAGAAGGGAAGGATAGTTTTGATGCCTTAATTGCCTCCCAAAGGGGACCAGAGAGCATCTCCTTCCCATTTTCTGGCCTGCTGGTAACAACAGCAACCACACAAGAACAGCTACCTTTAACAGCTGGAGGCCAACCTGCCTGCCACAGAGAAATGGCTTTTAAAAAACAAGACATTCCAAGGCTTTGCTTTTATTTGTATTGACTGGTTGTGTTAAAAAACAAAAAAATCTGGACAGGTGAGTCTGCTCAAAGGACCGGGTCGAGTTTGATGGATTGTCCTGCACAAAGGGAAGCTCTCGCCGAGTGTGTCTGTTTACCCAGCCGGCAGGTCATCATTTACCCATCTTCCTTCCTGCTGGGCTCTCTTCTTCCAGAACAGCAGGCTGCTCCTCCCGTGTGGCTCCTTCCACTCTTCTGCCGCTTCCTGACTCCGTCACCCTCCCTGACCACTCGCTAATCATCTTGTCTTGTTGGCAGGATGCTCCCATCGGCCCCAGAGGCGAGGATGCCTTGCGAGAACGGCCCTTTCCATGAACGAGCGTGCCTTAATTACCCTTCAGCCGACGGGAAGGCTCTTTGCTGTGTTCCCGTCGCGTTGGGTCACTATGGTAACCCTGAGGAGTATCACACAGCACAACACAAAAAGCTCTAGCAACCCAGCTTGTTTTCCATGGCAGAGCCAAAGGTTGGCGAAGTGGGTTCCGTTTGCCTCCCCCGGCCCATCTGCAGTTTTCCTGCTTTCTGGTCATGTCTACGTGTTTCCCTTAATTGCTCTTCATTTTTGTCTGTTCCTGAGATCTCGCTATCCTGCCCCATTGACTGCTTGGATTCAGGCAGCTTTTCTACACACTAATTTCCAAACTGCTTTTTTTCTCCTGGCGCACCAAACAAACCCAGATTGTTTTCATTCAATATTCTTTTCTTTTTAGGAAATTGGTGTTGACATTGGCATCTCAGTGGAACAGAGGTTCCACTGGCCGGATCCCTGGCTTTTCTTCGACTACAGCTCCAAGAATCCTGTCCAGACATGACCAATAACACCCTACACCCTCTGGAGATCCCAGTTTGGGAGCTGCTGGTTTAGATAATGCAGTAGCATGCAGTGATTCCCAACCTTAGGTAACCCAGATGTTCTTGGACCACAACTCCCAGAAATCCTGACCAGCACAGCTAGTGGTGAAGGCTTCTGGGAGGTTTAGTCCAAGAACATCTGGGGACTCAGGGTAGGGAACCACTGCAGTAGCACACAAGTTTTGCGTCTTTCCTTTTACCACTTGCTTTTATGTATTAATTTCCACCTCTTTGAGTCCTGGGACATCTTATCTTCAGTGAAGACTTCTTTTTATCCATCTCCTGTTTCTTACTTATTATTGTTTAGGATTTTTATAGTCAAATAGAAGCTGGTGGGATCAGAATATTGGAAGTAAAATCAGTGGGGCCAAGAATGCAGGAGGAGAAAAACGCCTTGGCTTGGGGGGGAAAAGTGAGAGGATGGTTCAGGTCAAATGTACTGTCTCCCAACAGCAGAATAGCCCATGATGACATCAAATGTCTGATAGGAGAGGAAGAAAAATACACACACACAGAGAGGAGGTCCTTTTTTGCCTTAAGAATGTTGCAAACAAAATAATTTGTGTATTATCTCCCATTGTCTTCCTTGCAACTTATGTCTTGTCTTGTTCTCTGATTATTATCTGTATCAATGAGGATTGAAGGCGCATTGAACTGCTGAGGTTTTAAGACTTCATCACCCAGACGCCCCAGCTAATCAGGGTAATGGAGAGGGATGATGGGGCTGTAATTCAAACCAGGTGGATTAAAAAGCTTCCTGAGGTTTGTGTGTAAAATTTTGCCCCCCCCCCAATCTCTTAGAAATCTATTACTGTAGCCTCTGATATGTCCTCCACATAAAAATCAATATTCAAAATGACACTTTAATTTAAGAGAACCAGTATTTATTGGAGAGCACATCCATAATTCAGCCTCTACTTTTCAAGCAGGCTCGCTCCATCTGGGGCTGTATTTCTTGATTTTCTCCCCCCCTTTGAGAGAAGAAGGTAGAAATTTATATAGCATAGATAGTAATCCTTATTGCTTAAAGTGCCTGGAAGGTGACAGGATTTTACTCCCCCTCCCTTTAAAAAAAGACAACTCTCTTTTGTCGGCACTGTCGTTTCTTTTAATCAGTGATAGAAAATTGGGCTTGTTAGAGAGCCTTCCAGCTGAACCAAAGTGTGGGGGGCCACTTCCCCCCCAGCCGTCTTCTCGTTTCAGGTTTTATTCCTAGCAGGTGCTTCTTCTGACAGGTATACCAGCCCGTGGGCCCAGGGAATAGCCTTCTTCAGAGGGAATGGTCCATAGTTTATTTTATTTATTTATTTCTTAAATTTGTATACCGCTGCTCTGGGTGGTTTATTTATTTCTTAAATTTGTATACCGCTGCTCAGCGTGGTTCAAAGTCGGCTAAAACACAATAAAGATAAGTCAAATAAAAAAACGATATTAACAAGACTCGAACAACAGCACCAAGAGGTAGGAATGGCGAAATAAAAGGAGGTACGGGCATCTCAACAAGCGGAGCGGCAGAGGAAGACCTGAAGCAGGGTTGCCAGAAAAGGCCTCTCTATAAAGCAGTGATTTTAAAAGTCTTTTAAAAGTCGGGAGGGAAGGAGGGAGGGAGCCAGGCGCAGCTCCACGGGCAGTTGGTTCCCAAGCGTTGGTGCCACAGCAAAGAAGGCCCTGCTTCTAGCAAATGATCTCCCGGCCTCCCTTGGAGTGGCAACCCGGAGGATCATGGCCTGGGAGGACCTAGTGGAGCGGCTAGATGACCTTGGGAAAAGACAGTCCCACAGGTAGTTTAGGATGAAACTTGACTATATTTTAGCACGTTTTGAGAAATAGTGCTCCCTTAAATGGCAGAAGATGTCTGTTTGTCATAGCACATGATTCCCCCCCCAGGTGTTACGTCTTCTGTTTGTTTTGCTGTTGGTTGTCGGAAGGTAAAACACAGGCTTAATTTGGAAGGCTTTGAGTGCTAAGGCATCAATAACTGAAATATTCCTGTTGTGGGGGAAAAGGACCCAGGTTCAAGTCCAGAAATGTCTCTTTGAGGGGAAGCAGGGATTCAAGCAATGAAAAAGACCCTGAAGAACTGTTATCCGTCAACTAGAGCAGGCAGCATTATATGAGTCCGCAAGCAACTGTGTTCTTCGTTCTAGAGTTTAGTTGGTCAATTTCCATTTCTCTCTCTCTCTCTCTCTCTCTCTCTCTCTCTCTCTCTGTTTGGGTCCCTGGTGTCCTATTTTCTTTTCCTCTCCACCATTTCAGAGCTAAAAGAGAAATAACAGGAGGAAAAAGTCTGTGCTGGTCAGAGGTTCAGCATAGTAAAACATTCTTCTACTCCAGTGAGAATTTAAAATGGGAGTGTTTGTCAAAAGCTGGAGAAAGCCCGGTCCTTTAAATAGGCTGATTTGGGTTCTTTGCTATTCCCTAATCGTGCCCATTAAGGGGGTGGAAGGCAGTGCAGCCTCTCTTTTGAAGTGGAAGAATTCTGCCATTAAAAACAGACCTGTCGTTCATAAAACGTGCATGGACTATTTGTGAAATAGCTCGCCAGCAAGCGTCTGGGATTTTTCACGTTGGTATAAAGGGTGACATTTTACAATGTCTCTGCTTTCAATATTTAAGAGCCCTTTCTGTTGCAACATAAAGGAGTGGGGGAAAGTTCTTAAACAATTAATGCAAAGTGGGTTTTCTCCCTACACACCCATTATGTGTGTGTGTGAATATGAATGTGGGTATGGGTGTTCCTTGTTTCCTTCTAAAATTTCTCTCTGCCAGTGTTTATAATTCATTCCACCCACTTGTTCCCTGCTTTCTACATTTGATTGAATTAGTTTCTGTGTTTAATATTTATGGAGTGGTGTGTTGGAAATGAACGCAGATGAATCGGAGCAGGGTGTCTGGGCCTTAAAAATATTTTCAGGGTCAAAATCAACAGGGTGCCAAGTTTATTACAGCAAGAGAGGCGCTTATTGTTTTTTCATCAACAGATGACAGGAAATCATGTCTTGCAATATGCTTGGGTTTGGGGTTTGTGTGTGTGTTGTTGCAAACCAAGCAATTAGGCAGAACTTTGTTGTGCTCGGGCGCCCGCAGCAGCCTGTAGCGGAAGGGTTTCGATTTGCTCCCGCTGGAATGATTCAAGGGAATGCCAGGGACATCGGCTGTGGATTCTTGACAATAAATAAGTGATGGCATCTATTAGCAGCATTATTGCTTTTAAATAGGCGCTGGCAAAAGTCGTTAGGAAGACGGATGTGTTTTTCTGTTGTGATCCTATTTTTTTTCTATTGAAAGTACAATAAGTTCTGCAAAGTTTAACAAAGTAATAGTCAACGGCTTTGTGCAAACCTAAGCAGTTGCTTATATACAGAGAAGGAAGGGGAAACCAAGCAGTCCATGAGTAAAAATAAAACAAGCCAGAGTCTGGCATTACTTTTCTTAGAACCAATACAACGTTACATAAGTGGCATAGAAAAATAAGATAAAATAAAAATTGCAGAATAGCTTTATTAGGAACCTCAATCCCCATCCACTACCAAATGACTCTTTACTGTGATGGGGTGCTCTAATCCAATGGTTCTCAAACTGGGGTTCCCAGATGTTCTTGGATTAGAACTCCCAGAAGCCTTCAACATTTAGCTGTGCCAGCCAGGATTTCTGGGAGATGTAGTCCAAGAACATCTGGGTTACCCAAGGTTGGGAGCCACTGCTCTGATCAATAGCCCTGGTGGTGGTTTGCCAGTTGGAATTGATATTACCATGACTCTTCTGAGGCTGATCCTCAGAAATCCAGTGTGGATAAATGGATAAGCTGGTGGATTGGGCCCTTTATCCAGCCTATGGTTTCTTATAGGGTCAGCCAGCAAATGGCTCTAGGCATCTTACCAGTGGGTCACCCCCCCCACCTTTGGTTTTCCACCACTACCCTTGAGGTGTGACATAGTTATAAATCAACTCATCGTTAGAATTTAATAGCTCGGTTTCTCTGTCATTAGACACACAAATTACTCCGACTTCTCTATTGCGTGCCGCATCAATCATATTTGAAACTGCAAAAGCAAAACATAAAAACAGACAAAGGAACGGTGTGGCGCTCTGTCACACGACTGGCGGCGCCTAATTTCTAATATTTAGCCTTTCAATGGTGGCGTTGAGCATTCAAGGTACCGACAATCCTGGCAGCTGTCTTCCATGGTCATGGCAAGGTTCAGTATAGCACACACGTCTCTGCTTTGATGGCGCATTGTTCAGATATGTTATCAGTCACTGAAAATGGCAGCCATGTATACCACACTCTTTCTGATGTTGTGCAAGATCAGAGTTACGGTTTTTGGAATATAGTTCATAGAAACCCGCAACCAGCATGAAATTCAGGATCTGTAGTCCAAAAAAGTAACTTTTCCAAGTTTGGTGCTTTATTTTTATTATATTCTTCATTTTTTTTTAAAGAAAATCTCTCTGTAGCCAGCAGTCCCATCTTCAGCCATGAGGTGGCAGAATTCCTTTACAATCTCTAAATGTCAGCGACAAAGCTGTGGTCATGCTTGGGAAATTGATTTCTCCGGATGGCATCTTGGCATCTTCATGTAGTGGTTCTTTCCACAGGGTTTTGGAAATCTCCAAAACAGATGAAAGGAAAAGATAAGACAGTTCAAGGGGAAGGGCAGAGGGATGCTGCTTAGTAAGTGTGGAAGGAACAAGCCTAAACAAGTGCAGGGGAACAGGCAAAGAAGAGCAGCCAGAAAGAGGGACGTTGGCAAGTCTTTGGCTCCGAGTCCCAAGTCCTGAGTCCGAGTCCCTATTAAAAACAAGCTTTCCCCCCCCCCCCCCAGAAAAAAGGGAGGAGGTCAGTGGGTTCCGAGTCATGAGTTGAGCCCGAGTCATTGAAAAAACTGAGCCAAGTTGCTGGTGTGACTTGACAGCGAGTCCCGTGACTCAGGTCCCCATATCTTTTAAGAAAGTTAAAGGGGTTGAGGTTAGAAGAGAAAAGAGCAGAGGCAAAAAAAAAAAGAAAAGATGGGCGTCTAGGTTGTTCTAAGATGTTTCTAATGCTTGAGATGCAAGGTGCCTCTGCTGGTTGAAAAATTAATTAGTGTTGTCTCCTGGATGTGTATGTCTATATATGCAAGCCAAGTGCCGGGAAACACAATTCACTTGGTTGCTCCGGATTGACCGCCAAGGGCCGTTATGCTTGTACCTCACCCGCCCTAGCAAGGGGGTTATCTCCCCGAGACAACAAGCAAAGCAGGAGGAGCATCCACAGGTTGTCCTTGGTGAGACAGATGATGTTTTCAGTGCACTGGGATGTGTGTGTGTTAATTAGCCATGCGCTTGATAGCAAGACTCCTTTGGTACTCGCTCTTGAAGCGTGGATATGGAAATCTTGATGGGATGACCTGCGTCTCAACTCAGGGAGGGAGCAGAAGGAGCGAGGCAGGAAAGCCACCGAAAGGACAAGGGAAACATGACACAGAGTTGAAATGGCACCACTGAGTCTTGCCAGTGGGAAATCGTTTTGTTTGAAAGACGCAGGGAGAAAGAAAAACAAAACAAAACACAACACTTGAAAGGTATTATATTTTGCTTTGTCTTCATATTTTTGTTTTCAAAATTAAGGACACCATTTTTATTTGATCCATTATTTTATTTTTAGTCAGCTATTGAGACTGAAGAAGAAAAGTGGATTTAAAGTCTGGTCCTGTTGCCTGGAATAATTCAAGGGACTGCCTTTCTTGAAATGAACTGTTTAGAGGCAAATGAGATCCCCTGCTTACAGTGTGGAATTTAGACTAACCAGGGGACATCCACTCTGATGGAGTGTGGGGAGAGTGAGAACAGACCAAAGAAAGTATTTATTGACCCAGCGTGTGGTTAGTCTGTGGAACTCCTTGCCACAGGATGGGGTGACGGCATCTGGCCTAGATGCCTTTAAAAGGGGATTGGACAGATTCCTGGAGGAAAAGTCCATCGCAGGTGACAAGCCATGATGGGGATGTAATGGGAAGGGACCTCCAAATGCCAGATGCAGGGGAAGGGGTATCAGGAGACAGGTCTCTCGTTGTCTCGTGTGCTCCCAGAGGCATCTGGTGGGGCCACGGTGAGATCCAGGAAGCTGGACTATAGATGGGCCCTTGGCCTGATCCAGCAGGGCGCTTCTTCTGTTCTTCAGAGTGGAACCTGGAGGAATCCTTCTGGGCCCCAGAGAAAGTGAGTGAGCAGGTACATACTTGGGCATCCGTGTGGCACAGATTCTTTTCCTAGAAAGATGTGTGAACTACACATCGCCCAACCAGGTGCCTTTGGAAAAAAAATCACTCCCACTTAGCTTGGAGAAAGCTTCTCCTCTCTCTCTCTCTCTCTCTGCCACAGAGGTCTGAGCATTTCAGAGCAACTCCAGAGGATACAGAGAGATTAGTGCTGCTTTTTACTAATTGGAAATGACATTTTGGGAGGGGTGTGGATGCCAAAATTAGTAGTGCTGCTGGCCCGTTCGGAGTGCCTCCGTCTGATTCTGTGGTTCTCAGGAGAGCCCTGGTCTACTTTTGTCGTCCTTGGGTACCGATCCTTGTCAGATGCCGCCTTACAGGTGAACGGAGACGGTGTGAACCAGCGCTTCCCAGGTCCTGGAGGTATTTGGCTACAGCTGTTCCTGAAGCTTCGAGCATGGTTGTCCCGAGACCTTCTTTGTTGTCGAGGAAAACCATCTCGGTGGGAGGTGTGTTGACACCCGAAAAGAAAAGGAGAGAGAGAAAAGCCCTCTTACACTTGGAATGTTCACCGTGGAAATTGTAGGCTGGCTGTGGTTCACACAAGTGTTTGTGAAATATTAATCCAGCTGTTGTCTTTAATTAGGGGCGATGGCTTTCTCTTCGTTTCTGCTCTCTCTCAAGTGGGGCGTTCCTCTTGATGCATGGAAGGAAGGAAAGAGACTGGAAGCGGGAAACGGGGTGGTGGTGGTGGAATAAACACTTTTCCTTTAGTCACCAGAAAGCATGTAGGATTTCTCATTTTCTGTCTTTCATCATTCTGCATGTTCTGTATGCATGTTCTGTATGCATGAACTGCTGGATAGCTCAGTGGTTGAGGTCTCTGGCTGTGGAGCCAAAGGTGAGGAGTTCGATTCCCCCACGGTGCCTCCTTGATAGGGGCTCGATAATCCATAGGGTCCCTTCCAGCTCTGCAGTTCTGTGATGATGGATGCATTTCCCCCCCAAAATATACAACACCTTTCAGTCATCCAGGGTGTATGAACATAAATGAGTGAAAATTATTGTTTTCTCATATCGTTCTGAGAGTTTTCTTCGCTTGAAGCTGCACCACTTTATCAGAACTGCAAAAAAAAAAGGATGGCGATGTTGTTGACTGAGAGAGTTTGACTGACTTGTTTGATTTCTCCTTTTTTTGGAGCCCTTGATCTTCTCTGCCAAAGTAGACCACCTGCTCTGCTTGGCCATGCAGTTTTCTAAGAAAAGGAGAAATGATAACTGATAATAAGACGCTGTCAAGGAGAGAACCAATTATGCAAAGTTAATCAATCTCAGGCAGCGCCAACAGCACAAAATATGGGTGTGTGATGAAAGGAGCAGTCCGTGGCTATTCCTTCTGCCAAAGTAGTTGGTATAAAGGTGGGGAAATTACCTTGTTGGACTACAAGTCACAGAATCCTCTAGCCAGCATATAGTAAAAAAAAAAGTTACCTTTTCTAAGCTACGGAAAGCACAAGTGACATCTCTTCAGTAACCCTCTCCCACCACAACCAGCATCATGAAAACCAGCTTTTCTTTCCCTCCAGGGAGTCCTGCTTAATGAGGGGAGAATTTGTTTATTTATTAAATGTTTATCCTACTTGATTAGTGGCAAACATTACTGCAAGCAGGGAACAGAACGGAACAAACAAACAAGCGAGCCCCTACCTCGACCCAGCAACAGAAGACAGACAGCATAAGAACAACAACAACAACAACAAAAATTTAACAAACAAGAAACCACCCTATCAAAAAACTCAAAATCTGTAACAGAGGGTTCTTGGCACCTTAACCAAATGACAACTCCCAAGATTCAGCTTGGGGAAAGAGAACTAGGATAGTTTGATTTGTATACAGTAATTCTAGTCCATCTTTGCAGCCAGTATGCCCATGGGAGGCTGTTTTTACTTGGTCCCCTTGACAATGCCTTTTCTTCTCTACAGCCTCGTTTAGTAGTTCAGTAGTTCCTTCAGAAATGTTGGGACTTCACATCCTACAAGCCTCATCCAACATGGTCAGTGGCCAGGGAGCCGGAGCCGGTCAAAAAGTCTGGACAGTCGACGACCGAGAACCATTGCCCGAGAAGGTGGTGTGGAAGTTCCTGAGCTACTTCCATTCCTGATCATTGGATGAACTGTTCCGGGTATTAAGTAGGGCGGCCGGTTGCATGTTGCCAAAAAAAAGAGGATGTGCCCCGCCCTAAAGAGGTTCCTTCTTAAAGATTTTTGCGCTTCCATAAGATTTGAGGTTCTTCCTAGCACGTGGACATCTTCCACTTAGGAGGAGAGATGGTCTTTTTAGAGATACTTTGCTGTTTTCAGATTCCCTTCAAACGGTTTCATGTCTACATACTGCTGCACTTGGAACAGTTCAAATAAAACGGCTTATGGTCACTGGAGAGGGGTGTGTGTGTGTGTGTGTTGTGGGGAGGGGAGGGAAGAAAAGAAAAGCCATGACAAATGTTGAATAGGTTTAGGCATGTAACAGAGACATGGTGTATGGATCAAGGCTTCAGGGATAGTATATGAACTGCTAAATAGAGATGGGCACAAACCTCGGTTCGGAGGTTTGTACTGGTTCGTACGCACGGCACCACAGGTGCCCCGTGTTCCCTTCCCCTGCCTCCCTGGCCAATGACCCCCTCACCAGTTGGAGCACGCTCCTCTCCTCCTCCTCTTTGGCTATTCGACCAGTCCCTGGCAGGAGCACAGGCTTGCCTGTCCCGCCTCCTTGTCCGAATGGGCAATCAGCCAAGGAGGCGGGGCGAAGAAGCCCATGCTCCTACCGGAGACCGGTTGAACAGCGGAAGAGGAGAAGATGAGCATTCACTGCCTGGTGAGTGGGGGATCCAGCTGGGGTGGTGCTGTGCGTACGAACTGGCACGAACCTCCGAACTGAGGTTTGTGCCCATCTCTATTGCTAAATCCACTATGAGGCTGGTTAAATGGTAAGATGAAAACTGCTGTACTCATAAGGCCATGTAACACCATTGTCCTTCAAAGAAGGGATATTTATGCAAATTAAATACACTGAAGTATAATGTATGGAAATACTGTCTTGTACAAGGCACGATGAGATAAATTGTTTGTTCCCTCAGCTAAACTATTAAAGAGATGCTGTTGGTGTTAGATAAGCAAGTGTGTGAAATATTATGGTATTGATCTGAGACTTGGGAAATTATGGTTCAAGTTTTTACTAAACAGTTAACTCAGTGGATGAATTTCCAGCCAGCTGCCCTTTCTCCTCCAGCCTGAGTTGTTGTGAGCTAAAAGCAGGGAGGAGAGGAGCTTGTAGGCCACTTTAAGTGTCTGCACAGAAAGCAGCATATAAAGGTATCTGATAAAACACGATGAGGCTGCATAAACAGCTCACGGGTTTCCAGTCATGTCAATACATGTTAATTGTTTAAAGAGTCCAAGCTTTGGATGGCAATATCCTGCACCATCTTCATCAAGGAAGGCAAGAGACCATCACCAACAAACCTCACCTTAAATACGACAAGGTAGAATCAAAAGTTGTTGTTGTTGTTTAGTCGTTAAGTCGTGTCCGACTCTTCGTGACCCCATGGACCAGAGCACACCAGGCCCTCCTGTCTTCCACTGCCTCCCGGAGTTGGGTCAAATTCATGTTGGTAGCTTCGATGACACTGGCCAACCATCTCGTCCTCTGTCGTCCCCTTCTCCTCTTGCCTTCACACTTTCCTAACATCAGGGTCTTTTCCAGAATCAAAAGTTAGCTTTGTATTTTAAGGTTAGCTTTGTTGGTGATGATACCTTGCCTTCCCTGATGAAGATGGTGCAGGATATTGCCATCGAAAGCTTGGACTATTTAAACAATAAACATGTATTGACACGACTGGAAACCCTTGAGTTGTTTCTGCAAAGCGTTCGTTGTGATGAGTCGGTGATGGCCAAGCAAGTGTGAACTAGCGCTGGCTCTGGTGTTCTTACAGTAACGTTGTTGGAAGTTGAAAAGAGCAGGAAAAGAGGAGGCCAAATGTGAGATGCACAGGCTCAATGCCTGAAATCCTGTTGGGGGGCTCCACCTGCGCTTCACATGAGTGATGTCATTGGCAGCAGTAGATGCTTGCTGCTGATTAAAGGCTTTCTTTTGAAATTTCAGGGTATACACCCCAAAACCATAGAAGGAAGCCTTTAATCAGCAGCATCTACTGCTGCCAATGACATCATTCCCATTACACAGGCAGAGCTGCGCAACAGGATTTCAGTTGTTTAAAGAAAGCCACAGGCCTGAGTTTGAGTTCAGGACAGGACCTTTAACTTATTAACTCAGAAGCAACCTGACAGCACATAAAGCAACGTATCTTATTAGCAGTATGAGTTACAAGTTGCTTCCTGAGAGATTCGATCGCTTGAGGTAAGACAGGTCTTGTAAGCCTGTCGGAAACATGACGGAAGTGGTAGGAAACCAAACTTGAGTAACAAAGGAGGATGAATTATGGAAGGAGGGGTGGAAGCATGGGTCAGATTGCCTGCGTGCATGTGCACAGGATACTGCAGCCGGTTCCTCAAGTCACACGGGTCATTTTGTAGCATGAGTGGAAAATCCAGGGGCTGTTTGGGAAAGATCAAACAGCCCGATTGTACAGTGGCGCCTGCAATTAACGGAATGGACAAGACAGCTAATTGGCACCCAAGACACACAGCTGCTAACAGTGTGCTGAGAACATGAATCCTTTTGCTCAGGATGCTTACATAAAAAGGCACACAGCGATAGGACGGAAGCTCCAATTAGACACCACCGCAGCACGGCGAGGGGCGGCTCGGAGAAGCGGGCGCCTCTCCCTGTCGGAGTCGGCCGGCGGAGAGCGGAATTTTTATTAGGATCCAGCCCGCATCCAGATCTTGAGAACAGGAGCAGATAACAAGCGGGAGCCGGGGCAGAAATAATAAAGGGAGCCGAGGGAATGCTAAGCAGTTACGGGCCTGACACTGCTGTTGTCTGGGTCACTTAGCAACTGGCACGGCTTGCGAGGAAAGCCAAAGACCAGAGGCTTCGAAGGAAGAAGAAGAAGAAGCCACAGGGGTGCAATGGGGAGAGGCTCAGGGTGGGCATTTTGGGGGTTTACCGGGAAGGCATGGCTGTCCTACAATTCTATTTTCCCCTCCTGGCAGTACTGGTCCACAATAAGAAGAGTCATAGTCTTTATTCCTATTTTTCATATTATTCATATCCGTTTAGCGTTGCACAATTTGAAATTCTAAAGTTACTACAATAATAATAGTCCTGTGCTGTCGTGTCAGTTCTGACGTATCGTGTCTGCGTCCACGAATTCTGACGTTAAAATATAATAGTCTTTAAGTTGCCACACATTTTTGTCTTGCCTGATCTTATTTTGCTTCTTTGGATTTTTCCTCAGTTAGGGTGACTCTTTTCAGGGTTTGCTAGGTAGGGAGTACCTATAAAGCCATAAACGGCTTGGAGAAGCGATCTAAAAGACTGCCTCTCCCCTCTATGAGTCTGCCTGGGCATGAAGATCCTCATGGGGGGCCTTTCTCTTGGTCCCACCACCCTCCTAGGTGCACTTGGGGACACGGGAGAGGGCCTTCTCTGTGGCTGCTCCCAGACTTTGGAACTCCCTCCCACTGGAGGCCAGCCTGGCCCCGTCTTTGCTGTCTTTCTGCAAGCAGGTGAAGACTTTTCTCTTCAGGCTGGCTTTCCCTCAGGGACTGACTGTCTGAGAGTGTTTTTTAAATAGATTGTTGTGCCTTGTTGCTTTTGAATGTGTTTTTGGTATTCATTTTATTTACTGTTTTTAATATAATATTTGTTTAATTTCTTTTAAAATATTTGTGTACTTACTCTTTTTAGCTTTTAAATGTTGTCTTTTAATTTTTGTAAGCCGCCTTGGGTCCTTTTAAAGAGAAAAGTGGGGTAAAATATTTTAAATCTATAAATAAGAAATACTTAGAAGCGGTTTCCCGTTCCTCTCTTCTGGAGAGGATCCCTGGGACTGTGCAGCTTGCCCAAGGCTACCCAGGCTGGCTCTTCTCCTGCTCCGTATGTTGTCTTCTAAACTGGGTTATTTTTTCTTTTTCTTTGCCTCCAGTTTTCCAGGTTTAATTCAATACCATTTCTCCCATTGGTTTTGGAAATGGTTCCTTGGGAATCTGGCTGCCATTTTCAGGCACTCCCCTATGCTTTACAAATTGCAGAAGAGCTGGAGACTTTTAATCGGAACCTTGCACAAAAGGCAGTTTTGACGCCGTTTCCTCCCCTTGGGCTGGGGTTCTCTCGAGGAGGTGTGGATTAAAATTGCAGCTGCCTGCAGTCGCGATGGGCGTTTTGACGTGAATCGGCCATCCCCTCCCTGTCCCCTTTCCCATGGTGTTTGGATCAATGTATACACACATGGTGTTTGGATCAATGTATACACACATATGCTTCTGCCTGTTACTAACTCTGTGCTCAGAGTAGAGATCAGTGGCAGCCAGTGCTCAGGAAAGGTGCTGAGGGCAGGGGGCAAAGCAGTTGGATCCTTGGCGGCATCATCAGAGATGGGTCCAGAGGTAATTGCATGCAGGGTCAAATGTATCTCCTCTAGAAGAACAGAAGACACCTATGCTGGCTATCAGCCTATTATCTGTGAAGATTCACAGTCCTCCAGGTGTGGTTCTCTGGAAGTTGAGTTATGGCAACTGGACTTCTTTCTTGTTAGGTTGAAACGTTTCACTCCTCATCCAAGCAGCTTCTTCAGTCTGAGGAGAGTTGGTAGGAGACCCCGGATAGATCCTCCACATTGGTTTCACTTCCGCCTGGTCTAAATAGGCTTGTTAGAAGGACAAAGGACTGGGGGTGAGGGATAATCCCACTTCTGCAGTCCTTCTCCACCCATTGTCATGGGTTGTTAATGGGCCAGACTATCATCCTTTTGTTTCTTCCACTGTTTCAGACTGCTCCTTATGCCTGTGAGTGCTTTGTTCCAAGAAGGGGGTGCTTCCAGCTAGACAGCTGTTTTACAGCCATCTCTGATAAATAATAATAATAATAATAATCATCATCATCATCATCATCTTAGAACTGCAGAGCTGGAAGAAAACCTATGGATCATCAAGTCCAGCCTCTGCCAAGGAGGCCCAGTTGAACTCCCAGCTTCTGGCTTCGCAGCCAGAGACCTCAACCACTGTGCTATCCAGCAGTTCTTTGCATTTGTGGACTTTCCATTGCATCTCCATCTGTGTGAAAGGATGCAGTTTGCCCCGTGTGATTCCTGTGGTTCCATGTGACTTACGTGATTACCCACATAGAAGCAGCTTCTGTGCCCAGTGGGAAATTCAGAGCTGTAGTACTTTAGACGCAGAAGTGGTGTTGGAGTTTATCTAATTCACACCCACCCACACAGACACATCACATTGTTAGTAGGTGATTGTCCAGACTCTTCGTAAAGAGGAGAGCCCACTGCCTCCCAAGGCAGTCTGTTCTGCGGTGGAACAGTTCTTCTTGTTAGGAAAATTCTCCTAATGTTTAGCTGCACAGTTTCCCTACTGCTGCAACATCCATACATTTAATTCTAGTCCTGCCCCCTGGAGCAACAAAGAATGAATCGACTCGGTCTTCTGCATGACAGCCTTTGAGACCTTTGGAGACAGTGATCATGTCTCTCCTTAATCCTCCCTTCTCCAGTCTAAACATAGCCAGCTCTTTCGACTGTTCCTCTTAGGATTTGGTTTCCATTTGTGTGAACCAGTCGGTGTATTTGTAAATAGATTATGAGGTGGGGAAAAAACAGAAGAGAGAGAGAGAGAGAGAAATTTGATGTAAGGAATATAAAGTAGGCATGTAAGGTGAAGAATGTCCCAAGGAGAATGGTAAAAGCTTAGCCCAGATGGCAAAATCAGAGGTCTTTTTTCTTTTGAGATGTGATTTGAATGACGGATGTGTTGACACTGATTTATTCCAGATGCTAATGTCAAGCGATGTAGCGCCACTTCTGTGAATAACCGGAGAGCCAACCTGAAATTATTTCTTCTTGATTTACTGCTCAAGAGGAAATGATTGAAACACAGATGACAGAACCTTAGCGATGATCAGGGAAGATGTTGTCTCTAATGGCACGTGAAGTGTGTAATTTATTTTGCGGTGTGAAACTTCCGACGGATGCAACGCGCTCTGTAGGGAGAGATCTAGAGGGTTTCGTGCAGCACTCGCCTCCAGTGCTGATTCAGTAATGGTCTATCATCATCATCATCACCACTTGTATGCATAGCCAGTGATGGCTGTTTCAGGACAGCATCATCTGGAGGGCCACAAGTCACCCACCCCGAGAATGTGGCCTGGCTTGTATGGTGGCAACATGGTCTTTCAGATAATCTCAACCATGTTTTTGTCCCAAGAGATGTCAGCTAAGGGTGGAAGAGAAATTCATTCGGTTATCAAATAAATGCTAAGTAATTTACACTCCTGGAATTAATACGCACACACAAATTTACTTGTCCTTTTATTTCCTTGTGAATGTTGTGGTTCAGTTCTTTGGTGAACATTTGCAATATATTTGTTGGATTGAAAAAGAATAGGTGGGGGGGGAAAGCACATCCTCTGAGAAAAAAAATGGCTTACCAAAGAGTAAAGATCAGGAAAACTAATGTACAAAAGAACATGTACTGGTGTAAATTGCACACCGAAACAAAGAAGCAGACATCGCCCTGTAGTTGGGGGAAAACACAGGAAAGTTGTCAATTTTGCCCCTGAAATCTGCCAAATCACAGTAGATGGACACAGAGCAAGTGCATGAGCTATCCCTTATGTTGTAAAACACTCACAATTGCTGCCTGGATCCCAAGGACAAAGGTGGTGGTGAAACCAGGAGCACGAGAAGCTCCCTTACATGGTGCCAGGTCATTTGTCCATGTAGAGCAGCACTGTCAACTCTACATGGTGGTGGCTCACCATGGATTCCAGCAAGAATATTTACTAGATCTGCTTAAGATTCCTGATATTGCCCTGTGGTCTCCTGTCCATCTACTAACCAGGCCTGACACTGTTCAGTGTGTTACCGTGATGGATGATCTAGAACCGTGGTTCCCATCCTTGGGTAACCCAGATGTTCTTGGACTACAACTCCCAGAAATCCTGACCAGCACTGCTAGTGGTGAAGGCTTCTTCGAGTTTGAGCCCAAGAATCTCTGGGGACTCAAGGTTGTGAACCACTGAACTAGAAGAAAGGAGGCCACCAGGTGATGGCAGAGTGTTTGCCTGCCAGTAGGAAGTTTCCCCTGACCATATTTTCCTTCAGAGGGTATGACCCTGATAGAAGTCTTTCCTGATATAAGTCCTTCCAGGCTCAGGAGCGCTTCCCTGGAAACTATTGATGTGAAAGCAAGAGTGGCCCATGGAAGTAAGGCTCCCAAAGCTGAGTTTATGATTCGTGGAGGAACTGCTCTTCAAGCAAAGGACCACCAGCCTTTCTTAAATAAAGAGATCACAGAGGAAGTTTAAACAGTAGAGTTGTGAAAGGATTCTCTTTGCATTTCCTGCTATTCCCCAAGCTGCTATATTAGCACTCCAGAAAGTGTCGTGATTGCATTTCCCTGATTAGAAGCAACGCTCAAAATTAAAGCGAGGTCTCTTGGGGGTGACAGTGAAAAGCCTACACTCCAGCTTGCTTCCCAATCATCTTCCAGCCTTCTCAAGCTCTAGGGCAGCGTTGGATCGCTTACTTAATGCAGGGCAAATATCTGGAACTCATGCTCGGTGCTGTTGTCTGAAGATGGTCATCCGGGATGCAGAATTGCATTGCTTGCTTATTTTCAAGACAAGGGGCAAAACTGGAGGGAGGAACACTCGGGGTCTAACTACCGTGTTTCCCCGAAAATAAGATAGGGTCTTATATTAATTTTTGCTCCAAAAAACGCATTAGGGCTTATTTTCAGGGGATGTTTTATTTTTTTCATGGACAACAATCTACATTTATTCAAATACAGTCCTGTCATCTTCTTCTGGTTGCTACACAAGGGTGGAGGGCAGGGTTTCACTTAACTGGGGCTTATTTTTGGGGTAGGGCTTGTATTACGAGCATCCTGAAAAACCATACTAGGTCTTATTTTCAGGGAAACAGGTTAGGGTAGAGCAACTGGGTTTTAGCCAGATACAGAAGTAGACTGACTTCATGACAGAAGAACACGGATGCTTTTCATTCCGTACAGAGTGAGATGGTTTCCTTAGGAAAGCTAGTCTTCATCCAGTGTTGGAACACTAACACCTCCCTGGTCGGGAGTAGTCAAAACACAAATGCTAGTTATTTTACAATTTTTAAAAGAAACTCTGTTAGCAAAAAATGCAACCCAGATAGAAGGCTCAGTCTTTCCAGCATTTCCAGATGTTCCTGTCTGTTCTCTCCCTTTCTGAAAGTATGCAAGGGGGCACATGGGAGGCCACCAGCACATAAATGTGTAAACGTAAGTAAGGGTTCTGTGGCTCTTTGAAAGATGGCCATTTTGTCTTTGTTTCTCGGCGCTGTTTGGCTGGCAGTGTGAGGCTCCTGATTACAGAGAGCTCCTAGGCACCAGGACAAAAAATGATGGTCTAGTCATTTGTCACCTGCTCAGGCCATGGTCTCCAAGAGGCGAGCATGCTAGCTTGGGTTGTAAGCAAGCTGGTAGGTCTGAAGATCTTCACAGAAGCATCAGTTGAAAGGGCTTATCCACGCTACGGAGACAATGTCATAAGCTGGCCACAATCACTTCACTCTTGCAACATGTGACTGATTGATTTCTCTCTCTCTCTCTCTCATTCCCCCAGATAACCTTTTTCATGCTCTTATCTGCCGTCTGTGTGATGCTGAACTTGGCTGGTTCCATTCTCTCCTGTCAGAATGCTCAGTTGGTGAACTCATTGGAAGGGTGTCAGCTGGTGAGTATTGGAAACCACATTTCTATAGAACCAGCCAACCAACCAACCAACAAATTTGGTAGGAAGAAATGTCTGTCTTACAATCGTGGTGGAAAAACCGTTTTTGTTTCATTAGAGGCCATTATTAAAACATGAGCGTGACCGCCCTGTGTCAACGCATGAATATCCCAGACCACCAGTCTCTGAGGTTCACTTCAGAGACAATGCTACATGGACTTTGAAGAGATCAGGGCCAGGTTGTCTGAAAAGACTGCCTTCTTTTCTCCCACATGCTCTGTTCATTCCTAGCTTTCGCCATTGGCAGCACACACTCCATGAACTTTGATCTCTCTTTTGAAAATAGAAACTCTAGTTCTGGGTTTATTGGCAACGGTTTGTGCTTTCAAAATAAAGAATCTACAGCCACTGCTTTGCATTTATTTTCCTCTTCCCTGGAAATGGTGAAACCTGATACCTTAGGAGTCCATTTGCTAAGTTAAAGACTACATGATCACACCGGCTTTAAGGCCAGGTGTTCCCACCTGCCTTTCCTCCGGCTACATTTTTGTAACACCTTGCCTTGCGAAAAGATCTAGAGCTCTCTAATGATTGTGCAGGTTTGTCTACTTCAGCAATGTAATGCTTCTTTAAATGTAGTGCTCACTCTTCAGGCTGATAGATTTCATCTGACTTATTTTTTCTTCATATTAATTAACGAATTATTTATTTAAAGTATTGGCTTATCATTTCTGCGGCCCCGGTGGGGCTCCCAAAACAATTTACCGTAAACAGATCAAAATGATTAAAAACAGATTAAAACGTTATTCGAAGAAAACCCAAATTAAAACGTTATTTAAAAGCATGTTTAGAATATTCCCTAAAGCCAGTTATTCAATCAAGTTAGAGACCAAAGGAGAACTGCACTATTTTGATTGACCATCAGAAGATCAACAAAGATGGAGCTCGCTTAACTTCCTTTGGGAGAGAATTCTTTAATCTAGGTACTACTACAGAAGATGGCCTGATTGCATACACCAGTCCAGCGCCATGGGTTGGTGAGAAATATAACAGAGTACCTAGTTAAGGATCTCAGATTCCAGGCAGGTATGTACAGAAGGAGAGGACCTTTCAGATTTCTTGGTTCCAACCCAACAAGGGTTTTGTAGGACAAAATCAGCGCCATGGATTGGTTGGAGTCAGGGCTGGGATTGTAGAAAACCTGCACCTTGTTGTTGTTGTTGTTAAAAGTCAGCAGAAGATTGATAAATGCCCATTTTTAGCCATTAACCTCCGAAAAACCTGGGATCAAGCATGCTGAAATTTTACCAGTATCATAAGTGCTGGAGAGCTCAGTGGTTTAAGTCTCTGGCTGCAGAGCCAGAGATTGGGAGTTCAGTTCCCCACTGGGTCTCCTGGACAGGGGCTGGACTTGATGACCCAGAGGGTCCCTTCCAGCTCTGCAGTTCCAAGGTTATTGTTATTATAAAGCCTTATGCTTCTACCCTTGGCAGAGGGTGAGATTTTCCTTTATATTTTGAATTTATTTCATAAGAGCTGTTCCTACAGATTGTCAAAGAAATCGTCTGCTTGAAATGCAAAATAGAGGGAGGTGTGTGATGCCGAGCTTCTCCCTCCAGTTTATTAGCAGTTAACCAGATATATTCACACGCTATTAAAAGTACTTGGGCATGTTGTGAGAATGGCTGATGATCGGATTCCAAAAGATCTCCTGTATGGAGAATTAGTGCAGGGAAGTTGCCTCAGAGGGAGACCACAGCTGCGATACAAGGGTATCTGCAAGCGGGATCTGAAGGCCTTAGGAATGGACCTCAACAGATGGGAAACCTTGACATCCAAGCATTCAGCCTGGAGGTAGGCGGTGCAGCATGGCTTCTCCCATTTTGAAGAGGCACTTGTCCAGCAGGCCGAGGCAAAGAGGCAGTCCCGAAACCAGCCAAATCAGGGAGCTGGACAGGGGACAGATTGTATTTGTCTTCAGTGTGGAAGGGATGGTCACTCTCGAATTGGCCTTCTCAGCCACACTAGACGCTGTTCCAAGACCTCTATTCAGAGCACGTTACTATAGTCTCTCGAGACTGAAGGACCCTAATCTAATCTAATTAAAAGTACTTAACTAGATGCATACCTGATTGCCATTAAGGAAATGCCTTGCATCCAAACGAGGACCAGAGAAGTGTGTGTGGGACGGCTCATGCTGGCTCATCCTCAAGGAATTAAAGAAAAAAAAAGCCAGTCTATTGTTGTAAAAGGAAAACAGATGAATGGAGAAGAGGAAATGCAGGAAGAGAGTCAACTTTTAATTAAAAATACAAAATGGAGAAAAATGGGGGAGGGATAACCAGATTTCATGACGCAAAACCGCCAACATTTTCTAGGGTTTTAATAGTCCTAATTACTAATTTGTGACTATAAGAAAGTATTAATTACGTTTAGAGTTGGCGTTCCTAAGTCTAAATCAATAAAAATACCCTGCAAAGCTAATTTTTACCACTTTGGGTCTGGAAAAGAAGCCCTAACACAATCAGTTTGATTTATTTTGTAATTTCCTTGGTGTTTTTTTTAGTCCCCCTCCTCAAAGCTTCCCCCATCGGATTGCATTTCCAAAGCCTCCTTCCTCCCAATTTATACATCTCATTAAATTTAAAGACCGAGCAACCCCCTGATTAAACTGTAATCATGTTTGTTACATCTTTTTAAGCTTCGGCATGTTTCCACCCATGACTGCAGGTCTCATTTGCTGCTGGAATAATAAACAGACCGCTTCCTCAGCCTCTCCCTCCCAATTTTAAAAGGGAATGTTTGGCGTTGAGATTTTTTTTAAAAAAAGGTGTTTATTATATATTGAACCAAATACGCCGAATGATAAGTCAGGATTCTCAGTCATTTATTGATCTTGTCCGGGTGACTGAGGGAGAAACAAGAGGGCGGCCATTCCCGTCCTATGCAGAATCCCATTGGACTGGAGGTTGATTCTTTCTTCAACATAACGTTCGTCTGTTGGCTCTTCCATAACTAAAGTCGCCAGGATGAACCAGCAGGTGCAGGTCAGGCTCTGCTGCTACCTGTCAGCATCTGCTGCCTGAGGCAAGCAGTTGGCGCCAACTAACATTGGAACCACAAGCTCTAGAATAACAGATGTCATGTCCCGCGAGAGACTAGTGGTATGATGATAGATATAAGTACAACACAGACCCAGGTGTGCCTATCTCACCACCAAGATATTTCATATCCTTGCTGTTGTTAAAACAAACAAATGTTAACAAACAAAACCCAACAACGTCAACATGCTATTAGTTCTGCAGCTCCTGCTGATGCTCATGGTAGTACTGAAAATTGCATCTGAGCTGGAAGTCCCCATTTCTGTCCTTGCGGTAGATATTTGCGCTTTCCATATGCTGCGAGGCTTGCTGAAGGAAGTAGGTGTGTTTCTTCTCCTGTTCTTCATCCTTGCTGTCACCACCACCTTCTTTTTAATTAACCAGGCAGATGGCCAGCAGTTATACATGCAGTATCGTTTCAGCCCATCCCCCTCCCGAACAGCAAAATTGAATTTTTCTCAGAAGAAATTAAGTGCTGAAAGACAAGACTCTTGGGGAGCCAGATTTACAGGGGAAAGCGCACGCCCAGCATTAGTTGAAAATGGGGTCTGGTCACAGAACTCCATACGTAGGGACGCTGGGAGGTTCAGAACACATCGCCTTCTCTCTGTTCCTTGACTTGCGATGGTCGCCTCCATCCTGCAGCCCTGCAGATGTGAGCAGCTGCAACCCTTAGCAGCCCTAGCTTGCATGGTTTAATTCCATTTCAAGATTTGAATTTGTTATGCTTTACGGACACTGTTTTGTTAACCATAATATAAGCAACTTTGAATCTTAGTCCTGGAAGAAAGGCAGCATATAAATGAAATAAAATAAAATAAACATGAACCTGCCCATCTATTGTCTGAAGCCCTGCTCTCTGTCCCATTGTCATGGGAGCAGGGATGTAAATCTTTCTTACTACATTCTCTCAGATAAACACACACACACAAAATATATATCAAAAAGTGCTTTCCTTGCTGGGTGGGCTGATGAGAGGTTTCCCCCCACATTTGGTGACTTTCCTTGTGCAAAATCCACCAAAAGCACTATTTTAGTTTGTAATTCCTTCCTTCCTTCCTTCTATCCATGATCAGCTCCTTCCTTCCTTCCTTCCTTCCTTCCTTCCTTCCTTCCTTCCTTCCTTCCTTCCTTCCTTCCTTCCTTCCTTCCTTCCTTCCTTCCTTCCTTCCTTCCTTCTGCACAAGAACTGTTTTTGATGCAGAATTGGCATTGTGCATTAACACAAGACAGACTTTTTCTGTTCTAGCACCAAGTTGTAAAATGTCCCCCTGAAGGAATCCCGGCTGGCCCAGCCAGTTTTGGTTGGGCAGACGTAGTTATTTTGCAAAGTCCTTAATGTTTTTTTGAATAGACATTCCTCTTTTTCTTTTAATACTCTTCATTAAATAATTCTTCTTCAGATTTTTATTGCTTTCCATATTTACAGTGTTAAAGAGGGATGTTTAAGTTACAAAACAACCCTGAGGACTCAAAGCACCATTGCTGCATGCAGATTTATAGCAGTGATAGTGGTAACAATAACAATACTCGTAAGAGGAGTGATAACAGTAGCTCTAACGCAGCCTCGTGTTTCTTAGGAAAGCTCCACTAGATGACACTGAGGGCCAAAATATCTAGTAGCAAATTACTCCTCGTAAGAAGATGAAATCCATGGTTGGTCCAGAGATGTGATTCCAACAGATTTTTGTGTCTGAGCGATCCGACGAGCAGAGGGAGCCTGTGCTTCCCTCCCAGTGGCCAGTCACGAAGCAGGGAAAGCTAATTTGCAAAGTGCGGGAGATGTGAGCAGCGACAATCAGAGGCTCTTAGCCCATGAGGCATTCTCTCTTATAAAGACAGGTTATCCACAATGTGTAGAAGGATCGTATCACCCCATATGAGCCTTGCTGGCTTTAAAGATCTTCTGGGGAGGCCATTCTCTTGGTTCGACCACCTTCCCAAGCTTGGTGGGTGAGGACAGGAGTGAGGGAGAGGGCCTTCTTAGTGGGTGCTCCCAGGCTTTGCAGTGCACAGGCCCAGGAAACCAGCCGGGCCCTCTCCCTCTCGCCTTCCCATGATCTGCCAAAAACCCTCCTCTTCAGGCAGGCTTTTAAGCAGCATATTCTCTCAGGAATGCTTGTTTTCAACTTACGGGTTTTTAAATGTTTTTGAACTGTTTTCAAACTTGATTTTTAAAATCTATATGTGTGTGTGTGTGTGTGTGTTTTGAATTGTTTTTCTTAAAAATAGGATACTTCTATAGTTGTTTTTTTTTAATCTGTTGTTTCATTTGTTGTAAGCTGCTTTGGGTCTCCTAGGGACCCCCATGGGGTCACGAAGAGTCGGACACGACTTAACGACTAAACAACAACAAAACGACAAAGGGAGAGAAAAGTGGTGAATGAATGAATGAATGAATGAATGAATGAATGAATGTTTGTTTTTTGGCCCAGGAAGACGAGACATGGTAGTGGAGGGGGCCCCCACTGTGCCTCCATCGTGGCCACCCAAGCCATCCCCCTTTTTGAGTCAACTTAACATAAATATATTGCTTTCTTCAGTCAGCCCCTGAACATTTTGGGTGCTCCACTTCAATGCATCTATGTATTCTGCAAGAAAAGAGGAAACTCCCTTCCCCCTTTCACACGGTTTCTAATTGTGTAAAGTACAACTGTGTTCTTTTTGCACATATGTAGAACACATTTCAGCGAAAGGGATTTTGACACGGGGCAGCCAATCAATTTGCCGCGTAGCCTATGTCGGTCATCCTTGCAGAACAAATTATGATGGTTTATTCCCGCCTGTCTCTCTCGGAGAGCATCCTCTGTGTTTCTAATGATCCTGTCATATCTGCTTCCCTCTACGGTGGGTCGGAAGACAGCTTTGGGGGTTGGCTGAGTAAAAATGATTTTCTGAACGTTGTGGTTTTCACGTCATGAGTATGGTGCAGTTTTGGAGTTTTCCACTGTGTGGGGGCACGTTTTCCTACTGCAACCACAGTAAATGGTGGAAGGGAGGTTCCTATATCGGTCCTGTCGTCTCTAAACAACTTTGGATGTTTCTTGAATGTGGCACTTTGAGAGAACGACTTATTCTGATTAATAGTGCATTAATTGTCATGGAACGGTTTGCTATATTTTCCTCAGGCTTTGATATTATCAATAAGTGGGATCAGTTAAACAATGATTAATATTACCTGTTCTAGAGAGAAAATGTTTTAATGGTAGCATGTAGGAAATGAAATATTGCCTCCAGAATCTTTTGCCCAGGGTAAACATACTGACTGGTGGATTCTAAAAACTGTAGATTTGAGTTTTGTTTTTTTTAAAGGAACTTTTCCAACCTGTGATCTTCTCAGAGGCCCAGTCCAACCTGACAGCATCTCTGCAGATGGTGCTGGCGGTGATTATAGTAATAATAGTAATTGATTTCCTTTTTCAAAGAAGTTGACAGAAACAGACTGCTTTGAATCACAACGGTTGTGGTTCCCAGGTGGTCAAATAAGGACAGGAAGCAGGAGAAACACAATGCAGCAAAGAAGCAGGGAGAAATGACTCAAATCCACCTCTCTCCCCCCCCCCCCCCACCGCGCCTGTCTGCCCTTCCTCTCCAGAATGATTACATATTTTTAAATCCCCGAATTAGCATAGATAAATGTCATTTTCATTAAAATGGATAGGGTAGGAATTGAGATGGTTCCGTTAAGGTTGGCTATTTATATACCTTGTGTCTGTACACAAATAAGAACACAGCCTCCATATAAATGGATAACAAAGGGAGGTGGTTTGGAGGTGCATCTGGCACAGGGAGATAAAACTCAGCTTGTATCACCGCCAGCCATCTCACTGGTCACGGGAACATAAGCTCATTAAAACCTTCAGGAGGAGCCGATGACTGGTAGACCCAAAGCACAATAAAGGCTCGCAGTCCTTGACTCTCCTGGAAAAAAAGGCATATAGTGATCTCTTAATATTGCATGTGAGTCTTGTGACATATTTCTTCAGCCTCTCTCAAGGCCATGTCTGCAGATAGTAAATTTTGGGATTCAGGGCATGCATACCTGAAGGAAGCCACCCCTAGTGCAAGTGACTTGGTAGGACTCAAAAGCCTGTATCGGTTTTTGCTCTTTGTAGTTCAGCACTGGCTAGATAGCTCAGTGAGTTGGGCATCCATAGCGGCAGAGCCAGGGGTTGGGAGGTTGATTCCCGACTTTGAATCTCAGGAGAAAAGGCCGCCTGGGTAGCCTTGGGCCGGCTGCCTGGTCCCAGGGCACCCATGGAAGAAGGGAGTGGTAAGCCACTTCTGAATACTCCTGGAAAGGGTCACCATCAGTTGGAAGTGACTTAATGGCATGGGACGATGGTAATGATGATCATTATCTAGTTTGACTCTCAGAGGCTGGCCAGTGTTTTTATAAAAGTTCCCTCCGACCCTACCGGAGGATGCTTGGGACTGAACTTGTGATATCGTTTTGGAGGCAAGGGAAGTGGTCCGGCGCTAAACGGAGAGGATTTGGAAAGTTATTTTAAAGGATTAATTAGTTGCACTTACAATTCAGAGCGCTCATCCCAAAGTGGTTAGTTTCCCGTGCAGTTACATTTTAAAAAATGACTTTCTTATTATTCAAACATAAACAAATCTGTACTTTTTACTACTTTTTTAAAACCCTCATCAGTATGCCTCAAACCATGGAGTTCTGCAAGAAGCCCATTTTCCATACAATACTATGATGGGTTTCTTAGGTTTGTGAACGAGCAGAGTTAAGTGATTCGAAGCTGCTGTGTTTTTAATACCCCTTGTTGAGTTATGGGAGTCCACAGATGCTTTTGGTGAAGAGGTCGTGGTCTTCGTGGAGGAAAAGATTGGGTTGGTATTTAAGAACTTTTTAAAAGTTTTAGAAATCCAGTTTTTAAACGGAAGGACCTCTGTCACTGAGCAGATCACCACGGTTGAGACCCTTTCTGCTCCTTTGTTCGTGTCAGCCTGATCCTTTCTCTTGCTATCTCCTCCAGCCCTCCTTCAACTCGCCTGGCATGAAAACATGCCCGTATCTGCATGCAAAAGCCCACCAGGTTTTAAAGGAAAAGGGACTATTATTTATGCACTTTCTTGTCTTCCGAGTCTCGTCTGGTTTAGCATTTCCTCCCCTTTGTCTGAAATTATTCTTGTCAGAATCCCTCGCAGTCCTCTCGCTCTCTGCCCGCCCTCCTCTCAGCAAGGACCACCACCAAGGCTGATTTACGAGAGACTCAGTCGGGGAGGACAAGCCCTACCAAATCAATCTGCAAACGAGCTGTAGTTTACATTACAGCTTGGTTTAATCTTCAAATTAAGTTTTTTCCCCTTTATTCGGTGAAGGATAGATATTCTAGGCCAGTTAATATCCTTTTGACAGTCTGCATTATTTATTCTTTTGATACGATGCATTAAAGGTCATTCTAGGAGCAATTGCTTTTCAATTTCCAGGATAACATGGCAATACTAATGAATAATATCCATTTCTTTGACACATTTATATTGTAGCCCTGGATTGCCACCCGCTTTATCACTATTGTGTGGGGTTGCCAAGGAGGGACCGGTTTCACGCAACCTGGCATTTGCTATGAATT
The DNA here is from genome assembly GCA_037013535.1 of Intellagama lesueurii. NCBI lineage: Eukaryota > Metazoa > Chordata > Lepidosauria > Squamata > Agamidae > Intellagama > Intellagama lesueurii. The sequence goes on from JBAJHW010000011.1 coordinate 24,252,049, forward strand.
GTTTAATAATATCCTGTCACGGTGTCTTCCTCACATTGATTTGGCTTCTGATGTGTTTGAGTCCATTTTTGCATAGCTGGATTCCCTGCTGGCATCAAAGAATTTAAAATATGAGAGAAATCTCATCTTGTTTGATTCCAGTGCCTTTAAGTTTCAAAAACATAAATGTAAAGGGTGGATTTTTTTTTTTAAAAAAAGCTTTTTAGATCACTCTCTCCTTTCCTTCCTTCCTTCCTTCCTTCCTTCCTTCCTTCCTTCCTTCCTTCCTTCCTTCCTTCCTCTGCTTTCTTCCTTTCTTCCTTCCTTCCTTCCTTCCTTCCTTCCTTCCTTCCTTCCTTCCTTCCTTCCTTCCTTCCTTCCTTCCTTTCTTTCTTTCTTTCTTTCTTTCTTTCTTTCTTTCTTTCTTTTCTTTCTTTCTTTCTTTCTTTCGTGGTTGTTATTCCCTAACCCGTTAAAATCAAGTGGGATCAGACCTGATGTGTCAAGGGCTCCACCATTCTTGTAATTCCCCCCCCTCATAATATAGGTGTGAAGTCCATTTATTAAATGTCAGTGCCATATGGAACTAAATGGATAAACAATATTCCCCCTTTGGGCCCATTATTTCTCTTTAACCCATACAAACCTGAGCGAAGCCAGTGTATCAGATTTTGGAAGCAAATCAGAGTCAGAGCTGAGCAGGACTTTGATGGGAGACTGCAAGGGAACAGCAGGTGGGCTAGAAGACAATTCTATCAGAAACCCACGAGGCTGTAGCTGCCGATCAGAGTTGGCGATACTGGTCTAGATAGAACATTGGTCTGACACAGTATGAGGTACATTCCTTTTGCAAACTCTTGTGAGTTGAGAAACAGGTTGTAAAAACCTCAAAAATAACTATTCCTGCAGAGTTTCATGACCCCCAAACAGAATAAAACAGTATCTTTTCTTTGATGAGAACTAGATCCTATTTTTTATCCAGCAGTACTCACTCGCTCTCTCGCTCTCTTATATTTCTTACCTATCCTCCAACCAACAATGTTTGACACCTACCAGTTCATTAGATGTAATTTTATCCCTCGGTGGGAGAGTAGAATTATTTTGTAGATGGAGTTCCTTTGCAAAGCTATGAAGCCAGAGTCGTCATCGTTGGCCGGGGCATCACAGCAGGTCAGAGATGGGAAGCTAAGAATAGAACGGAGTAATCCTGCCACCTCTTTCCTGCCTGCAGCCAGCAGATCTGTGAGTTGCTGCGAGGGGTGCTCCAGGCGATGAGCAAGCAGACACAGAAGGTGTAGAAGGAATGCCTTTAAAAAGAGAGAGAGATTTAAAAATAAAAAACTTTGGGGGTCGTCCTCACTGTTTCGTGGCCCGACTTTCATCAGCCGTCCAGAGCTGTCAGCAATGTCAGAAAAAAGGAGAAAGTGGGATGCAGGAGATTTTTAAAATTCTGCCACCTGTTCCTTCTAATTATAAAGGTAGGACTGTAAGCAGGGCGGTTTTCTACGTGAAAGTCATATTTGGTTGGCACTGGTGGTGTCTTTTCCTCTCCCTCTCTTTCTTTGTAAAGTATTAAATTACCAGTGAAAATCTCTCCCAATGGTTTCAGGCTTCAGCCATGTTGAAACCACTGGAAGGTGGGTGGTGATCCGTTCACATTTTATTTTTATGTAATAATAATCACCTTAGAACTATAGAGCTGGATGGGACCCTATGGGTCATCGAGTCTTGTCCCTCTCAAGGAGGCCCAGTGGGGGAATTGAACTCCCAGCGTCTGGCTCTGTAGCCAGAGACCCTCAACCACTGAGCGATCCAGCAGTCCTTGTCCCCTTAGCTCAGGGATGCTGAGATGCTGGGCATGTTTTCCTACCCGTGGGCCCCATTTTTTTTTAAGCTTCCATGTGTGCCATTTTTTTTAAGCTTCCATGTGTGTGTGTGGAATCCCACCCTCCCAACCCCCAATTATTTGTATGTATTTTTTCCAAAAATGGAGGGAAAACACACCTCAGCCACACTCTTCGTCTCTAAACCAAGGTGTAACTCCCACCCCAAATTGGTTACAGAAAAAAAAAATCCCAAACGAACCCCATGCTTTTCCAATGTTTTTTGCACTGGAATGTCTGATTTGATTAGGAAGGCCAGTGACATCCCAGCATGTAGGGAAAATTCAAAATGTAGGTCTTAGTTTTACAAAAAGGCCCATCCCTTCCTTCCAAATAATTAGCAAACTAAATTCTTGAACCTCTCCTTGGGCTTTGTTGGCAATTTGATCAAAGTTGTTGCTTTGCTTGGAAGGGCAAACACTGGCGATGTTTTCCGACCTGTTTCTCGCTTGTCCAGGACAAACATCAGAAATGGCCATCCCAGTCCTGTTGCATGTTTTGGAAACACTCCTTCACGAGGCTCTGTGTGTATGTGTGTTTTTAAGCATGGATGTGCATGGGAGGACTGGGTCTATTTGAAACGGCCAGATGAAAAATCTGATAGAAACATCCAGGGCCCCTTCCTTTTCTGCCTGCAGGGTGCTTAAAATAGAAGCAGGGAAGTAAAACAAACGCAGGCAATAAGCCCAATCTCATTTCGTTGTTCATAAATGCTGGCAAGAGCAGCAGTCTCAATACACAAATCAAATAAGCGCTCATCTTTACTTGACATATTTCTGTCAGGTTTATTCATTTTTACCAGTGGGGGAAAGCGGGGAGCTTTCGTAGAACTGCTAACAATTTCCAAAAGCGTTGCAACTTCTCTCTCTTGAAAATACATATGGGTGGTTTAAAAACAACACAAATAAATCTTCTAGGTAAATTAGAATGCAAGGAGCATATTCTTCTTGTTCTTCAAGAACACCAGGCACAGTCAATCAAAATTATAAAAACATTGACTGGTATTAGATAACAGATACAGGTTTTAACCAAAAACCTTATTTTTGTTGTTGTGGTTGTGGTTGTTTTACAAACTGGTGGTTATAAGGCACAAAATCCATTCATTAAAGGCCAGGTATACAGCTCACCACAGACCTCCTCAGGACTTCAGGCATCATTTCCTCCACTTGAGAATTTTCACTTTCTTGTATTGTGTGGTAAAATTTGAATATATAGACTGCTCCTACATTCCTTGGGTTGTAGCCAAGTGATACCACTGCCCCATCACCCAGACATTCCCCCCCCCCCCAATGAGCAGGTTTCCTGCACAGTCTGGTTTCAGAGCTCCACGTGTGGTGTGCAGGATATAATTGTACTCACTGTAAATTTTGTGCAGAACTGTAAATTTTGTGCATAATTACAAATTGTGCAAATTGTCCAAAGCTAGGATGATTGCTACTTTGTTTATGAATCTGAGGATTGGCTGCAGCTTTCTGGCTGATGAGTCAGTTCTCCTTTACTTGCTGTTATGTGTGTGGCTGTTTATGTACCCCTTATTGTCCAAAATAAGAATATTAGATACCGTTTACAAGAACTACAACGATAGAAAGAGAGAGAGAGCTTTATTTCTAACTTTTAGCTGGAGACTAGGAATCTTGCACGGTTTTAAAATTCCTCTTTGAGACACCTTGTCATGTCAAGAGAGCCTAAATGGACAAGAAGTAGAAATTTAGCAGATATCAGCTACCAGGGTACCTGTGATGGATTTTATGGCCATGGACCTGTTTTTAATCCATTATCCATTGGTGCTGCCCTGTGATGTAGTGGAGCCAGGGTTCACAGCATCAAAATCCCAGGACATTCAGAGGAGAAGGAGCTATGATGCCATCTGCCATCCTGTTCAGCCTTCCAGAGCTTAGCTGCAATCTTCACAATAGGCGGAAGAATGTGATTTTCTGAAGAATAGTATTTTTAGTATATAGTATGTGGTAATGTTGCAGTGAAAAGTGTTTGAGGTCAGCTTGGCTGTGCAATGAAGAGCCATTCATTTTGCAAAATACCTGCTTGTTTGTTAGAGAGGAACTGATCCAGTTGCTTCCTTTTTTGGGTTCTCAAGATGGTGGGGTTGGCTCCCTCACATCTCATGATGGCACTCCTACCAGACTCATGTGGTATTGTCACTGGTCCTGTGACCTCTCTTGCCTTGGATTTTGAATCAGAAGATCATGGGCCAACTTAACCACTGAAGTCTCTTGACTATTAGAATACAACAACCGAGTCCAACTGTCTTTATCAAAACATAATGAAATATGAATAATGAAATCAGTCCAACCTTATGGCCAGACAGCTTCTAGCAAGCGGCACAAGGAATTTTCTGGCACCTTATAAGCTAGGAAATCTGCTATAGAATAGGCTTTCCTGAATGAGAGAGTCAGCTTTGTCAATGAGATGTTACATTTAAGGGGCTTAGGAGAGGCAGATGGTATACATTAAAGGGGCCCCCAATGTTTTAAAATTACTTTTTGATTCCCTCATCAGTTGCGTTTTAATACAACCTTTATTTGTATTTTTTTTAAAAAGGTAATTTTGTTGTCATGTAATATACCTTGAACTCCAGTATTGAGGAAAGCTGGGAGGAGAGAGATTTAAATAAGTTAAGTAAACACAGGTGTTTGTGGTATATGTGTGAGAGAGAACGAGAAATGTTAAATGGTATTGTTGTGGCCAAAAGTGCTTTCTGTGGTAATGCAGTTAAGGCTTAAAATATGCAAAACAGGCAGAGTTGACCATTTACAGCCGAACAAGGGCATCCTGGCATTGCTTACACCGGGAGTAGGAAAGAAAAACGTTGATTCCATTCAGGCCTGGACAGGCAGAATGACACTTTTTGATAGGCGCTGAAACTTCCTGATTAATCCTGAAATTAGTGGATGCTCATTGTCATCAAAGCAGGACGTTGGCAAGTCTTTGGGTCCAAGTCCCATGCTTTCCCCCAGAAAAACAAAACAAAACAAGAGGGGTGAGTGGGTTCTGAGTTGCGAGTCGAGTCATTAAAATAAAAACCCCGAGTCAAATCTGAGTCGAGTCAGTGGTGTGACTTAAGTCTGTCTTTACAACGAATTGCACCACTTGAGCCCCCTCCCTACATCAAACTGCAGATTATGTGAATTGCACACCCTGGTAAATGGTAGCGAACAAAATACAACATGTTGGTATTCAAGTCAAATGTAGAGAAGGCACCCGTATATATATAATAGCTAAGGTTGCTCTTTTACAATGCTATTTGAAAACTTCCACCTGAGCACCAGTAAAGTAACATGGGAGGGGGGCCCTCCTGAGACCCTGTCGTGGGTATTTGTGTTGTTTTCCGGTACTAGTGGGGAATCGAACCCCCAACCTCCGGCTCTGCAGCCGGATGCCTAAACCACGGAGCTATCCAGTAGTTCAGCCATAATCATCTTAGAACTGCCGAGCTGGAAGGGACTCTAGATCATCAAATCCAGCCCCTGTCAAGGAGGTCCCATGGGGGAATTGAACTCCCAGCCTCTGGTTCCGCAGCCAGAGACCTAAGCCACCGAGCTCTCCAGCAGTTCTGCCCTTTGGTGGGTTGATGTGCACCTTGGGCTTGTGTTTTAGATGAAAAGGGCCCAAGGCGAGCCATCGGATCCGGGGAGGCTGGCGATGTTGCTGAGCTGAAGCCCGGTGTAGAAGAGGTGAACCACAGTGGATGTCGACAGATTTGTCTGAACTGTGTGTTCTCCTTGTCAAGTCCTGGAGGGGTTCCTTTCCCCCCCCCCTTCTCCAGCGGAGACGTGTATTGATTCTGAGTTGCGTCCTGCTGCTAAAGCCAGCTGCAAGGCAGGCGTTGACGAGAGCCCTGAATGCAAAGTCCAAACCTCATTCAGTCGCGTTTGATAGCTTCGATTTAAGCAGTAGCTGGACCCCCACCAGGGACTTGGGAGGGGGCTCGTGTTCACAGGCAGGAGACTTCGGCCACGATGGAGCTCAATAGGCGGCTCGTAGAGCAAAAGTTGTGATTAAAGCCTTGTGTGTGTGTTGGGAGTGGGGTGGGAAAGAGTTTGAATATTAAGGGGCAGTGTAGAAGATTTCCCCCCCGCCATTGTTTACCTCCAAGATGCCTGCTTGTAGGCAGAAATGCAGATCAGGATTGTGACCTGTTGGGCCGTGGCGTAGGGGGGGCCAGGGCCCGCATCATCAAAATTCTGAGAGTTTCTGATCAGAAGGATGAACGGCATCATCTGCCACCCCCTTGAGATTTCTCTGTTCTGTCTTGTTTTAGCTGTAATCCTTACCGTAGGTTAAGGAAAAGTGGATTTCTCCAGAACTATATATTGTTGCCATCTATCGTAGTTGTAATGCAAAAGAATTGAAGATAGTTTTCTCTTGCACAGACGATTAAGAGTCATAGACTTTACAAAAGAGCCGTTCCTTATAGAACTGATACAGCTGCCTGGGGTTTTGGACTCTCCTGGAGGGCAGTGGGCCGCTTGGAAGACAGTCACCATGAGCGCCTCTTCTTTCAAAATTTGCCACTGTACCACTTCTCTTTGTTTAAGGGCCATGTGATCAGCTTGTCAGTTGAAAAGTTAGGACGTGGCTCTCGGTTGTGGTTCAGTGTAAATCAGCCTTTCTCATCATCTCTGTCTGGGATGAAAAACTCCATAATCCAACAGTACCTAGGGACTCAAAGTTTATATAGTTTTTGTCCTGTGTGTTTATTATGATCCTGTGCTCAGCTGTAGGTGTGTATCCATTGTGTATCCTAAGTAAAGGCAATTGCTTTTACACACTTTGAAAATAAATATTAGAATCATAGAATAATTTCATTTGCCTTATCAGAAGGTTGTGTAGCTAAAACGTTACCCAAATATATTCCTAAGAAATAAATCCTAGAATCGTGGAGTTGGAAGGGGCCTGCAAGGCCATCGGCTCAAGGCAGGGATCCAAATCAAAGCAGATGGTCGTCCAATTTTCTTGTAAATGCCTCCCGCATTGGAGAGCTTACCACCTCCCGAGGCCATAGATGGATGGATGGAGAGACAGAGAGAGACTCAGAAGAGAAGTTAAGCTATGGTCTTTCTCTAGTCCGGGACTCCCATTTCAGCCTCTGGCCTTCTGGATTTTTTTTCCTTTCTCTCTTCATTTATCTTCCGCACCATCGGATCAGATCATTAAATGCCCCTTCCCTAATCCACTTGCGGTGTTTTCATTTCATAATGGGACATCGTTTGAAGCTCAGAAGTGAGCTTTCAGGGGGCAAAGACCCGCATGGGTCAGGAACACTTGTTTGTGAGGAAATAAAAGTCAGCCCTGCTTCTTTCTGTTGCTGGATGCTTTTAAAACGAACCTGATCTCTAGCAGCCTCAGGACCAAGGCAGGGGTGGCGGATCTTGCCATCAGCAGGTGTGGAGGCAAAGTTGTTCGTAACCTGAGCCCTGATGGCTCCCTAAGGAATCTGCAGGATTAGAGCTAACAGAAGCTCCCAGGAGCAAGAAGAGAGGAAGTCTGTGGCTTCTGGTTTTTGTCACCAGGTTTGTATGCTAACGTCGTCCTGCTGGAACCACCCCTCACGTTGGCACAGTTGCAAACTCCATGTTGTGAGTTCATGTGTAGGTTCCAGTGGGGTGGGGGGGAAAAGAGTTATGTATTTCTCTGAGACAGACTTTGATACAACCAGCAGGGCTCCTCTTATTTTCTTGAAATCTTAAACTTCTTGAAAACGTCTTGGTGAAGCATTTTTCTACTTCACTTCACCAAATAAAAGCACAACCTTGTCTGTTCCCTCTGTTGTGTTATCAGAGCCCAAGATAATCTAAGACTTTGACCTCTCTAACAAATCGTTCTCTTTCTTTCTTTTTTTGCTTTTCTCAGATTAAATTTGACAGCGACAGCGTCTGCGTGTGCTGTGAGCGACAACACCAGGCCTCGGGCTGTAGCCTCGGCGAGATGCTGAAGTTGAACCCCTTGCAGGGATGCGACACGGTTAGGCTGATCCTAAAGGTGACCTTCAAAAAAGTTCCCTTTCCCTCTCTTGTGAAGTGTCCAGGTGGCAACAAAAGGCAGTGTTGTGGAATCTCTTTCTGGGGCGCTGAAAAGATCATCATGGCAAAGGTTCAGTCCCACCAGAATTAGAGGGTTCAAAATCTAGGGATTGCGATAGAAGCAAAAAAGACCAGATTGGTAAAATTAGATAATAGATTTTCAGAGAACATGCTCCGTGAAGTAGGAAAAAAAACAACAGTCCATCGTAACAAATGTATTTCATTGCCTTCGAATCTTGCATTTTATGTGTTTTGTTTTGTGACTCGGTTACTAGAAGGTAAACATGGTCTTAATTTGCAAGTCTAATTGCTAAAAAACATATCTCTGAGGAAATGCTCTTAAAAATAGGTTAATCTCAGAGAATACACCTTCCACTTAACACCTAGTTTGATCTGTGGTGGCCACTATCTGTGGAGTCAGGTGGACAGACAAGGGAGGGTATGCAGATTCAGTGAAAACGAAAGGTACTAAGGTGTCAGTTTATAGACACTTTTCCCTCTCTGTCAGCAAAAAAGCAGGCTATAACCACTGGAGTTCTGTCTGTTGCTTCAGTCAAAGCACGCAGGCTCTTGAGTTAGAGCAGAAGCCTGGAGTAACATGGCAGTCTTTATACCAGCAAAGCTGGCGAACCCGTTTTGATATTACACTAAGGGGGGGGGGGGGAATCAGTTGAAGCCAAATTGGTCCTGGCATTTAGTGAGACTATGGGCTTAGCAGCTGAACACCACCGGAGTATTGAAATCCACTGCAGCTCTAATCAGGAGTAAGGCCCACTGAATTCATGGACCTCTGGGCACAGCGCAAAGGAGCCCTTTCTCGGCTGCAGCATCCTGTTACATGTTTTCTTCTGTGATTGGTTACTGAAAGGCAAGCAGGGTCTTAATTTGCAAGTCTTCACCACACACCCTTGGATACCGACAGGCATTGATGTCGAGGCAACTTAAATTGTTGGGTTGGCTCTAGACTGTTTTGAAGTGATTTTGTTTATCGGACCTACCCTGAGAGCTGCTGATAAGGGAAGGGCTAAAATACTCCAACCAGCCCACCCTGCAGCAGACCTTTGCTTGCTGTGGCCTTGCTGCACTGTGGTTTCCCTTGACAGGCATGTTAAATTCACCCTCTTCCATTTCATCTTTCACTTGGCACGTGTCTCTTGCATTTAACGTGCCATCCAGGCCAGGCCTTGTGTTTTTCAAAAATCGTGTTTTAAATGCTAACGTTGAGGGTGGCCCGTCGATGATGTGTTTTCAGACCGGTTCAGATGGCTACCCTTAACTCAATTCAGGGGTTCAACTAAGGTCTCCCCTGTATCACGAAAACAGTGTGGTACTCGACGTTTGGCCTAACTCTTTCTCACAGAGTGAATTGCAAGCTCGGTGGAATCCATTCTTTCAAGCCTAAAAGCCTCTTGCTTTGAATGGCATATTTTTATTCTCTCCCACTTGCATTTTCAGCCTCTCATCAGCTCTCCTTTCTGGAGACGTGTTACTGAGCCGGTGAAGAAATTACAGCTAATCGGGTAAACACTGACAGCGATAACGTTCACCTTCCATAATTATGATTAGTAATTGCTACAGACTGCCCTGAGTGAAAACTGCTGCTATGTGCCCTGGGTTGGACGTGGCCGTTTGCCTGACAAAAAGCAGTGGCAGAGGTGAGCCACCGTACGGGTTGATACAGGCCCACTGTGTTCAGCCACACCTTCAGATGGACTTGAAAGGGGATTAAACAGGCTCATGGAGAGAAACTCTTACCAATGGCTATTCAGCATAAGAACTGCTGGATAGCACAGTGGTTTAGGCATCTGGCTACGGAGCCAGAGGTTGGGAGTTTGAGAATTCAGTTCCCCACTGGGTCTCCTTGACAAGTTGAACTTGATGATCTGTATGGTCCCTTCCGGCAGTGCAGTTCTAGGAAGAGGATGATGAGGATGGTAGCAGACAAACTCCCCTGTTGAGAAGCAGCCTGCCTCTAAGGACCCCCTGTTGTAGACTTGTAGCAGAAAGTGGACATTATTTATTTATTTAAAATGTTTAGACACCCCCTTTCTCCCAAAGAAGCCACCCTCACCCAGTCCATTACTGACACCGGACGCTGGTCTAGAACTGAAACAGCTTCTTCAGATTTAACATTGCATGAGAACGTAAGATGAGTCCTGGTCCGGCATTACTGTCCCAGCTAGATGAACAACCCCATGCTTCTGGAAAGCCCACAGTCTGGACATGAGCATTATAACCCCCACCCTCCCACTCGTTGTGTCCAGAGACACATCGCTCCTGATTCTGGAGCTCATATATAGCCCCAGTGCCTACGAGCTGTAGATGGGCTTACCCTTGTACGCATTTTCTCCAATCCCATTTTAAAGCCTTCTGGTTTGGCCGTCATCGCTACCTCTTGTGGTTACACCCAGTATCATTGTGTGTTATTTGAGGAAGTGCTTACTTACGGACCCCATACTTAGCCCTTCTGCTCAGTATGCGGTGGAGTGAGGAAGAAATTCAGTGAGGAAGAAAACAAAATGGTGGCTTTCCAGACCCTAATGTGAGCCTGCCCGTGATTAATATGTGATCTATGTTCTTTAATTCAATTAGTTATTTCTCTCTCTCTCTCTCTCTCTCTCTCTCTCTCTCTCTCTCTCTCTCTTTCTCTGTCTATTGATCTCCTCACACTCTGGAGATGGATGCATTCAGTGAGCCCCCTCAGTAGAAGAAAAGTGGCCTAGAAATTATATATTTTATATATATAACAAATAATATATATAATATATTTATATATATAACAACTCCCGACAGACACGGTCTGTCTCCTGCTCTTATATCTATCTGTCTATTTATCTATATATTAGAGCAGGAGACAGACCGTGTGTGTCGGGAGTTGTTATATATATAAAAGAAGAGGATATTCTGACATGAAAACAAACAGCAGAAGTCCATGACCAAGGAGTTTGTTAGAGGGATCATTAAGCTGTTGCTGATGTGAACTTTTTATTTATTTTATTGATTTAAAGAGTGTCTTGTCCTGCTTTTAATTGGCCTTCAGAGCACTTGACATTTAAGCAACTGATGAGAGCTACCATCAGCAAAGGTGTTACTGAGATGCACACAGGACTGAATCATCAACTACTGAATAGTTAAGGGTGATGATAATGATGACAGTGATGCTTGAGCCAACTTCTTTCTGTTGTTCTAGGAATATATGTTTTTTTGAGGTGGCACAGAAGTGAATTTTGGGGTGGGGGAGACAACATTGGCAGTAAATAGTGAGGAAACAGGCTGCTTTAGAGCTGCTGTTAGCTAAAACTGTGGTCTGAAGTTCTGTAGAAATGCCTTGGGGAAGGTCTCCTTAATGAGAAGGTGAAGAATCGTAGGGTTGGATGGTGTCTCTCGGTCATGTGGAGTGAATCTAGAGTTAGGGTACTCCTCTCCAAAATAGTCATCCAGCTTTTGTTTTGAAAATCTTCAGTAAGAGAGAACCGGCCCAGGACCATCATTCAACACAATGGGTTCCATTGTCAGATGGGTCTTCCCCCGAGAGCTTTCTGCAAAGTTGCACGGCAGCGTATGGTCTATCATTAAACTATAGTCCTTTCCTGAACTTCCCAGGAAGTTGTGATGTTATAGATCTTCTCCTGTTAGATCAAAGCTTCAACAGTGGAACCTCTTACAGAGTAATAGATGAAATTAGCTTTCTCTCCAGCTCTGACATTTATTTAAAAATTCAACAAATATAGGTTTGTTGCCTTTAAGCAACAAAAAGAAAAAAGAAAAGTAGGGGGAACCACACCAAAATGTTAAGTTGTTCCCTTCCTTAGGGACCTTTTTACATCATTAAGGATTGAACTAAAATGCAGTAAGGCTTTTTTCCAGGCTTAAAAGTTTTATTAAAAGTAAAGTGATCCCTTGAGAAACTACAAAAGCGTTGCATCAAGATTATGTTATGGAATGGCTCTAAAGCCTTCTACATATTAAACAGAACAACTGTCTTCATTCAGAAGGGCAGAATTTCTCCCAGTGCAAACGCTTGCAAAATTACCTCTGTCTGGGCTTTGTTTAAGGATGGCCATCTGGTTAGACAGGGGATACATTGCCTCTTCGTAATTAGTTTTATCTTTGTTCCAGTGACTCTACTGAATTTTAATCAAGGAGTGGTGGCAAACCTGGCTTGCAAGGAAAAGGCACAATATGTGTGTGTGCATTTGTGTGTGTGTGTGCACACGTGGGCGCACAGACTCTCAGCAAGGGTCAGATGCCAGGTCAATGGGAATTCTACTGAAGGTCGCTGTCAGGCCTGTAAACCAGGAACAGGTCTGTCTTCTGAAACATTTCCATGAATAGCAAGGAAGGACTGGAGAAGCTGCGGGCAGGGAAGTAGACAAGGTTTACCCGAGGCCAACATCCAGGTCAGGGAGCAAGAGCAGGAAGCTCTTCAGCAACAATAGATTGCTTGGAATGAGGAGGTCGGCTGTGCGACCCTGAGGGTTTTATAGGGCCTGGGAAGCAGGGATTGGTCCTTCGGGGGGTCAGCTGATAGAATGTTCAATCATGGTGGTTCTAAAACCTAGAGCTGCGGTTCCCAGCCTTGGGTCATCCAGCTGTTCTTGGCCCACAACTCCTAGATGCCTACAAGTTCCATACAAAGGATCAGTGGCCAGAAGCTGAGAACTGGAGCCCCCAACATCTGGACAGTCAAGACTGAGAACCATTGTCCTAGACTCCTGAACCCTAACTCGGATGTTCTTAGACTGCCGATCCCAGACATCTTGGCCAACATCTTGGCTGGTGGTGAAGACTTCTGGGAGTTGCAGTCTAAGAACACCTGGGTTACTCAAGGTTGGGAGCCACTTACCTAGAGGGATCCTGTGAAGAATTGAAGTTTCTTAGGTTTATAGAAGAAGCAGGCTCCTGATTGCACAGAATCAGCCTGGAGTGTAGCACAGCGTGGTGAATTCCAAGTGGCCAGCTGTCTTAGTTGCCACTCAAATGTGTGGCTGCGTAGAGCACATTCTGAGGACTCGTGCAAGGAAGCATTTCTGCTTTCTTTGGCACCAACCAGTTAGGCCACAGTCATTTATAATCTAAAATAATAATAATAATAATAATAATAATAATAATAATAATAATAATAATAATAATAATAATAATAATAATAATAATAATAATAATAATAAAGAAGCATGCCTGTCCTTGAGTTTCCCAAGTAAAAGGAGTACACTGAGAGCAATTTAATGGGTGAGAAAGCTTTACTGCTCATTATCTCTTCTCAGGTGATTGTGAGTATAGAAGCAACGAAGGACTGTAATTGAAGTCAATCAAGGGTAAAAGACATCGTCTTTACAGTATTTCCAAACTGGGCTCATTTCAGATCACGTCAGTGACAAAATTGGGCCGCCACCTCTACGTTATTGATTACAAGAACCCCTTTTGATAGCACGCATATGCTAATTCTGTCCTTTCCATGTTTGTTGAATGAAGTTAGAAGACCCTAGCCAAGAATCTTATTTCCTTAAAGGAAGTCAACCTCTCGTGCACAGACACTCCTACTGTGTCAGTAGCAATTCTTTGGGGCAACCCAACAGCCACCTGGTTATTTTGGGTTCATTGATTGCCCCTGCATAGCAGTTTCGGGTACCACCGCTTAAGAAGCATGGGCAAGCTGGAGCGTGTCCAAAGAAGGTTGGCCACAATGGTGAGAGGTCTGAAAAACCCAAGGCCTGTGAGGAGCATTTGAAAGAAGTAGGTTTATTTAACCTGAAGAAGAGAAGGTTAGGGAGACCATTTGTCTTTAAAAATCATGTAGAAGAATCAACCTAGAACACCAACTGTGGAATTCTGGGAGTTGTAGCCTGGAGGCAGGCGGTGCATCACGGCCTCTCCCAATTTGAAGAGACCCTTGTCCAGCAGGCCAAGGCAAAGAGGTAGTCACGAAAGCAGCAAAATCAGGGAGCTAGACGGGGGACAGATTGTATTTGTCTTCAGTGTGGAAGGGATTTGTCTTCAGTGTGGAAGGGAAGTCCTCCTTACAGAGCACGATACCATAGTCTCTCGAGACTGAAGGATGCCTAATCTAAAGTCTAAGGGAACAAGGTTGGGGGAATCTGCTCCAGATGATTCTAGGGAAGCCCATCCATTTACAACATGGAGATAATAATAATTGTGTGTTGTCAAGTCAGTTCTGACTGATGGAGAGCTTTTTCTGGGCTTTCCTGGTAGATAGTACCCAGTGTGGTGTAGTGGATAGAGTGGTGGATTAGGACTCTGGAGAGCAGGGTTTGAATCCCCGCTCGGCCATGGAAACTCACTGGGGGAGTGGAACTGGTAAAACTTCAGTACCATATTTGCCTTGAAAGCTCTGTCAGGGTTCCTAGAAGTGGGTTTCAACTTTATGACACCTAACAACAACAACAGCCCCCGGAAGTGGTTTCCCTTTCCCTTTTTCTGGGGGCATCTTGGAACTGTGCAGCTTGCCCAAGGACACACAGGCTAACTCTACTCACAGGAGGCACAGTGGGGGAATCAAACTCCCAACGTCTGGCTCTGCAAGCCAGAGATCTAAACCACTGAGCTATTCAGCTCGTGGAGGTAATGCAATCCTATTTTTGTAGACCTACTGGAAGATTGCAGCCAGAGAACCCGTGTGCAAACATCTTAGGCACTTGACAATTATAAGTCACTGTTAATTACAGTTACAAGCTAGGAAGAGGTTTGAGAAAGGAACATAGTTCTACCATACACAACACAACAATAGGCAGGGGGAAGGGAAGACCTGGCTGCACAGCAGAATGGCTTGTGATGGCTCTTGGTCTAGGGGCCTGGCATGTTCCTCAGAACACCTGTCCTTTTGCAAACGGACCCTCAAAGTATTGTGAATTTTATTTACAACTGAGAAGCAGACAATTCCAACTCGAGGACATTTGCCATCAGAAAGCAGGACCTGTGTTTTTTATAGGAAACTGACCTTTGGCTAGAACCGTGTTTCTGGAATTCAGCATTCACCTCTTCCACTTTGGTGCTTGGCAGAAAAACATTGCCAGAAGGATAAGCAAGTTGGCAAATTACTGTCATTTCCCAAGATTATAGAGCGTGTTCATCCACGGAAGTCTTAAAAGGGATTTCTGTGAAGGAAAGTAAACATGTTTTGAATGAACAGACTCTGTGGACGATGCCTGCCGGTGGCTGCGTGTGCACATGGATGTACTGAGCAGGGCCAAATGCAAGGGCCTTGGAAGAATGGCACACACAATATTAAACTGTCAACTTTTTTTTTCTGCAGAGAAGTTGTTACCGTGGGATTGGATTTAGGTTAACTGCAGGCAGCACTAGACAGAACACAGTGATGCAAGAAAATGTGACTGCTGTCTATTTAAATTTTCAAGGCTACAAAATGCATCTCTGGGATTTTTCAAATTACAGCTTACCGAAGCCCTTCTCTGAAACATTTAACCTCTTCAAGCTGCAAAGCTAATTTTAGCTTCCGTTCGGTAGGATTCCACTCCTACCCCCCTCTACACACAGAGGCCACGGAAGGAATCTCGGCTCAGGCTGCGGGCATGGCTTGGGAAATCTGACAGGTTGCATTTTCATAAGTAGGGCAAAACATGTAGGTTTGGGCGAGCCAAGGAATAACTGTGAGAGACATAGAAACCCAAAGCTTGCTGCATGGCCTCTTTTGCAGACCATAGTTTACTCAACAGAGTACAATGTGAAACTGGCGGCTTCACTGCCACAAGGAGTCTCGGCAGCTGCCGAAATGCACAGCTTTAAAGGGAGGTTAGACACATTCCTGATGGTAAGAGTCATTAGTGGCTACTAGTCATTATGGCTAAATGTCACCTCCAGAATTACCCTGTTTTCCCGAAAATAAGACCTAACCTGAAAATAAGCCCTAGTAGGATTTTTCAGGATGCTTGTCATATAAGCCCTACCCCGAAAATAAGCCCCAATTAAGTGAAACTCCACCCTCCACCATTGTGTAGCAACCAGAAGATGATGACAGGACTGTGTTTGAATAAATGTAGATTGTTGTACATGAAAAAAATAAAACATCCCCTGAAAATGAGCCCTAATGCGTTTTTTGGAGCAAAAATTAATATAAGACCCTGTCTTATTTTCGGGGAAACACGGTGGAGGCTGCATGTCTCTGTTTATTCACGTCTGGGAGATGTAAGATGGCGTTGCTTTCATGTCTTGCTGGCCGTGAGCTGGCCACTGTATGAACAGAGCAGTGGACTAAAGTAGGTAGTTTATCTGATGAAATATGGCCCTTCTTAGGTTCTTAACACAGGCAGTCCTTTCTGGATGGGCTGTTCAGTGCATTGTATTTTATCTTATCATTTGTCTGGATTGCTGGATCGCTCAGTGGTTTAGGTCTCTGGTTGTGAAACCAGAGGTTGAGAGTTCAGTTCCCCACTGTGGGGACTGGACTTGATGATCCGTAGGGTCCCTTCCACCTCTGCAGTTCTAAGATGATGGTGATGATCACAAGGTTTGAGAGTACGGTATTGAGAGATATGTCATGGCAACTCACATTTGGGGCTTAAAATGATAACACTCTACTGCCTTTTGAGGTGGTGGGTGAAGCCAGGCCCGATGTCCGGAAGGGTCCTGCCACAGCACTTTCACCATGGCCGCCACCCAACTGGACAGGTTGGGTTTTTGTTTTTTTTACAGAATGGCTGTTTTGCACAATGCAAGGAGATTCCTAAAGCCAACTAGTCATTTCTAGACTTGTGCTCTCACCCCTGTTCCAAAAGCATTCTTAAACCAGAATGAACTGCCTGGGAGATCTCAGAGTTCGATCCACATGGGGCAGTTGCCACAGCTCCATCTTAAGAAATGTGGGATTTATGGCGAGGGACTCATAGAGACTTGCGACTTGAAAATGGTAGCAATACTGTTGAATGTAATTTTTATCCAAGACCCAAATAGGAGACTTTTTTTTTAAAAAAAGTTGTGCATCACACTTTCCAAAAGTGTTGAACTGAGAAAGGGTAAATTCTTAGTAATTTTTAGATTATTTATGTATGCCATGAGTCATGAATCTTCACCCTCAGCAGAGAATTTGAAACCCTTCACCAGACTACAACTCCCAGGATTCCATTGGATTTTGCTATAGCAGTTGAAGTGACATACAGCTGTTCTTACAATGTAGAATCCTAGAATCAGAGAACTGTGGAGTTGGAAGGGGCCTCAATCCAAGAATCCAAGTCAAAGCAGATTTGACAGACGGTGGTCCAATTTTCTCTTGAAGGCCTCCAGGGTTGGAGCGCTCACCTCCCCCTGAGGTCATGGGTTCCATAGTTGTATGACTCTAACAGTTAAGAAGCTTTCCCTGTAGTATGGATATACTCTCAGACTCCTGAAACCACTAGAAATAACGTCTTAAGCCAGGCTGCTAAATATGTAGAAGTCATACGACTCAAAATTGGCCCTTCCTTTCTGCTTTATGTAGGAGAGAGAGAGAGAGAGAGAGAAGAACAAGTTGTATTTGGGGGCATGACCTGAAAGGAAGGTGAAGTGATGACTGGAATTTAGTCATTTGTCACTGCTTAGCTGTCTTTTCTTTGCTCAAAGCTTTCCTTCTCTCTGGGCCCTCTTTTCATCCAGCTTACCTGATTCATTTTTGAAAGAGGTTTATGAAGAATCACCATGTGATCAATGTCTTTGCTCTGAGATTTCCTCTTCATAGGAAGAATTATGCTTGTTCTTTTCTCTTAAGAAGCCGCCCTTGGAGTTCAGGTATAGATCTTTGGTAACTCTGCACGTCTGCGGGACCAGTTCTGCTGTCTCTTTTGGATGTGACAGAGAGTCGGAGCAGCCCGTGTGTGATGCTCTTAGGCACACCTTGTCCATCAACCCTTATCCCACCCCAAGTCTGGGAAGGTTTCTGATGGACGGAACATGGTGGCAGGACACTTGGGGAGGAGAGAGATGACATGATGCATTCTTTATGTCTTATCAGATTTCTAGGCTGTTTTACAGCCACAGGAAAGACACCCCAGAAACCTTGCAAATTGGGATCAGAATGGGATGGAAAAGTGTGTGTGTGTGTTATGTGTGTGTGATCTGATTTTGACACCAACTTTGGGTTTAACAGGCACTGTTACGAAGACATTATCTGGAAGACTCCACCACCAGATGTTTGGCTTCTCTTCTTTGTTCTCTCTCACAGTAGACAAGAGGTGGTGAGCATTTGGCACTTCAGATGTTTTGGACTACAATTCCCAGGATCCTCAGCCTCTGTTGCCAGTGATAAAGGACTCTGGGAGTTGTGGTCCAGCACCTCTGGAGTGCCAAAGGTTTGCCACCTTCTGTCCTAGAGGAGTGGTTCCCAATGTTGGGTCCCCAGAGGTTCTTGGACTGCGACTCCCAGAAGCCTTCAGCACTAGCTGTTCTGGCAAGGGCTTCTGGGAGTTGCAGTCCAAGAATCTCTGGGGACCTAAAGTTGAGAACCACTACCCTACAGTCAAGGATTTCCCACCTCTAGCGATGACTGTCCCACCAAGTTTGATCCTGAAGTGAGTTTGCAATGTGGCTGTCCTGAAGCTTGCTCCACAGGGAGCTCTCCATGGTTCTGACCTAGTTACCCTTGGACAGAATACTCCAGCACGTGGAGGGATAGTTGGTTTGCTTTAAAAGGACAACATGTGTGATCTTCACAGTATAGGACAGGATAGAATATTTTGAAAATACGGATTTTTGCAATTGTACATTATTTGCTACTAGAAACTGGTTGGTGTCATTTGAAAACTTCAAGGAACTTAATTCTTATCAGAGTTTTGAAACAGAACAAAGCAAAAACAATAACAACAGACAGTAACAAAGACTTTTCTTGCAGCACCTTTAAGACTAAGAGATTTATTTCACCAGAAACCTTCACAGATTACAACCCTTTTCTTCTGAAACACAGAGAACAATATTTAGGCCACAGGTACACTGAAGTGGGATCAGAATGAAATGGGGTACAGAAATTTACTTTTTTTTGTTACTAACATTGTTACTGAAATTTTGAATTTTTTTGTATCATAAACATCACGATGAAGTTGCAGTACTTAGCTAATGCTAAACATCTGTAAGCCAAGAAACAACTTTATTTAGCTAATGCTAAACAGCTGAGATCTAGTTCACAACTCTGACAGGCTTTTCTCTTTCAAATGTTGAGGGAACGAGTTCCAAAAAGACTGTGTTGGGTTGAAGCCAGAGTTTCTGTGAAAAAGCAAGCAAACCTGCTTATTGATCTATGTCGTGTGCTAAGAAGTCCTCATTCCTGTTCAGACCTCTTACAGACAGACTGGTGTAATCAGATTATGGGTGATGAAGAGACTAACTTTATGCTTGCAGGTGGGGAAGTCAGATCCTGTGACACCTTTGGGGCTTCCTGTTTTGAAACGTTGCTGTCTGAGTGAGCGTTAACTTAATTCCGCTTTGGCCGTACTATTTAAAAACCATTAGGTAGCACTCCTGCTACCGTGAGTAGCCACCATCTATGGCATAACTGCTTGATTTTCATACTTGAGTTTTCCTGAGTGTCAGCAGGAAATGCTTTCAGTTTCCCCCCCCCTCCTCCCTTTTTAAGCAGGCTGCTGATTTATGAGCTCTCTCAAGTCACCCTGATGACAATGCATTAGAGGCGCCTAGGTGAGAACGTTAAACCAGCACCTGAAAGAACTTGTGAACAAAGGACAGGATCCCGCACTGTGTTGTGGCACGGTTGCCGTGAGCTTCAGTCAGGCTCAGAAGTGAGAAAGAAACCTTGTACCAGAGGTGAATAAGCAGACAGGAAGCAGAGAGAAGAATCCTTAAGTGGTTCAATAGTACAAAACGAGAAACCCTCTTACATCTTCTGTGTGTAAACCTGCATTCAGAGTCAGCAGGAAGGAAAGAATTGTGGGGTTTTTTTTTTAGAGTTCACATACTAAAGTTCTCCATTCCAAGAGTTCTGTCTACCTTGCAGGCACCTTTTCAACACCTCAACGTGTGATGCATCTGTGAGAAAAGCATAAAACAGAAGGTCTGAGGTTGAGGTTTAGCACACTGAAGCTCCACCACCACTTCCTTCTCTGAAAGAAAGCTCCCAGCCAGCACCGGGTCACGAACAGGACACTTGCCTGGAGCTTGGCTTAGCTAAGCCTCAAAGCCTTCTAATTTAGGCCTTTCTTCCGGGTGAGCTACAGTATTGGTAGTCCAGAAAATTCAGAAATCCCTTCCGTAGGGCTTGAAGACAGAGAGACAGTGTGGACAGGCTACGATGGACTTTTGGTCTTCTGAGATGTGTTCTGATCCACAGGAGGATAGCGATGAGGGTTGAGCAGCCTTTCGCTCTGCATCAAACTGCTTAATAGTGTATGCTTTCTTGTAGACACACCAACGGGCACATACACTCATTAGCTAGGCTGTTTAATATTGTAGGCCAAGAGAGAAATCCTCCTCTTGATCCCAACGAGAGCTCCCTTGATTCGATCCTGTTAGGCGTTTACTCAGAACAAGTGAGATCACATGGTCGCGATAGCAAATGGTGGCTAATTAGCAAGGTGCTGTTCATCTGCCTGGTCATGTACTAGCCGTGCAAATGGCCTCACAAGAAGGCATATTCCCAACACCTTTTTAATTAGCTTTGATTGCCTATTGTGATTTGCATGATTTTGCTTACTCTGGAGTAGAACCCAAAAGGATTTGGGCTAGTGGGATTTACGTAACAGTTTTATTTATTTAAAATATTTTTAACCCACTTTTCTCTTTAAAAAGAACCGAAGGTGGCTTATATCATTAAAAAGACAATAGGTAGAAGCTCAAAGCAGTAGGTATACAAATATTTAAAAAAGAATTAAACATTAAAAACTTATAAAATCAATACCAAAACCCATTTAATGCAACAGAGTACAACTATTAATTTAAAAAACCCTCTCTGACCGCCAGTTATTAAGGGAAAGCCTGCCTGAAGACAAAGGTCTTCTTCTGCTTTCGGAAGGACAGCCAAGATGGGGTCAGTCTGGTCTCCAGTGGCAGGGAGTTCCAGAATCTGGGAGCAGCCACAGAGAAGGCCTTATCCTGTGTCCCCACCAAGCGCCAATCTGACTGTTAATAAGTCCCATTCATTCTGCAGGTCTACTCTAGGGACTGACAACCAGATTTAGCCCAGGGCATGTGAGAAAGTTTTGTTCGAACATTGTATTCAGTTCCTTTGTTTATTGATTAGTCATTTAAATCACATCTGTTTCAAGACTCAGTTGTTGCATTCAAATTTGATTCATTAGTTCACTTCTCTTTCCTCCACTTCTTTACAGTTTTGGAAGAGACTTTCTTTGGGACGGGGGTTGAGGGACCCCCTTCCCGAAGAAGAACTACACAGTTAGCTTAGCTTACTGTTTCCATCCGCTGCCGTCCACCTACATCTCCCCTGCCTTGGATCCCCTATTGTTCTGAAAATGCGTTTGCCCCACAAACGGCGATGGCTGCTTTTAGTAGCCTTATGGCGTCTGCTGGCAGTGAAGAGAAGTTAGATTCTCTTCCCCATTTGTCTCTCTGTGCCTTTGTTCCAGAATTAATGAGAACCGAGGCAGATGGGGAACCCCTTGGGTTCAATTCTTCATTCTCCCTTAAACAAATGTATCGCCAAGTCCCTCAGGTTGCAGTATGGCAAAACTGGCCTCAAACCAATTTAGGTTATGTGTTAATGTGTCAAGAGAGACAACACAATGACCCACAACTCAAAGAACATATTTTGGAATTTGGGAGTGTTAATGACTACCCCCCTCCCTGCATATTGCTCATCTAATCTTAACACCTTACACAACTTTGCTGCGTTCTGCACACAGCATACCGGCTTCTAAGGTACGTATCCTGCACCCAACACCTTGCGTTGTTTTTTTCCTTCTTTAAGATAAAAACATGGGAAACCGTGGTGTTGTTGAAACAAAACCCAGCTTCTGTTTCTCAGATTCAGGCTTCATCCTCGTTCCAAGCTCTTGGGGAAAAAAATAAAATAGATGGGTGTTAATTAACAATTGTAGGCTGAAGGAGGGGGAAAATGTTATTTATGGCTTTAATTTTCCAAATGTTTCTCTTTTCTCCACTTGCGCTCTTTAACTTTAGGAGTGGCAGTCTTTAATTAGGAACCGTGGCCATTGCCCATGAAATGGTGCGGTGCTGTTAGCATGAGAGGCATGTTGTATATCAAATATTTGCCGACACGTCCTGTGAAATCATGGTGAGAGCACTTCGGCTAATCATGCCTCTCTGCTATGTGCTGCCTCCAATTAATTTTGAAAATAGGTGGAGGCAGCCTCCAGGATCTGAGCCCAAGGCCAGCCCTTTCTCTCCTGAGTGCAGGCCTGCTTTCCCCAGGTGGTGGCTTTCACTAGCAACGCTCCGGGTCGTTGGTATGATTTGCTCCATCTTGTATTACTATTTTAGTATTTGAAAATAATGAAAGGGGCATTGGGACCACATGGTTTTCTAGTCTGCATCCCCAGCCGTAGTACCTACTCCAAAATGAGAAGGAAACAAGCCCCCATGGTCCCAGCATGTCTACACTGGCATAAAGGCTTACGCTAAGCTTCTTTTCCACTCCCCGGATCATTATTTGGGGTTCTGCTCGGGCCCTGAAATCTGGCCTAGCTGATCCACTAGAGCAACCAAGGAAAATCTGCCTAGACCCTCAACCTCTTTCTGCTTCTTCCATCCAGACGACGTTCTGTGGCGCACAGCTGCCTACGGGAATTTGTTCTGAAGACGTGCTGTTTTTCCTGTTTTGATGCGATTGTCTTCTGTTGCTGCTGCTCTTGTTTTGGAAGTTATTTATGAACTGCCTTGTGAGAAATAATATTTCCAGGTCTGGGGAAGGAGGAGGTAAAAGAATGAAGGATGAATATGTAAGAATGGCTTCTCTGACTCATGGCACTCTGTTCAACGGGACCCGCTGACCTGTTTTGTGGACTGTTTCTTGGCTGTGGTCCATGTCCAACAGCCAACAGCATTCAGGCTGAAATGGCCAATGCCCTCTCTTTCCCTCCCCATGCCAAGCTAAAAGTCCGTGGTCAATTCATTGGCATAGCAGGGAAGTTATTTCAGTAACTGGAGGTTTGGATTCTGCTGAGGTTTCTTTCTGCAGCTCCGACAACACATTAGTTAGGGGACTGGCAGAGGCTGTCCATCAATTCGGTTTTTTGTCTGTTTGGTTGTTTTTTTCATAGATTGAATTAGACAACGTGTCTGTCTCATCTAGTGTTGTCTTCTCTGGCAGGCAGTGGCCCTCCAGGATTTCCAGCAAAGAAGGATCCACGCATTCCTACCCGGCGATGCTCCCTGGGATTCTCTGAACTGGAGAATCTGGGTTTTGGACTTGATATCTTGAACACATACTCTACCACTGACACACTATAGGTTCATCCTGGCTTCAGCTGTTCAGAAAACGGAAGTCCTGATAAGTGTGGAAATTACCGCACAAGTCAAAATATGTACATAGTGCATTATCCTTGCTGTACATTTTTGGATGATGATCCCAGAATCAGTCAGTCAGTCAGTCAGTCTCTGTCTGTCTGTCTGTCTGTCTGTCTGTCTGTCTGTCTACACATTGCCCCCTGGTCATTTTACTGACCTTGGAAAGCTAGAAGACTGAGTCAACCTTGAGCCAGCTACCTGAGCCCTTTGGGGTCAAATTCAAGTTGTGAGCAGAGTCTTGATTGCAGTACTGTAGTTTAACCGCTGTGCCATGAGGCTCAGCTAAAGCTTGTTGCTTTAGCAAAACATAATTTGTTACTCATATAGTCCCGGAGCAATTTGAGGGATCTGGCATGTTTGTCATTCAGAACAGGGTCAAATCAAAGTATCAAGCTAGATGTTAAGGGGAGTCCTTACTAGATACAGTTAAGCCTCCCAGGTGCATGTCTCAGGAATAAGTCTTGCAAATTGTGCCCATGTTTATCTTTCAATAGCCAGTCAGAAAACAGAGTACAACAAAGGGAAGACACATAGGGAGAGAAAGCCACTGCTGTGAAAAGCACACATCTTTCGCCTTTTGGACGACCACTTCTACAAAAAACGTGATGAACTTACTTTGTTTTACCCTGGATCTGTCTTGTGACTGAGGTTGGGACTTTGGCACACAGCCAGCGAAAAGGCTGGGGTGAATGACCTTCTGGATCGCTCACCTGAGTCCTCCCAGCTGTCATCCTGGCTGGTAGGATGGTGGAAATTGCTTCTGCCTTTCTCAAGATCTGAACAAAGCCACAGATGGGGTGGGATGTTCAGCTCTGGGTTTTCCGCGGCATGTTCCTCCTCTTAAGTTTGCCTTTAAGTCTCCTTGAGACAGCCAGGAAAGGGTTCCTCTGTACTTGCCGACTGTAATGACATAAAACGGGTAGAAAAAGCTTTAATGAGCACTCTTGTTCCTCCTGGATGAATGGTTTTGACCCACCAATGCAAACAGGTTGCATCTTTGTATTTTTCTTCTGCTATTTTCCCTGCCTTTGGTTCCGCCTTGGTTTCCGAGCTAGAAAGGGTTACGTGCAGGGTCAATTGGACAGGTCTAATGAAGACCCACATCAACCAGATAGCCATTGACAGGGTTTATTACCCAATCTGCTAAAATAATGCCTTCAGCATCCATTGTGTGTCTTGCTGTGATAAGGAGTGACATTCTGCTTCTCTCTCTCTCTCTCTCTCTCTCATATTCTGTTCCGCAGGACCTGCTGTTTAGCGTGTGTGCTCTCAATATCATCTCTACGATTGTCTGCGCTTTGGCAACTGCGATGTGTTGCATGCAGATGGTCTCCTCCGACGTTCTCCAAATGGTGAGTGAATTCCAATGAGGGAACATCTAATTATATCTAATCTTCTCTTGCCTCGGTGTATCCATGCTGTGTGAGCAGGACTCTCAGCCAGGATGAAGAGGGCTTGTGCTCCTGGAAGGAGGGGTGTTTTTAATCCTCTTTCTAGGGCTGTGAATCTCTGTGTTGCCTCTTCCGTTGGCACTATCCCCTCGTGGGGCCAGGTGTGGGGCCAGAAGGAGCTGTTAAAGGAGGAGAGGATGCCTGGTGAGATTTGAGGCCTTTCATAAGGAAGGAAGACCTTGCCCTCTCCCAAAATACTTGTTCCCCTAAGTATCACAGTGGCCTCATGTTCAAGAGGTCAGACTAGTTTGAAGCCTGGGTGGTCATGAAAGCCCAGGTGATATCAGGGTTAGGGTGCTGGACTAGGTCTCAGGAACCTATGGTTGAAATGTCTGCCCAACCATGAAACTCACGGGTTGACTTTGGACTGTTACAAGGATAAAGGGGGGAAGAGTCATCTTGAGCTTATTGGAGGAAAGCTGGGGTATTAATATAGAGAGCTAAGATAAGTTTATTAGCCAATGGCCATCAGACAGATCCTGAAGCTGAGGCTCCAATCCTTTGGCCATCTCATGAGAAGAGAAGACTCCCTGGAAAAGACCCTGATGTTGGGAAAGTGTGAAGGCAAGAGGAGAAGGGGACGACAGAGGACGAGATGGTTGGACAGGGTCATCGAAGCGACCAACATGAATTTGACCCAACTCCAGGAGGCAGTGGAAGACAGGAGGGCCTGGCGTGCTCTGGTCCAGGGGTCATGAAGAGTCGGACACGACTTAACTACTAGACAACAACAATCAGACTCTCAAAGTGGTCACAGGGGTGTTAATATAACAAGGAAATAAAGGAATGTCCTGCTTCAAACTTACTTGGCCCAAACAACAGAAACATTCCAGCAAGAACGTAGGTTCGTTCTCTTAGTCTGTTGCAGTGAAAATCAGCAGAGATTTCTATTCCTTGTTTGTTCCTCTTTTCACAGACAGACCCTTAGGGAATAAAGACTTTTCTTCCTCTGAATGTTTGCTCAATATTTCTTCTGCTCTTCTGCGCCTTTTCTCCGTGTGGCATGTTCCAAGCCTGGATCATCGAAGCCCTTCTTGCTAAGCCCCCTCCCATCCATTTTGTGGGACTGTTTTGGTCATAGAGAGCTGGCGCAGAAGCTGAGGGAAGGGAGGTTTACTCCTTAGCACTTTATCTGTTTCATTTTGTCGCTTGGATGGCACCTCTTTGTTAATGTATTTGTGGCTCTTCGCAATTTAAAAGTGTTGAGCGGAAGCACCCCTTTTGACTTGCAATTGGTGATAGATACAGTATTTTGCACAGGAAATAAGCAGACTTCTCTCTGACAATATCTACTTTGCATTATTTTTTAATTGTTACGCTAACTGGAGCCCAGTTCTGTGTACCACCCCAAAGCACAAACCCCAGGATTTCCCATGAGGAAGCCATGACACTTAAAGTGGTCACAGAGCCTCGGCTTTTGTGCCTTGAGCCTGACCTCCCGAGTGGTCCCCTCTTGTTCCCCTCTCTTGAGGAAAGTATCACCGTGTGTGGACTGCACTGTACGGTCTCCATTCTGCTCTCGGCTGCCCTCAGCTGTGGCGGAGGAAGCTCTCCCATGGCCACAGATGAAGTAAGAGCCGACGACCAGCTTGGCCGACTTCCCTCAATGAAATGGAGCAGGGAACCATTTGGTCCTTTAGCCTCAGATGGGAAAAGGTTTTCCGTTTGGCCTCACCAGAAGCCAAGGCTCAGTGACCTCCGTGGTCATCAAGGGACGGCAATTTTTGGTTCTAGTAAATTTGTTCCACCCTTTCTGAACACCACCTCTTCTTTTTCCCCCCTGAAAGGTGTCATTCCCCCCCCCCCCGAGTTTCAGACGTTCTATTCCTTAGCAACACCAAACTGGCGTTCAGCCTCGTCACGGCCATCAGATCTATTTACGTGCTTCGTGAGTCACCTTCAGCCTTTATGACTCATGTGTTCAGAGTCGATTCTCTCCTCTTCCACGGCCAGCGCCCCGTTTGGGTGGAGATTCCTTAAATTCTACATGGCCTCTTTGATGGCCTCAGGTTTCATTGTTTAAACGCCTGATGGGTTTGGAGATATGGGCCAAAGCAGGCGTTGCGCTCTTTGCCCCTAGCCTCCACTCAGAATTTGCCACGGACTTTGTAGAGGATCGGTTTGAATGGACTTTCCAAGCCTCCGAGACGAAATAGTCTTATCTCCCTCTCTTCTGACAGGCGCTCCTGCCCAATCTGTCCTCCAGCTCTGAAAAAGGCAACCAGCAGCCTGGTTCAGCACCTATCGAGATGGGAGGACCCATAAAGCCCTATTCAGCCGTCCGAAAATACGGGTTAATTTGAAAGTATTAGCAGGGAAAGAATTTTAGCCCATCACTGTCTCTGTGGAGACACGAGGACTGTCTAAAGAGAAACGGTTCTGCCAGCCGTGGAGAGTCTCCACATAGCTGGGGAGCCTGTCAGGTGACAGGTTGCTTAGAGAAGCTCATAGAATCGTAGAATCATCGTAGGGTTGGAAGGGACCCTGGAGGTCTTCTAGTCCAACCTCCCGCCCAAGGCAGGAGACCTCATCCCATCCCGGACAGAGGGCTGTCCCATCTTTTCTTGAAAACCTCCAGCGATGGGGCACCCACCACCTCAGGAGGCAAGCCTATAGAGCGGCACTTCTCCAAGCAGCCTGTAACCTTAGTGTCTCCCCTTCCGACCGTCCTCTTCCACGTGTGAGACAGAACTCACTCCCTGCACACCTTTCAAGCCATTCATGGAACTTCCTTTCCGAGCAACCTCATTTTGAATGCATTCATTCGTCTGGATTGCAAAGTATATTTCTTTCTTTAAACTTAGAAGCTGCCTTCCTTCCATGGCTGGATCTGAAGGGTTGTAGATACAAAAAGCTTATTGAAGCTTTCACAGCGCTGCAAGGGACAGGATGGTCACAGGCTGTTCCTGCCCCCTCTTCCAGCAAGCTGGGTATTCAATTTGCTGACCTTGGAAGGATGGAAGGTTAATCCTGTTGGGATCGAACTCATGTTGTGAGTGGAGTCTTGACTGCATTATTGCAGTTTAACCACAAGGCTTAATAATCATTCAGGGTGGGTCTCATTAGGTCAGGTTGTCACCAAACAGCCTTTGGACACATTCATCAACAGATCCTGAGCCGCAGAGGATCAGAGCTCAGTGAGAAAACTCACAAGTGGGACCTGCAACAAAACTTTGTAGCACAGAACAGGGTGCCAGACCTTCACTTCCATTCCCATTGGTGTCCTATTAGACAGACAGGGGTCTGCTTCTTAGGTCTCTCACTCTGGTTTTTATTTTTCCCCTACAGTTTCTTGGGACTTCTAAAAATCTTGGAGTTTCCCAGTGCCCCCAGTGGTGTTGCTTTGGCTGCAAATGCAACAGCACTGGTGGTGTGAATGTTGGAAATATGAGGGATGATGCCTCGCATTCACAAGGACCCCCCATCAGTCCTTGGCAACTTCAGTTAGAACCAGGGTGAGCAATATGTGTTTTGTGGGCTTCTAAGGCCTCAGCAAACATTTTTTGCAGAGAGCATCCTCCAAATTGTACATAAAAATCGAGAAATGCACTCTTTGACATCTCAAGGAAAAATGCCTCCCCTTAACATCCATTTATTGAATGAAAAAGCAAATCAAAGCGACTGGAGCTCATTCCTCAGGTCCTTTCTAACTCTCCCCTTTCTTTATTGATAATGAAATAATTAACGTTACAACACATCTCCTTTCTTACAAATTTTCACGAATTTCAACAAATATTTCCCAAAGAAAAAAGGTGCATCAATCCTTTGTACAGATTTTAACTGAATTGTGTTTTACTTTATATTTAACCTGTTTATTGTTTCAGTATTCTCCGTTTTTTGGGGGACAAATCCTTTTGCCTATGAAGATCATAATACATCTCTGCAGAATCTTGTATATAAGATATTTGGGTTCTTCTCAATTCTGTACGACAGGTTTACACTCATACCTCACTGCTCAGTGTCTCGTTTTTCTCCTGCTTGGCTATCTAGCATTGCTGTGAGCGTGAGCAATAGATTTCCACCCTTTCCATCAGGATCTGGGCACGCCTGTAGGCCTGCTACCTCTCAGCAAAACTTTGCTGTGCTTCCGTGCGCCTTTGTCCGTGTTTTGCATTTGGGCTGCACCTCCATGGGGCTGCAAAAGACGACTGGCCGTAGGCTTCTGAGAGGTCCTTCTAGCACTCCCTTGACAAGATAGAGACCTCTTTTAATTCGAGGCAGCCTTTCGGAGGCAGTAGAAAATCCTCAGGAACCTGTCAAGGCGTTGGAGTAACCTTTTTACAAGGGTTATGGGTTTTTTGAAAGGTATCTAATTAAAAATTTATGGCCGAGCAGTGAACTTGGCGTCTGAGTGCATTGATGCCGGAAGCCAGCCGGCTTCTTTTAAAAGCCCGAGAAAGGTGAGCCCGGGCTCTCCATCAGCTGTCACTTTGAGTGGTCAGGTTTACGTATGATCTTGATCCGTTGCGCAGCTCGCCTTCAATTGCCAAGGCCTTCCGTTGGCTACAGGTTGTGTGTGTGTGTGTGTGTGTGTGTGTGTGTGTGTGTGTGTGTGTGTGTGTGTGTTGCGGATGTGCGACATTTCCCTCCCCTCCCTCTGTTGTCACTGATTTAGAGAAGCTCCTGTGAATAGTCGCAGGGAAAGCCTGTCAAAGATTGATGGCTTTGTTAACAGTTAGAAATGTTGAAATGACAACTTCACAAAAGAACCGCTTAATACAAGAGAAGACCCAAATTCCAAGGGAATTCCCCTATTCAAAGTATTTCCCCTTCTTCATTTGTCTTGTCTGCCAACTTTAATAAGGACACATTTGCCACTTCAGAACTGATTACCATAATTGCCGTATTTCCGAGTGGTTTCTTGAAACTTCAGCTTCTTCGTAGGCCGTTTGAAAAAGCAAAGCCTTCCTTCATGTGCTTACTTGTGGCCGTGTCTGGCATATTGACCTTCTCCGGGGAGTTATGGGGTAGTCATGGGTGGAAACCAGTGTAGACGTTTAGCTGGTTCATGTGTCAACGGATCAAAGAGGCAATCAAGGGTATGTCCATTGTCATAAGTATTGACTTGTGCTGAAGGCACGTTAAGAAAGCAGCAGAGCTCAACATATTTTTTTAAAGTAACTTGTTGCTCTAGTCATTATTTAAAAACAAGCCTGTTGCTTTTTAGTTCCATTTTCATCTTTTAATAATGAATCATAGAAAGAGTTGAAAGGGGCACCAAGGATCATCTGCTCCAAGCCTGAATGTCGGAGCTGATGCATCCCTGATGGATGGTTGGGCAACCCATGGTTAAGAATCTCCACTGAAGGAGAATCAACCCCTTTCTGAACAGCTATGTGTGTCAGAAGGTCTTCTTCATGTCTAGCCACCATCTCCTTTCTTCCTTTTCTCTTCGTTCATGTTCTGCTCGCTCGAGCAGTAGGAGACTGCTTCTGTGAAAGCCCTGTAGCCATTTGGAAAGGGCTACCCAATCTCCTCCCAGTCTTCTCCAGGGTAAACATACCCGGGTCCTTCAACCTTGCCTAACAAGACTTCAGTGTCCACACCCTCTACCATCTTGGTCTCCCTTCTGTGGATGCTGTTCCAGCTTGTTGGTGGTGCTGCAGGGAACCAAAGCTGAACAGAATAAATATACTTCAGAAAACCAGAAAGCAATATTTTAGAAGCAACACACAAATGCTACTTGTTACACTGAAAAAGTAACTCAACAGACTATCTTATTATGTTTTTTTTAAATTATGTAGCTATGCCATGAATATCCCAGCCAAATGAATACACTACCTTTTCCAAAAAGATTACCTGTTACTTACACAGTTGTAAGGATCCGGTAGGAAGTAGCTCCCTGGGACTGTAATGAAAGACAGATCAACTAGGTGAATGTGTAAAGTACCACTGCAAGGTTAATGACCGGTAAAGTTAGTTACCAGTCAGCCTGATATAGATCTGTGTGTATGTCTTGATTTCCTTCGTTTAGATTTCCCCGCGCATGTTCCATGTGGCTTGGTTTTGGAGCTACATGGCTTCCAATATCTGCTTCTTGAAATTAGAACCAAATCTATTGAAACGGTTTCCATTCTCATCCATGGTGGCCAGTGACTGCCATGGGAGCTGGAGTCAACAAAGTCCAAAGGGGGAACAGAGAGCCAATGCTTGAAGGGAAATAGGCATTTCCCACCCAGCTCAAATGGCATTTACTTGTTACCTGTGGATAGTCTTTTCCCAAGGTTATCTCCCCCCCCCCTGCACTAGGTCCTCCCAGGCCATGATCCTCCGGGTTGCCCCTCCAAGGGAGGCCAGGAGATCATCTACTAGAAGCAGGGCCTTCTTTGCTGTGGCACCAACGCTTGGGAACCAACTGCCTGTGGAGCTGCGCCTGGCTCCCTCCCTCCCTCCCAACTTTTAAAAGACTCTTGAAAAAGCATTGCTTTATAGAGAGGTCTTTTCTGGCAACCCTGCATGATCTGTTCTCCGCTGCTCTATATGTCTACACACCCCGTGCTGCATTTTTTCTCACGTTTCTGCCTTTTGAGGTATATTGATTGACTGCAATTTCGTGCTTTATATATGTCTTTTGTTGACTGTAAACCTCCCAGGGTAGTGCATTGCACTAATGGGGCGGTATAAAAATTTAAGAAAGAAAGAAAGAAAGATTAAATTTCTAAGTTGGTTGAATGGCAAACCAGTATGAAAAGTCAATACTTTTTAATTGCCAGATATATTTACCATAAAGCTTGGCCTTCTAGCTTTACTAGTTGAGCTAGCCTTTTTCATTCAGAACAAGTATTTTAAAAGGAACCCAGACACTCTCGGTGTACCAAATGATATGGTGAATTTATAACTCTCTTAATACTTTGATTGGGATTTAATTTCACAGTGCTAGAAATTGGAACACAATCTTAGGGTGCAGGATTAAAGTTTCTTCTACATCCTGCTGCTTAATCTTACGAAATACTTTCTTTTTAATGGCCACACACAATTTTTCTTCCAGAAGGAAGGTGATTGTGAACTTACGTGACCCTTTTTTTTTTTCCCCCTTTAAGCGTCTGGCACTTTTGCCTTGGTGTAATTTAGAGACTCGGTGTTAACATTGTGGAGCTTTGAGATAAGAGGATTGTCCGCTCTGGGCAATATTCTGTGGTTGAACCTGGAAGGAACTTGTTACAAGCCATGTAGTTACCTGCAAGACATTCACTGGGAGCGAAGCAAAGGGCAATGGTGAAGTTACATTTCAAAGGTAGCATAACAAGAGTGAACAAGGTTAACGAAGGGTGGAATTAGGAATGTCTTCTGGTTGCTTTTTCTAGTATAAAGGGGGTTTTCGGAATTTTTTAGGCACCGTTGGAAAAGCATACTATGCAACAGAAACATGAAGTTGGCTTTATAAGAGGGAAAGAGGAAGACTCAATAAGAGATGGGTTGATTTAACAAAGGAAGCCACGGCCTTGCATTTGCATAGTCTGAGCTGGGCTGTTGACAACAAGACTTTTTATTTTATTTATTTATTTTATTTATTTATTTAACTTATATGCCGCCCACACTACCCAAAGGTCTCTGGGCGGCTTACATTTAAAATACAATAAAAGGACAAAACAATTAAAATGCAA
Source organism: Intellagama lesueurii (assembly GCA_037013535.1). NCBI lineage: Eukaryota > Metazoa > Chordata > Lepidosauria > Squamata > Agamidae > Intellagama > Intellagama lesueurii. Next base: position 24,284,442 of record JBAJHW010000011.1, read on the forward strand.
TTAAAATATATACTCAAAAAATTGCCATCAGGACCCACAGCTGATATTATTTCAATTAAAAGCCTTCTGGAACAGGAAGGTTTTGACCTGGCGCCAAAACGTCATCAGCGTCGGCGCCAGACGGATCTCAGTCGGGAGGGCATTCCATAGTCTGGGGGCAGCTGCCGAAAAGGCCCTTTGTCTACAAGCCATCCCTCTTACCTCCTTGAGGGATGGCTCTTTCAAAAGGGCCCCCTGGCTAGATCTTAACTGCCGGGTAGGTTCATATGGAAGGAGGCGGTCCTTCAGGTATCCAGGGCCCAAGCCGTTTAGGGCTTTATAGGTCAAAACAAGCACTTTGAATTGGGCCCGGGCAGCAACTGGTAGCCAATGTAATTTAAACAGAATCGGCTTGATATGTTCCCTAGCGGCCCCACCACTCACCAGCCGCGCAGCTCGATTCTGGACCAGTTGCAGTCGCCGGACCGTCTTCAAAAGCAGCCCCACGTAGAGCGCATTGCAGTAATCTATGCGAGATGTTACCAGTGCGTGTGTAACTGTCATGAGACTCCGCTCGTCCAGGTAGGGCCGTAGCTGGTACAATTTCCGCAGCTGAAGGAAGGTGCCCCTGGCCACCGAGTCCACCTGGGCTTCCAGAGTTAGACTGGGGTCCAGGAGCACCCCCAAGCTGCGGACCCTGTCCCTTAGGGGGAGTGTAACCCCATTCAGGGCAGGGAAATGGCCCTCCAGCCTGTCCAACGAAGCACCCACTAACAGCACTTCCGTCTTGTCTGGATTGAGTTTCAATTTATTAACCCTCATCCAGTCCATTATCAGGTCCAGACACGAGTTCAGTACAGAAACTGCCTCACCTGGATTGGTGGAAAACGAGAGGTAGAGCTGAGTATCGTCAGCATATTGCTGACTCCTCAGCCCAAACCTCCTGATGACCTCTCCCAGTGGTTTCATGTAGATGTTAAACAGCATGGGGGACAGTATCGAGCCCTGAGGAACCCCATGACATAAACGCCATGGGACAGAGCAATTGTCCCCCAGCGCCACCCTCTGGACACGGTCAGCCAGGAAGGAGCGGAACCACCGTAAAGCGGTGCCCCCAACTCCCAACCCAGCCAGCCTATCCAGAAGGACACCATGGTCGATGGTGTCGAAAGCTGCTGAGAGGTCCAGGAGTATCAACAGGGTCACACTCCCCCTGTCTCTCTCCCGGCAAAGGTCATCGTACAGGGCGACCAAGGCAGTCTCCGTACCAAAACCCGGCCTGAAACCCGATTGAAATGGATCCAGAAAATCCATTTCATCCAGCAGCGCCTGGAGTTGCCCGGCCACAACCCGCTCCAACACTTTGCCCAAATAAGGGAGGTTCGCCACTGGTCGGTAGTTAACCACCAGTCTTGGGTCCAGGTTAGGCTTTTTAAGGAGTGGACGAATTACCGCCTCTTTCAAGGTGGTAGGGACCACTCCCTCTCTCAAAGAGGCGTTCACGGCCTCCTGGACCCAGGTGCGAACCCCCCTGGCAGATCTTCCAATTAGCCAAGATGGGCAAGGGTCGAGCGGAGTGGTGGTAGAACGGACAGATCCAAGCACCCTGTCCACATCCTCAGGTCTCAACAATTGAAACTCATCCATTAATACTTGACCTAAGCACGGCACACTGGACACATCCTCTGATTCTGCAGTAACGGTGGAGTCCAACCCACTGCGAATCTGAGCGATTTTTCCCTCAAAATGAATGGCAAACTCATCACAGCGAGCTGATGAGCAGTCCGGGACCTCCACCGGATTTCCCGGTTGAAGAAGATCCCGGACCACCCGAAACAGCTCTGCTGGATGACATTCTGAGGAAGCAATACGGCTGGAGAAATATTGCCGTTTCGCCAGCCGTATTGCCACGAAATAGGCCCGATAATGGGCTCTAAGTCGTGTTTGATCGGACTCCCAGCGGGACTTCCTCCACCTGCGCTCCAGCCGTCCCCCTTCTCGCTTCATCGCCCGCAGTTCAGAAGTATACCAAGGAGCTGTCTGGGCTCGGAGTGCAGGGAGAGGGCGCTTAGGCGCAATCGTGTCAACCGCCCGGGTCATCTCCCTATTCCATAGGGTGACCTGAGCTTCGACAGGAGCGCCGACCATATCAGACGGATAATCCCCCAGAGCGTTCAGGAAACCATCCGGATCCATTAGTCTCCGAGGGCGGATCATCTTAATAGATCCCCCACCCTTGCAGAGGGAAGAAGAAGCTAATAGACTAAACTTGACCAGGAAGTGGTCTGACCATGACAATGGGGTCACAACCAGCCCCTCCACATCCAAACCACCATCTTCCAGTCCCGTTGAGAAAACCAGGTCCAAGGTATGGCCCTTCTCATGTGTCGGGCCGATGACACATTGAGACAGCCCCATGGTTGTCATGGTGGCCATGAAGTCCTGAGCCGCCCCAGTCAAGGCAGCCTCGGCATGGATGTTGAGGTCCCCCAGCACCAACAGCCTGGGAGTCCTCAACACCAGGTCCGAGACCACCTCCGTCAGCTCAGGCAGGGAGACTGTTGGTACGCAGCAGGGTGGGCGGTACACCAACAGAATCCCTAATCTGTCTCGCAAGCCCAACACACAATACAGGCCCTCAAGACCTCCTCTCAAAGGGATAGGAAGCCTGGTCAAGGAGACAGAACTCCTATAGACTATAGCAACTCCCCCTCCCCGACCCTCCGAGCGACATTGATGCTGGACCGAGTACCCAGCCAGACACAGCTGGGAGAGGGGGACACCACCCTCCTCTCCCACTCAGGTCTCAGTAATGCACGCCAGGTCAGCACCCTCATCCAGAATTACATCATGGGTGAGGGCAGTCTTGTTTTGTACTGACCTGGCGTTCATCAACAGCACCGTGTGGCTCAAGGGTTTGCTGATATGGTCACCTGATACCACCTGGTTGGGGGTAGGACTAGAAGAGGGGATAGATGTAAAATATCTAACCTCTCTTCTCCTACGTGGGCATGTTCTACCCCCACCGCCATTCCTTCCCCTACCCAGCACCACCTCAATGGCTGCCCCCTCCAACGCCCTCCCCCCTTCCTGTTCCCTCAAATCCACTGTGGGTCTCTCTTAATTGATGGCAATTAATAATCACATTTTAAAAATAAAAAATAAAACCCTTCTAAAGCCCCTTCTCTCCCCCCCCCCCCCGAGCCAGGTGGCTGATGTTGAGAGGGGGTGAGGCAGCCAGGAGCAGCAGGGCCCAGTCCTGCAAAAACAGAGGGAGACCGAGCCAGCTCCCTTGGAAAGGAGTTGGCAGCCGGCAGGAGCCCAACCACAGTCCCCCTGTCTCTCACACAGTGAGCTGTGGCCGGCAGATAGTCTTCGGTTCCTCCTGAGTGCAGGAACGCTGGTCCGGTAGGGTCCCAAGAGCAACTCTGGCTTAAAAGCCCTCTCTCCCCCTGAGCCAGGTGGCTGATGTTGAGAGGGGGTGAGGCAGCCAGGAGCAGCAGGGCCCAGTCCTGCAACAACAGAGGGAGACTGAGCCAGCTCCGTTGGAAAGGAGTTGGCAGCCAGCAGGAGCCCAACCACAGTCCCACTGCCTCTCACACAGTGAGCTGTGGCCGGCAGATAGTCTTTGGCTCCTCCTGAGTGCAGGAACGCTGGTCCGGAGGTCACTGGTTTGGAGGTCACTAATTCATAGAGCCATCATAAATTGGAAGCAACTTGATGGCACATAAGAAAAGCACAAATCCTGAGTCCTGTCATATGGCAAGGCATTGTGGGCTTTAAAGGCACACCAAACTTAAGTTTGATTTTTCTGTTCATGAGCTGAGAATACTGTCACGTGATTAAATTCCGCCATTCTATTATGCCTAGTAGTCATTAAAGGGAACCAGCATTCCTTCTAAAATGGTTCCAAAATGGTTGAGTGGCTCTTTGTTTAAAAGCAAAACAAAGCTACCCAAAAATGTTGATAGCCCTTGAAAGTAGAAGGAGATGAAATTTAGAGTAATTCACACCATTTCTGTAGATGGAACCTTCCTGTTTTCTTACAACCCAATGCTTCTACTCTCCTGTGAGTCCATTAGGATCTGGGGGTCTATATTCTGTTGCACTCGTTATATATTCATTGTATTAACCCAGTGTTGCAGTGGAATTACCTTTCTGCTTGTTCCCTATTGGGCATGGATTGATAGCCAGCATAGTTCTTCCGTCTCTAGCTCAAATAACTTCCGAACATCTACCGGCTACTCTCTCTGATGACTCTTCCTTCCTTCTTTTTCTGATCCATCAGTTCCTGCCACAGAGATCTCACTCTGCAAATCCAGACTGCATGACACCGCACGGAACTATCCTGCACCAGACTCTAGATTTTGATGAGTTCATCCCGCCCATCCCACCCCCACCCTACTACCCACCGGAATACACCTGCACACCTGTGGTCGACGCGCAGAGGTGAGTGTTTCTGCCCGCCAGCTTTATGACTCCTGATCTTGGGGGGGGGGGGGGGGGCAAAGCACATCCTTCCGCTGCATGCTGTCGCCGGAGGAACTGGTACATCGGCCAGAGCCCTATTCTGCCAAAATGCACAACATGGGGGGGGAGGATGAAAAAGAGCCCCCCCCCCCAAACGGCAGTGGGGGAAATCATGCTTCTTTTAGGCCCAGGGAGATTTTTTTTCCCCTTCAAAATTAAAGTGCCAGTTAAATTGGCTTATATCTGCTTATGGGTAAGAAACAATGGTTTGAAAGGAAGGATTATATTTCCTTTATTTTTGCATAACACCCAACAGTGTTTTTAACCGCCATCACTGTAGAAATAAGCTTTAAAGAAAGCATTTCTCGCCAGCTGAGTGAGAGGCAGGAATGACTTTTTTATGATGGTGCTTACTATGTAGCTCGTCTGAGTCAGCTCTGTTGACAAGTTTGTATGTTTTTCACTTGCTTGTCCCCATGAGAGTGTTTCTGGCCACACTTCAGCCGTAGACCAAGCCAATGGGATTCCCATTGATTTCACCGGACTGAATCCAATTAGTAATCCCAACTCAGTGGAGCCATTGAATTTGTGGGGTCTGTGTGCTCACTTACCATTCAGCAGTCAGTGAGTCTGCTTGAGTTTGGACTGGAGGTGGCTTTTGGGCCACTGGGTCTGTTCTAACTAAATCTGGACCCCAGTCTTGTTGTGATGGATGTGGTGGTGAATACTGTTATTGATCATACTCTGCTCAGTTAATCAGGGCACATTTTTATTTAAGTAAAATTTATCTGAATGCATCAAACTGATTAAAGACAGACATGAAAAGTGCAGTTATTACGCTTTTCATTGCTTTATCTTTAAGTACTTTTTTTTAAAATCATCATTGGTGCTTTGGTTTTGTTTTAAAGGGGGCTCCATTTGGACTTCCCCCACTCGCCCTTCAGTACTTTGTATGAAGTGGCCATCAACAGCCCTGGGATCCTCTATCCAACTGAGCTGCCCCCTCCGTACGAAGCAGTGGTTGGACAGACTCCTGCAAGCCAGGTAAGAGAGTGTTGGAAGTTGGAAACTCACAAACATAACCACTGCTGTATAACACAGGGATGATTTCCTCCACTCTAGCCTCTCTGTGATCCCACTGGTGTCAGAGAGAGATCCCTCCAAGGGTTAGGTAACGTGTGACCCCCTGGCCATCCAGAAGTTGCTTATCCCTGGTTGTTTGCTTATGTACTTGGCTAACTCTTTCAACAGAGATGTAGAGGATACCCATCCCAGGTGATGCTTACAAGATCCCGACAGATTTGATCATTCAAAAGGGGCCAAATGTGATGTGATTCATAGGTCCCACATCCCCATGGAGATATAACCCTCACTGCAGGGGAAATGTGCCTGAACCATATGAGCAGAGCTGAATGCATGGGTCTCTTTCACTTAGTTGTCAGTCTGAACCTCCATTTTCAAAATCAATCTATACTCCGCCCCCACCCAAAAGCAGCCATGACAGGAGACTATTGACTGTAAGCCTTGTTCATCAGCTTCACAGAGGATGTACGTTTTCCGAGTGTTGGTTTTCTTTTCTTTCTTAAACCAAGAGTCTTGTTGTGGTATGACCGATTCAGCCTTCTCCCTATCTAGGTTTTGGAGGGTACAACTGGGGTTGCGCCTGTAGTTTTCAAAGATATCCCTGATTTGGTGGGCAAAGTCAGATTCAAAAGTGTAAATTAATCATTCTTGCCTCACCCGTTTGGATTGGGCCGTCTAGCTGTAAACGCAGTATGTCTCGAAAAAGTTGTTATTCTGTAATGTTTTGAGATGTGGAGGACCTGAGGGGCAGTGGGTGGCTCCGATTTTGCTGGGGGTGATGAACTAGCTCTGGGCCTTTGTGTGACCCTTTCATGAGCTCTCCAGGGTGCTGAACCTCTTCCAAAAATAGATTCAGCCCTTTGGATCGCTCAAGCTAAAACCCACGAGTACATTTACCGCTCCATTGAACTTGGAGTCACCAGATGCTCACCTTAATATTCTCGGAAATGGTTTTAGTTTTTAAGCTTTGAGCAACAAAGATTAAGAAGGTAGCCAGCGACATCCCAAGACATTTTCTGTGCCTGCCAGAAGGAAAGGATGAGCTTCCCGGCTCCATGGTGCCTGAGGGAAAGAACAAGGTCTCCTCCTTTAATTTCCCGTACAGAAGCCAGCTGTATTAGCAGTTTAATCTCATTTCAACACTTATTTCAGCAGTTTTCACAACAAGACATGAGGAAATGGGATAGTTTTAGGAAAAGCGAGAAGGCTGAGAAAGAATGTTGGGGGATTTAATTGCTGTCCTTCAGCATTTCTCACCTGAGGCCCTTGCTCCACTCTGCCTAACGATAGGGCCCGTAGAGCTGCAATATTTCTTATGTCCTATTTAAATTTTGCATTTTATATAAGATTCTTAAAAGTTGCAGCTAAAATTGCTTTTATGAGGATTACGGGTTATTTTAAAATGTGCTGAATTTTATGGCTCAGCATCTTAAGCGGTTTAATCAGTCAAAGTCTTAATTAGTTTAAGTGGTGGAGGAATCCAGTGGTGCCAAGATGGGAAGGCAACTTTTTTTTTGTAAAAAAAGAATTTTAAATCTGTTTGGGTTCTACTTTGTTTCTTTGATGAAATAAAAAGGAGGGGGATCAAGGTGGGTCTTCCATCAAATTTTGAAATGGATGCAAAGGAATTATTTCCAAAGTGGAGAAACATATATATATATATATATTATATATTATATATTATGCATTGCTCTATATCACACCAAATGCTTCTGCTTGCATAACCAGAAGCATTTGGTGTGATATAGAGCTTACTGCTACCAAGGATGCTGAAAGCCAGTAAGTGCTCATGCTACCTATACAATGAAGCCTATAAAGCACTCAGTTTAAAAGGGTACGTTGGACATATTTTCAGTGGTTCTCGACCTTTGGACCACCAGACATTTTGAACTTAAGCTTCCGGAAGCCCCAGCAAGCACAGCCATTTATAAGGGATTCTGGGATTTTAAGTCTAAAAGATCTGGGGGGCCAACCAGCTTCTACATGAAAAGATCCACTCAATGAAGGCCCGTCAATCCCTCCCAGTTAATGGTTGGTTCCAATATTGTTGAAAAACTCTTGAATCTAAGACAAGGCTCAACTAGAATCTACTCTCTTTTAAACCCTCGGGGTCTAACCCAAATCTGTCTAGTGGTGGTGGTAGATTTAAACTTTGTGCACTGGGACGGGACACTGGTATTTAAACATCATGCACTGGGGAACTCCCAGAGTTGCATCCAGTTGCATCCACAGACCTTCCACTTAGGCATCGAGACCTGCACATAGGTAAACATTCCCCGAAATACCAGTCTCCTCCCATACAGTGTGCTTGGGATTCCCCCAAACGTAACTGAGCTAGAAGCAAAAGTGTCCCAGCAAATCTGTTGATTTTCACCAATAGAGATCTTTTTTTTTGTCCTTTGACTAATGCCCTTTTTTAAAAAAAGTATATTCTTTTAAATTTTGATTTGGAAATCATGATTTGGCAAAGCAGAAGGTTCCTGCTACAGCTAGTGGTGGTCAATAAGTTGGTCCCATTTGGGGGAAACTGAAATTTGTTTCATTTGGGGACCCTGGATTTCTCGTGGTGTGAGTGCAAACCCCACCACAGCTGTTGAGGCAGGACCCGGCGCCTAGGAATCCTCATTAGAGTTGGAAAATATTCTGCAATTCAGGCAATGCAAGAGTTTTTCTTGTAGTGCAGTTTGGTTAAGTGGCATCCTGATGGTTGTTCAGGATCCCAAGCAGGACCAAAAATCAGAACGTAAATATTTTTGGAGGGCAGAAGAGAGAACGAAAATCCGATATGTACATTCTTCTTTCCCCTCCACCCATCCAAAATGGTAAAGATTTAGAAAAAGATGACCAATCCCAGTTGGCTCAAAAAACTTCACAGGTTTAGCTTCGAAGTAAAAACTTTAATAAAACAATAAAAGATCGAGCTTTCCACAAGGAAAACACATCCTCATCTCCAGGATTACAAACAGCATACTAACTACATTGCATACGGCGATATATATTCAGTGTGATTGCAACACAAAACATTCCAGGTATTGTTGTTTAGTCATTAATTCATGTCTGACTCTTCGTGACCCCTTGGACCAGAGCATGCCAGGCCCTCCTGTCTTCCACTGCCTCCCGGAGTTGGGTCAAATTCATGTTGGTAGCTTCGATGACACTGTCCAACCATCTCGTCCTCTGTCGTCCCCTTCTCCTCTTGCCTTCACACTTTCCCAACATCAGGGTCTTTTCCAGGGAGATTTCTCTTCTCATGAGATGGCCAAAGTATTGGAGCCTCAGCTTCAGGATCTGTCCTTCCAGTGAGCACTCAGGGTTGATTTCCTTCAGAATGGCTAGGTTTGATCTCCTTGCAGTCCAGGGGACTCTCAAGAGTCTCCTCCAGCACCACAGTTCAAAAGCATCAATTCTTTGGCGGTCAGCCTTCTTTATGGTCCAGCTCTCACTTCCATACATCGCTACTGGAAAAACCATAGCTTTGACTATGCGGACCTTTGTCGGCAAGGTGATGTCTCTGCTTTTTAAGATGCTGTCTAGGTTTCTCATCGCTTTCCTCCCAAGAAGCAGGCGTCTTTTAATTTCGTAGCTGCTGTCCCCATCTGCAGTGATCATGGATCCCAAGAAAATAAAATCTGTCACTGCCTCCATATCTTCCCCTTCTATTTGCCAGGAGGTGATGGGACCAGTGGCCATGATCTTAGTTTTTTTGATGTTGAGCTTCAGACCATTTTTGGTGCTCTCCTCTTTCACCCTCATTAACAGGTTCTTTAATTCCTCCTCACTTTCTGCCATCAGAGTGGGATCATCTGCATATCTGAGGTTGTTGATATTTCTTCCGGCAATCTTAATTCCAGTTTGGGATTCCTCCAGTCCTGCCTTTCGCATGATGTATTCTGCATATAAGTTAAATAAGCAGGGAGACAATATACAGGTGTACTAAGTGCTTAATCAACTTTCTGCCGTTCTGATGAGATCAATTATAAGAAGGCATGAGTCACTAAGATTTGTAAAGCTTTGTCTTGTGGGACGCAAGGAACACTAACAGTATCAAAACCACAACCACAAACATGTTTTGTGAAGCCATTGCTCTTCCGTCCCCTTCTAGGACAGGTTGGCCGGTCGGGAGCATCCCGTGCTCTTAAAGCGAAGAAAGATCAAGGCAGGAAAGAGGTTTGGCCACTCACCCTTCACTTCGGTCCCGTATTGTCCTCTCAGCCCACTAACTTGGCGGAAAGAGAAGAAAAACAAAACCGAAGGTTGCAGCCAGTTTGGAAACTAAGCGAGACTTTTCAAGAGCGGGTAATTACAGGGCGATGTAAGAGCTGCTGGGAACCATTATCCAATTTACAACGCCTTGTTAATGCTCCTGGCAAGTACTGTCACTTATATATTTGTGCCAATTAACATTTGAAAGCCTTTCTGACGAAGGAACGAAGGAACGCAACGGCTTTTAACCAGTGCAGGAAGCGTTGGCACCGGCTGTTTCTTCAGGACATGATTTTCCGCCAATGTCCAAGAGCCGTCAGTGATTTCTGCCATGCTACTTTTCACAGTTTGCTTCCTTGGCCGTGAAGGGTTTTCGATGCGCTGAAAGAAGGGCTCAGTGACAGCAAGCGTAAATAATGGTGAAAGGTTGAAAAAAAACAAAACTCTCCCCCCCCCCCCCCCCCCCCAAGCTGTTACAAAAGGCTTCCTTTCAATGTGCCTCCCATCAGGACAGGCAGCCCGCAAGCAAAGGGCTGCTCTCCCACACCACCTGTTGCTCTTTGGAAGGAGTGCAAGTGGGAGCACTACAAAGCAGTATCATCCTTTGTACTTTTTCCAGAGGTTGCTCATCATCATAGAATAGTTGAATTGGAAGGGCCCCCCGAAGGCCATTGAGTCCAACCCCCTGCTCAGTGCAGGAATCCAAGTCAAAGCAGATCTGGCAGAGGGTGGTCCCATATTCTCTTGAAGGCCCCCAGCGTTGGAGCGCTCACCCCCTGCCGCGGTCAGTGGTTCCATTGTCACACTGCTCTAGTGGTTAAGACGTTTTTCCTGATATTCTGCCAAAATCTGGTTTCCTCTAACTTGAGCCCATTGTTGCATATCCTACACTCTGAGATGATCAAGAACAGATCCTGCCCCTCCTCTGCAGGACAGTCTTTCAAGTCTTTGAAAAGTGCTCTCCCCTGTCTTCTTTTCTGAAGGCTAATCATGCCCCAGTTCTTCCAGTCTTTCCTGAGATCATCCCCTGACCATCCTTGTTGCCTTCTTCTGACCGTTCTGTCTTCAGAAGCAGCCATTGTAAACATTCAACCCAGTTCCCAAGGCCCCTGCAGGCGGTATGTTTTCCTCCCTTCTTTCCTCATTTATTTTGACTTGAATTATCACCTCTGACAACCTCTCCTTTTCATTTCACGCTGCGTGACCGAAGTATTCTAGCTCCTTCCATTTTATACGTTTTATGGTTTCATGGTCCTTTATTCATCTGCTTTACTACTTCTTCACTGACCACTTTCTTGGTCCTATAAATTCTTAGTGCCTGTGATAAATCCACATTTTGAATATTTCTCTCTTTATTTTTTATACTTCCGTATGTTAAAGTCTGTGATTCCATACCATAAAGGACGACAGAGAACACATCACATCATACAGTGCCCATTCTCAGATATAATTTTGTTTACATGGTGCATTTCATTCTTCTAACACATCTAGAAATATCTAGGTGTTACTTACACTTTTTGAAATGCAACTTCAGCACGCCCTTAATGTCTGACTTCTAGGTTCCATCACAGAATATTGGCCAGCGCTGACAGATCTCCTTATCTTAAAGCTCCAGTGTTAACACAATGTCTGCAAATCATATCAGCTGTGATAAATCCACATTTCAAAGGTTTCCGTCTTTTTCATATCAGCCTGTATTAAAGCCAGTGATACCATGCCACGTAACAGCGCCAAGAATAAGGGTGAATATTGCAGATGATGGGTGGAGAGGATGATCCAAGCCATGCAGCACCAGACATTGATCTTGTTGCAGTACTGCCTACCCCCATGCAAAACTCACTGCTCCAAGAGTGACCGGATGAATGCTTCTTCAGCTTCCCCCCATCTCTCGGGGGAGTGCAAGCCAGCAGTCGTCTTGGTTTACAGCAGTGCTTCCCAACCTGGGCCCCCCAGGTGTTCTTGGACTACAACTCCCAGAAATCCTGGCCAGCCCAGCTCGTGGTGAAGGCTTCTGGGAGTTTTAGTCCAAGACCATCTGGGGACCCAAGGTTGGGAACCACTGCTTTATGCCATGAGACTACATTCTTGGGTTGGTCTAGATGACCCTCAAGACCATGATGATCAGATGGACAAAACAAACCATGATTTAGAGCAGTGGTTCCCAACCTTGGGTCTCCAGATGTTCTTGGACTACAACTCCCAGAAATCCTGGCCAGCCCAGCTCGTGGTGAAGGCTTCTGGGAGTTTTAGTCCAAGAACATCTGGGGACCCAAGGTTGGGAAGCACTGATATAACCAGTCAATAATTCATGCCTTTGGAATCCGTTGGCCTTCTCCCGTTCATGTCCCAAGCACTATAAGTTGAGGGAGGGCAGCAGAAGCTTCTAACATACCCTCAGGCTCCTCAAGGCCTCATGATCTATTTTAAAAGTATGGTGTAATTTCTGGAATGTATTCTATGAATGTATTTTCCATTTCCAAAGGCTGCCTGTCTTGGCTATTTTTGTTTAGTAATAACACTCAGCCGGGATGGGGACTCGGGTTGTGGGACACATTGTCAAGTCGGAATTAAATCGCACCAGGGCCTCGACTCAGGGTGGTTGTTTTTCAATGACCCAGATTCGAGTCGTGACTTGGAACCCACCCACCCCTCCCCTTATTTTCTGGGGGGAAAGCATGTTTTTAACAGGGACTCAGACACAGGGTTGGGACTCGGGATTTGGTACCAAAGATTTGCTAACATGAGATACAAGGAAATAAGGTTCTGCTAATACCCTCAGACACAGTCTAAAGTTTATCCTTCGTCTTCTCCCCATAATATCGGTGACTGTAACTTTAGCCAAGCCCTTCAGGATTTGGGGGGGGGTCTTAATACCTCCCCCCCCCCCCGGTCCAGTCCCAGTACATCCCCAGTGCCACCGTTTTGCTTCTGTTTCCGGCAAAGCTCTGACTGGGACTCAACTTTTGGCTGCTATCCAAGAAGGTCCAGATCTTGCCTGGGGGATGTTGGGTGCTGTAGTTGCAAAAGTGTCTTTTCTCCCAATCTCTGGGAAGGGAGCATTCCAGCCTGTCTCCAGGATGACAGCAACTGGAAAGTTGAAAACATTTCCTTGTTTCTTTTTCCCCAGAAAGTGCCGAGGGGTGTGTGTGGGAATTGCAAAAACAGGAATACAGATTGGAGGCACTTGTTTTTAAAGAAGAAACTTAGCATAACTTTTAAAAGGAGATAACTCTCTTCATTTATATTGTTTCTAGGTCACAGCGATGGACCAGCAAGTCACTGAGACCAGCCTGGCAGAGAGGAACACCACAGCAGGTTTTAGCAGTCAAGGTAATCTTAGCAATGCCCATTTGCTTGCCTCAGGCTAATTTTGTAGAAGCGTTGAAGTGGAAGGTAACCCCAGAGGTCACCTAGTCCAGCCCCCTGCCCTGTGGGAAGTTGATACGGACGCATCCCTAACAGATGTCCACCAAACCCATGTCTGAAAAGATCAACACAAACACAAAGCAGGTTTAAACAAAACAGAACAGAAACTCTCTCTCTCTCTCTGTGATGTTTTAGACCAGCCATTCTCAACCTTTTTTTGGCCACAGCCATAAGCACAATATAAAAGAAATATATGCCAAATCAGGGCCATATAAGTCGCATCATGAACCTTATAAGGTGGTGTGTGAAGAATGGTTTCCAGTCTGTGGCCCCCTTCAAATGTGCGTAGGGCCCCCATTAAGCATGGCCGTTTTTTGCTGCATTTCCTGCCTTAGACTGCCCATGGGCCAGGAGTGATCCTCAACAACCTTGAACACCCCTTCCAACTCTGCATTTCTGTGATCATGGAACCATAGAGTGGGAAGAGGTGTATAAGGCCATCAAATCCAAACCCCTGCTTAATGCAGGAATCCCAGTTAAAGTCTATCTGCCAGATGGCTGCCTAACTTCCTCTGGATTTCTTCCAGGGTTGGCGAGCGCATGCACGTATTGCATGGACCTTGCCTGAAAGGGTTGAGGAGGGGGAGGGCCTGAACCCCAAGACCTCCTGTATATGCAAAGCATGTGCCCCACCCCTGAAGTAACATCCAGTTCCATTTTGAAAGAGAGGAGCCAAGAAGCTGCCTTGCATTGTGTGAGATCAGTGACCCTGTGGTTTTCCAAGAGATTGAAACCAGAAGGCTTTCCTAGCCCTCCCTGGCGAAGTCCGGGATTGAATCCACACGCAAGGCTCTCCCACGGAGCCACCGGCATCCCCTGCCCACCTCTTTGATGGGCCGTGAAGAACCTGTCTCGACGATGGTGGTGGAAGAGACACTGAGCCAGGCACCCCCAGAACAAGTCCATTGCACTTAGTATGGTCAGCCCTTCCATGATCTAGCAAGACCAGAGATTTCCAGCAGACTATGTCCAGGTCTGACCTGACGAAGGAAGCAGGAAAGGGTGGGTGCAAGTCATGAGAGAAAACTAGCTTGTAAATTTAAAGGGAGGAATCAATATACTGCCTACGAGTACAATGAAACGTTGAGTTGCTCAAGAAATGACGGAGAAGGACGTTTTCTGTTAAAAAATACTCACCGTGTGGAAGGAGTGGATTAGAGAGAGACTGGGTTATTTCTGTGTGTGTGTCTTTCACTCTCTGAATACCTGCAAAATTGATTGGTGGTAGATCCAGAAGAGACCAAAGGGATTTTTTCTTAACACAGCATAGAATTAATTGACCGAATGTGAGGCTGCGAGAGGTCTCAGAGATAACTTTAAAGAAGGATTAGTTGTGGAGGAGAAACCTGTTAAAGGCTGCACCAAAACTTAAAGACCAGTAACAAATCAAACAGATGGGGATGTATATCCTGAACCCAAGGAGAAATCTAGTTCTCGTAGCATCTAAAAGAAAAGAGGTGGGGTGTTCTGGGATGTTTTTACGAGCTCTTTTTATGTGGTTGGCGTATTTTTCCTCTCTTGGCCTTCCTCTACGTGTTCTTTAGGCAGCTTCGTTATCCCAGATGATTTTATTTATCTTAGGAATTTCATTGCATGCCCCTGATGAAGATTTCAACAAAACATTCTTGGTGACACAGCAACTTTACCGTAGCAACTTTTCTTAGGTCAAAAAAATGTACATTTCTGCATGTGTTTGTTCTATTTTGGATTCTGATTCTTCATGATACATTCTCTAGCAGTAGGGCTTACTTCCGATAAAGCCAATGCGTCTTCCAGCTTCTGTCCCAATTAGCCTGTTGCTGTCTTTCCTTATGATTGGGCTTTGAGCTCCCAGTCAAAGCACAGAAGAAGAGAACTTATTATTAGAAACGAAGACTCAGAAAGGCCAGGAATAGTCCCCTCTTTCCTGTTGCATCTATGCTAGAATACAAGAATCAAGATCCTTAGCTCTTTAAAGTACAAGGCGAGAAAAATGTAATATATCAAAATACAGGGTGTTTTTTTTTAAGCAGGCTATCTGCCCTGTTCTTATCCAGACTTCCTGCAGGTATGGGGAACATATTTTCAGATATGGAAAACAGCTTAACATTTTCAATGGCCTCTTCTTCTAGGAATCAAACGAATAACCCTCAGAGATGGTCTATTGCTCCGTTGTTGTTTTTTCTTTTCTTCTAAGGCTGATCCCCTAAATCATGATGGCTCAATAAAAATTAAATTTTTATCACTTTTGCTCATTAATTTTCTTGACAGGGCGGGGGACGGGGGAAGAGAAGATCCCATACATTCATTGTCTAGGTATCTCTGTCGCCTTTTCGCCTTTAAGCTCGGGTCCCATCAGGTATCTCAGCTGACAGCAAGGGGTCTCCTCTTTATCTTGTCATAATATGCGTGATCCATCTCCTGAGTTGATGTGCCGTCTTGGCTGATGGCTTGTGTACATGCCATGTTTTATTAATAGCCCAGGATAGCTCTCTGCCTTTATGCTAGGCTTCTCTGGGTGATGGGGTTACATAGTTAAGACTTGTTCCTCAGTGACTGCAACCTAACTGGCCCATCGTCTCCCACCCAAGAGTGGTTGGGATGTTTCTGACCTCAAATGTTGTCTGAGAAACTCTGACATAAATGCCTCCAGACTGGTATCTGGTTCAGGTTAGCTGGCAGCTGAATGGTTTCAGTCTGTAGTGCCTCACTATTCAGTGACAGGAAATTTCTCAATACTTGAGGAAACAGCAAGGGGCAGCTACTTGCCCTTAAGCCTTGTCAGAAGGCCCAGTGGGGAATCAAACTCCCAACCTTTGGCTCTGCAGCCAGATGCCTAAACCTCCTTGTTTTATGAGAAGGACTGGCCTTTTGGGGTGACATGATAAACCAGGAGAATGTTCAGTAATGCCATGGCAACCATCTGTGTTCCAGGTTTGATGGAGAGCACTTCCCAGATGACCTCTGAAGCTGCCGATATGCCTGGTCATCACACCAACTCCTCAGACGATCTTTCATCTCTGGGAGTCCTGGAGTCCCTCCGTTCAGTTGACTTATCTTCGTATACCACGACCCGCAAAGGAGCATCGAATCGGAGTTGTTCCAGTTTGGACTACAGCGTCCACTGTGGGTTGCGTAAGACTCATTCTCCGCGTTCTGTGGATGATGAGACGGGTGGCTCCCACAGCCAATCCTGCATGGAAACAGACAGGGGGGCCCACGACCAGGAGTATGGGACCCACTCTCCTAGCCAGTCATCGGACTCTTCCCCAGAGACCTTTGAAGCCACCAAAAGGTACACCCACGGCTTGGCTCAAGAAAGGAGAGCCATGCCCCCACCCAAGCCATGGAAGACATGCTGTGGGTTCTTCAGCCAGACAGCTGCCCCACAGACTCACCACACCAGCTTTTTAGTGCCTGAACACAGTTTGCCCCTCAGCTGCCCTGAGAAGGTGGTGCAACAGCACTCGAGGAAAACAAGGCTGTCCCATATTGTCCGATCCACTAGTGATCCTTTGTCATGTTCATCAAGGGCAGAAGGTAAAGAGCATTTTAAAAATGGAGGGGGGGAAAGATAGTTTGGCATATTAATTTTCAAGGGGAATTTGCTGTATCACTTGTTATTTTACACCAAGCACCTTACTATAATGTTGTCTTTGCCCAGGTCAGTAATTTGTCGTGCTCATGTTATTAATACATTGTGCTAGCATAACTAACAAGCCAGAAAAATACAAGGGAGTGCTCTTTGGTTCCCCTTAGTGGCCAATTCTGCTATTGCACCTTGAAAAGACAAAAAGACAAAACAGAATATCACTCCTGTTGCCATTTATGATTGATCAATCTTGAAAAAGGGAACTTTGGTGAATAACTAGAAAAATGGTATTATGCCAGAAAGGGTGACTTGTAATGTCTTACTATGTTGCTCTTGTTAGCTCTTAGTTCTACCCTTGTGACCCAAAAATAGAGAGTTACTCTGTTACAGGTAACTTTGCTGCTCGTAATTGGTTACTTCCAAGGTTCCACTGTTCATCCTGTAATTTCACTGGGAAACTAATCATGTGTTATGTATACTAGACTAACATTTTGTAAGTCTTTTTTAATTATTGCGTTTGAAATATCACACAATCACATTACAGGGTAAGCTCCATTTTTGGTTGGCCTTATAAAGGTGTTACTTAGTACTGTAGGAGCTTAATCATAGCACCAGTAGTAACAGTAATAACCACAGCAGGAAAAAAAGTGACAGTAATAACTCTTGAAACAGTCATGTCTACAGTCCCTCATGCTAACAATTTAAGATGTGCTGAGTTGTTTTTGAATTCCGGGAGTTGTAGTTCCTTGAACACAGATCTGCACTCCTGCCTTCGTAGCCAAGTGACCCCCCAAGAGGTGTTTGCCGAGCTTATATGGCCTCGAAAATTAGTTACCATCTTTTAAAGCTCCCTTTCTCCCTTCCCTTCCCTTCCCTCCCTCTCCCTTTTATTTTTAGTTCCTGTCTCTGCTGCTCACGTGGCTGCCTCTGCTTGTCAGGATGCTGGAAACCTCCTCTCGCCAAAGCCGGGGCACCTCCTGGACGCTGAGCTCTCCCTGAAGCCCAAGGCGCTGCAGGCCGTGTGCAAGGATCGGCCCCACTCTTTGGTGGACCTCCAGGCCTACAAAGATCACAAGATCCTGGTGGCCAAGTTTTTGGAACACTCCAACTGCAACCTGCCTCCCGAGGTGCGCCACGTGGTCAACAGCATCCGGTCGGTCATCAAGTCAGACGAGCGGCACATGGAAGAGGCCGTCTTTAGTGCCAACATCATCGACCAGGTGGGTGGCTTTCAAAGCGTGTTCTGGAGCAGGGGAGTGCATGAATCAGTGTTGGTTGATTAAAAAAAACACCATTGGGAGGGCGGGGGGGGGGGGGAAGAGACACAACGTGATGTTTTGCCACCACCTGCGTCTGACCTTCACAATTAATAGTGTGACGCCAGTTTTAGTGCCATGGCTGCATCTTGTGGCCCAGTGGTTAAATTGCAGCACTGCAGCCAAAACTCCACTCACAACCCAGGTTCAATCCCATTTAGCTGGCTCGAGGTTCACTCAGCCTTCTGTCCTTCTGATGTCATTAAATGGAGTATCCAGCTCACTTGGGGGGGAGGGGGAACCAATGTATAGCCTGCATAACTAAAATGCAAACTGCCCAGAGAGTGCTTTAAGATCTATGGGGCGATATAGCAGCGGCACACTTATTTATTTATTTATTTTATTATATTTATACCCCGCCCATCTAGACAGATAGTCTACTCTGGGTGGCAGAGCAGACTATCTGTAGAGTAGAGTAGACTCTACTTCACTTCGCTTCTTAGGAAATGCTGGGATTTGTGAGGTCCTTAGAATTGTCAGCAGTAGTTCAGAAGAGAGCACTAAAGCAATCTCTCAGTGAGTCCTAAGTCCCTCAGTGAACTACAGAATGGAGCCACAACAGTTCAAGTGGGATCAAGCGGCTCTAATTATGTAGTTCAGATACACCCACTGAATATCAGTCACTGGAGGACAACAGGAGGAGAGGCTGTTGTTCTCCTGCCCTTCTTGTAGGTCTTCCGGAGTCAGGGTGGAAGCACTCACTCAGTTGCTTGTTCGTTTGGACTGTCTCGATAGGATGAGACACCTTAGCAAGGAATTTTTGAACCATGCAAGATTCTTTGCTTTTAGAACCAGAGGGAGAGGGAGGTTCGTGCTTTGTTGTCCCATCAGGGTCTCTGAATTTTCTGAAAAACATCTGTGTGCATAACTATCATCTTTTTCCTTTGAGAAGTAAAGCGTACACATGCACACACTCATCTACACACAGAGAGACACCCACAATGGCAGCACCAAAAGAGTGGCTGATCATTCCAAAAGATGAAAGCAACCCATCCATGTCCTAATACTTCAGAGTCCATGAAATAAAGCAGCCCATCTGTAGGTGGCTGGTGCAAATATCATTCTGACAGATGGGGACCTCTTTTGCAGAGACTGAAGGACAATTGCCCTGTTGCAGATGAAGAGGAATTTTAAAAATATTCGGTTTTGTTGTATGAGAACAGCAGGGGCGAGGAGGGGCCTCCCTCCCCCAGAGGTACCTGCTGGGTCACTGTGGAAAGCACGAGTGGTGGAAGAGAGGCATCTGAGCTCTGGTCCACTGAGGCTTTGGCATGTTTTGGTAGAGCACCTCTGGGTGACTTCACAGGGCAGGGGCTACACTTGGTCACTCATGGGGCTGCTCTTTTCTCTGTCCAGTTTGCTGATTCTCTGCATCTTGGGAACGGCCACCAAATTTCCTTTCACCATCATCCTCATCAGCAATATAAGCAACTCTCTGCCTTCCAGAAGGTGTCGTTATGTCCTTTTGCATGGCACATGGGTTGGCTGGGAACATTTGCACAGAACAGGGTTTCTGGGCCCTGTGCCTCAGCTCCAACCACTGATTTCATGAGGAAGGTGTTCTTGAGCTGGAACCGTAGTGAACGGCTGAAGAAAGGGGCTGAAGAGCCACATAGGACCCCATGTTGGCCATCTGTGGTAGTGGATCTGTGCCCCCCCTTTCCCTCCCACCTCTTAGTGTTCCCCCACCTTCAGTTCCCTTTTACCATGGTGTAGGCGCACTTGAAAACACTCGCATAACAGAAATAATGCCTGGTTCCTTGTAGTCCATTTCTTCTGCTCCTGCCTACCATGCTGGGAGAGGTCTCTCTTGGTTGCAGCGACAGGAAAATACCAACAATCAGCTGCCTAAAACTAACAAGTATCTGTCACTCTTCAAGTCCAACCCTATTGTTAGGCAAGAGGAGGCAGGAGCTTCAGGTGGTGCATTTTGTACGTCATGAAGAGGCCGGTAATAGTTATTTAGGAGGGGTTTTTTATTCTTATTTTTTTCTTTACCGCTAGAGAAGAGGAAAAGCATTTCCAAAATAATCGTCTTAGAACTGCAGAGCTGGAAGGGACCCTCTGGATCACTGAGTCCAGCCCCTGTTAAGGAGTCCCCGGGGGGGGGGGGGGGGAGGAATCAAACTCCCAACCTCTGGCTCCACAGCTAGAGATTTAAACCACAGAGCTATCCTTTGGATAGTGGGCACCTTGACTTGGAATTTAGAACATTTGCTGCTCTGCCTCAGGCAGTGAAATGTTTGGGGCCTGCCTTATTGCACTCAGCTTGTGTCTTGTTTCCCCGTGGCTCCAAAGCCCTGGTTTTTCTTAATGGAAATCTGTCTCTTGTCAAGATGCTGGCGCTGGGTTCACCCAACCGCTGACCAGTGCGGAGGTTTTGTTTTCTTGAAGAAATGGAGGCTTAACCCGTCCCACAAATCACACGCTTGTCTTAGGTCAAGGGGACCCTTTCGAAAACAGTGGCTCTTTTAGTCATACTTACGCAGATAGCCACCCAAAGTTCAAGGCTGCTCTGTGGATCCGTTCCTGAACCCCTTGCACGTGTGCGTCTTTCCCCTTGGAAATGGTTGCAGTAACTCAGAACTGGAAATGTGAACGGGCCCTTTTGTCACCTGTGTTTGTGCTTGATGCCGATTGTTCTCTTGCTTTTAAGTGTGTGTGTGAAATTTGTGTCTGTCATGTGTTCTTCCTTGTCTTCTTCCTCCCACCTCCTACCCCGCCAGGTGATCACCAGCTCTCAGCAGGTGGATACCTCAAGAAAGCGACTTCAGGAAGACCTCCACCTCCAGAGCTGTGGGGCGCTGAGCTCTCCTGTGGCCTTCTTACACAGGGCCTCCGTCGCCCACCGTTTAGAGAGGGGGCGGCCCCACAGTTTCATTGGAGTCTGCCGAGAGACCATCCTTTGACAGGAAGAGACACCCCCCACCCGGCTCCACCAAGGAATGAATTACAAGCTCCACTGGAGAGACCTTAAAGGGACCGGGCAACTCATGGAGGATGATGCCAAGGGTCTATGGGCTTGAGGGGAGAAGCTGAAGGCCAACCCAGTCCAGCAAACACCCTGAGAGAGTCTTCCTCTCAAAGTTCTCTCTGTGTTCAATGTCTCAATGCCTTGGTTTTCAGGAACGGCATACTCCAGCGGCACGTTCTGCGGAAAAAAACGTTGAAAAATAAAGCGAAGCAAGGACGCTGGCTAACGCATACATTGTCCCCATACTAACGAGCCTTTTTTTCGAAAATTCTTGATGGGATACGCTTGTGAGGGAGGGGGAGGGGGTGGAAAAACAACTCTCTTGACTGAACCATGAGGACCCTACGACACACCTTAGAAGTTGTGTTTTCTCTGCTGTACCTCAGACGTGTTTTAACTAAAGCTGAACAGTGTTTTACTAATAAAAGAAAAGGTATTTCTGGGCTTTGCATCTTCTAGGATTGGTTTTTCTGTCAGTGGATGGGTTTTTTTAGTGGATTTCTTGGGAGGGAAAGAAAGCTTTGTTTGTTGTCTAAGTTACAGAGTTTTTGGCTGTGTGGTTGTCCTGTGTTGACATCCGTTGTGCTCCCTTTTAAAACAGCATTCTAGAGGCTGACGTTTGCTCTGAGTGCTTGTTTGGGAACCTGTCATTCCCTCAGGAACTTCACTCATGTTACTGTTGCATTGTGGGGCATAACTGTGGTAGCTTCCTTTCCTTCCGCACACAATATTTTATGGGAATTGTCTTGAGGAAGATTATTTATTTATAAAGTCTGCTGTCATTGGTGTGAAATGTTCACAACCTGGAGACCCAGTTAAGATTCCCAATTAAGGGTGGAACTGAACATTTAGGAATATGTACATCCCTTGACAGTAGTGTTTCCGCACTCCCGCCCCATAGCATGTTTTCTGAAGAGAGAAAATGACCAGGTACCCAGACTTGGCAGAAAAGCCCCTCCGGCACAAAATGGACCCTTCGGTCTTCTCCTCTTTGATTTTGTTTGAACTTCTGTTCATCCTCTTACATTACTTTGATTGCTTTTCTTAGCCTTGAAGACTTTGCTTTCAAGGGAAGTGGTAGGTTGGGGAATCCATACGGTTGGCCTTTTTCACAGGGGCACTGTCTAGTTGTTGGGCAGAGCGACATTGGGTGGAGCTCCAAAATAAGCTCCTCCCGGTTGGGCAAGGGGTTAATAAAGTTGTACTTTCACTACTGTGAAGATAACAATGGAATGACCTCCAGGCCAACGGAGTGGTCCGGAACAGTCCTGACAGCTTTGAATGGATGGAGACGCCTTATGTCCTCCGACGAAGCTCTCAAGGTAGGTGGCTGAGCTTGCACATAGCTTATACTTTTGTAATGTCATTTGTGGGGTTGTGTGACTCCTCTCTCCCATGGATGGTTCTGAGTCAGGGATTGCCTTACAAGAATCTGCTGCATTTCCCCTTAGTAGGGAGAGAAGGGCATAGGCGGGAAGAAGAGTGTCTAGACAGTGTTGTCCAGGCAACATGAGGATGTTTCTTCCGCTTCCTGTGCCATAGTGCAGACTTGGAAGCATGTTGCTGGAAGGCAGGTAGGAATGCTCTGGGATTCTGGGAATTGGCATCGCTACCTGCCTGGGGAATTCTAGGAACTGTAGTTTGAAAACACAGCTTTACATCCTGTCATTATCTATGGCTAAAAATTGGCAGAGTAAGATATTAAGATTTAGCTCGGTGTTTCAAAGCTGTGTCTGAATTCAGGGCCCACCTAAAATATTGTGGTGCTGGTGACATTGGTCCAAGCACTGCCCCCTCGCTCACCCAGAGCCAGGTGTAGGATACCTGAGAGCCAACCAAGCTGTTTTGGCATAGTAGGTAGAGAATCCCTCAAGCATATCTGTCTTTCAAACTTTAACTGTAGAAATGCAACAACAGACTATTAAATAACAGTTTTCTGCCCTTTCACAACACCCAAAGTATGCCGGCTTGACGCAGCTGCCACACTCTGTCCAACAATAGATTCGGCCCTGCGGAAATTCCTCTCCCTGCTTTGGATGCAATGAACTGTGAGGAATTCTAAAATTCCCATTTCTGGTCTTCTTTTTCCTGGTCTCATCGTCTTCTCTCATTAGACTAGAAGTGTGAGAGTTTCCCCCCCAGCTTCTGAGAGGCAAATTCATTGACTCTGCACTGTAGATAAAGTAAACTGGTAGAAACTTCATGCAAATCTACTGCTTCAGTCTCTTCCTGTTTTTGAAGGAGTTACATGTCACTGTAATACATGCCACTGCCCTATATAGGTTAAGTGTGTGCCGTTTTCTGTCACCAGCTATGGGCAATGTTGAGTAGCCAGACTTGGAAAGCAAAAATGTTTGTGTGAGCTGTTAGTTTTTTTCCCCCCAACCAGTATGAAAAGATACCTGTGTAAATTTCCAGACATGTTGTGTTATAGTTTGTGATCTGTTGCAGAAAAAGAAAAAAACAAAAACAAAAAACCAAGTGTCTTATGGTATTTTTAAAAACACAGTTGGTTTTGTTTGACAGGTTTTCATGCACTGTGTAGCTTTAGTAGTGTCGTGTTTATGGAAACCTGGGAGAAGGGGATCGTGGCCATGTGTGGATCATAAAAAGCAAGGGATTGCTGTACAAGAATGTCACTTCAAAAGAAATGTGTATGCCTCAAGGTTTGATTGAGAGAAACAGAATTGTTTCCTATGAGCAAAAGTGTCAAAGGTATATTTTATCTCCCCCATCTGTTCAGTCTGTACAAAGAATATATCATATGAAAAGCTGGATTAGATTCAGATGGAGAAAGAAGGAAAATTGGTGAAAGAAACACTGGATCACCAGGAGTCAATGGGATACTAACAAAACTGTTCCAATCTAGAGAGACTAAGTCTATCAAAATCCTAACAAGAATATGCCAACAAATATGGAAAACAAAACAATGCCCCACAGACTGGAAATGTTCGATATACATTACGATTCCCAAGAAAGAGATGCCGAGGAGTGCAGTAACTCTGGGACCATTGCACGAATCTCCCATGGAAGCAAATTGATGCTCAAGGTTTTGCAACAAAGATTTTTTTACCCTATATGGAGTGAGACATATCTTATATTCAAGCTGGATTCAAAAAATGAAGAGGCACTAGATCAAATCAAGCCCAAACCCTCTCAGACATGAAGATGCCTATACTGAATCTTTCGTACTTGGTGCATACCACGAGAAGGCAAGACTCACTGGAAAAGACAATATTTCTGGGGAAAGTGGAAAGCATCAGAAAAAGACAGAAAGACTACATAGAAGATACATTCTCTCAACAAAGAAGCCACAGCCTTAAGTCGGCAGGATCTCATCAGAGTTGTTACTTTGGGAAGTCACTAATTCGTAGAGCTGCTGTAAGGCAGAGGGAAGCCGACATCTTTGACAGAAACTTGTTTAGTAAGAAACGTCACCTTAGCTGTTGTGCGTCTCTTTCGTTGGCTCTTTTGCCCTCTAGCCTCTGGCAGCAGCTTCAAGGATACGCAGGGACAAACAGCAGTTGAGAACGCCAGCACCCCAACCTGGCCGCTTTCAGGACACACACTCTTCACTTCTGTTCCTGTGAATCTGCAATGACCTCTAGTGGGAGCCAAGGAGACTGAACTACATGCTCTCTGAAAGTCTGCAGTACCAAATTCCGGAGTGGAGGATAAATGGTGAGCCATTCGATTCACTGCAGTGGCGTTTCAAGACTGAGCAAAGGTGCCTGGAGTCAACTCCAGGCTGCGCAGGCCCTCGGTGACGACCTCACCCAAGTCCCATTGAAAGAGACAGACCTTGAGCCGAGCTGAGCGGTACGGCACCGCCAGGCCTGGGGAAAAGTTACTTTTTTTGGACTACAGCTCTTTTTTGGTATTTAGGAGGCATCATCTGAACCAAAAGGTCACTCTTCCATGTGATCTCCCTGAACACCTTTGCAAAAAAGGTGAAACAAACTGAGAGGAGCCACAGTGCTTTATTACGCCAAATTTATTAGTGAGTCTAGATTAATTCTCTCCTAGGGTCACCTGCATGCAACAGAGAGCTACGGCGTTATTACTCCTTGAAGTACAGTAATCCTAAAGCTTTTGTTACTGCATGGTAAGGCTTCTTTAGTCACAGTGTATTTTTATTTTTCCTTCAAGGCCTTGGCCAAAAGTAGAGAGAGGAGGGAAGGAGGACAAAAAAGAAATGCAAGACAAAAAAAGTTACATCAGTTGACATTTATCTCATAATGAACACAACGTTACTATAACTTGGTTTATCATTGCCACAAATTCTAATACTGTTGAGGGTGATTATGTCCTCATTCGCTGCCACGGTTTACATTCAGTCCACGTATTGGCTCAGAAAAACAAACAAATGAATGAAACAAGATTAAACGTTATATAAAAATTTTACTATTTTTAAGCATGGCTTTCTCGTAGTAAACTCATGTTCAACCCAAGGGTGATATGGAAGGTCGTGAGATACCGAAACCCAGAATCTTATGGAATAGTGCTTACAGGCTGAAGGGACATTAAAGTTTGGTCATTAAAAACCTTCATTCTTCAAAACATAAACATACCTCATCTAAATAAATATTCAGAGTTCATATTATGCTTACTGTTTTGTTTTTAAAAAACCTTTTATTTCTTCCCCATCCGCCCATCCCATCCCACCCCACCCCCTTGTTCCTGGTTTCACACTTAAGTCACATCTCATCAAAAACTCACGTTAATTACACTTGTCAATAAGAATACTAATGACGACAGTATCTTTTTCTCTTTCCCTCTTTTGATTAGCATCAAACGTTTCCTACCCACCCGCCCCACCCATGCCCACCCAGCCCTTAAAATTGCATACATTCTTGGTCATTTCAAAACACGTCTGCCCTTTCTACGGCTTTTCAAAACACGAGGATTTTAAGCACTCGCTGTTTTAAAAGTGCCTGCGTTCTGTAAGCCCATTTGCTCCCATCGTCCCCAGCTGCTCTCTTTTCCAAAAGTGGCAGACCTACCCTGTGCATGGGGTGGACAGGCCACGGTGAGGTTGGCATTGGGAGATGACAAGCCCAACCCTCCAGAAATGACAACCGCACAAGGCCGTCCCGCCACCAAGGGGGACCCAAAAACAACAACATGGCAGGGTGGAGTCTCGCCTTATGCTGGTCAACGTCCACATGAGAGAGGGATGATGTTATAAAATACTTCTGTGTATTAGAAAGATGGTGTCAGTGGTTACAGTCCAAAATAACAGCTTCCTCTTTTGGCAACAAAATCCTTAAAAAAGAGAAAAATTAAGGGAGGGGGAAAGAAAGGCAAAGAAGCTGGATCCTTTTGAGTTTCCAGACTGTCCCAGACTTGGTTTCAAACCTTTTCTGTTCCTATGAAATATAAAATTCCTCTTGAAGGTTGTCGCATGGGTGGAATCGGTCAGTCTTTTGGGTGTGGGAGGCAGGCCTTGCGTTAGATGTACAGCGGGGTCTCCTGCCCGGTGAGCAGCCTGAACATGGCAGCCGGCATGGTCTTCATATGAATCTGTCCGGAAGAGAATGAAAAGCGAGCAGAGTCAGTTGAAAATTAAAACCAAAAGGGGTTTTGGGAACAGGCCTGAGCCACGTATGCATTCACACGGAAGAACAGCACAAAACCCTTGTTTTGCTGTTTGTGGCATGCTGACCTCTTTAATAATAATAATAATAATAATAATAATAATAATAATAATAATAATAATAATAATAATAATAATAATAATAATAATAATAAATAGAACAGAGAAATGTCTGAAACAGCAATAGGAAGAATATCTCTGTGAATAATTGACATTGCAATTTCAGGCAATGTCAGTGAAAGATAAAGTATTGGAAAAACTGACAAAATGCAGAGACCCGGCAATAGAAATAACTTGCTTGTCGATGAAACACATTACTGTGGAATTTTATAAAATATTATAATCCGTTTCACATCTCTGTAATAGCACCATTAGAGCTAGAAAAAATGGCAATATTCAGAACAGCATATATATTACACTAATTTTAAACTAGTACTTAGGTTTTTGGTTAAAACTTGTATCTGTTATATAGTACCAGTCAAAGACAGTGTCTTGTATTTTCAAATAGTAATAACATCTTAAAACTGCAGAGCTGGAAGGGACCCTATGGCTCACTGGGTCCAACCCTTGTCAAGTAGGCCAGGTGGGGAATTGAACTCCCAACCTCTGGCTCCCCAGCCAGAGGCTTAAACCACTGAGCTGTCCAGCCTTCTTCTCCGCCTGCCTGCGTGATTCCTTGGCTCTTTCTGCCAAACTAGCACTCAGCTTTGGGGCCCTGGGATGACTTAAGAAGATGTTGCTGATGGGCATCCAAGAGGCCCTCAACATCATCACAAGAGGGTCGCCCACAGCCAATGGGATTCTGGGGCTGAGAAGGCAAAGGAGGTGGACGAAAGAGGTTCAGAGGAGACTTAAGAGCAGCAGAACATGGATGCACGTATCTGCAGCTTGTGAGGAAGGTCAGCAGCTTTCCAAAGAGGAGAAACAAATGGGAAAGGGAAGACTTTTTTTTCCAGTGGGGGCCTAGCTGGGGTGGGCCAGGGAGGCACTGGTCCCGTATGGATATGGTGAGACTCATTAGGCAACTTTGCATTGACCTGTAAACTCAATTTAGTTTAAGGGTGGGCAACGCTGGTCCTGCAGATGTTATTGGGCTGCACTGCCTCCCATTCCTCAGGTGTAAGAGCAATGCACCCCAACAACATCTGGAGCACAGCCGGGAAGCAGTGTGATACAGGTAAATATATTACATGCAATAACATTAGCAGAACAAGAGATGGCAACTAGACATTGGAAAATAACGCTCTTACTACTACCGCTGTTCAATTTTTGGAATTGGGAGTAATGTTTAGTCACTACCATTAAAACTTTTATTGGTGCCATAAATTTCTGGTGTTTTTTTTTTAATTTGTAAATGTATTTTTAAATAACCTATAAAGACATGGAATATTAATGTATCAATAATCACATGCTATCAAATCAATTCTGCCATAGCAACCTTTTGCAGGGTTTTTCAGGTAGAGAATACACAGAAGTGGATTCCCATTCCCTTCTTCTGGAGGCACATCCCGGGAACGGTGCAACTTACCCAAGGCCACCCAGGCTGGCTCTACTTGCAGGAGGCCTGGTGGAGAATCAAACTCCCAACCTCTGGCTCCACAGACAGTGAGCTAAACCACTGAGCCATCTAGCCAGCTAATAACTTTATTGGTCTAATAAACATTCATGGACAACAAAGTAGAGTGACAAATTAATGTGAAAGAAGATATCCAGGCGCTGAGCTAGAGGACTACAGCCCCTTATTCCTGATTTAGGCAGAGACGGACAACCCACCCAATCTGCAAGTGCCCAAGGTGGGTTTAATTTGCAACTTGCACCTTGCTGTCTTGTCTGTTTTCAATATAACATGAAAACACCCCAAGGGAAGATAATTTACCAAGATAGGCATATGGAATATTTCCACCAGACGACTGAGGACCATTTCAAACATTTGGGTGGGAAGGACATTAGGAAGAGGAGGGGTTAGACTCAGACTCTCATTTGGAAGCACTCTTGAGTCATCCAGAGTGTCATCACAACCTCCCTCTGCAACTGGAAACAGTGGGGCAGGTCTTGTCCCCAACTTGGAGAATCCTCCTCTGAGCAAGGAGACAGACAGAGGGGGATGCCAGTAAGGAAGCACTATCCAGTATTCATTTCAGGAAGGCAGCCATACCATAGGCCTGTCTACGCTGGCCAGCTGCCTTGGGTCTCAGTGCATCACATCTGGAAAAGGCTTAGGCCAAGAATTCAATAAACTATTAGTCAGCTATTGGTCATCTATCTCAATGTTAATTTTTCAAACTGGCAGCTCAGTGGTTTAGGCATCTGGCTGTGGAGCCAGAGGTTGGGAGTTCGATTCCCCACTGGGCCTCCTTGACGGGGGCTGGACTGGATGATCCATGGGGTCCCTTCCAGCTTGGTAGTTCTAGGATATAACAGCAGAAAAATGTGGTTTTCATGTTTGAAAACTCTAATGGACAATGCTTGATGAATTTTCCTCCCGTAAGACCAAATTCAGGTAATGTACATGTCATGATTCAAAGCAACAACAACAAAACACTCAAACATTCCATTACAAACTTTTCTGGGCACCCTTGAATAAAATACAGCGAAAGCCACTGTGGCTGTCTTTTAATTACTGCTCACTTACTGTCTGAGGAAGTGGACTTCTTTGCGAAAGCTCACATTAAAATATAGCAGTTGGTCTTTCGGGTGCCAGAATGCTTTTGACTTCTTTATTTTTCATTTTTCCTTTGTTTCTGCCTGATCTGTTCTCTTCCTGTGAGCTCTCTTGAGTGTGAATTAATGAGGTTTCTTTTCTTCCTCCGACAAAGAGATTCCGAGAATATCTAATGTCTCTTACAGTTGCTTTATAATTCTTTATTTTTTAAAAAAATTCCACTTGGGAAGACTCACCTCTCCCACCGAGTTGGACAACGCCTGCACGATCTTCTCATGAGCCGTGGCGACGACGCTTTGACCGTTGATCTCGATAATGCGATGGCCCACCCTGACCCCACCTCTCTCTGCTATGCCCCCCCTCATCAGGCTGCAGATCTGTTGAGAGAGATCGGCATTCAATTAGAAGAAGAAGAAAGACACAACTCTGACATTGTATCTGTGCGTCAAAACAACAGGAAGGTCAAGTGTGGCTCTATTTATTTGGCAAGGGAGGGTTAAGAGTGGGAGATGGCATTGAACAAAGTTCCCTTAAAATAACAATTAATGAGGCAGGGTGATGCCAGGATTAAAGTGTCACGTGGAACCAGTTGTGGTTTGCTCCTGAACCACTAGGTATCAGTAATTTAATTCAGACAGAAAATACTTCATAGCTAACACCACGGTTTATACAGTTTAGAGTCCACAGCTTGGAGTTACTGAAAATCCCCTAAAGATGGGTCAGTAGATCCTGATGTGTCTTCTACTCAATCTTTTGCATGTCAACGCTATATACTGTAAAGCATTTGTTGTTTAGTTGTTAAGTCGTGTCCGACTCTTCGTGACCCCATATAAAGCATCCCCAGACCTATTCGGTCTTTTTGTCTTGGGCTGACCTGAGGACAACCTGAGAAAGGCAGCCTATAAATATGTTAAATGGATAAAACAAATAAATTACTGAACAGTGCTATGCAGTGGTAGCCAGAAATATTGCAGGGTGATAGAAAGAGAGAATCAGGAAGCAGCAGCTCCCAAGAAAACGATAGACAAAATGGTAAGGAGTGCAAGATGCCTCCCCCAGCTATGCAAAATTTCCTTTTTAGACTTCAGTTCCCAGAAACACCCAACAAACTGACATTCATCCTTCTCCCCCCAAACCCCAACAATTTGGTGGCCTGTTCTAGAGCTAAAACGTCTCATTCAAGTACAAACCTGAAGGTTTTCCAAGTACAGCCAATCATCAGCTGGATAGCTCAGGTATTGTACAGAAGTGGTTTTGGACCTCACCCCAAATAACAAGCAAATTCGCTGGCTGGAGAAGAATTTTATTCAGCACACCATCTTAAATGAACCAAATTAATCCATAATCACTGGATTAAGATGTGGTTTGGAAGATGGTTGAATTTTGGATTGCAATGTCTCCGAACACAGATATGCGTCTTTTGGCTCAAAAAGTTTTTTAAAAATGCAGATATTTGGGAAAGTCACAAACAAAACCATGCAAACTAGGAAAACTTGCATATGAAAACAAATACTGATGCTTGGGTGTAAAGAAAGAAAATCACCATCTGGTGTAGAAATTGAACAGATTTGACACTGGATACATGCAAAACTTACACAACCAGACACGGACTGGTCCATTCCCTAGTTTGGACTGGAGGCATGAGTGTACTTTGAACCCAGTCTCACTGTTCTGAAAATACAGTGCAGTTTTACCCTACCTTTCACCATGTAACTTTGCTATAGCTGGAGGGCCAGCTATGGCACACAGCAGAAATGGTTGCTCTGAGAGTAACTTTCTCTTTCCCTCTCTTTAAACAGTCTTCTGTTTCTGTAAAAAAACCCACTTAGCCACCATATATATTCCTGCCTCTAGCATGTACATTCTTAAAAAACACCCAGTATGGAGATCCCTCCTCCTTCTTCTTTTCTTACAAAGAAATGTCCTTCAGAGGTACAGAACAGACTTGTAGCAGATCGAAAATTAACACGCCATAATCTTGGTGTCCAGCCACAGAACAGGTGGAGTTGAGTGCCCCTGTGGCAAGGTCAGCCCATGGAAACGGACAGAATGTGCTGTGCAGAACTCTTGCACCGGCCATATCTGTACCTCCTAAAACCTCATCCTTGTCAGTGACAACTACTAGGTTTTAGAGTGCTTCTAAGGCTGCTTTCCTAAGGAAAGCAGAGGAAAGGATGCAAATACCCAGTAGCCTGAATCAGCTACAAACTGGGTGTAAGTGAGCCAAGAGCAGCCACATGGAGAATACGCTACAGTGGTTTGGTATGACATTGAAATGCAGCCTCTGTTTCTCCCGCCTTTTAATTGGGTGCTGAAATACCTGTCTCGGTTCCATAGATTTAGCAAGGAATGTTTGCATTTCTGCACAACCAAGTTTCTAGGCTGAGGGACTTGCGTGAACCTTCTGCGTCAGGACAGTCCCTGTTCTTTAGGCCAAGCAGCAGCCGTCCCCAATTACTTCCAGGTCAACTAAAGGAAGCCATGCAAAAGCAGCAGCTGGAGATGACAAATACCAGCCTGTCAAGCCAAGCCTGGGGAAGCCAGATCCAACCGCAGCTCACAGATGCGAGATGAACACAGCTGGCTGTCTAAGAGGAAATGCCCCAAGCTTTCCCGTTGAGATTTCTCTTCCTATCTAGCCGCTGCTGGCTTGTAGGCTTGTCACAGATATCAAGGAGAGCAGAAACAACACCCTGGGTCAAAAGTTTATAGTCAAGAAAGCCCCTGGCCAGGAGGTTTGATGTTTCAAAGAGACCCAGCTGTCTCAAATCAGGAGAAGGAGGACTCCGTCTTGCTAAGACTCTTCCCAACAGATAGTGAAATGGGCCAATGTGGTACAGAGAGACCAGAAGGAATGATGACGGCATAGAAGAAACCTATCCATGCAGGCTTACCTGAGGCTGTAATCATGTCACATCTTGTTTTCATAATAGATCATTGGCAATCTATTTCCACACCAAAACTGGGGGACAGTTTTTCCAAATGCCCTAGAAACCCCCTGATGCCTCCACTGATTTCTGTAAGGAGGTTTAAAGAGGTTTCTGTCCAGAAAATGACTGGGGAATGAAAAGGAACAAGACTGTTTAGCTCCACTTTTTATTTTTTGGCTACTTCTCCACTAGCTATCTTAGAGCTGGCTCAATCAGCGATAAAGCACGAAGAACCATCCAGCTTGGATGTAAAAGCCAAACTGGAGAAGAATTTACAGCCTTCTGACATTGGTCTTTCCTCAGAGGTGAGTGTTATGAAGCTTCCAAAGATGACATATCATCCTGAGGGCAGTACATTTTCCCCGGCATCTCTAGCACCAACGTCTACACAAGTGGCCTCCGTGGGTAGGGATGAGGGCCGTGATGCAATGATGAACATTGGCCTATGGTCTACACTGAGGTGGCCCATCACATGTTCTTGGGATGTGGGCCAAGAGTGATGGGAGTTACAGTCCAACAACATCAGAAAAATCACAAATGGTTCACCCTTGTGTAGTTTTCAGGAACTACAACTATATTCTAAGTATGCCCAAAATCTTTGCACCTTATGGGCGTGTCTCTGTGTGTGTGATCCAGGGCAGGTGTACCGATGTTCCTTGCAAGACTACCCTACTTTAAGCATGATGTGACCAAGTTCCAGTCAACATACAAGGATGTGTGCCTGCCGCTGATGCCCTCCTCAGACGGACAGCAGCATTCTGAAGACAAGAGAGTCTTTTTTCTGTAGGAACCATAAGTCGCGCACACAAAGTGCTTCCACACATGACTATCTTTTCATATCTGGAGAGAGGCAATAGGGGGTGGCATTCACACACACCCTTCCTCACATGAACCGGTTTAAACTGGGCAACCATAATGCTTGAGTATGGCTAGACCAAGAACGAGAAAGCATTTCTTTGGACTTCTCTGGGATGCATATCAAGACTCCACGCTCGGCTCTCAAAACTAGCCAACGAATGAAGTAGACAAAACCCAATACATTCCTCTTAAAATGTGAATGGGTGAATTTAAAGACACAAATAAATAAAGGAATAGTAAAAGCATCCCCCTTTTGTGACATTAGCCTAAGTGTGTCAGGGAGAGAATAGGGTCTGCCAGCACTGCTCATAGTGAAGGAAAATGGAAGCGGTAACCTATAAGTATCTAGAATGTTCCAAGTTGCCCAGTCCTGTGTTAGATCATGAAACCGACTTGCAAGACGGTGGGTGCTTTTCCCAATTGTGAATGTTTCTAGTAGCCACTAGATGGTACCAAAGTACAGTTGAACAGATCATTGCTTTATGGTGGGGAAAACATTCAGAAGCAATGTAGAGACACAACCCTTGATATTGTCTACGCAGCGCAAATTTGCAACACAGTGGAGCACATGCTTGCTGAACTCCAACTGCAGAAGCGGCTGCTGCAGCAATCGGAAGAGGACAACAAGCACCTTATCCAGTCTCTGCAGAGCAGCCTCTCCGGTGGGAACTCTCTGGGCTTGTAAATAATGAGAATGATCCTAGCCTTTATTTTGTTCTAGGGAATTTCAGGGTCCAATGACCTAGATTGAGGAAACTTTGCACCCCACCTTCTGCCCACTGAACCTTCCAAGAAGGGTTTCCGTCCATACTCTTTCCCACCAAGTGGAAATGGTACTGGAGCAGACAATTACCACCCAATAATTGGCTCCCATGGCAGTGGTCTTCCCTCTGCTTTGCTCAAGGTAAAAACTTTCTCCCGTCTCGACTCCAAGGTGGAAAATGTTCATTTTTCCGATAATGACTTGGATTCTGAGAGTTATAGTCCAAAATAACAAACATTTCCTACCTCTGTTTTTCCTCCAATTGAATCTCCATGGTTGACAAACACTGAGAAGAAAGAGTGAACTTACAATTCCATTTTGGACGCTGAAGCCCAACTGATACTTCAAATCAGGTCGCTTGATAAGGACAGTAGTAACCGGTGGGCAGCTGACGATGTTCAACTTCACTTGTGTCTGATTCTTAAGACCCTGCAAGAAATTCCCTTTAATCAATATATATTCATCACCAACGAGCTACAGCAGCATCTTGGGCTATTGAACGTTGGGTTGTATTCAAGTATGGCTTGGCCTTAGAAGGGGGAGAGGACACATTTTTGCCCCAAGGGCTACATGGAGGAGTAAGTTTAGGGCCAGGCTAAACATAATATCTCTTTACTTCAACCCCTTTGCATAAGAACACACACACACACAGAGAAAGACAGCTTTGAAAATGTTAAGGTTAGCTCTGACATGCTAATGTTAAATCCAGCTTGTCAAAGAAAATTTATTCATTAACACTGGAAACTGTTCTATAAAAGTCATTTGTTCATGCATCTATTGACGAATTCCTTGAATATTTAATGTAAAAATATCATTCAAAATTATGAAACATAACCAGTGATAAATAACAGTCACAAGAAAATGTTAACTGTTGCTTTTTAAAAAACAATAAAGATTAACCTTGTTGAAAATGTTAATGGAACGGGCAACAAAATAAATTTTAATTTATTATATTTAAGATCTGCATGCACACAAACATACACATAGATACCACATGGCCTCAGTTGGTTTTAGTCCAGACACTCTCCAGTGCACCTTAGCACAAAAGGACTTCCGAGAGTAACCTCACAACACACCTAAAGCCCAGTCTACCCCAAAATATCGTTCCATGACAGTTGGGAGACCCTCAGGAATAGAAGAAGAAATGGTGGAGAAAGTTGCAGTAGATGGCAGCGAGCGGAGAGATTATACCACCCAGCTAGTGAACCAGGAGCATGGGAAGTGATTTTCACTCAGACAAAGCCACTGTTGGATAACAATCTACCTGAACTAGCTTCTTACCAAACATGTACATTTTTATTCCATGTTCAGGTTCTCAAGGAAGCTGTGTGGCCCCTTACCCTGGAGATAATTTGACATGCTCAATGTGTGTTGTGATTGGAGTATTTGATCCTACTGTTCTAGGGTTTTATGTCCACGCAGTTGCGGTCAGCCTGAATGTTAAACAGCAGCTGAGCTGTAAACAATTTGTAAATGGCGTACCTTCTAGATAAACAGCGAGGCCATAGCAGGGAATGCATCAGCTTTGCCGTCTGAAAGCCCATTTAATCATTCTGTCAGCTTCATTTACTGTCAGTCAGAGACACAGCACTAGACCAACATTATAATTGAAGGCGGTAGCCTTCAAGACAATGGTGGTGTGTGGAGGCTTGCCTGTTCAGGATCCTAACCATTCCACTTCCTTTCCTCACTCTCCTTGTGCCATTTTCCTGCTTTCCTTATTCTGTGACAAATATCCACACAATATGATGGTTCTCCCTATATGTTTTACATTTATGTGTCTCTTCATCTTCTTTCCCCCCTCTTACTAACACTATCCCATGCCTCCCTTCTCCAGTCCTGGTTTTCCATTTCTCCCCCAATCAGGAAGTCAACACAATACTTGTGTTGTGTCACAAATCATGACTGTAGTCACAAATCATGACTGCACTGCCCATGATAATTCTCTTCTCTCCAAGGATGTTTCGATCCTTCTGCAAATGAGGGGCATCTAGTGATTCATGGGCAATGATTCCATTGTAGGTTTTCATCTGAAATCTACAGGTACTATCCAAGGTCCTGAACCGCTTTTCACGAAGGAGTTAAGCCATCTTAGATGGCTTGTGTAAAGTTCAGAGTGATTCAAGACTCCCACAAGAAACCAGTGACCCCTACTGCAAACACCAACTTCATGCTACCTCCCACTGCAGTGTTTGGGAAGTCCTGTTTTGATATCAATAGCCTGGACACTAGAAAGCTTTCAAGATGCCAATGCAACTCCTTCTTGTTTACACTGCAAGACACTAACACTAAAGTTCTGTGGTTCCTTAAAGACTAACTGCTAGGAAAAGAGGAAGACCAAATATGAGATGGGTTGATTCCATCCAGGAGCTGGTTGGATAGCTCTGTGGTTTAGGTCTCTGGCTGTGGAGTGTGTGCCTCCAGGGAGAAGAGCCAGCCTGGGTGGCCTTGGGCAAGCTGCACAGTCCCAGGGATGATCCCCCCCAGAAGAAGGGAAGGGGAAACCACTTCTGAGTATTCTCTACCTGGAAAACCCTGGAAAGGGTCATCATAAATCAGAATTGACTTGATCGCACATGATGATGATGATGATTAATAATGATTCCATAAAGAAAACCATGACCTTGAGTTTACAAGAGCTAAGCAGGGCTGTTGAGGACAGGACATGTTGGAGGTCACCCATTCCTAGGATCGCCATAGGTCGGGAGATGACTTGATGGCACATCAGAACAACAACAACAACTATTTGTAGAAGCTTCCTTGGACTGTCTCATCAGATACAAGTGGGTTGCAGACCACAAACGTTTATGACCATCAATGGTCTTTAAAGCGGCCTGCCATGAGACTCTTGGAAACCCCTGCCAAGGGAACAGAAACGGTACCTTGATGATCCCTTGGCACGTCGCCAGGGGAAGCCCGACCAAACTGGTGCCATTGATCGACATGATCTGGTCCCCGATGCTCAGCTTCCCTGAGCGAGCGGCTGGCCCTCCGTTCATCATGTTGGCCAGAATCACGGTGGGCAAAATGGATCCCCAGCCGGATTCTACGATCACCACTCCGAGAATCTCTCCCTTGTGTTTGGCTAACTGCAGCTGCAAGATAAAACAGAAGAGGAGAATGGATGTATGGATTTAACGCTATGTACAGTTGAACTGTGGGGTCGAAGGCTTAGACAGCTCTAAAAGGAGATGGGTTAAATACATGGAGATTAGGACCACCAGTGGCTGCTAGTATGGGTGAGGCAGTATACTTCCCACTGCCAGTTTCTGGGAGCCGGACAGGATGGGTGTCGCCGCGCACTTTGCCTCCTCGGTTAGGAAAATGGCTGCCAGCAGATTTGCCTGCAGAGAAGCCGCACTCAGGTTTTTTAATAAACAAGTTTCAGAACAGTTCCTCCTGTTCTATCCACAAAACGATTTCCTTAGCTGCTCTTAGAACTGTGGGTGTGCAAGTATAGGATACGATGTGCTCTTTCTTTCGATGCTCAGGGCTCCCACTAAGCGGATGATGTGACATACCTGAAGGACCGTATAAAGGTGTTCTACACAGAAATATCCCACCCAATACAAGCGTGTACACCCCCTTGCTAACTTCCTCTACCCTCCTCTATTCCCAGCAGCTGCATTTTCATCCCCTCTGCCCAGTCCTGATCCCTGCCTTTTTCTTTTAACCCCCAGAAAAGTGGGGGAAAACAGGCAGATGGCCGTCAAAGGAAGAAGGTCATGAAACAGGATCTCAAGAGCTCCAGATGTATGGCTGCAAAAACCATGCTTCTACCAGCACGTTGGCAGGCCCCTCCCTCTAAAAACAAAACAAAACTAGAAGGAAGATGATTGCCCTCCCTAGGAAGCAGGGAAAGCTAGAGGTGCCAACATCCTTAGCTGTATCCACACTGTACTGATAAATGTATCCTTCTTTCCCCCTCCACTTCCTGCATCTGAGCAGATTACCATTTATTTATGCTCCCCTCGTTCCCCTGCACCCACTGTTGATTTTTAAAATCCAATTTCCAATTGGTTTGTTGATTTTCAGCTTGCCTCCTGGTCACCTTGGCTGGGTTTTTTTTGCCTCTAAATGCTTTGCTTAGCCCAACCTGCCGGGGAGATAAAATCGCCTGTCTCTCGGCTAGGCTGATGACATTTACTTCTCATTTAGAGTGTTCACCTCCAGGGTGACTTTCCAGATTTTTAAATACCCTGTACTCCCAGCAGCCTCTCTGGCCTCAAGCCCGTGAGTGGCTTGTTCCTAAGACCCACAACGGGAGAATGAACGGCAACCCAGTTGGCACAGAGCTCGCTTGAGCCTTTCATTCCAGCGTGAACGGCTTTAAGGAGCCCTGCCTACCCACCGTGGTTGTTTTAACAGAGTAGGGGCATGCACCACTTTGAAGGACATGACAGTAACCATCATCATCATCATCATCATCTTAGAACTGCAGAGATGGAAGGGACCCTATGGATCATCGAGTCCAGTCCCTGTCAAGGAGGCTCAGTGGGGAATCGAACTCCTAACCTCTCTGGCTCTGCAGCCGGAGACCTAAACCACTCAGCTAGCTAAGGCTCAGTGGTTGCAAAATGTGTAGAAGACCCTTGAAGACAGAGCTGAAGTCGCACCCTGGTGCTTAAGCCCCTGCAAAGAAATGTCTGCTGTCTATTGGCAGAGTTCGGTGGTATCTTAAGCGGGCAATGTACCAAATGATAACAATAAATAAAATAAAATTGGGCTTCTGAGTCCTTCATCAGCTATGTGTGGTTTGACTAAAAGGTAGCGAACAGAGAGTTTCCTGTATCCTTGCTAAACATTTCTCTTCACCAGTGGCTCCCAACCTTGGGTCCCCAGATGTTCTTGGACTAGAACTCCCAGAAACCTTCAACATTTAGCTGTGCCGGCCAGGATTTCTGGGAGATGTAGTCCAAGAACACCTGGGGACCCAAGATTGGGAACCATTGGTCTATAGAGATGGAATTGAGCAGCCAATTCAACCCTTCTTTAGGGGCAACCTAATAATGTCCTGTCTCTCTGAACCTGCCTGCAATCCCCATTCTGGAACTGAAGTAACTACAGTACAGTTGGAATATTGGGCCCAGATGGAACCTGAATTGTTTTGCTTCTTCCCAAAATTTACTATCATGAAGAGTTCAGAATGACCCAACTGATCGCTAGCCACCTAGCCTAGCTGAGATTGGTAGACAGACAGATAGATGGAGAGAGGACGGGGCAGATGGACAGGGAGATACAGAAATCTATTTGGCAGCCCAGTAAAATTGTTATTCCAATCTGCTTCTAGATTTTATTTATGCACCACAGGATTCAAGCTTCATTTTTATTTGCTCTCTATTGATTTACTTCTGGATTACAAGAAGCGTGCCATAAAGATGATAGGTTATCTAATGTAATAACCTTGGGGAAAAATGCTTTCCTCCACACAAAGAGCAGAAATCAAAAGGGGGATCACAAAGGACTCCTTCAGAACAACATCTCCAAAGCCCTTTTTAAAGAACTGTACGACTCACGCCGTTTTTGTTTTTTTAAAAAAAATAAAAATTAAAAACAAGGCAAGAGAGAGAGAGAGAGAAAAGACCTGGGAGACGCATTTTCTAGGCAAAGGCACAGCAGGCAGGCCGCCTTCCTCAGTTCACCACTGATTAACCCACAGCATGAGAGAAGCCTCTACTTTAAATCAATCACATTTATGAAGCAGGAAGTGGGGAGGGGGTAGCTAGAGCAAAATCAAAAAGTACAGCCATCAAAGCAGCAACGGGCTTGCTCTGCGTATGAGCCAATGAACAGGCTTAATTCGGAGAAGGGAGATGGCTGGCAATGAAGAGGAATGAAAAGATGCTGATGGCTTACCAATATTTAGAGATGATGATGACCATCATCTTTGAACGGCAGAGCTAGAAGGGACCCTCTGGATCACGGAGTCCAGCTCCTGTCAAGGAGGCACCACGGGGGGGGGGAATTGAACTCCCAACCTCTGGCTCCGCAGCTGGAGATCTAAACCACGGAGCTCTCCAGCAGATGATCCAGAGAAAAAAGGGAGAGCATCTCCCCTGGTCATTGGGGCCCGGCTAACAGGTGCAAATCGGATGTCTGAATCACACCCCCTCGTCGAAGGGAAGGAAGCAGGTGGAAACAGCCGCCACTAAATACACCAGGCCCAGATAAACAAAGGGTACACGATATCAACAGCACCCCTTCTGTGCCTGCCTGTGAAGATGGTGGGCTGGGGGTGCTGCTCATACATGCATGTGCATACAGGTGTGCTGGTTTTGTGTGCCTCTGACCGGGAACCATCATCACCACCATGGATGAAAATAATTCAGCTTATATCCTGTCCAACATAGGAGAGGGTATATGGCAGGCAGGCAGCCTATAGTTTGCGAGCAGATTCCCACCCACCCTGGCTACTAGCACTTCCATGCCTTATTTCCTCCACCACCAAATTGCCTTGGTCTGAGCAATCCTACTTTCACAGGGGGCGCGGCTAGCATGTCTGGCCAGTTCACTTACTATTGGTAGCCAGCAGGCCCTTCTTTTTTTTACAAAGCCAGAAAGGCCCGGCAGAAGGGTGTGAGGCCAAATGTGGGCCCATTATCTCTGAAAGCTGCACACCACGGTCAGAGAAATCCTGCCTTCTGCCATCCACATAACAACATCTAGTGACCATCACAAATCATGACTATCAAAAAGCAATCAATTAGAAGAGTCTGCGGAAATAGAGTTAAAGCAATGGCAACAAGCCACCGTTGGAGATTAACCAACCCCTTGTCTGTTCAGCAAAAGCTTGTACAAACAGACCTTTTAAGAAAAACAAAACTGACGCCTGAAAGACAAGAGTGTGGAGGACCCCCGAGTCTGGAAC
This sequence comes from Intellagama lesueurii, assembly GCA_037013535.1. NCBI lineage: Eukaryota > Metazoa > Chordata > Lepidosauria > Squamata > Agamidae > Intellagama > Intellagama lesueurii. The sequence continues at coordinate 24,325,141 of JBAJHW010000011.1, forward strand.
AAAAGGGAATTCTACAAAGGGGTGCCAACCCAAATAAAGCCCTGCCCCTGAGGAGGGCCAGGGAGTCACCATGCCAGTGGTGTGGTGGCCGCAGTGCAGGAGGACTTTAGATGGATGAGAGGATGACTCCAGCCTTCTTCAACCTGGTGTTCTCGAGATGTCTTGGACGACACTATTTATAATTCCTGACCACTGGCTATGTTGGGGCTGATAGGAGGGGTAGATTAAGCCGTCTGGAATGCGAAGAGCACAACTCAACCGACGTAATAGAACAGCAGCAGCAACACAACTTCCCAAATGGCTCAGCAGGTTTAATTTTATGCTCCTGTTGTATACGCTTTAAAATATGTTTGCACTCTTAAAACTCCACATGAGTTCACAGCATGAATATTACTTGTAAGCAGTGGGGGAAAGAGTTTCAAAAGGCCCATTAAAAAAAATTAATCAAACATGAAATGAGAAAAAGAAAATCACCTCCTTGCAGTTCTCCGAGTTGGAGAAATGGATAAGATCGTCATTATACATCTCCTGGGTGTTGATGATGTCGCTGTATTCCTTCTGGCTGAGATCCTCTGGGTTTATGCCGTTGGCTCGGAGGAATTCCTGGTAGGCCACGCTGAAGGCTTGGCCGATCGACTGGGCAATCAGCTGAGCCTGAAGGAGAAGCAGGAAGGAGCAAAGAGAGGAGTACCAATCCGACACCTACATTCAGTGCACTTTACATCCGCCTGACTCTGGGCTTGGAGAAAAAGCCATCTGAGGGCTACCCCAGTGGCCAGACTGACAGGAGCATTCAGGAAGGAAGCTGAGTTCACTAAAGATGCTTTCCCAGACTCGGGCCCTTCAGGCCTCCAGAGGTGTTGGCTTACAGCTTTCCTATAGTGGGGGATTTGTGGAAATAGTAGAGAAATACACATGGAGGGCATGAGATACGGGCACCATTTTACACCCATGAGGCACTTAGCCTTGGCCAGTAACTCTCCTGATCCCACTGCCTAGAAGCAAGTAAGCTAGCAGTAAATTGGATGTGATTTAAGTTTCTGTCCTTGCTAACTACAAAGATAATGTGTTACAAGTAATGGCCTTACTCGTAATGTGTTATCTCCAAGACCTAGTGACTTAATGGGAACCTGTCGTACGGCTCTGAATGCCATTTACGGGGGAGCAGCAAGGGGGTCAAGATGACTGCTTTTGTGCTCTACTTGTGTATTTCTTGGAAGTGGCTGGTTGGTTACTGCGGGATCTACCGTACTGGATCAGTCTGATCCCACACGGGTCTTCCTTTCTGGTTGCAATTCTTTTGCTCAAATGCCTTCCAGGAGTCTATGAAAACATTCATTATAATAATGTGATCCAGGCTTTTAATGAATCACTAGAATACTTGGCCAGACAGAGAGCACGTCTACACTACATGTTTACCACCAATTCAGTACCATTTTAACTGCCACGACTCTACCCAGTGCTACAATCCTTTGTGGTAGTTCCGAGGAAGGAAGTAGACAACTCTAGCAGATTCTAATTGTAGCTTGTTGCTGTTGTTGTTATGTGCATCAAGTCAGAATTGACTTATAGGAACCCTAATAGAGTTTTCAAAGTAAGTGAGGTATTTAGGGAGTGGTGTTACCCGTTCTAACCCCATGGAGCCGCAACAGTTAAAGGAGAACCAAACTGCTACAAATACACAAAGACTCTGAGAAATGGAAGAGCAGGATCTTTCATAAAGACCTCAAGAGACACAAGGACAGCATGACTTAACAGCCTGGATGAGTCTAGGCCAGTGGTTCCTGACCTTGGGTCCCCAGATGTTCTTGGACTTCAACTCCCAGAAATCCTGGCCAGTGCAGCTAGAGGTGAAAGATTCTGGGAGTTTCAGTTCAAGGACATCTGGGGACCCACGGTTGGGAACCCCTGGCCTAGGCCATGGTTTGGTTTGGTTTATGTTTTAGGAATCCAAACCCAGTCCTCCTTGGGGACAAATCTGCCCTATCTTAGAATTTCCCTTCCCTGTGATATCATGGCTTGATGGTTTCCTAGCTCTTGTATGGGTTTTATGATTCTGAAATGTTGAACAACCTCTCCTAATCCTTAGCTGGTGGCAGGAAGAGTTCCAAGAGAACCCCTTCTGCAGCATAGGCTGGTGACCCCAATGTTGCAGGGGTGGTAAATCCACTCCAGGTTTTACTCTTAACTTTACAGGAGCTATCCGAGGTGCTGAAAGCTGTTTTAGTGATAAGATCCAGCATTTCAGGTTTAGATTTGATGGAAAACCAGAACCAGATTTACTGCCCGGAGATTCACACTGGAGCCTCAAGGGCTCTGCTAGTCTGTTTCAGTCTCTTCCCATTTCCACACCTTTGGCCCAAACCTGCAGCGGAATGCAGTTTTGAAATCGGATCGAAAGACTCCCACCTCCAATCCGTGCTTTGTCAATGTCATTTTAGGTCATAGACTGGTTTAAAAGACCTTAAAAGAAGGAGCTGAATTATTAAACACTGGAGCACTCGGAGAGGGAGGTAATAATGTATGACTGAGTTTAGGGGAGTGGGAGAGAAAAGGGTGGGAATTCCACGTGGATTAAAAGAGAGCAGTTTATGGGGAAGGTAGAACAGCAAGCCTGTGGGCTCCCTCTGAATCTCCAAAAGGATTAACCAAGCAAAAGCTTCAGTCATGCACAGTCACTAAATTATGCATGTCTCTCACTTACGTCCTCTGACTCAAAGACGTGACAAATCATCTTGTATTGCTTTTTTCCTTCTTGTGCCCCAGGAGTGGTCTCGATGCAGTCCTGGGAAGCCGACCGGGGCATACGACGCCTTGCCATCAAAACGACAATATTGCCAATATCGGCGATGTAGGAGATAGTGCGCAGCGCATGGTCCATCATGGTCTCCTAGAGCAAGAAAAGGGGACAAAGCAATCAAGGGGTGCCCCATGCGAGTTGAGTGATGCACATCCTGTTTCTGCTATGCACATTGTTTAAATCATTGGACCAAGAAAAATGGAGAGACAGTAACTAATCATCAGATCTTACAACAGGGATTGTTTGCCATATATGTCTAAAAAAACACATTCAGCATGCTGTGGCTGTATTTTAGTAATTAAAAGTTTCCTGTCTAACCACACTCTTCTCTTCTGCCCTGATCTAAACCTGGCCATTATTATAGATAGCCTTGAATATAGACTCTTTGACCTAGTCCAGTTTTTAGTTATTTTAAGGCTCCCTAGTCTTGAAAAAGTGACTTCTGGAGGCTACAGCATCCAGATCCTAGGGTGGGAGTTACTTCAAGCAAAAGAGCTTTACCAAGCTCTGTTCAGTTCTTGCATGGAAAATGCAAAAGTCTAAAAGTGAGCACTGAAAGAGTCAGGTATGGCCCACCAAAGGCAACTCCGATTCATCACAACAGGAAATGAATTAATTGGTTGTGCCATCTTTGCCTCTTAAATCTTGTTTTCAGCCTTTGCTGCCGGCATGCAAAGTAGCCCAGCTCTTAAGCTCCTGCACTCTGCCTCGCCATTTGACTTACGACTGACATGTAGAGGCAAAAGAACTATGAAATCCATTTGTATCAGCAGCGAGCAGATCCTATTACTGTTTGTCATTTTATTAAGTACCAAGCACGGGCCCGAGGCTGCCTAGCGGTAACAGCCTTTTAATAACCATTTGAACAGCAGCCTTTTTGAAAACCAATACAACCAGGGAGCAGGGCATGGCTAACTGATCAGGGGTGCATCGGAAGATTTTTTTATTTTTTATTTTAAAGAGAAAGATTAAAAGCCCTAACCTGCAGGCGTCCGATCTTTTAAAAAGCCACAGTGTGGATGTGAAAAATGTGAGCCTTCCCATTCTTGACGAGTCTATGACGCAGTACTGTATGCCTGAAGCACTGTGGGCTGCAGGTTTTACTCTTCTCTAAGCTTAGGAACTCATCCCAGACCTCCCTTCTGTTTCTCTCTCTACCTCTTTTCTCACTTTTTGTTTCAGTGCGTGGCTGGACAGAGATTGTGCAGCCAGGGAGGGGGGGACTGCAGCTGTAGAGCTGTGCAATGTACAGTTAGAAACATGATGTGTGACCTTCAGAGATCTATCCGTAGATAGGATTTTTGAAGAGAAAATATAAAACAGCAAGTGTATGCAGAAACACTTACAAACATTTGAAAAGCATCAAGGGAGTCGATGATAACCCAGGGAAAGCAGCATCTGAGTGGTAACCATTTGGGCAGCAAGGTTTGTTAAGGAAGCAGGAATATGTAACTTAGGGACCAACGTTAAAGCAGAAAAGAGGAAAGTGTGTGTCACGCTTAAGCTTTTTTTTTCTTCTTCAAAATTTGGATACAGTAGGCTCCCTTGAAAATGTTGCTCAAACGAAGTTATTGAAGGAAAAGAATATCTCCAGTCCTTAGAAGTCCTTAAAAGTCCTGGAAGTTGTTAGGATTCCATGTGCAATGTAGTTTATTTATTTATTTAAAACATTTTTAGCCTGCCTTCCTCCGCGAAAGGACTCAATGTTAAATGTCCAGTTTCATTTGAATGAGGCATTCATGTGAAATGGAAATACTTGGGAACATCTGTCTGTACTCTGTTCTTCTATCTCTTTGGAAGACAGTTTGATACTCGGGCATCTGCCTTCCAGTTTCTTTAGAAAGGAGGAATTTTTGAAAACCAGGTGTGTCGAATATGAATTGAAGCGGCCTCTTGAGGTCCGTTGGCTTACCTATTTTGGTGCAGTTTATTGCAATAAAGTTCTGTGATTATGAAATTATGCTTCTACCAGTACCCCAAACGGTTTAGGCTTTGTGCTTGCCCAAATCATTTTAGCTCCTTCCGCGTGCTCAGCTCAAAGTCAAACTATACGTTAACAGGAAGGAGTATTCCCTCCCATCACCCATTTTTCTCTCCTACGCAAGGCTATTTTGTAAAATAAAAATATTTTATTTTTTTAAAAAATAAATAAATGAATAATCAATGAATCGTCTGAGGTCTGTATCTCAATGATCAGGGAAGGAGAAGAACCGTGATTGGAGATCAGTCTCAATAAACCTGTTGCACTTGCCTGCGTATCTGCATTCAGGACTTTGATCCTCTGTGTGGAGATGAAAAGATCCACTTCCGTCAAAGCTTGGGAATCTCCCTCCGAGCTCTAGAGATTGGGGAAGAAAAAGAGACCACACCACGGGGAGAATATTATGCTTTTTTTTCTCTCGACAGCCGCTTCCTCCGACAGCTACTTCAGACAAGATGAGGGTGACACACAACGAGCAGATGGCACAGGAAGCTGGAATAACTTTCCAGAAGAGGCCAGTGCCCACATACATGCAAAAAAAAATAATAATAATAAAAAATAAAAGAGCCACAGAAAAGGAATATTTCTTTTGATAGTCCCTGATCTTTCCCTATAATCACAGATGGAAAAACCAGATGACTCCTCAAGTCTGTTCCGCCTTTGAGTTTCCTACTGCAAGATCGACAAAAAGTGAACCTGCATGTCTAGGTCATGGATTAGGGGTGGGGAGCCTCTGTGACCCTAGCTAGCATCTCTGAATGGAAGTCCTAACAACGATTTTAAACATCACATTTTTGTTATGTGCCATCAAGTCACCTCTGCTGCATGGCGACCCTATGAATGAGTAATTTCCAAAATCTCCTGTCCTCCACTGCCCGGCTCAGCTCTTGCAAACTCAAGCCTGTGGCTTCCTTTAGGGAGTCATTCCATCTCATACTTGGTCTTCCTCTTTTCCTGCTGCCTTCAGTCTTTCCCAGCGTTATTGTCTTTCCTACTGCTTTGACATCATACTCAAATGGGGGGGGGGGGAAGGACATTTCCCCCCTTTGACCTCATACTTATATGGGGGAAAAATGCCCTTGGAGCTATAATTTTTAAAAAATACTCTATGCAAAACTGATGTTGTTACAATTAGCACATGCAACAGGGCAGCTTTCACAGGAAATGTAAAGTTCACCCACTCCAGGAAACAATTTGCTGAGACTGTAATGACTTTGGCGTCACAGTACAAAAATGTGCGTGATTTTTTTGGTTAACTGTCCTCAAACCCACAAAGGCGCAGCCATGCTGGCTGAAGATGTTGAAGGCTTCTGTGATTCAAAAAAATAATGAATTTTTTTACTAAACACTGGGCAAAAGGGGGGGGGGGAAGTAATCTTTGGCTGAGCTTAGCCAATGAACAGAGAGAAAAAGGAAACAGACAAACCAGAACACCGGGATACTCCAGTGTTCAGTAGCAAAGGCAGGAGGAAAGAAATCTGTAGGACATGAGGAATTCTCAGAAAATACCATCCATGCTGCATGGTGAAAGCAGGAAAGGAAAAACTGTCCAAAGGAATCTAATAATCTCTCACACTCTCCATCCAGTCCAGATACACTTCAAACATAAACAGACAAGAGAAAGGAATAATAATAAGAAGAGGGGGGGGGGGGGGAAAGAATCCCGCTTTTGAGAAGATCCACAATGAAAGACACAATACCTCAGGATGCACAAGGACAACAGAGAGAAAAAAAACAGACATTAGCATTCAAGAAAAACAGTTTACACACCGCTTTTTTCTTGATTTTAGCTGCCTTTTGCATCCTCTGGGAGAGAAGCGTTAAAAAAAATCAATAAAAGATAAATAAAAAGGAAATAAGACAAATGCACAGAAAGAAAAACGGGGAAAAGGAAGAAAATAGACATCAGGTGAAGTCAGGGAAATCTTTGGAGAAAAGTTTTCAGGATTTTCAAACCTGCTACCTACAGAAGTAGACATAGACGTTGATGTATTCACCATCAGGTGAGTACGAGGAAACACTAAAATAGCTCTGCCCTTTTTAGCAAGGGCTGCACCTGTTGTTCCAAACCCACGGCAATTCACCACCTGCCACGGGCGTCTTCCTGAAAGCCCTTGATCAACCCAGTTCTGACGCAGGTTCAGCAACCGAAGCCAATCAGGCCAACAGGCTAAAGGAGAATGGCGATCAGGCCTAGTGAGAGGGAGCAGGTGGGGCAAAGCCTCCCTTAAATCGTGGTGAAAGAGTCAAGCTACTAGTTTGGAATTCTTCCAAATTCACAACACATTGTCTCTGAAAAAATTAGCCAACAGGGGCAGGCAGCAAATGCAGTCATAGAATCATAGAACGACTGAGTTGGAAGGAGCATACATGGCCACCGAGACCAACTCCCTGCTCAAGGTAGGAATCCAAATCAAAGCAGATCTGACAGGTGGTGGTCCAATGGTCTCTTGAAGGCCTCCAGCGTCGGAGCGCTCACCACCTCCCAAGGTCATGGGTTCCATTGTTGTACTGCTCTAACAGTCAAGTGTGACCTTCCTTATAAGCCACAATGGTTGAGATTAGGCAGAAATTCTAATTGTGCCAACCAAACCCCCCACCCACCCCACCTTCTTTCTTTGTCCTTTTTTTAAACAACCAGTTGTGTGGATGATGGTGGAGTTAAGAATAGTGGCAGTTTTCATCCACTGCTCACCTGATAGTGTAATATTAACGCTGATCTACAAAACTGTTGTTTCAGTGTGACATAAATCAGCATCCTGTTATAACTTCCCATGCTTTTACTTCTCTCTCTCTTGAGAGCCTAGAATCCTTTTTTTTTTCCTTCCAAAAAGCCTACTGTTATTTCTAAACCTCTGGGAATCATGTCATTCCCTGGTCAAAAAACCTGGGTCAAGAGGTGCAGAACACGTCTTCCATTCCAAAATTTTAACCATCTGCAAATCTAACTAATTAAAAGTGCCTTCTGCCTAACAGATGTATGCAGTGACATTTTTAAAAAATCCTTTCAACAGTGAAATTGAGTAGCATGGCTTTGTGCAAAAATATTCCAGATCAAGGATGACAAAAAGTATCTCATGTGTCATAATGTTTGCGTGAACTGTTTTTTTATTATCAGCCTACTCATTAGTAGCCTTGCATAAATTAGAACATCTGCATGTACACCTAATTGCCGGCTGTTCACAGCTGTTTCTTCCGAGGCAAGCACTGCCTTAGGGGAGAAGCGTCTTGCAGGACATTTTAAATAGCACGTCCCTTACCTCCAGAATTATCAGAAATGCTCCTACAGTGTAACAGACGGTGAGCAGGCTTACAAAGTTTGGGAGGGTGTTTCAGTCCAGCTTTATCTGGTAGCTGTAAGCCAGTAGTGACTTTAGTGAGCCAGTGGGGCAGGAGTTGAACCACTCTGTTTAAGGCGAAGTTTAAGGTTGGGGAAAAAGAGGCTGTTTGGAAGAAATCAATTCTTAGTTCTTTATCCTAGAGGAGGTTTTTTCCTCCCTCTGCTTCACAAGCTTGGATTTTGCTGCATCTAAGCCACCGAGACCATTCAGAGGCACTTAGAAGGAAGGAACCTGCTTGTTATTTCTATTCTGCTCTTGTGTGAGAGTGTTTACAAAGAAAGGAAGAAAGAAATGTGGCCAGTGCTGGGAACAGCGTGCTAACACCACAGGAAAATGCTCTGCTGGCAGGAGGGAGGAGGAACGGATGCGTCTGGCTCTCCCGAACGCGACCCTTTCGGGGATCTGGTGCTTATCTTCCAAGAACTTATCCTACCTTGACGCGGCTGACCGCCTCCTGGGCTTGCATCATCCGGATGTTTTTGGAGGGGTTGCGCTCCGAAAGCAGCTGCGTGGAGCCCAGGTAATTGGCGGCGAAGATGATGCCATCAATGAGGTCTTCAGGTTCACAGGGCCCTGGAACTAAAGGCGGAAGGAAGACGAGGATTCTCTAATAAGGCAGAGTCGTGGGCAGGCACAGAAGAAGAAGACCCCCCCCCCAATAATTAATAACAGCCTGATTACCACAGGCTGTTTTTGATTGTCTTCCTTTGTACATAAACGTCTACCTAATTACCAAAGAGGACAGCACCAGAGTGTCTCAGTCAATATGTAAACAGCCTTCGATTCATGTAATTATGGGCCAGAGAACGACAAAGCATTTTTGCAAGATTAAAATTAGAAGCTCGCAGCAAGTAGCAGCAGAAGAACTGCATGGGCACCATCATCATCATCACCCAGGTGTAAACTTTTAAAAGAGTCATTCTTTTTAGCTCAGAAAACCCTGGAAACTACCGAATGAATCTTAAGGATCAAGTCTGTGCTAGCAAATGGCCAACAGACCGATCTTTAAGATTCATCCAGCAATTGCTTCTCTTAGGGCAAGGGTGGGCCACTTCTTGGCACGTGGGAATCCGTTTCCTGCCTCAGATCCTCCAGCAAGGCCCCCCCCCCCCACTCCCTTGCAAACCTACAATGCATGCAAACCACAGTGGCCCACTGCAGAGTTTGAGAAACAAATATAGCCTGGTGTTTGTGTGTAGGGGTGTGTGTGGTCTATTTTAACAGCTTCTTGCAGGAGACTTCTAAGATTAAAACCCACTTTTAGTCATCATTATGTGCCATCAAGTCAATTCAGACATACGGCGACCCTGTTCAGGGGTTTCCAGGTGGAGAACACTCAGAAGTGGGTTACCGTTCCTTTCTTCTGGGGTTGCCCTGGGATTGTGCAGTTTGCCCAAGGCTCCCCAGGCTGGTTCTTCTTCTCCCTGGAGGCACCCAGTGGGGGACTCGAACTCCCAACCTCTGGCTCTACAGCCAGAGACCTAATAAACCCCTGAGCTATCCAGCCAACAATAATTATATACCGTCAAGTCAGTTCTGACTTACGGTGACCCATTTCAGGGTTTTCCACGTAAGCGTACAAGGGAGCGTACAAACGGCTGGGCAGCTGCTCTTTCACCCTGCCTCCTTAACTGAGTGCTTCAACAGACATTTTGGGCTCATGGAGTGGCTTACCATATAATGAGCATTATCAAATTTAAAACAACAGAAGAACTTCAAAATACAGTAAATCAGGAGAACTATAAAAATGCAATCAATGAGTGAATATGGACCAATTCTGGAAATTAGGTCGGCAGGGATCCCAACATGGTGCTACCACTTGGCCCTTCCTGCATGCTTCGCAGCTCTGTAGGAACGACCCTAATCTCCCCCCCCCTCCCCGCACCATGATCACCTTCTGTTGTTCTGGACAATGGAGACAAAGAGACCAGAATATCTGACCCTTGCCACCCATTTTTTTCTGTTGGATTTAAAAGGCAATTCAATATTGTCACATTATTCAGGAGTAGGAAACAAGCTTTATTTGCCACAAGCCCTTCGGCCATCCCAAAACAAAAACACAGAGCAGAACAGAACAACATCAATCAGCATTCAAAGATCAGAATCACCAAAGGTGCCATAACGCGTCTGCCATCCTTCAAACAATTTTGTCTTGTTGCAGCACAAAGACAGAAGAAGGCAATTTTTGCACTCACGACTTGATCTCGCCTTTTTAGCAAACAGATCAATACATCACAGGGTGGGACAAGGAGTCAGCCCTGCCATTAAGCCTAGGGAGCAGCCTCAGGTGGCAGGCCGATGGGGGCGGCCAACGCACCACATGGGTTTCCGTGGCTAAGCAAGGATTTGAACCCAGACCTCCTGGTCTAAAACCCTATCCACTCCACCATGCTGGCTGTCCTCTAAATGCATACCTATCATTAAAACTGTAAGCATATTTTAAATGTATGGGCAAATGTAATGACAAATAAATACATGTAGATACATATATAGTTATAATAATAATAATAATAACAACAACAACAACAACAACAACAACAACAACAACAACAACAACAACAACTACATACTGCCCACTCCATTCTGACTTATGAGCAACCTTTTTCAGGATTTTCTAGAGGCACATTGTGGGGACTCCGACCTCTGGCTCCACAGCTAGAGATCTAACTGACTGAGCTATCCAACTCACATAGCTATAGCTATCAACAGATATAAATACAGATACAACTGTGGAGCTATTTTAGAGGGGGAGATGGTGGCTTTGCCCAGCTGCCCAATGGACTCTGTTGCACCCGCCTTTTACCACCCCTAGACTCCGGCGGTGGCTTTCAGAAAACTCTGTAAGGGGACAGAAGGATCCCTTTCTAGTATTTAAATCACACCTTTGAGACAATGGTGCTCTCTAGCACTAGATGTCGGCGGGTGGAACCGTGGATTCCGGCAGAAATGGGAGGACCCCTGCGGGGTTTCGGGAGGCTCAGCTTTGAGGCAGGGTAGCAAGCAGCCAGTGGGTGGGAAGAGGAAGGAATCACACACACACACCCATGCAATGTGTGATGTAGGCCACTGCATAGTGTGTGTCCCTTTTCATTTCACTTGCTCATCCTTCGGTAGCGCCACTGCCATGACAACCCTTCTGGCGAGGGAGCACCCCGGCCCATTAACCAAAGTGCCTTGAGATTCCCCTTCAAGCGGAAGGTGTGCGGCTCTGATGAGGGAAGTCTTCCAGGCACGCTTGTGGTGTGTGGAGCGCACAGACAAGGACGGCGCTCGCCGCTGCTGAATCTCCGTCAGCTTCTGCTGGTCGCGAGTGTCACAGAAGGTCCCTTCTCTCTCCCCCCCTCCCCCCCCGGAGCAACAGAATGACAGGGACAGACGCTGCTAACATGCTCACCGCAGCCAGAGCCACAAGGAGAGGGGGAGGGAAAACGGATCTGTCGCCCTGGATTTGGCCAATCCAGATTTATGCTGAGTTGATTCAGCCCGAGATGTAGCTCTGCAGCCTTTCCCCCCGAGCGAGAAAGATAGGATCTGGTTGCCGTGGGTGGGAAACGGCTGAGCAGCTGGTACAAGGTCTTCTGCTCCAGAGGTGGAGGGACTACGAGTCCCATCATGTCTCATCACTGGCCAGGCCAACTATTGCTGGTGGGGACATCACCTGGAAGGACACACATCCCCCAACCCTGCTCACTTGGCTGATATGTGTGTAGGGTTGTGTGGTTGTTGTTGTTGTGAGCCATCACGTTGCCTATGATTTATGGTGACCTCCAAAATGTCCTGTCCTCAATGGCCCTGCTCAGCTGTTGTAAACTCAAAGCTGTGGGGTTCCTTCCCTAGAGTGAGTCCATCTGGCATTTGGCCTCCATCTTTTCCTGCTGCCTTCCACTTTTCCCAGCATTATTGTCTTTTACAGAGACTCTTGCCTTCTTATGATGTGCCCAAAGTAGGGCAGCCTCAGTTTTGTCATTTTCACTTCTAGAGAAAGTTCCAGCTTGATTTGATCTAGGACCCACTTCTTTGTCTTTCTGGTGGTCCAAGGTATCTGCCAAGCTTTCCTCCAGCAGCACATTTCAAATTAATCCATTTCCCCCATCAGCTGTCTTCATCGTCCAGATTTCTTTTAGAGCTTCGGAAGTTCCTTTCTTGGTCTACAGTTCCCAGAAACCTCAAGCCAGCTAAACTACTGATGATTCACACCTTGCAGGTGAGAGAATTCTGGAACTTGTAGTCCAAATCTTTCCATGCTCTGAGTTGCACCCATGTTTCGCTGGTGGGCTTCTAGCAGACAACAGGTTGTCCACTGCATGAAGCGAGATGTTGGACAATATAGGTCTTTAGTCCAATCCAGCAGGAGTCTTCTCGTGTTCCCATGGTCTGAAAGGGTCTTGGATGTAAAGGACCTTTAACACCTCATCCTTTTAGACACCTCCTTTCCCATCACCCTGATGGCCGTTCCCATGGACTGCAAAGACTCAAGAGGTGCACTATTCTATGGCGTCACTCCATTGATGCCAGGACGCTGGCCAAGACTTGGTGTTATCCTACAGAAACACAACCCAATCAATGCACCCCTTTGTGCACGGGGAGGCACTCGTGGTGGGAAAGCCACTTTTCAGCCAAGATTCTCTGCTCTTACTGAAGAGATCCTGCTGAATTTCCAAAGCACTCCTCAGTGTCCCCTGAAACGCAATTTGAAAGCCACTGTTCAAAGCAGTCAAGAAAACAGATTTCAGTCCTTTGAAAAGAAGAAAAAGGATTTTCACAAAACACAGGCTGCATTAGCTCCGCTCTCCCAAATCCAGCAACGCCTCTGCTTTCCACACATCCACACTCAAAATCAAAAGGAGGAAAGGCAAAAGTCACCCTTGAGCACACCTTCCAGACAATGACTGGGGCTGGCCCTGCTTCACGGCAGGCCGAGGAAGGCAGGAAATCGGTGCCTGGATCGCTTCGGGAAACCTTTTTAAATAGAACGTGTTGGCAGAGGAAGGAGAAACTCATTCAGGGCTCTGATTTGAGCAGCAAAACATCTCAGACCGGCGCTGGGAAGAGGCAGCTCTCAGGGAGAGCCTTCAGAAGCTGAGCAGAAGGACTTCAAAGCACCCCTTTGAACTACAGACGCTGCTTTTTCCTTTTCTCCTTCGACGGTGTGTCATACTTCGGCCTTTGCTCCTCCTTGATCTTTTCACTTCCTCGGAAGGGAATTGAATCGACATCCAACTCCATAGGCTCCTTAGTTTAGGCTCAGGACCAGCCGCTAAGAGCCATTTCCCTCCGTGGCTGCCCCCCCCCCCCCCGTGGTCAGAGCACAAGTGTTGAACTTATGCCTTGCTTTGCTTCTCAAAGGAGATGGTGGGAAAGGGAGGTAGCGGCCGCCACCTTTAGCTCGTGATGTTGGGAAACTCATAGGGAACCCGCTGTGCTGAGATCACCGTGGTCACACATCCACCTCTTAGGGATTTGGGCAGCCATCAAGGAAAATGGACTTTTTGCCCATTCAGACTCAGAGACTGGGGGAGGTTTTCTGGACTACAAAATTCCCACATGGACCACAACTTTTCATGACCCTAGGTGTGTCAAACTGCTTAGATGACGTACGATACCTTTGTCACCTCCCAATAACGGTTTCCTAAACAAGCTCAATTAAGATAACGATAAACAGCATCCTTTATCGCCTTCCCAACACAACAGGGGAAGGAGGCAGCATTTAGATAACACTTTGTGCATCTGACAGAAATGAGCTGCAGTCTATGGACTCTTATCCCAAATAAAACTTGTTACCCTTTAAGATCGTTTTAGAATGACAGAGCTGGAAGGGACCCTCTGGATCATCCAGTCCAGCCCCTGTCAAGGAGGCCCGGTGGGGGAATCGAACTCCCAACCTCTGGCTAAGCAGCCCAAGACCTAAACCACTGTGTTATCCAACAGTTGATAACAATTTGAGAACTGCCGAGCTGGAAGGGACCCTCTGGATCATCAAGTCCAGCCCCACCAAGGAGGCAGAGTGGGGAATCGAACCCCCAACCTCTGGCTCCACGGGAATACTTAAACCACTGAGCTTCGCAAAGCTTGTCTGCACCTTTTAAAAGTAACTTTTCCAAGCTTTGCCCAGTCCTGCCCACTTCAAATGACAATAGCTCTTCAGAATCTCAGGCATAGATTTCCCCTGCTTTTAATGCCCTCCACCCCCAGGTGTCCGGGGTTTTTTTGCAACTGACTGCCACTGCCATCTGTTTGTTTTTTCCCCACCTGCATATCTTTCCAGGACGAGATGGCTTTGATTGGCCAGAATGAAAGATAAGGGAGCATTTCCAAGGTCAGCCTTGGAAAAGGGCAAAAGAGACATGGCTAAGTGAACCTCGCCTCCTGTGCTGTCCACAAGATTCTCAGCAAAGATCAATCACACAGATAAATTTAATTTCATTAGGCCAGTCATCCGCAGCAATTTTTTAAAGCAATAATTAAAAGCTCCAGAGCCAAAGGGGTTGCTGTAAGCATGCAAATAGGCCTGGATAATATACCTTGCAGTGGGAGATTTTTTAAAAGCTGGTTTATTTAGCCCACAGCGACATTGAACACTGATTTATGTTCAGAGACTTTCTTTATCTGCTACAAAAAAAAATGTCTGGAAGCAAAAAAGAAACTCCATCTTCAAATTACACACACACTGTTTCTTCCTGATGTCCTGGGGAAAACAATTCACAGTTCACTTCAGGATATACACCGTTCATTGTAAAGGTTTAAATTGGGATGAAACAGTCAAGCACTATAGTATTTTAGGAGTCAGGAGAAACACAGAAGCTCACCTAGCCCGCCCATCCCATTTAATGTAGGATCTCCAGTGGCGTATTACTATTCTCAATTTACTTTTCTTGTTTTTTGGCCCCAGTCCATTGCAAAAAAGGAAAAGGAGCATACAAACCAAAACCAAAACAAAGCAAACACATCTTATCATCACGCAACTGGCTGGATAGCTCAGTGAGTTAGAGATCTGGCTGTGGAGCCAGAGGTTGGGAGTTCAGTTCCCCATTGCTGTGCCTCCTGGGAGAAGAGCCAGCCTGGGTGGCCTTGGGCCAGCTGCACAATCCCAGGGATTCCCCCAGAAGAAGGGAAGATGGGAAACCACTTCTGAGTATTCTCTACCTGGAAAACCTTGAAAAAGGGTCGCCCTAAGTCAGAATTGACTTGATGGCATGCAGTTATTATTATCATTCAGCAGGACAACGGGCACCTTTGCTAGAAAGAAAATCCATAAGATAAAGTGTTACAGAGCAGAAAGACTATCTTAATGTGCACTTTTCTGAGGCTGAGGCAGCATATCACTTACCTACGGATCTATTTTGGCCACACCCCTCTTGTGAATGTGCCCCCTCCAGCAGCCGACCAATCCAAAAAATGGCCCTCGGCCCCCCTCCAGGTTTGCCACCCCTGCTATCAACAGCAGAAATGCGGTGGAAGTGTACTCACCATCAACAAAACTTGGGAAGGAAGACACCTTCTTGGTCTGCAGGGGAATTAAAAACAAGGAGCTGTATATGTCTATAGCAACCGTAGGAAGAAGTGTCATGTCAGACAAGATATTTATATTATAAAAGCATTTGGATAGTAAGAAAAAGAGCAGATCATTCCTCCCCCCACCCCCCATGGCTTCTAGTTCTTCACCATTTTCTAATTTTATGCAGCTACACTGTATTATAAGCTCAGGACTTGGAAATGGAGTGACTATAGGTGCTCCTTTTAAAACTCATCCCTCCAGCACTGAACGTGGCTTGGCTTTACTGTAAAACTGATCTTGTAAAAATTGGTTAGAGTAACACCTGATTTTCATGAATATTTTCTTTTTAAACTGTTATTTTGTCCTTCCATCAGTACATGGCTCAATACAGCAGCCTTTTATCTCTGCATTAAACTCATTTCTTCCATCATTGTGCTTGCCATTCACATATTCTTCCCACTCATCTCAGATGTAAAGCTTGGTTTTAAAATTCTTAAGCCTTGTCTTTTCCTGGAGTTAGAGACAGAATTGGCTGTGGCCCTAATGCGTAAAGCAGGTGAATATACTTAAATCAACCTTACCCCAAAAATGATGAGAGGAGGATGATGGGAGCTCTCTTCCTACAGATCTACCTCGCATCTGGTTGGGACAGCTGGTCTAAAGATGACTATTTACATAAAAGATACTAGACTGCAGTCTTGACTTTACTGGCATTGTGGTGGTTAAATAAGACCCACTGGGACATTTATGCGTGGTTAGCTGTGGTTCTTATATGACTGAACCTGTTCTCAAAGTTTTGTTCTCTTTACTGCTTGTCTATTGGCTGAAGATGTTTATTTTATGGCATTTTAGTGTTCCAGCACGGTGGCTACCTCCTACGGAAATTGTACAAAAAGCAGGATACAAACAGAACTAACAAACATTTTTTTAAAAGCCAGGGATAACTGTGTTGTCACAAAAGAAACCATTAAAAACCATCCTAAGACTTTAATAGACCACTCAAAAGACACCCACCTACCTACCCTCAAAAATAGCATGCAAGCTTTGGAGAACACTATGCCTTCATCAGACAAGACATTAAAAGGATCAGGTTAAAGACAAAAAGATGCCACAGGTTGGAGCCTAAGTCCTTGTCATCTTCAGACATAATGGAGGAGAGATGCTACGAAGAAAAGGAGGTCCCCAGGCAGGATTTTACCCATAGGACTCGCTGGCCAAAATTCATGAAGTCATAACGAGAGAAGGTCCACTTACTGCTGGATTTCAGCCATAGAGAACTGGAAAGTAAGACTATTTTAGTCTTCCCTCTTAGCCAGGAGACATCTAAGATGTCTCTCATCTTCCCACAGTGAACTCAAACCTCCAGGCAACCTGTCTAAGCTCACAAGCTCTGTGGCTGATGGAACACAGCCCATTCCCCTGTCCACGTTAGAGTCGTTTTAAAAGAACCCCAAGTTTCCTTTTGGGAAATAAATCCCATACGGAATTCTAATCTCACCAGGAGACAGGAAAGGCAGCACCAGCCAACTTTAAAAACTCCCTTGCATTTAAAAATCCTTGACCGTTCAGAGCTGTGGTTATTTTCATGCCCAAGGAATAAAATGGCTGTCTGTCCTTCCCCAGTAGCTAACCCTTTAAATGCTTCTGCTCAAATGGGCTTGATAGCAAACTGCATGAATGATAGAGTTAGCTCAGAGGATGGCGAGGGAGTAATCGCCTGATTAATATTGCACAAAGTGTGTGAAATGAACACCAGCCAAGGGTGGAAGGAGGGGGGGGGGGGGGAGGGAGAAATTTAATTTCAGCTGCTAAAAAAAACCCCAAACCAAATACTATCAATGTAAGACTATTTTTCCAATGTCAGTTCTGAATTAATAGCCTTTAAATGGGAAAACAGCTAACATCCAAGCATTTACATTTTGTTAACAGCTCAGATTAACAATGTTCTGCATTTCCTCAGGTGAACCTGACCTTGAAAAACAGCATCAAGGTAATGAAATGGCGGGATGTATTGTTTCTCGTGCTTTTTAGGTGGGAAGTGTCTGTCTGGTCTGAATGGTGATGGTAGGACTCAGTACCTGGAGGCGACCCAAGGCCACATCATACAGTACCACAGCTCCATAGACAGCTGAGCTGAATAACAGAGACGTAGAGGCAGAAGGACTGAACCTCATCCAGTCCCTGTCAATGTAGGAATTCAAAGCTAAAGCATCTCCGAAAGATGGCCACCCAACCTTCTGAGGATCCACCATCTTCTGAGCTGGTCCATTCTAGTGTCACGCAGCTTTTACTATTGGGAAGCTTCCCCCTCATTTTTCACCAGATCTCCTGTCCTGAAATGTGAAGCCATTTATTCCTACCCTCTGGAACAGTAGCAAAAAAGGCTTGTACAGTCCCTTCAGACATCGGAAGATGGCTATCTTATCACTTTTTCCTCTTCTCTTCTCCGGGCTAACCAGGCTCATCTCCTTCAACTGTTCCTCAGAGCTGAAGACCCCTTAATATCTTGGCTGCTCTCTTCAAGACATGTCCGAATGGGTCAATATCCTCTTTAAACTGTACTGCCCAGGATTAGACACAGCACAGAGTGGTAAACCCAAAAGAGTAGGGTTAAAAATATGAGCACATTTGGGTTAAAGCGCTCATGGACAGTAACAAAGGCATAGAAGAGGCATTCCAGTTCTTTACAATGGGAAGAAACCTGTACAAAGGCTGAGGGTGGTGATCTGGGGGAAGGGGCCAGCTCATTTATAGAAGCTCAGAAAGCTAGACTCAATTCGGAGAGCTGGAGGCTCCTGACCCTGCCAATCACCCAGTTGAATTGCTGGATAGCCTAGTGGTTTAGGTCTCTGGCTGTGGAGCCAGAGGTTGGGAGTTTGATTGCCCCCCCCCCCCAGGCCTCCCTGATAAGGTCTATCCTCAATGATCCATAGGGTCCCTTCCAGCTCTGCAGTTCTAAGATGGCGATGAGGATGATGATCTATAGCAGGATATAATTTTTGGAAACAAATAGTTAAAAAACAATGATCTTTTATTAACACTCTGGCTTATTCCTTCAGAATAAAGTGCCCTGGTGAGCTACGGGCTGGAGAAAGACTGAGGAAAAGAGGGGAAAAAAGACCAGAAAGCAGGCTGGGCTCCAATACTTGCCTCTGGCATGTTGTTGTTGTCGATCGGTCCATTAAGATCCGAACGCTGCTGCTTCCGGGGCTGTTCCAACCCATTGCACACCTGCATAGGGAAGTAGAGAGGGACGCCATCATGATCAATAGCTTAAGGGGGGTAGGCAGATCAATAACTATTGTTTATCACTGCCTCTCATTCATGGTATTTATTGTTCTCCCCTGTGGTAGAAAAAAAGAGTTGATTTAGACACTGACTGTTTGTGAGCACACATGAGTACACACATTGAAAGATGCCCTCCTCAAGCATTGGTATAGATTAGCAATTTGCACTACTCTTAAATCCTAGTCTTAGGTCTGGATTTGAATGCTAGATACTGAAGGGGTTCACATGGTTTTACAGTCAGTAATTTGGGGGTGTGTGTGGGGGGGGGGGGAGATCACGTGCCTGCCACCCCACTCCTCCGCCACTTGCTAAAGGTGCTGGAAAGTGGAGGGTGCTCCTTACATATAACTATGTGGAAAAAGACTCCAGCAAATGAATTCTTAGCCATCAAAAGAGAGAGAAAGGTTGGACAAACACCCACAGCCATAGAATTGCTCACTTTGCATGATGACTTGACGGAGATAGGGAGATTCAAGGCTTCTCCTATACCATACATGGAAGACTTACAGCTTCTGTAGCCTTAAACCCTCTCTAAGCAAAGACTCGTAGCAGTGCCAAAAATGAAATTAAGGAGGAGGATGTAAAAACATTCATCAAAGAGTTTGGTAGCATCTTGAAGACTACTAAGTTTTACTTGGCATAAACTTTGGGTGGGCTGCAGCACTTTGCTAATCTACATTCTTACTGGCCTTAGTTTGGAGTCCAATAACTATGGGCTCTGTCCACGGTCCTGAAATCTTAGTAACCAATCCCATACACCTAGATCACAACTCCAGAGAGACACTTCAGCGCAAAACTTCTGGAGCAGAATATTACTGAGTTTGACTCTGTCTAGGGCTGACTAACGACAAGGGGTTTTGGGTTTTTTTGTCCATGAGTGGGGGGGTGGTCTCCCTAGGGAAGGTACAAAGAAATCCCAAGGGGAATTGGAGACTGGGAATTTCATTACCACAGGAATGTTTTTATTGGCTTAAAAATGGAGAGCTTCTTGTCTTGCTCGCTCTCACTGGAGATGGCTCTTGTGGGATTTGAAAATTCTACATCCAGGCGTCTTATGTCAAGACAGCTTAAAAAGAGGAGAGGAACTTCATGACCATGTTTTACAAGTCAAAGGTCCCAAGCTGAACTCTCAACATCTCTAGGATCATGTGTGGGAGGCAACGGGAAGGGACCTCTTTGGCCAAAAGACTAGGAAAAAGGTTCTGCCCTGTCTGATTACAACTCATTGGATGGTACAAGACATGCATCCAAAGACCAAATATACACACACTTTATGCAAATTGATTTAGAGTAACAGCAGATTGACTTAGATGTTTCAGACATGGTAAACAAGCAGGTGGTTTCCATGACTAGCTATAATTCAGCATTCAAGGGTTTAATCAACTATGAACAGCAAAAGACAGCTCCTATCTTTTTCAAGCAGTGTCTTGGGGTGAGCCATTGACCAAATTTGGGGACCAATTTCCCATCCTAAAGATGCTCTAGTCCCCACAAAATATGAAAAAAATTGGTGCGAGGAGGGTGAAAAAGCCACTTTCGGTTTTGTGAGTTCTCCTTTTGACATGGATGCAATTGTTCTGGTCTGATGACTTTTTGAGGGACCTTGCAACCCATTTTATAGCAAAAATGCTGGTCCTGGAGGCTTCTAGGATGAGAAAATTATTTTGGTTTTTTTACCCTTTTCAATGCTGGGTGAAGGAAGATGGGGTTTAAGGAGCCTCTGGGATGTGCTTTTTCTGCCTTGCAATATGGCTCAGGAGTCCAAGCACTGGGAGGTTGTTACTGCCTTTTTCACAGGCTGTTTGTGGCGTTTCCAAAACATCTGGTTGGCCACCGAGGAACACAGGATGTGGGACCAGACAGATATCCCATGATGCCATCGGGCTGCTCTTAGGTTCTTACTAATAGAGCCCCCTTTGGAGAACCTGCAGGGCTTGGCTATGCATTATCCTTTACAGGGACTATGAAATGTTCATTACGATACGTAGGTTGTGATGTATACACCAATATAACAGCTCTGGAAGGTAACACAATTAAACAACACAAACACAAGTCACTGAACAAAGAAAGTCTTTTCTTGATTGCCACAGTCCACCTCTAGAAAAAGTTAAGGAAAAGGGTGTATTTGTGAATCCTTCGTAGATTCGATATCAATATAAGTGAACAAATGTATTCTGACCCATGCCAAAATATCAACCAAAACTCATTAATCTGCTGGTAGCATTAAGAACCCCAAATAATATGACACAAGAAACACAACCTGGGAAATAGCAATAACCCAAACACATATCAGTGTGTGCATGTTCTCATGGATTGAGAATCCGAAAAGGGCTTGGGGGCAAATTCAAGAGGCTGATACCAGTGCTGTCAGCAAAGCTGGCACCAGGCCTGAGCACCTCGAGAGGAGCTGAGATCCTTGACGAATGCATCCCCAGGGCTTGCAACTGCCAAACCCAAGCCGCAAAAGCTCAGCAGGGAGCAGCTACCTTTTAGGGAGCTCTCCCGGGAGGTGCACCCTCTGTCGTGCCCTGATGCTTCACAGGTTCCAGCTCCTAGCTGGGACAAGCTGCACACCCTTTCCTCGACCCTATCAGTGCACCTGGAACGGACGTTGCAGGACATCCATCCCCTGAGGTCCACACCAACAAGGAAAACCGGATGCTCGCCAGCCCAATAAAATTCCAGCAGTGTGCAGTCCACTCGGGCAGATTTATCCATCAAAACATTCATCTTAATTCATAGTGATAAGGGTTTTTTTTTTTTACATTTTAAAAATTTTATTATTAAGATATGTAAAAAGAAAAATAATGAAAACAGGAATTACGTACAATTCCTGCATATCAAGAGCTCCCAACATTGTATACATGACGCATACTCTACATTTTATACTAAACATACTATTCTATGCTTTAGATTTACTTGACCTTTTGAAATAGGTGCTCTGCTCATCCTAAGTTCTATCTTATTCTTAGTCCACGTTTTTACTCTTTTAACATCTGCTTTACTATTTTCGAGTATTTTTACAGCATTGTTTCTGTACTATTTGTTTAAATCATCGAAATAATTTTCCCGCTTCCCCCCCCCAAATTCTTTGATAGGTCTTCTGTTTATACAGTTTATAAGCTTAGCCATTGTAGCACATAGTAGTGATGGGTTATTGATCAAACAGCTGCAAAAGTATGCACCTGATCACCCTTGGAAAGGGTTGCTTTAATGGGAATGATCTCCCTTAAAATGATCCTTCGGTCTGCTGAGGAACTGCTCCGGCTTGGCCCCCAAATGTAGGTCCAGGGTTAGGCCATGGACTGAAGTCGGGCTGGAGCACATTTCCCTGTCCATTGTGTTATCACCAGAAAATAAATTGCACCGAACTGCTCCACAAGTGGTCCACGTTGCAATCTCTTTCCCTGTGTGATGACACACTTAGTCCACAACAAGGTTCGTGCCGGTGAAATCTATCAATTTCTTACCTGTCCTCTATCGATAGATCTCAGGGAGAGAGAGACAAAGCGGGTAAAATCGCAAATGATTTGATCATTTCAAAACTAGTTTAATGCAATTTCACAATGCAATTTTAAAAACCAGCATACTGGAAGACTGAAGACCCCAAGCTGTTGTTTCAGTAGGTGCCAAATGTTCAGAAGAACAGTAAAGGTGGAACCCGGCAGGCTTCCAAGGGGAAGGTAAAGGTAAAGGTTCCCCTTGACATTTAGTCCAGTCGTGTCCAACTCTAGGGCGCGGTGCTCATCCCCGTTTCCAAGCTGTAGAGCCAGCGTTTGTCTGTAGACTGTTTCCGTGTTCACGTGGCCAGCGTGACTAGACACGGAACGCCGTGACCTTCCCACCGAGGTGGTACCTATTTATCTACTCGCATTTACATGCTTTCGAACTGCTAGGTGGGCAGGAGCTGGGACAAGCGATGGGAGCTCACTCCGTCGTGTGACGGCTGGTCTTCTGACGGCTGGTCTTCTGACCTTGCAGCACAGAGGCTTCTATGGTTTAACCCGCAGCGCTATGCAAATATAGTGTACCGTAGAAAGAGCTCTCTCCCACAAGTTCACACAGTTCTGAAGAGGAGACACACAGAAAGGCCTCCCTAGCAGATCTTGACAATCAGGTCAACATAGACACTCTACCAAATGTATAGGTTTCCATTTTGATTTTCCCACAATGCCCTGAAAGGACTAAAGTAATGTTGTTCAAGAACACTGAAGAAAAACTAAAATGGGATATGTTTTCCTAAGCCTTGCTAATCTGCTACTATCTGAAAATTGGAGGAAATGATTAAATATGTGTTTTTCTTTAAAAAGTGGGACAATTTAACAAGTGAGCACCTCACTAGGATCTCTTTCGTTATCCTGCAAAAAGGGGGGTGCCTAGTTTGACGACATGCAGATTTATTTATATTTATATTAAAAAAATAAAGAGATGATTTATTAACTCAACATACCTAATAAATTGACAGATCCCTCTACAGAAATCAAAATACTGTTACGATCTGGAGAACAGATGTGGGCCAAATCCATCTGTGGGCAGCCGGCAAACTGCACAATCTATACCACGCTGACCAGTTATTAGTTTAAAGTATTTATGGCTACGGTAAAACTCTAAAAATACACTTGAATATTTCATAATCTTTCTTCAACAATTGCTGGCCTTTTACTTGATACTGAATGTTAGCCACGTTTTGATGTATTGATTACGAAGCTTAATTGGAAATATTTAGTCAGGATCAGTTTTTACTGATTTTTACAGTTTTTACAGATTTTTTACAGTTTTTACTCTTCAAGGCACCGCCAGGAAAAAAATCTGATTATTTTTATCTGAGTTTGACACTGGGTTCTGTGGGTAAGGCACCTCCAGGATAAATTAAGCTCCCTGTGCAGGGACTAGTCATCAGAGTAAATTCTTCTCTCTGCCCTCAGGGAGAAATTTATCATTTCCAATGTGGAAAAAAAACCAATTGGAAGAAACCAGGGAAAACCTTCCAATGCAGATCACAAACACCGTGGTCAATCTGGCCGTGGCTGTGATACCCTGCATGCAAAATTTATTTGTGCTGTTGCAGCACAACCCACAACAGTCGACTCTAGCCGCAGCCTTCTTTGCTACAACTCTCGCCTGATTCATCGGATGCGATTATTGCCTGCGCTGTGTGTCATCTACTAGGGCTTTATCAGAGCTATACGAGGCACTGGATCTACTTTGGAGATAAGGTTCAACATCTCAACAGCTCTTGTAAAGTTTGGACTAAAATCCAAAATAAATTCACCTGCTACAACAGCGACTAGTCCTTGCCTTACTAGGGTATCGGGCTGCTATGAGCACTGAGGCTTATTTTGCACCCACATGGCTTGGTGTGCTCTTCAGCTTGCACTCCCACAAGCCAGAAACTGCCTTGCTGTAATTAATGATGCAAAGAGGTACCGGATACTTCCTTGCCCAAGTCTGGAAAAAAAACCTTAACCACATACGTACGTTACACGTACAAACCAGGCTAAGAGAAAGGCAGAGCTAGAAGGGACCCTGTGGAGCATCGAACCCAGTCCATGCCAGGGAGGCACGGTGGGGAATCGAACTCCCAACTTCAGATATCTATACCACTGAGCTATCCAGCCAGCTATACTCTCTCCCTTACAGTCTGTATATTTTTCTGCCTTCCCAGAATTCAAAATGAGTCACTGTTAGGCATAGAATGGAAATTTTGCCTCTGCCGGGCAGAATGTCAAGTGGAAATAAAAGGCATCAAAATGCAATCAAAGCTTTAAAAAAAATCTGTAAATTCCTATTGACAAACAAAATGAGAAATTTAGTTCATCGATTTTATATTCAGCTATGCACAGTCAGGTTGCAATCCTGTACAGCCTCAACATCCCACTGAATTGAGTAGAGCTTGCCTTTGCACAGACTGCATGTACAGTCATAACTGCACAAAGCGGTCCTATATAGCGCTGATTCACTATAACGCTCATGCTCGGGAAGCTGTTTTTATGGTCCTCAACGGGAGCTTGGTCTACCTAAATGAAATAGACGGCACTTCTGGGAGACCGAGGCCCTAGCCTTCCTGCTCTGTGCTTAAGGTAGATTGGGTCTCCCAGGGAGACGTGGAGCCTGGTCTACCTGCTCTGCACCAGAGGTAGGCTGAGCCCATGGGTCCTGGGCTACCTGCTCCATAGCACAGGTAGACCAAGCCCCCAGATTTTGCAGCATGCGGTATAGTGTCAAAGGGATTCTGTTTAGAGTCAATTCAGTTAGCATTCTATTTTTTGGGCGCTCAGCAGGGTATTACTGTATTGGTATGTAGGCACCATTAGAGGCCTAACTAACTGTAGGCTGTGAGTATGTCTCTTTGTTTACATTTATAGCATTTTCATTCCACTTTAATTGCCCTAACTCCATCTAACACAATGCCAGGTTTTGTAGCTTGATGAGGTGCTCAGAATCCTCAGCTGTAACTCAGGAGAATGCACCAGAGCTCTTCAGCAGAGAATGCTAAGGAAGGACCTCATCACACGATAACTCAAAAGATCCTACAGGATGGGGCCATGGGATTTTAAAGTGGTATCAAACGTCTGTAACTCTGCAGTGCACGGGTTCCCATGCGGTCTCCTGCTTCATTCTGAGTATCCTGGCTGGATGCAAAGGCCAGAGGAAACAAGAGGGCACAATGAAGGAATCAATAAACAAAGGAAAGAGCTGTTGTGTTTCAGCCCGTAGGCGAAGGTGTTATCACATTCTTGAGTCCTCTCTTACATTTAATAAAATCCCTGCAAAGCTAAATGAAAACAAAATAAACTGACCTGCTAGAAATTAGGTTGCATTGAATGAGGGAAGGAGGGATTTATTGGGGAAAGAAATGCTGGAAACGGGATCTGCTCCCTACAATCCGAAGTGGTATCACCCACTTTACCATATGAAGTAACTCAGCAATGAGTTGCCTTATGAACTGAGGAACAAGTAACAGGAATGCAAGCACTCCATTCATAGTCCGTTACCCACATCCCTCTCTCAGCTTTCGAGTGACAAGGATGGGTGATACCTTTACCCACTCATTGGCCACCCTTTGTCTAACAAGAGATGGAGAGCCATTCCGATCAACACCACCAAACGTGGAATCTGAAACCTCCATCTCAGGCTTGAACCTGTAGCACCCACATTTAAACTGGTTTTTAACCCGGCAAGCACATCTGGCCACAATTTTTGAGACTTTGATGGTTTTTCCCCCCCTGGACCACCCACAGCTCTGCAGTATACAGCTTGATGAAGATGTACAAGGTTGAAAGCTAGTTTACGTTTGTGATATTTGACTGGTCAGATAAAGGTGACACCCACCCTCGCTTGCCTTTGGATTGTGCACAACGACCACATGGGTTTTCCTGTTCCACCCTGTTTCATAGCTTCCCAATGATAATTTCCCCACCTACACCGGCAGAGGTATTCAAGAGGTGCAACTAGAAGGCAAGACAGACTCATAGAGGCATAGGATGTGACCGTGCCAGATTTGGTGCCCTTCCAGTCAAAGATGAGACGAGAGCTTACCTGTTCCTGTGGCCACGTCTGCCTTTCTTCTGGAGTCCTCGACTTGGTTTTGAAGCCTCTGGGGGCATCCCCAACTTGTTTGGATGCAGGGGGGATGTTGAGCGACTTCGGCCTCCCCAGATGCCTGCTGGCACCATGCCCAGAGTCTCCCTTATGGCACGCCTCTACATAGTCATTGGGCATGTTTTCAGTCCCAGCATGCTCTGGGCTCATTTCCGAGGCGCTGTTGAGACTACTCATGCTCATGCTCATTTTAATCTCTGCTACGATCTGATCAATGTCTTCTTCCTGCTCTTCTAACTCCGCCTCTTCTTTCCCAGAGTGGTAAGGGGACATCCCATGTGAGTTGCCATTGGTTTCTGGGGAGTAGTAGCCCTGGTAGCCTTCCTCGTTTTGATGGCAATACTGGATGTGTTCCTCTTGGTCTTGGATTTCCAAGCAGGCCACCTCGCCTTCTAAGATCTGAACACAACCATCATGGTAACCTGCTGCTTCCGTCGCTTCCCGCTCTCCTTGGTGCTGATTTTTTGTTTCCGCCCATTCCCCTTCCTCAATGGCTTCTTGGCACTCATCTGTCTCCACTTGACGCTCTTCATGGGGTGCATACTCCTCCCCATTGCACTCCATCCCTTCCAGATAACTGTCGTCCTCCGGGCAATACCGGATGTAGTAGGTAACGCCCTCTTCTTCCTCGGGGAGACCTTCATCATAATCCTCCTCCTCTTCCTCTTCTGAGGTGTTGTTGACATAATCAGAACTCGAGTCTCCATCACCGCTGTTATCGTTGCGCTCGTGCTCCGGTGGGGTAGGGCTACCCGGTCTGATGGGCATCACATCCGTCTCCTTCTCCTCATAGTCATCCCTCGGCAGATCATCTTCCTCTTTTTCCATCTCCCTGCCAAGAGACGAAGCAGGACACACTCTTGCACGGTGATCCAGCATGCCCACTGCAGCGCTCTGACATTTCCTGTTCGCCATCGTCAATGCCTTACACGACAGTCATTTCTAAGCAAACAGCTGCAGGGAAAAACACAAGGACAAAGAACAAACACAGACATAAACATTATCATGCATCGAAAGGTCAGGCACAAGAATCACTAGGATGCCCCAACATTGACATTTTTAATTGGACTGGGGTGGGGTCGCTTAAAGAAGGCTGCAGGAAAGAGACCACTGATAAACAAGTTAGTTGCACTGGTGCAACAGATCGACTAAATGCAAGGTCAGCGCCATGTTGAAATATCCCAAAAAGGAGTCAGACATTAAAAGGAAAATGGGATGCAGACATTGTTTCATCCAAGGACTTTCAGATAAGATTCTCAGGTGCTCTGGGATTCCTTAGAACAATGCTTCTCCGTCTTGGGTATTTTATGTATTACAGGCTTCCCACTGTCAAAGAACCCAGGATCCACCATGACAGAAACACACACACACCTTTTTCCCCCCTGAAAAGTATATGTTTACAGGTGTTTAAACATGCAAAGCCTAGAGAACCTAGGAATATTTTACAGTGCATAATCGTTTCAATCCTGCTGGGACACTCCATCAATCTAGAATCGTTCCTAAACTGCTCTGTAATGCATAGGATGTCTGTGCTAAGGAAGCCGAAAAGGGAAACGCTTCCCAGAACAGAGCCAGGCAGGAAGGCAAAGCTCTAACCCGTTCAAAGACCCCACACCCAGTCACTGGACGAAAGACCTGCTCAAAGGGCAGGAACCATTATTTCCCCTAGCTGAACGTTGTCATAGACACAATGCCCAGAAGGTCTGTATCTGGTTACTCAAATAGGAGCTTGGGGTTCCACACAAGAAATGGGGTGGCCTTCATTTCACACCAGAATCTCCCGCGGTTGATTTGGGTGGTGTGGTTTCTTGTTTTAAGGTTCTTCTCAAGACTTGGGGGGGGGGGGGATCTGGGAGTCCAGACTTCACAAACCCGGGCTCCAAAAACTGCATCCATCCTGCAGTCTACATTGTTCCCTCCCCAGCTTACATACAATATGTGTGTAAAGAATTAATACAAAGAACACCAGCACCTCACAGAGAACAATGGGGAGACCACAAAGAAGAAGCCAGACAACTGTGTCCGAGGGGAGAGGAATCCTAATTACAAGCCGGGGGGGGGGGGGGGGGGGACAGCATATTAAACAGACGTTCCAAAATGTCACTGCTCTGAAAACGACCCTTCGCCCATCGCAGGGACGACGTGATTGGTGCTGAGCGGTCCCATTACATTGAGCCGTTAAAAGCACCATTTAGGGCAATATTGATTTATCACTATAAATGTGATTAAAAAGGGGGAAATCGGCCACGCTCACAAACAGAGAATTCTAATTAGGCTGGTAGTTACTGTCACAGATAATGGTGCCTTCTAAAGCTCACCTAGCTCTTTAATCTTCTTCACATTGACAATGCTTGCACAATTTTACAAAGGAAAATTAATTCCTATTTTGCTTTCGCCCTGGGTGCCTCTTTAAGTCAACAAGGGAATGAGCCCCCTCCCCCCCCCCCGCAGCTTTTCAGGCCTGTTGCCTAATCAAAAGAAATCTTCAGTGACTGATCAACTGATTAAATCTCTATACGGATAAAAGCCACATTATTAACCCACACCGTCTTGTTTCTTTGATGATGGAGACAAAGAAGTCACAGCCACGGGGAGCAGCCATCCTTGCTTTCTCAACTAAGAACATCCCGGGGGAGGGGGGGGATTGATGCCACATGAGAATATAAGAAGAGCCTTCCCAGGTCAGAGCAGGAGCCTCTAGACTCAAATTCTGTTCCCACCAGAGCTTGATCAAGCATGTGTCTCTGGAAAGCCCACCGGCAAGCTAAGAAGGCAACCATAGCCCCACCACCACCACCACATGCTCCTCAGCAGCCCATACCTATAGTTGGGTGGGAAGCCTGCCTGTGGTAGCACAGACTACCTATAGCTATTCCTTTGCCGGCTGTAACATCCATGAATTCATCCCAATTAAGGCCGTCCAATTTGGTAGCCGTCCTTGCATCCTGTGGCAGAGAGTTCCACCGTTTAACTATGTGCTGTGTGAAGACGTCAATGCATAGTAGCCAGGTTCCTACCAGGCTCTTCTCAAGGGGAAACTGAAGCTCCATGAATACATTTTACCAACACCTTCAATGGTAGCAGATTGTTCTCCGTTATTTTTGAATAGTTCACATCAGCCTTCTCCCGAGCCCGAACCTGTTAGAAATTTTCCTGCTGCTTCCTAGCCTGCAGAAAGCTTCGGCATATGTTTCCAATGCACCTCAGAATGAATGAATGGCACTAAAATGTATTTGGTATAACGTTCGACCCTGTCGTCTCCTCTGATGCCAACTGTGTGCCAACAAAAAGATTCCTGATTCTATAAAGCAGGATGAGGCTTAAATCAGGGAAAGAGTTTTGCCCCGTGGGGAAAGCTAGAAAGTTGAGACCTCTCTGTGTTTGGAATGGGAAAAAGGAGTGTAGTCAACTCTTCCCCCCTCGATGAAATGATTACATAGCAAGTAAAAAAACTGACTGCGACACACATTGATCAGGGACACCTAGAACGTGCTTCTACACTACAAAAGGAAATCAATGAATAATTTGCAAGGTAATTTCTTTTGGTGCAGTTTGAGACACCGAAATGAGGAACTCTCTCCGGTTTCATTAGCTCAGCAGAATGGGCCTCATCAGCAGCATTAACTCATAAAGGCTTAGTGGATTTTCCTTCCCAGCTCTTTACAACTCAAAAAGTGATGAGTTACAAAAACGTTCTTGAATCAAAAGTCTACGGTACACATTAAAAAGAAAGAGAGAGGAAAAGGGGGAGAGAGAAAGATAGGGGAGGGAGGCTAGGTCTCGATAAACCCAAGGGTAAAAATGCTGATTATAGCCCCCTGTCCTCCGGTTGAGCTCAAAGCAGTGTCCGTAGCTCACTTTCACCTCATTTCATCTTCTCAGCAACCCAGTGAGGTAGAGCAGGATGAAGGGCAATGACTGGCTCAAGGTCACTCCATGAAGTCTAATGACTCAGAGGGGAAGAGAGCCTGGATTGCCCAAGTCCTAGACCAACCCTCTAACCTCTATAACCCCACTCTCCCCCTCGGTATTAAGGCTTCTTTGCTTCCCAAATATAACGGACGAATCTGTGCCTAAAGAGAACCAAAAGGGGAAGGAAGGTGTTACGACAGAAGCTTTTGTCCCAAAACACTTTGGGGGTGATGAGTACATCTGATTTAATACTGAAAGACAGCTGATGAAGTACGTAAAAGGTGAATTATTTTGGCCCATCTCAAAAGCAAAAAAAGGAAAGTGTGCTATTTAGATAACACCCCACAGCACTTAAAGCACATTCTGGGTGATTTACAATTTAATTATGCAGGCTACACATTGTCCCCTCTCAGCAAGCTGGGTATTCAATTTACCAACCTTGGAAGGAAAGAAGGCTGAGCCGGCTACCTGGCTGCAGTACTGAAGTTTAACCACTGCACCCAGTATGGTATGAAAATGACATTCCAAGGGGACATCAGATATATAGTTTTTTTAAAAAATTCAAAACAGGTACACAGAGGAGACCTCTTTGTAAAGACAGACGTTTTTGTTTTAATATCTGAGCAATGTGTACCGGAGTTGGTCCTACTTAGTAAGCAGCTATTAGAATAAGGCAATCGCTTCTTAAATTATATCCTAAACTGGCGTAATTGACCGAGTCAGCTAAACTTGCATGCACGGTGGTGAATGCAAACACACTACACAGGCACAAGAAATTATGTTGTTATTCGACAGCAATCATACACATAATACTCCAAGGAAAAGGAATAAAACAGCATCCTCAGCAGTTTTGCCAAGGATTATGCTCATTTGCATATTTCTCTGAATACAGCAGTTTACGTTAAATACATGCCAACATGGGGCATGCTGGGGAACAGCTGTTGGAAATAATCATTCTTCTGTTGCAATGCCACCTGCGACATTTCCAGTGGACTTGATATGGATATTTTGGAGATTCTCATCAAAGAGGATCTCCAAAAGGGATCTACAGAAAATATCTAAGCAGTTGTCATGGTCCAGGACCATCCTCAGTCGACGAAGCTGCTGAATGCATGTTTTAGGTAGAGGGCTCAGATAAGGAAAACCATCATGAAATTTCTGTGTCTTTAGGATTTGGTTGTCTGGGAAAGATGCAGGAAGACCCCCCCCCCCCATGGGCTGCTGGGATTTGGAGAACGACCATTGCTGTCCACGGTTTCTGAAGCTGTGGACAGCTCCTGAACTCAAGCTATGAAGATCCCACCATGCTACGACCACCGTCGTTCCTGTGCAGATCAAGATTACTGAAACAGAGCAAGCTCCGAACTTCATGGCTCAACAGCTTCTCCCCAGAAGGCTCAGACAGAACTCTCTTGGGCGTGGAACTCTCCATGGTGCTGTTCCAGTTCCAGCCTCTCTCCACTCGGCCAGAATCCAAACAGTTTTGGCCACAAGACCTTCATGCGAACCAGGTCCAGAGTGGACACCTGGGGACAGGCAAGTTGTCTCCAGTGTCCAGAGCTGTCTATAACACCACCGCAGTCACACCTCTTCTCTCCGCCTGCCTCGTTGCTGCCATCATACTCCCTCTTCATTCTGATTGGCCAGAAGTGTGCAAGAACAAGTGCCTTATTGGATTGTGCCCCCTATCACGCAAAGTTGCTCCTGCCTACCTTTGACCAATTAGAATGAAGGGATGGTGACAAAACCAAGGCTGTTTGACTCTGGCTCTTCTTACCATTGGCTGTGGTTCCACCTACGTTTTGTTTGTCTGCGGCCAAGATGTCCCTTAGCTTAAACTGTACACCTTCACTTGGCTTAGTACCTACACATCCGGTGGTCAGCCGGTAGCTTGGACCTCACCTGGACTTCACTGACACAGAACATCATCTCCACATGCTCTTACAGTTTCAACACCATAGTATTTTTTTTAAAAAAGTCCAAAATCTTGTTCTGGCCTTCTGGGGGGTGGGATGGGAAGGGAGGAGAGTTGTCCAGCATTGGCACAGGGCCAAATCTTGACCAGTGGAAGTGCTCTCCAGAAGATCGATGGCTAGCCTAGAAGTTGGATGCAGAGTGTGTCTCAGGGGTGGCCAATCTCAGACCCCGAGACCAAAACCAGGCCTTCCTCAGGGCCAAATCTGGTCTTCTGAGGTTCTCCAGAGGACCGTACTTCCACCTCCATGACACCATCCTTTGGAGGCTTCCCGGCTTTTATAAATAATTTTCCTCCCTTCTAAAAGGCTCAAATCTCTCTCCAGGGTCTTAGCTTTCCAATGCTAAGAGCTTTCAGTTAAAATACGCTCAGAGTTTTCATCCTACCCTTTTGTTGGTGGGCCCATCAACCACTGGAAAGCCATCTCCAAAACTAAATTTGGCCCTCAGAGTTGAAAGAGGTCACCCAGTTTCCCTGTGGTTAGTACAAGGTAGTTTCCTATGTTCTGACCAGCTTTACTAACCTCAACTAAATAGAACACTAATAAATTGATAAACTAGTGAGGCTCTGAGGTGCTTTTGCCCAGATTCATTTGGAAATCCAAAGCAGAAACTTCATCAAGGCCAAAATACCCACCATTGAGGAACACAGGAGTGTTGCCAAGGGCGACCACCCTAAAATGGACCCTGGCAGAGCAGCAATCCATGCTTTGTGATGTTTTTTACAACGGCCAAGTTTCTGAAAATGATAAATGAGATAGAGCTCCCCGTGGTCTGCTTAACAGGAAATTAATTTTGAGGTGGTTTGCGCTTGTTTGATCTCCAAAGAAACTCTTTTATACATTTTAGCTGACTCGGTGAAGAAAGCGACCTTGTTATTGGGATAAAATATAGCTTTGGGAAAATGGAACAGATCAACATGAAAAGCATACAAATTAGCCGGAGGTGGATAAATTCCCATTCTCCTTGGTGTTATCACCGCAATCCGCCGGGAGGGCATTTGCACCGGGAAGCTTTTGACACTGTTGTTCAACTCGTGTGAAGACAGCTGGAGAAGCCTGCCGAAAACACCAGGAATGATGGCAGCAGGCGGCCTCTGTCTCCAGAGGCCATGGGCAGAATATTTATCTGTTCCTTTTTTACATTGCCCTTTTATTGCTTTTGCAAATGCAGACATATGTCCTTTGGAAACAAAGAGGAGGGGGAGAAAAACCCAAATTCCATTCTTCTCTATCCTTAGTGCAGTTGTTGTGACTGAAATCCAGGCCGAGTTGGCGCAGCATAAAGTTATGCCCATGGAAGTGCACTGAGCATGACGCTCAGGTGGCTGGCGTTGTGCAATGAGATTGTGCGATCGATGGTGAGGTTCACAGGGCAACTGTGGTGGAAGTGCCTACAGAAGAGCTTCATGGATATTGCTTCCACCCTGCCACCATTTTTTTTCTGCTTCTATTGCAGCTTTGTGTTATGCGAGGGGAGCCACGGAACAGGACTTCAGCTAATAGGTTTTATCAAGCCAAGAGAGAAAGCAGAACCAACCGTCTCCAAGAAAATGGGACAATTTTATTTGGAACTTAGAGTTCTGGTCCATCTAGGCTGGCATGGTCAACTCTGACAGGGTTCAACCCTCTCTCCAGGGTTCAGGGCAGGATTCTTACCTGGCCCAACCTGGAGATCCCAAGTTATTCCATGGCCTCCCACCCAAGTACTAAACAGGTCTGATTCTGTCTAAGAACACAAGAACATGAAGGGAGACTTGCTAGATGAGACCAAAGGCCTTCCTCATCTGTTGTGCCCAATCTGTTGCTATGGGGTGCTCACTTATGGGGCACGAGTGCAATTTTACCCCCTGTCCCCACTCTCTCCAGAAACGGGCGTGTAGCCTCTGGTATTGGAGGTGACATAGAGTCATCCGAACTCTATTAGTCACTGATGGCTTTATCCTTCTTAAATTTATCTGGTTCCCTTTTGAATTCATCTAATTTGGCACTACATCTTGTGGCAGTGAGTTCCACAGTTTAACTATGCACGGTGAAGGAATGTCCAGTAAATAAAGAAGTAGGGGAGGAAGGAAGGCTGTCTTCCTGTCTGTCCTAGATCCCTCACGATTCAGCTTCAGTGGATGACCCCAAGGGATCCTGTCATGAAAGAGGGAGTAAAATTATCTGCTTAAATAATTTTATGCATGGACCTTTCCCCCACCCCCTAGTTCATCTTACTGATTAAACAAGTTGTCACAGCTGTTGAGTTCCAGGTGGCAAACCAGCCCGCCCACCCCTTACAGCTGTGGGGGTAAATGATTAGCAGAGAAAATTGTGCTGTTGTGCTCCATCTGGTACTACAAAGCCAGTTTTTAAAATTCGTTTTACTGTACAAGTTTCACATGACACCTTGCTTTGCAGGAAAAAGGGAAGCTGTTTTATCTTAATGAAATATACAACAAGGAGATCATCATCAGAGGTTATTTCCTTATGATACACTGTTAAATTATTGTTTATTTTATGAGCAGAGAGGAAAGCAAAGGTAATTACATGGAAAATGCAGCACAAGCCAATTCATATTTTCTAGTGTATTTGCTTAGCATTTAATGCACTGTTTCAGAGCCTAGCGTCTGCCATTACAGACACTTCAGTTCTCCTTGCAAGTGGAAGCCATTATCATTTAAGCTGGGAGCGCACACCGCTTTTAATAAAATGCGTGTCAACAGCAGAGCAGCTGGAAAAGGAGGTGTAGCTCACAGCAAGAGCACACGCTTCCCATGCCAAAGGGGTGATGTTCAATTCCCTGCATCTCCAAGTCAGGCTAGGAAAGAATCCTGCCCCACATCCTGGACAGCTGCTGCCAGTCTGTGTGAACAACACTGGGTTAAATGGATCAAGAATCTTGTTCAGTGGGAGGTAAGCCTCTTCCGCTGCATCAGCCGGCTGAGCCTGGGCCCAAGATGTCTCTTTCAGAAGCTCACAACACTAAAATCCACAGGACGCCGGTTCTGAAGGATCTCCACTGGCTGCCAATCGGCTTCCAGGGTATTGACGATGACCTACAAAGATCCTGCTGACCTGTCCATTTTTGGTGCAATGGTTGAAACGTTTGAATGTTCTAAATTTGTGTTTCAACTTGTTCAATTTTAAATTGTTCTAAACCTCTTAGGTTTCAAAGCTCTGCAACTTGCCTGGAGATCCTGTGAGACAGAATGGGCTGTAAATGTTTTAAATCCATCAATCTGGTTAAAATGCATTGTGTGTGTTGCAGAACAACAGCTCCCAACAACCAGATGGAATTAGCTCCGCCAGACGTCACTTATCGCTCCCATTTTGGTGGTAGAGGTCAGAAATCAGAATGAGAGACTAGGTCTCAGGATGCAGAAAAAATGTAAATAATCTTTATTCTGATTTTAAAATGCTCAACACATCTCGGCACATGGCCTTCTTCAGGAGTTACGTATAAAAACAGAAATAAATGATCGCTCTTCCTGTAACTGTTTAACAGGAGCTGGTACAGACCCAATGAGCTCATGAAGTTTCAGTCCTAAAACCTTGGTATGCATCATGTATGCTGTTACAAATTCATCTGGGCAGACCAGAAGCGTAACAATCATGTTGTGAAGAATTCATATGAAAAAATTGTATGGATATTCACTGATACAATGCTGTCTGCATGAATACAAAAATGAGCATTAGTTATAGACAGTTATGGTTGTCCTGAGCCTGTTGTTTATAAATAATTTATTTCTGTTTTTATACGTAGCTCCTGAAGTAGGCCATGTGCCAAAATGCGCTAAGCCTTTTAAAATCAGAATAAAGATTATTTACACTTTTCTACATCCTGAGACCTAGACTCTCATTCTGACCGAGGGGAGACAGGAGAGCACTTTTCAAAGACTTGAAAGGCTGTCCTACAGAGGAGGGGCAGGATCTGTTCTCCATCATCCCAGAGTGCAGGACACATAATAAATGGCCTCAAGCTACAGGAAGTCAGATTTTGGCTGAATATCAGGGAAAACTTCCTGTTAGAGCAGTATGACAATGGAACCAATGACCTCAAGAGGTGGGTGAGCATGCCAATGCTGGAGGCATTCAAGAGAAATTTAGACAACCACCTGGCAGATATCCTTTGATTTGTATTCCTGCACTGAGCGAGGGTGGGGTTGGACTTGATGGCCTTCTAGGTCCCTTCCAACTCCATTATGCTATGATTCTTGATACCACTGGATGTACCAGTTCCTTGTGTTTCTGTTGTAGAGGCCAGACTGCTAGACTTGAGAGGCCCAGATTTAGATCCACACTCCATCAAGAAACTCCCTGTCTGGTCTCAGACCGGAAACAGCATTATTTGGAAGGAGGAGGAAGCAGAGAGAGAACCATACAGGCTGCCGAGAGGTCACAGAAGGACGAAGGGTTAGCTATGTAACTAATCCTCCAATCAGCACCATTTCAAGAGGAGGATGTTTGGGGGACTGGGAAACGTAGATTCCCCAAAGGCAGATACAGGTCTACGATGGAGCAATGGTCTGCAAAAGATGCAGAATGGGGGGAAAAAGGAATACATACGGTCTTACGATATGAACTAGTCCTCTGAAACCCTTCCCCCTCCACTCCGTGGAAGCCTGAGGTTGTGAACCTAGTCTGGATTTTAACCTGAACTTTAAAGAAGCCATCGAACGTTCAAGGTGTGTTTGTGGGGGGGTTGGAGTTCAGCACCGCGGAGAGCTGCTGGAAAATTTCAGATTAACCAGTGGAGCTGATTTGCCCTGCACCATTTGAGGCACCAACTTCTGCTGTACTAGAAGAGGATGAGTAACGGATACAGGATGCTTGGAGGGGAAAAGGCATAGCCCAGGCGAAGAGCAGAGGCCTTGTCTGGGGAGGTCCCAGGTTCAAGGCCCACCATCGCCAGAAAGGGTCCAAAAAACTTTTTTTTTTAAAACCTCCACAGCCAGAGTAGGTAAGAATAAGTTAAACAGACCAACGATCCAACTCAGTCTAGGGCAGCTTCCTTGGATGCGAGGAGAGGTGAGAGAGGGCCCGGTGAACTGCCGCCTTCCCAGAATGGTTATATTTACAGTGGGTGAACTCGATGGATTTTAAGTGCTAGAGAACTTTCAAGTTCTAGCAGATCTTGTGAAAATACAGCACAAGAGTCCCATTGATTAACAGAATGGAAGTATTTTAAAAGAACAAAAAGAAGCAGCACACAGGCAAATGTACACTGTTTAAATGATGGCAGCTAAATGCAAAGCAAATTCAAAATAACAAATCTATGAAGGATGCGCCATGGGGAAAATAGACAATTTTCCATGGCATTCCTCCCTCCGCCAAGCCAGGCATCAACTTTCCTTAGGTTCTTTCCTAATTATCATCCTTAAATCTTTAATCAACGCATTTCACAACCTGTCCATTTATTACTGGTAAGTGTTTTGAGACAATAAGAGGGGGGGGGCTCTGTTTCTTTTCTCTCTCTCCTCTTTCCTTGTTAGCAACAAATCATATTGTGGCATTGGTGTGAAAAATCATTTCTTTATCAATATCTGCAGCCTTCAGCAGATTGTGCACCAGGTGTGTAATCTCCATGCAAGAAAAACAAGCTTTAAAAGATTTTTCAGTGTCTCCAGAAGCTATATTATCATACACTGGTGGAATTCTTCCCAGATACAACTGCTAGTTAGAAAATCAAATAGTCTGTCAGTCATTTTAGCACAAATTTAGGCTAGAATCTCCCCTTCTTTCCCCTAGTGTCAGCTAGTCAATCAAAATTATAAAAACATGGACTGGTATTATATAACAGGTACAAGTTTTAACAAAAAAAACCCTAAGTGTCTGTTAAATATCAGCGCAGTACGTATGCTGTTCCTAACATTGTTGCTTTTTGTAGCTCTGATGGTGTGATTTCTGAGATCTGCAACTGCTTATAGTACTGTGTGAAATTTCTTGATATTATTCCCAAAGCCCCAATGACTACAGGGGCCACTGAAGTGTGTTTCTTCCAAGAGGCAAGATGTTTCGATGGCCAGGTCTCTGTACCTTGTTAGTTTCTCCAATTCTTTATTTTGAACTCTGGCATCCTCTGGAATTGCAATGTCAATGATCCAGACCTTTCTTCATTCTATCACTACTACGTCTGGTGTGTTATGTTCAAGGTGTCTGTCCGTTTGGATCTGGAAATCCCACAAGATCTTGACTTCCTCATTTTCTGACACCTTCTCCACCTGATGTTCCCACGGGTTTTTGGAGGCCGGCAAGTTACATATTTTGCATAATGACCACTGCACTAATTTTGCCACTCTACCATGTCTAATGTTATTGTTGTTGTTTTACTACAAAGCCTAGAGAAATACCATCTTCAGTTGAATCTGTGTTAGTGCAGGAGGAGGCTATTAAGGCTAAAACAGAAGGGTGTGTGGTCCAGCTCAAATGGCCCAAAGGTCTGGTGAAGACCACGGCCTTGAATTTTTCCTTACCAGACCGAAATGTGCTATCCACACAACCAAGTTATACTTAAGCTAGGGCGCTATAGGGGTTAAGAGTGCTGGGTTCAGAAGACCTGGGTCCAAATACCCCCCGTCATAAAAGAAACTCAGCAGGTGACCTTAGAATGTGCTTTTAGCATGATCTCCCTCACAATTTGTTGTATTGTGGATAAAGTGTAGCGGAGGAGAGTCAGATATGTTATCTCCAGCTCATTAGAGAGAAATGAATGTAACAAAGGAATAAGATCTCTTATCTGTGGTAGCGCTGGCTGGATAGCTCAATGGTTTAGGTTTCTGGCTGCAGAACAAGAGGTTGGGAATTCAATTCCCCCACTGTGCCTCCTGGGAGAAGAGCCAGCCTGGGTGGCTTTGGGCAAACTGTGCAGTCCCAGGGCGCCCCCTAGAGGAAGGGAATGGGAAACCACTTCTGAGTCTTCTCTACCTGGAAAACCCTGAAAAGGGTCACCCTAAGTCAGAATTGACTTGATGGAACATCATCAGCATTTTCAAAACTACCAGTCACAGTATATCACCATCACCATCATCTGTGAGACAAACTACACAAAGAAATAACATAAAATAGAATAAAATAAAATAAAAGTGAGACTGTAGGATGCTAGACAAGAATACTCAGCACTTCTGCTGAGCTAAATTTCCAAGGAATCTGGAAGAAAGCCACCGCTAGTTAAAACAGGCATAGAACTGGTAAGGTGTTTGTAGTATATATAAAAGTGTTATTTTTCGCTCGGAGTTCTTACCAGCTGCCCTTTCTGGTGGGTAGCAGCTGTCTCGGGAAGTAATTGTACCCCAGAGACAAGGCAGTCAGCTATTATTAAACAACAACACGTGAGGAATTGCTGCAGCATACGATCTGCAGCTTCTGTCTTATTCATCAATAAGCGATTATCAGGTGCAAAGAGCAAACTCTCCATTAATCCTGCCTGCTAAGGGCAAACCCGTCCTCGGAGTGTTGTTCCTGGTGCCCCCCGCAAAGGGTTCAACCCACATCTAAGAGGAAGACCTTGTTTTATGAAAGGATTTAAAAAATTAGGAAAAACAAAAAACAAAAGGGAAGATACCAAAAGTCAGAGAGGATACCCTGATTGCCAGACTACACCACCAACCTGGCCCTGCTCATTGAGACTAGCGCTGGAGAGCTAAGGAAAGTTCCTTGTTTTGGGCTCTGGCCGTGCTGGCTGGGGCTTTCTGAGAGGTATAATCAACGACCCCAGGGTAGCTGAATAAAACAGGCTCTTTTAATCACTGGCTGGAATTTTATTGATGACGTACATGCTTGCAAATGTAACGGCGCACGTTATGGTAGAGAATGGGTGGTAATTAATGAGGCACTCACTGGTCCCGTTCCTTATCATGTGTCCATTGGCACAACGGACAAGCAACCGGAAATTGAGCTGGAATCTTGTTAGTTAGCAGCAATTTGCTGCTGTAACTTATGTGATTCCAGTTACACGTGTGTAAATCACCAATAGGATCCTGGCCACACTTACCCAAATCCCTCTGATTCAGTGGGTCTACTCTAGTTGAGACTAGCAGGCATCCAGCATGAATTTAAGCTAATAAAAGGAACTGTAACTGACCTCTGACCTGTAGGGTGTGCTTGGATTACCTTCCTGTTACTTATACACACACACGATCACACACACACACACACAGAGAGAGGGGGGGGGGGGAGAGAGAGAGAGAAGTGTTCTATCAACTGCTGGGCGAAACAACAGCCTCATCGTCCATGCTGGTTGAACAAGGCTTTTTCTCTTGTGTTGGCAGTCAACCCACAACCCTTGATTTCCAGAGAACTGTGTCAATGTTACACCTGCATAGAAGCTGAACTATTCATTATCAGGTATAAAATGGGTCTTTCTCCTCCCGAAGGCTCATTTAATTCTGCTAGAAATACAGAAAACAAACAGATTGTAATTAAGAAAGAGTCAATGGAACAAAAGAAGAAAACTCAACAGGAAAAGGACATGATGTCAATTTGCTCAGTGGGAAGAAACATCAGCATGTCCAAGATCAGATGTGACCTCAAGAATAATCCCTATTTAATCAAACCCCAGCTTCATATTCATTTTTATTTAGACAATTATAGAGAGGGGGAGCAGGGTGGTGGGTGTGGGCGGGCAGCAGTTATCCACTAGTGAGGCATCTAGCTGAGGGGGAGGGGGTCATATCTAGGTTTCACATGAAGTGTGTTGAGCACAAATATTTTTTAAAAAACAACAAAAAAAGTTAATTTATGGATTAGATTGTATTTACACCCTACCTTTCCCCCAGTTACAGGAAACCAAAGCAACTTCATGGTTAAAATACACACATAGCTAAAAACACAAGAAATGATCGTATCAACACTTAATTAAACATAATATCCTACTCAGTTAGAACATTTGAAAACCATTTAAACCGACACCATAAAGAAGGAAAAGTGAGAGGTTCAGCATTCCTCATTAAAAGCCATTTCCTAAGTGGCCTGTTTAGTTGTTAAATGTCTGCCCACAGAAAAAGCAGTGGAGAGACAGCACAGAGAAGGCACACCTCGCCTCCTGTGGCGTGGAGTTCCACAGTCTGGCAACAGCTCCCGGAAAAGCCTTCTCTCACTCCTGCCGCCCCCGCCCCTATTGCTACTACACCAGCCAGAATCTTCTGAAAAAAACGGAGTGCAAAAGCAACCACACACATGTTCTCCCACCTCCTGCAAGTTCTCTTTCTTATGAGCCGTCAAACACTGGTAAGGAAATTGGAAGCACGGCCAGTCGCACAGCCAGAAACACACAAGTCCTCTTGCATGTCTGGCTGTTTCTAATCGCCATCATCATTATCATTGCTTTAGAACGGCAGCACTGGAAGGGACCCTGTGGATCATCAGGTCCAGCCCCTCTCAAGGAGGCCCCGTGGGGGAATCAAACTCCCAACCTCTGGCTCCACCGAGCTATCCAGAAGTTTGTTATTTGCACAAACATAAAACAGGAAGTAAACCAAGCATATTTCAAGCATAAAAACAAGACCTGCAGGATTTCAGCCAAGGTGGAACAAAACATTGGTTATTTGACAGATTACTCTTGGAGATACAGGCCAGAGTTTATAATACTGGCTGATTGGCACCTCCATTTGCCACTGAAATTATCATACATAATGGGTTGGGGTTAAGAGACCAATATCCAGTATGAACTGGTTGCTTTCTGAAAGGCGTGGGAGGATCGAGAACATTGCAGAAGCATAAATGCAGCAGGGAAACTTATTGCTAATGCCTTCACACCAACTGAGATAGCTATTAAAAATATGTTTTTTGGCCTTCTTAATGATGGGCAGAACAGATGGTGGAAGCTTAAAACTCCTGTCAAAAATGGAGAAAAACACATTTTGTCAATCTCTTTGGGGGAAAAGTGCACTTCATACACTGAAATGTGTTTTTTTTGTTGTTGGTTTTTTTTTTAAAGAGAGAGATAATCTACAAACAGTTGAAACCCTGTTCCCATGATGCTCTTTTAGATTTTTGAATAAACCCTGCAGGTCCAGAGAGTTCTTAGAGTCAGGGAAACTCTCTAAATAATCTGATCAAACTAGTCAACTTCCTTGGGTATGTTAATGCTGCCGTGTACCACCTAAGAGCTGGGCCCTCAGGTCTACTACCCATCAAAACAGAGTCCGTATCGGTATATTTTGACGCTGACTACTCTAGGAAGACAAAAAGCAGGCAGAGTGTGTTACTAATGTCCCCCTCATAACAATGACAACGGCCTCTATAGATCAGAGAGACGGAACAAAAGATGGGACTGTCACCCTGAGCTAAATGCACACTGTGTCCTGAAGACGGGCAGAAGGGAACTCAAGACACGAATCCACTTCAGAAAGATGCAATTTCACAGTCACTGCACAGCCTTGGAAAAGAAGGAAAAAGCATTTATTTATTTATTTTATTTATTTATTGGATTTCTATCCCGCCCATCTAGACCAAAGGTCTACTCTGGGAGGTTTACAAATTTAAAAACAATAAAACCAAAAAACATATATTATAGATCCAAAGTGGCGAAAGTATAAGAAATTAAGATATGGCAGGAGGGAAAGCCTGCCCAAATAGCCAGGTTTTAAGTTTATTCCTGAAAACACCCAGAGAGGGAGCCAGGCGGATCTCCACTGGCAAGTTGTTCCAAAGGCGAGGGGCCACTGCCGAGAAGGCCCGGTTCCTTGTTCTTTCCTTCCGGACCTCCCTCAGCGTTAGGCCCCTCAGCCGCCTGGCCTGGCTGGAACGAGTGACTCTGGCAGAACTGGGTGGGAGAAGGCGCTCTGCCAGATATCGAGGTCCTAAACCGTTTACGGCTTTATATGTAATCGTAAGAACTTTGAAATCAACGTGGAAACAAATGGGCAGCCAATGCAAGGCGGCCAACGTGGGGGAAATATGTTGGAACCTTTTCACCCCTGTAAGAAGCCTGGCCACCGCATTCTGTACCATCTGAAGTTTCCGCATCAATCACAAAGGCAGCCCCACGTAGAGCGCAGTACAGTAGTCTAATCTTGAGGCTACGAGCGCATGGACCAAAGTGGTGAGCGCCCCCACATCAAGATAGGGACGCAGCTGGGCAATCCGCCGAAGGTGGAAATGTGCGGAATGGACCACTGACAACACCTGGGTCTCCATGGTGAAAGCCAGGTCCAGATGTATACCCAAACTGCGAACCTCACTCTTGGTGGTAAGAGTCACCCCCCCAAAGGAGAGTGAGTTCCCAGACCACTGATGTCTGGGACACCCACCATCTTGCCCGGGTTCAGCCTCAGTCCATTCACCTGCATCCATTGCTGAACAGCCCCCAGGCAGCACTCAAGGGGCGAAACTGCATCCACTGTTGTTGGAAAAAAGGAGATGTAGAGCTGAGTATCATCAGCATACTGATGACACGAAGCCCCACATCCCCTGATGACCCCTCCCAGCAGCCTCATATAGATGTTAAATAGCATTGGAGAGATAATCGAGCCCTGTGGAACCCCACAATTGAGGCTCCACGGGGCCAAGAAACTCTCTCCAATCTGCACTCTCTGGGGACGGTCCTCCAAGAAGGAACGGAGCCAGGCAAGAGCCAGGCCACCAATTCCCAACTCGGAGAGCCTCCCCAGGAGAATACCGTGGTCGACAGTATCAAAGGCGGCTGAGATATCGAGGAGGACCAGTAGAGACATTTTGCCCGTCGGCCTCCCTCAGTAGGTCATCAAACAGGGCAACCAATGCCGTTTCTGTGCATGGCCTGAAGCCTGACTGGAATGGATCCAGGGCATTGGTTTCATCCAGA
Organism: Intellagama lesueurii; assembly: GCA_037013535.1. Taxonomy (NCBI): domain Eukaryota; kingdom Metazoa; phylum Chordata; class Lepidosauria; order Squamata; family Agamidae; genus Intellagama; species Intellagama lesueurii. Next base: position 24,369,300 of record JBAJHW010000011.1, read on the forward strand.
AAAGCCTGCAGCTGATCGGCCACCACCCTCTCAACTACCTTGCTGAGGAAAGAAACATTGGCGATGGGCCTATAATTGCCAATATCGTCCACCGCCAAGCTCGGTTTCTTCCTAATGGGCCTAATGAGTGTCTCCTCCTCGACAGACCCATTAATTATTGCCGCAGCCCATTCGGATGTTATAGGCCTGGCTGCTTTGATTAGCCAGGCCGGGCAAGGGTCAAGGGAGGAGGTGGTGGTGCGACAGCGGTCAAGCCATTGTGGCACTGCTTGTTCCATCGGTTATTCTTTTTTGGGGGGGGGGGGGGGTTGTACCAGAATGCAATCAGGACTAGGTTAAGAATGAGAAATCTCCCACCAAGGCATCTCTGAAAATGACCTTTAAAATGTAACTGTGAAAAGTAACTAGAAAGGAGTACTGGTTACACCAGTAGAGCAGCTTTGTCCTCACTGGTTACATTTCTTTTGAAATATAACTTTCTCATGCTCCCCGCATTGCCAAAAAAAAGCAAAAAAACCCACAATGTATTAGAAGTAACTAATAAGTGGTGCCTCACTTCTCCAAAATTACAAGGTCCGGGCGGTGGGGAAGGACAGTTTGGAGTGTAGAGTATACCTTGTTCAGATTTGAAACAAGTTTATTCCATTTCTACCTCCCTGACTCCAGTTGCTCATGTTCTCAAGTCATCAGGCTAGTATTCTGTGCCCCAGGGAGCATGCTCATTTCCTCTACAGACTTTGTGCAGGGGAAGCAGATCTCCCTTCCACACTTGAGCTCCTGAGATGTCCATACCACAATAAGCCCATTTAATAATTGCTTTATTGATTTACTTACTTACATTTTAATCCCACCCAACTAGTAGCAAAGCTACTACCCTGGGCAGCAGACACAACAAAACATAAGAATAGAACGGCAATTAAAAAAAAAAAAACAGATTCAAAATTTCAGGACCATGGTAAGCAAGATCCCGAGGGTGCAATGATCAAGAGAGCCACATAGGCTGCAAAAAAAATTCATGGCATGCGGGCCAAGAGGGAGACATAACATTACTTTGGGGCAAACAACACAACGAGAACAAGGTCCCCAGCCGTGAAGTTATTATATATTATATATTAAATGCTAATATAACCACCTTGAATTTGGCCCAGAAATAGACAGGCAGCCTGTGCGGACGGGCCAGGACAGGGGTTCCTTCCTTCAGGGTCCTATTGCTCATCAAGTCAAGCCTGACCAACTTTATGGCTTGACAGCTGCAGAAATCCAACCAGGACAGGTTTACGTTTAATTACTTTCAGCCCTTTCTCAGAAGCTGCTGGCCTGCACTTACAAATCTAGACACCTCGCCTGGTGAAAAATGAGAACGGCTTCTCCTTTTTGCTCCCTTGCAAAGGGTCATGAGAAGAAAAAGCAATGGATAATTCAACACCATCTGTCAGAGATGCAACAGGATTGTACGTACTCAGAAACCTTTAACCTGTCAGGGTTGAGAAGTGGAATAAATTACCAGCACATGCCAGCCATATAGATCAACCTTGGACACTCTTTGTAGGGTCCGGTTTGCCTAGGAAATTCCAAGTATTCTTTGCCCAACGGCAAGAACCATTCCTTGTATCAGGAAGATCTTGAGGGCTATGCAAGTATGTAGATCAGGAACACCCCAGTTCAGGTTCCTTCTAGCCTTTTAGCATGGTTTCAAGAATTGGTGGCTCAATCCCCCACTCTTGGGCCTTGCCATGGGTTGCACAACCTTCCAAAACAGAAAATGTCTACACTTCCACTTCTGGCTCTCCTAAAAGTTGTGTTCTGTTGCTAAAGCACACTTCCTGGATCCTTTTCTTAAATGAATTTTGAGCGTTGTCATTTTTAGGGAGGGCCAGAGGCTGTGAAAGCAGGTGGCCCGCATGCAGCCCACCCAGTTTCACCATGCAGGACGCACAACGCCCTGCCTGTTTAAATCTCATCATATTCCTGTGAATTCTCGCCAGTCTTCACTGCCTTCTCTCCGTCTTCTCTTCAGTTGCTCTGCTCACCCCACACTCACCTTCTAAGATGCCACACCCTTAAGATATTTTTCGCACCCATTTCCACCCGCTCCCCCGCAATGCACATCTACACAGCCCTTTTAAGTGCACAACTTTCCTTCTCCAAGAGGTATGCCTGTAAGCCTCCAGGGAGCATTCGGGCAGGTAAAATCCAACACACACACACACACACACACACATATCCCAAATAGCATCAACCCACCCAAGCTGCCTGATCATTTTTCTTTCTCCACATCTCTCTCCAGTGTCTTTTCTACCTGTCATTCTTGATACACGCTCAAGATGCCACCAATCCCTGCTTTCTTTCTCTTGCATATTTCATCCCTGGGCACACCATCCATCAGTCTTTAGCGCACATGGACACATCAGTCATTTCTCTCTCTCTCTTTCTGTCTCACAGTCTCTATCATGTGCATGCACCCACACGCTGGCAATTTGTCTTCTACTCATAGTGCCAGTTCCCTCCCATCTCTGGCCTTCTTTTCCTCCTGAACTCACACATAAGAAGCCAAAATCACATCAGTATTTGCAATGCGTTAGTGCAGTGGTTCTCGACCTGGGTAACCCTGCTGTTCTTGGGCTGCAACTCCCAGAAGCCTTCACAACCAGCTCTGCTGGCGGGGATTTTTGGGAGCTGCAGTTCAAGAGCATCTGTGTTACCTCAGGTTGGGAACCACTGGGTTAGTGTAGCTTTCTGGAATTAATTGATGAAGTGCTGAGACATGCCTCAGCCCTGTGCTTGGTCACTCAACCGATTGCACACCTGAGATGTGCTCCAGCACCTCATCAATTAGCAAATTATGTAAACCTTATGGGAACATGATTGCAACTCTGCTGTTCGTAATGACCATCAATCACATGCCAGTAAAATGCAGTGCTATTTTTAGGCCTATCCACAAATAACATTTTCACACTAATTCATCTTCTTCTTTCTACCTGGAGCCATATAGATCTACTCACATATTCTCAAACTCTTACTATGCCCAGTGCACACTTGTTTGGAGAGACTTAAAGGGAATGAGAGATTTCACATTAATACTCACAAATTAACATCTCTGTTAAAAGCAAAAACCATCCTGAATGCTTTCCTTCATACTTTTACCATAGAAAACACACGAGAACCTTACGAACAAATGACCTTCAAAATATCTTGTCATCAACAGCCCTGCTCAGCTCTTGCTAACTGAAGGCTGTGGCTTCCTTTCTTGAGTCAAATATATGCCAAGCCATGGTATAGCAGTACACATTATACTATAGATGCATTTCATGCTGTATAGAAATGCTTATGGATGCTTTTGTTGTGCAAACAACTTGTAAACCCTGTCCAGGCTTTGGAACCCAATTGTGCTTGCCACACTAGCAGAGAAAGTGCTCTAGCAATGGACTCCCTCAGTCATCGCTTTGGTTGCTCTGCACATGGAGAGGGTCAAGGCTGAAACTGCAGAAGGAAGAGACTCTGCTGTTATGGGGTAGCTGTCCCCTGATACAAGAGACTTCCCCCTTCATACCTTACAGAAGAGATTGGGCGAGAAGGCATGAGAACCATGGATAGCTCCTGTAAAACTGGGCCATGGGTAGAGTGTTCCTCTTACTCATGTAGTGCTTGTACTCAAGATTTAATATCTGAACAGGACTTCAATGAATCCAGGGCACAGACTAAGTGTACAAATGTACCTTATCTTTAAATTATATTGGGGGAGGTGTCAGTCTATCCCTAATTATGAACCGATGCCCACGCGGATTGCAAGGTCTGTATTTCCTTGCTTTATTGGGAACAAGAGAAGCAAGTACCACAACATATTCAGAAGGGGGAAGATACTCTCTCTCCCTCTCTCTCTCTGAAACCCAATTGGTACTCCAAGGACGAGACACAGCCAGCCCGAGAGTTCCTCGCCAATCTCAAACTGCCCTCCCTGAACCAGGAGGCCTCACCCTTTTACCTTTTCCATCAGACTAAATAAATCAAATCAGCCAAGGCTTAAATGGGAAAGGGAAGCATTTGAGAGCCTTGGCCTGTCCATCCTCATTAGCTACAAAGCCCCTGTGATGAGCTGCCAGCAGAGAAGGCGGCCGGGGAGAGAACTGAGGAGAGACCAAAACCAGCGGCAGTAGTTACACAAATTCACAAACAACACACAAACAACAGCCACAACCATGGGCCCATCTACACAGCACAGTTGCAGCTGTTGGATTGCACTCTAACCAACATGGATCAACCCTATAGCATCCTGAGAATTGTAATTTGTTCAGGTGCCGAGAAGTCTCTCTCAGAGAGCTCTCCATCACTCTCTAGAAGATTATTCCAAGTATTTCCCTGCTTGCATGGTGAGCCTATCTGGGATTTAATGCCCAGATACGGCTTAAGGTTGGTTACTGGAGTACAAATTAGTTATAAACCTGGGTTGAGAGATTCTCACAACCATGAATGCCTCTGGACTCCACTGTTGTAGCCATTTGATCCCACTTTAAATGTCAGGGCTTCCATCCTGTGGAATCTTGAGATTTACATCTCATGGTGTCACCCTATTGTCGCAAAATCCCTCCTCAAACACATCTTTATCCACCACACATTCAGATGAATCCCTAAGGACAGATTCCCAAAGAAAGCAAAATCATGTCCGTGTAATTTCATTTGCTCAGCTATGTCTTTTGTTTCCCAATCACCACCACAATAATAATCATGCGCCATCAAGTCAATTCTGACTTATGGTGATCCTTTTCAGAGTTTTCCAGGTAGAGAATCCTCAGAAGTGCTTTACTATCCCCTTCTTCTGGGGGGTGCCCTGGGACTGTGCAGTTTGCCCAAAGCCACACAAACTGGCTCTTCCCCTAGAAGGCACACCGTGGGGAATCGAACTCCCAACCTCTGGCTCCACAGCCAGAGACCTAAACCACTGAGCTATCCATCCGGCTCATAGTCTCCTACCCTATTTTACCCACTTTTAAAATTTAGACTAGAAGATCCATAAAGCAAAAAGCTCTTTCCCTACCCACCGTTCCACCATCGTTCCTTTAAACTGTCGAGTGCCATGCATATCATTGTAACAAAGCAGAGCTCAAAAAAGTTCCTTTTGTATTACAATGCCCTGGTTGGAAGAGTCTGGGAAGCTCTGATAGGAATATACCATGTCAGTGATGAAGCCAACCTATTCCGGAGAGCTTCGTAGGAAAAATGATCGGGTACTGGGAGGAAGGAGTGAGGAAGGGGCCTTCAAGATTTCCCCACCAGCCCCAGGGACCTCAGGACCTCACTATGGGAGCCCTGTTCATGCCTTAACAGCTGTTCTTTGAATGTGGCTGAACAGCAGGGGCAGGGAGCTTTCGTTGAGGGATCTTAAGAATCCTAGAGCAAAAACCACTTAGAGAGAGGGAGCGACTCAAACAGAGGTCTAAATGCCAATTACGGCAAATGACCCGGTGTACAGTCTTGTCGTATTGCAGTAGTTCCGGGAATGTAAACTCAGGGAGTCAGCGAGATGCTCTCTGAATGAACAAACAGCTTCCGTGCCGAGATTTACCAAAACTGCCGGCATGCGAGCGGCGCAAACCGACAGTGACAAACAGCCTTTCGCGATGTTAAGGCAGGCAAGCTGCAGGAAAGGGCGCCTGAGGAGAGGCACGGATGGAAACAGAGAGAAAAATTCCAATTTGCTTTCTTGCCGCGGTAAACAATAAAGAGAGCTGCAAGGTGTGCGTTTAGAAGGCAAAACAACTGCCCCCCTGTATTTATTTATTTATTTATTTATTTATTAGATTTATACCCCGCCCATCTAGACCGAAGTCTACTCTGGGCAGCTAACAATAAAAAATGGAATAAAAACAATATAATAAAGTAAAAAACAACAATAGTAATGTGGCACAAGATGAGGAAAAGAAAAGAAAAACCCACTGTAGACCATGTTGTTGGTCTGGAAGGGTGTAATCCAGCTAGAGCAGGCCTGTGCCTCACGAGGAGCACCTAGAGACTGTCCACTCTATAATGCACTGTGGTCCACCCAGCACTGGACACGCTAGCTCAGGGATGCTGGGAGTTGTGACACCCCCCCCCCCCAAAGTGCAACTTTCCCAAGGCCCATTCCATCACAACATGGCGCCCACTGAGTAGAGGCCATTTTATTTCCATAGATGGCCACGGAGTGGGACTAGAGCATTGTGGGAAATTAAAATGGCAGGGGGCATGAATGTAGGAGAGAACTTACCAATGGGCACTTGGATAAACTCTCCACCCACCAGGAAACCAGCCTCCCTCTCGAGAGACACAAGAAGCATCCTTTCCCCCCTCCCCACCCAACACCAAAAGCTTTGAAGCCTGGCTACTTGGGAATGTTTGCCACCTTTTGGGGTTTTTCAAAGACCTGTTATTAGGGACCATCAAGATGCCTCCAACTTATGGCAACCCCATGAATGAGTGGTTTCCAAAAGGTCCCGTCCTCAACAGGCCAGCTCAGCTTTTGCAAACTCAAGGCTGTGGCTTCCTTTGGGGAGTCAGTCCCTCTCATATTGGGTCTTCCTCTTTTCCTGCTGCCTTCTGCCTTTCCCAGCATGATTGTCTTTCCCAGAGAATCCTGCCTTCTCACGAGGTGCCCAAAGAAGGACAGCCTCCGTTTCATCAGGAGACAGAGAGAGAGAGATCTAGGACCCGCATATTTGTCCTTCTGGCAGTCCAGGGTATCTGCAAAGCTCCTCTCCAGCCCCACAACGAATCAATGTTTTCCTGTCAGATTTCTTTCCTGTCCAGCTTTCACATCCATACACCCCTGTGAAATGACACCTGCTTTACCTCAGTTTCCTCCAGGCCTCAAAACCGGGACACTACGGTCTTGACAGTCATGTGTTTTTCAAAACAGATTTATTCTGAACTAGCGTGGAGTGAAGGAGGCGCAAGAAATATCTGCATGTACAGACAGACGCTCACGACGGCTACTCGGAAGCGTTCTCAGCAAGACAGACGATGCTATGCCCTAATTGAGGATGACTTTCTTTTCAAGTCCCTTTTGTCAGGTAGCAGGACTTGCCATGTCCACACACAGAAATGTTCATCAGCCATGAAAGATTAATCTAACTACTGGGAGCCACACAGACACACCTAAACTGCAGATGAAAGAGGGAGTCAGACCGTGAGTTGGGGAGGTTTGGTCAACTGAACACCAAACTAGTTTATGTTGCAGAGGGACATTTCAGATTTTAAATTTAATAAAATCTTTACCAAGCTCACGTTTCTCTCTCTCTCTTTTCTTTTAGACCCCAATTTAGGAAACAGCCACAGCACTCTGAGGAGATTAGCAAAGCAATCCTACACCTGTCTGCTTGGAAGCAAGCCCCACCACAAGATGCCGTGAACTCGTTTCATTTAAATCATCAGTTACATTTTATTTATCAGGCTACAAACCCAAGGCAAGCTGAGTTCAACAAGGCCAGAGGTGGGACTCAAGGGAGAGGCAGCATTTCTTCTGTCTTGGCCACAGGACAGAAAAGTTACCTTTTCTCAATGACAGCCTTGCGGAATCCTGCAGGCCGTTTGGCTGCAAGACAGGCTGGCTGGTGGGTTGGCTCCAAGGGTAGAGTCCAAGAAAGGAGGAATTTTTTCAAACTCCGACAGCATGCTCGATCTCGGGGAAAACGTGGCCACCGGAAGGAAGCAAAGCTATGGCTTTAGCCTGGAAAGAGGTTCACCGTTATCAGAAATTGTAATCCTCATTTAATCTCGAGTATCTGGAAGTGACTTCAGTCTTCTGACGTGTGTTGGACTGAACGTCTTTCATGGGCTAAAAACATAAACACACCAGCAAAAACTGCTGGAGCAATACAGAGAGTCCCAAAATCTGGTAGGATGGCAAGCAACTCTACTCATGATGACTTACAGGCTGAAACATCAGAACAGTGAAGAGCACATCAATTTGACATAAACTGAGTAAGTGTCAATATTTGTATTCAATTTTCTGTTATCTGGTATTTTTAAGTCGCATAAGCCACCTCAAAGACCAAATCAATAGACACTTGGGATAGCAAAAATTTAAATATCGGAAGTAAATATATATTGCCCACCAAGGCACTTAACGCAAATATTGTGTTGAATCTGATGCCATAGAAACAGGAAGTCATTTCGGCTGCCTAGCAGAGAGAAAATTCTAATTTGCAGTAGGGTGATCGATAAAAGTAATGAACCTTAGAAGCATCTTGTGTCCCAGTGCTCAAGCGGCAGGCTGATGAAGTGAAATGTCTCTGCAATTATGATTTTATGGCCTGCTACTAACTTCCTACTGATTGGAAATTCCCAGACAGGCTTCTAGTTATAATAGGAAATACAGCCATCTGTAAGAGGGTCCCAACTCTCCCTGGGCAGGAAAGTCATGCACCAGCTATACCACTTGCGACTGCAGTTGGCAGCTCCTGAGACTTTATTCCAAAAGAAACTAAGACGTTCAGAGAGAAACAAGCCACGCATGCATGCACGCCCAGAAATGCATTGCACCCATTAGCCCCAATCTGCAGCCTGATATGGCACAACCCAGACACAGGTTCTCCGCCGAAAGGAGAACACCTCCGGAGACTCAATGATGGTCTTCCAGGGGTCGAGCAACAGCAGCACCCTTTCTAGCACAACCTAGGAACAAACTGAGAATTCTTAAAATGAACTCATCAAACTTCAAGCGAAGGTTGTATGTGTGAAAAACTTGTCTCTCTTTCCCTCTCCCTCACCCCCATCATCTCTCTGTGTACATTCTGAATAACAGGTTCAAGCCAATCCACTAAAGAATAGAAGCAGTCTATCTGAGCAAGGGAAACTTAGAGCTGCAACCAGAGTGTCCTCAGAAACAGAGCAGAGCCATGTCCCTCCTCCCCAAAAGACACCGATGGCTCCCCAGACCAATACAAAAGCCACTCCTGATTTAATACCTATCCATTCAGATTTATCCTCCCAGGGCTCTGGAGAAAGGGTTGAAGCCTGGACCCTGTTTCTAGTCAAATGAATTTTCCAACCTCTTCTCAGATTGCAGTTGCACCACGGCAGCTGGCTTGCTTCATTTTACTATTTGAATTAATTTTATAGATTTTGAGGCCCATCTTTTAGACGCACTGCCTGCTGCCTTTATTTATTTATTTATTTGCTGGTTGTTAACTATTGCTAGCCAAGCAGGAAAGGTCCTTGGGGACTTCTCTAATGCGATCTCCTTCTGAGCTGGGTGTCCTTCCAATGCGCAAAGACCAAAGCTTCCAGACCATTCTGGCTGGCAATCCTGATGCCACTGCATCTAAAAGCACCAGGTTAGGAAGCCCTGTTTCTCCCAAAATTCTTATGAAACACACCAAATTTATTTTATTTTATTTACTTAGATACACTTTTATCGCACCCAACTAGCGGCAGAGCCACTACTCTGTGTGGTTAACGGAATGAGATCAAAATAACATAATAGAATAATAGAAACACAAATAAGGCATCGTAGACTGCATGAGCTCAAAAAAATACAATAGCTTTTAAAAAGAAAACAATATTACAAGAATAATAGGTGGCCGGCAGAGAGAAGTTAATGAATTCAAGACAGAATTAATCAGACCATAAAATTAGTTCATTTGAGGGCAAGGGTATAAAAGGCTAGAGAAAACAGTCAGATCTTAAGAGCATTCATTTCTGGCATTCTTTGAAGGAAGCCATAAGAGTCATGGCACAGTTCGGAAAAGTTAATTTTGGACGGCAGTTACCAGAATCCACTGGGAGTTCTGGGATTTGCAGTCCAGCAGATAAGTTTCTGACATTCTCCTTTATAATGGCACAAAACCAAGTATCCATTTGGACTGTCACTCCTGCTGTGAGCCTTCATGCTCATGTCTTTTCCATCACACCTAACAAACTTCTGCTTCGTTGCCAACATCCACCCCCTCTTCAAACCTCTCTCCCACCTCAACTCTAAGTACTATATAGAAGAACAGAAATGAAATTGCACCAGGGGGAAAAAAGGGTGCATGTAATTTTCTTCTGTCAATTCTCAGCAGCTCTGAATACATAATCAGTTATATTATTATAGCCTGTTAGGATTACTGAGAGCTGTTCCTGGAGAGGAGGGAGGGAAGAGAGTTTCCCAATCTATCTCTCATGCAAATGGGCCGGAGCATTCTAGATTTAAATACTTCATCATTTCACATTTTGTCTAGTTATTCTCTTTCACCCTTCTGTACAAATCTTCCTTCACCAGCAGATACATATGCCAGAATACAGATGGAATGTGCACGCACATAAGTAATATATATATATTTTTAGCTGTCAAAAACAAAAAAATCAAACCACTCTCCTAGTAAATCAGTTATGTGTGCCACAAAACAATTCATTTTGTTAACTGGGAAGAAACCTGTAGAGGTAGCAGCCCAGAAAAGGCACAGATGTTGTTACAATGGAAGTCAGCAACTTGCAGCTTGAAGGCTCAATCCTGCCTCAGAAGAGCTTTCTTTCCTGCAGAAGAGCTCCAGAACCCCCCAAACAGATACTCTACTCCTTTATTATATCCATCACAAAACAAAGCACGTTAAATGCAAGATATGTCGTTGCAGAAAATCCCGTGCTAGGACAAACAGATGTGTTTCCCCAACTGAGAGAGCACCTTTCCTAAACACGTGCTTGGAGTATGTTAGTTTGGCTCCGAGTTGCTTTCTTCTGTTCAGGAGAAATGGGCAAACAGCTCTCGAACTGTTTTCAGTGCTGGTTGGTGAATCCATTCTGGGTTTTAATCTGCATTTTACAAGGAGCTATCCAATGTGCTGAACCTGTTCTGTGGAGAAGGTCCAGCAATGTTAATACCTTGTGAACTGTAGTAGACTAAAGCTGGTGACCGAACAACAAACAAGGTGGGGAGGGGGAAATAAGGTATGGCCCCAAAGCATACGATGAGGGAGGCAGTATGATTGCTGAGCCTCTAATTCGTTGCAGAGCAAAACAAATTAAAGAACTTTTTGTCTGCAACAAACTGGCAGTTGCAGGAATTAGCCAACAAGTGGGGTCAAAGTCGGACTCAAATCAAAAGACAGCTTGTGTTGCTGACCTCAGTTATGAGTGTCTCATCAGCCACAATGAAATATATAGTACTCTTCCTGGGGTGGGGGGTGGGGGATCACATATAAAATCCAAGAAAAACACAACCATTTTCTTCTGCCTGAGAAACCAAACACATTCAAGGATGAGTTTATCAAATAACGTGTGTGTGTGCGCGCGTGCGTGTGTGTGTAAAAAACAAGCATGTGAATTAACAAGAGAGTTCTTTTTAATCTTCAGCTCAATAGGGGTATGAAGCAGAAAGCAAGCTTAAATGAAATGACGGGTCTTTTGCCATCATCACCCTATCCGCCCTGTTTATTTGTATGCCACTTCTCCATGCAATGTGACCATGTCCAAAGCAGTTTTACAACGACATCAAGTAAGTTTCATCGTACAAACCCGTCGTATCTCCTGGGAAGGCAGTGACAAATACGGCTCAAGTTTCAGACAACCAAAGAACAGGTGAGATATCTCTCAGTAATCAATATGTAGTAAGATTAAACAATTCACTAATAATTCATAGCAAAGGCATTTTTAAAAAAAGTAATACTGTAGTAAAAATGGCAGCAAAAAATCAATAACTTGGAGATCATTACATGAAAATTGTCTAGCAAAGTTTGATGTCAGCTAACATGTGAGGACAAGCAGAAGCAGCTAAAACCTAACGGGGGGGGGGGAACCCCTTGTCTCTCTTTTATTAGTTATAAGTCAAAATGAAATAA